>CM035811.1:31914663-33135496 GCA_020458035.1 Magallana ariakensis | reverse complement strand
ATACAGTGTACAGTGAGGTAGGTGCTATTTCTTATATTGTGAGAAAAAATTATATTATGTTATCGTTATATGTCTGTTTTATTATAGGGGCTTCGCCCAACCCAACCCACCCTCAAATAATTTTGTACAATTAGGACTCATATATTTTTCTTTCCTTCCCCCAAAAATTAAGAAATTGCTAACTCCGCGCATGCAGTAATCTAAACAATGATGCACAACTGTTTTTTGTTTACATCTATAATTACAACAGAGGAAATATGGGCGATTCATAGTACCCATATTGTCCCCTTGTTAAATAAATAAAACAGAAACACTATGTGTAAATAATTATTTGCCTGATGTATTGATGAAATATATCTTAAAATAAATTTGGATTAGGTGATATAATGACACCGCGCCTATTTCAGAAGAGTTACCGCTTATACAGTTATCTCCCCTTTTGAGATCACTTGTGCGTTTGAAATGTGTATTGAGATGTGAAACCTTCCTGATTGACAAATTAAATGCAAGAAGTCAAGGGCAGGGCGGCTATAGATATTATTGAACTTGGTATGATTTTCTTCCTTTTTACGAGTACTAAATGAAAACTGATGCTCATTTGTTGAGAAATGAACGTTAAATTAGTAATTTTAATCGAAATGTACAAAAATGCACTATTTTTGCAACAAGTAGCCAGTTTTCATAGAAATTTGCATAATAGACGAACTTTACAACTGAAAGGGCATCTATTTCTATGATGTATGGATAATTTTGAATAAGTAGTCATATTACTTACTCCAAGCTTTGTTTGTGTTGCCCTTGTCTTTTTAGCTCACCTGAACCGAAGGTTCAAGTGAGCTTTTCTGATCACCCGTTGTCCGTCGTCCGTCCGTCCATCCGTCCGTCTGTCCGTCTGTAAACTTTTCACATTTTCGACTTCTTCTCTAAAACCACTGGGCCAAATTTAACCAAATTTGGTACAAAGCATCCTAATGGAAAGGGGATTATAAATTGTTAAAATGAAGGACACATCCCTTTTTAAAAGGGAGATAATTGCGAAACAGTGAGTATAGGGTGTGTGTCTTTAAAAATCTTCTTCTCAAGAACCACTTCACCAGAAATGCCAATATTTACACAAAAGCTAGTGTATATAATGAAGATTTTAAATTGTAAAAATCGTGACCCTCGGACCAAAGCTGGGGCCCTAGGCGGGGTTCAAAGTTTAGCATAGAAATATACATAGAAACATGTTTACAATATTTACAAGATTTTTGTTCCATTTATTCAACTAAATTGTGCACCAAAAAACCCAACTGTGTCTCCCTGATTATTGACAACTCATGGCATAAGTATATAAGTTTGTTTAATCAAGAAATGACGGATGAATACGATAAGGTGCAGTTTATTTGGAGACCGTGCCCGATAAAAATAAAAATTAATATGTAAATTTATTTGTTGTCGGGCACGGTCTCCAAAATGAATGTAAGCGATAAATGTATCTTGTGATTTTGTTGTATATTGGTTTAGCATTATAGATACGGCGTAGACTGGTTCGCCAGCTTATAGGAAATAGCAGTGACGAGAAAAATTTATTTTTAGGCCCACAAGTTATCTTCACACGCTTGCGATGGAATGCCGAAAAAATCTTTCGGAGAGTCAATAGATTTATTTTAAAAGTAAAACGGCTTTAATAGTTATAAACAAAGAAAGAGAAACATCTTTCGATTAAGTAAAACCGCTACAAAGTGTTAGCCCGAAAAAATCCCTGGAAGCCAGGCAACTGTATATTTATTTTACCTACTGGTTATGGAAAGTCCTTAGCTTTACAAAAAAAAAACCAATTTTTACACTGACACGATCCCACTCTCTAAGTTAATAACTCCATATTTTATAAACACATAAGATAATATATACAGACCATGTGCTAATTGTGTGTAGCCTGCGTGCATTCAATTTATATGTTATCGGACCTTTACGAGAAAACGAAGCTAAATCAGATCGTTACCATCCTCAGCAGCCCCATAAATCAAGTTATAATGGGAATGGATTGGAATGCTACGAGTAGTCTAGTGCCAATTATAACTTACTCAACAATGAAAATATTTAACGTTATACATTTCCGATGTAAATTAATATTTACAATACCCACATAAACAATGTATTGTCAACGGTGTCAATTAATTTGTTCTTGTTAATTTGATATTTATTGTCAAATTCATGTTTAGTTCTTCTTAAACCTTCTTTCTTTGATCCGCCTCAATCTTCTTTCCGATTTATTTTAAGTGTGCGCATTTGCTGTGCGCGAAGCTGCAGTGAGTTTTCCCACTGTTTACCTGTCCTTGAATTTCCTAGCGGCAGCGTTTGGGAGCAAGGGCAGGCTATCCAGTCTAAGATACGGCAGATCTACGCACGTGGTGTAGATTTACTACCATAGGTAATCTTGTTTCACACGGAAATTGATATAAATAAAAGTATGTTTTATTATTATTAGGGAAACACTGTTAATGTGTTACACTCGTATACTAATGATGAACCCGTGAAATTTGTTCAAAGACTGTTTAAAGCAGAAAGAAGTTAATTTATTTTTAAACTTTGAAATTTCTTCGATTTGTGTTCATTGTATTACAAATGCATCACTACGTATTTTATAAGGAAATATACTGAGTATACAATCACAAGGTGATGTTAAAATTGCAAATAAAAATATAGTTGCATATGTGCGAATTTAGTTACACAAACCATTTTTATATACTGATAATATTTGATATACATGTACGACTATTGGTACAGAAAATTAAATTAATGATATCTATATTAAAGAAAATGTCAGCTCGACGCCTTTGTGGCCGTTCCGGCCGTTGATATGTATAGGGAAGATTCTAAATTGTAAAAATCGTGACCCTCGGACCAAAACTGGGGCCCCAGGCGGGGTTCAAAGTTTAACATAGGAAATACATAGGAAAAATGTATAAAAATCTTCTTCTTAAGAACCATTGCACCAGAAATGCCAATATTTACAAAAAAGCTTGTATATATAATGAAGATTCTAAATTGTAAAAATTGTGAGCCCCGGACAAAAAGTAGGGCCCTAGGCGGGGTTCAAATTTTAACATACATGTATATAGGAAAATGTTTAAAAATCTTCTTCTCAAGACCTATAATGCAACAGTTTGGAATATAACTATGCATACATCCTTAAATAATGTAGATTCTAATTTGTAAAAATCGTGACTCCCGGACTAATACTGGGGCACCAAGAGGGGTTCAAAATTTAACATTTTAAAAAATATATAGAAAATTTTAAAAATGTTCTTCTTGAGAACTACAATGTTACAGTTTGTGGAATTCCTATACATGCATCCCTGGCTTATGTAGATTCTTAATCGGTAAAATCGTGACCCCCGGACTAATACTGGGGCCCCAAGAGGGGTTCAAAGTTTAACATAGAAATATAGAGGGAAAATGTTTAAAAATCTTTTTCTAGAGAACTACAATGCTTCCACTTGTGAGATTACTATGCAAGCATCCTTGGATAATGTAGATTCGATAGTTTTAAATTAGTGACCCCTGAACTAATACTGGGGCACCAAGATGGGTTCAAAATTTAATGTAGAAGTATATATGGAAAATGTATAAAAACCTTTTTCACGAGAACTACAATGCTTCAATTTGTCAGATTACTACGTAAGCATCCTTAAATAGTGTAGAAGCTGTGACTCTCAATCTAATACTGGGGCCCCAAGAGGGGTTCAAAGTTTAACATAGAAATATAGAGGGAAAATGTTTAAAAATCGTTTTCTAGAGAACTACAATGCTTCAACTTGTGAGATTACTATGCAAGCATCCTTGAATAATGTTGATGCTAAATTAATAAAGCTGTGACCACTGGACTAATACTGGGGCCACAAGAGGGGTTCAAAGTTTAACATAGAAATATATATGGGGAATGTTTTCAAAAAGTTTTTCTCGAGAACTATTATGTTACAGTTTGTGAGATTACTATGCAAGGATTCTCAAATAGTGTAAATTCTAAATTGTTAAAGCCAACCATAAACCTCGGACCAATACTGGGGCCCCAGAAGGGGGGTTCAAAGTTAGAAATAGCATATGCTACGAAATAGAATGTTACAAGAAACTGTTGTTCAGGTGAGCGATGTGGCCCATGGGCCTCTTGTTTGTCTCAAATTAGCATTGACGTTTCTTGTCTAAAAGACGCCCACGTGACACTGAAAAGTCACGTGACAGTCCAATTAAGACATGGTCAAGTTAAGATGGCACATATCTTTGCAAAATCAATCAAAAAATAGTTTTAAAAAATATATCATGCATAAAAAAATAAAGCTCAAACAAACGACCTCCTTTTACTGCTGTTTGAAAGCAAAATGTTGCCTTAACTGTCCTGCGTATTATTAATATTCATGTTTACATAGCAAATGTACATGTAATAGTGTGTAGTCATGACACAAATTGAACGTTTTTTGACAATGAATACATGCAAGTTGTATTACCTTCTTGCAAATGATTATATATATATATATATATATATATATATATATATATATATATATATATATATATATGTGTGTGTGTGTGTGTGTGTGTGTGTGTGTGTGTGTGTGTGTGTGTGTGTGTGTGTTTACATAGCAAGTGTAATAGTTTGTGTAATCTTGGATTTATTTTTTAGTTTTTAATTTCATCGACATAGATATGTATTATTTCCTACTTGAAATGAGTATCATTTTTCACTGATGTCCCTCTGTTATTTTATATAATTTTGTTTGTATTTTTGCATGCATTTTTTTTTCTTAAAATTAACAAAGACTTTTTTTTTACAAACAACATATAGCATATATGTAAGTATTAGTATGTAGTCATGTAAGCATTTTTTTTTAAATTCACTAGAAAATTATAAAAACAAATGGGGAACTTATTGAAACGATGAACATTGAAAAGGTAAGAAATTCCCTCCAAAAAATAAAATAAATAAGATTAAAAAAATCAAAGAATGAATTTGATGATTCGAAACTGAATGACTTAAAATTCTTTTCAATTTTATTCCAATGAAAATCATTCATATCTGCAGATTTTGGTCGTGGTCATGGAAAAATAGGGTTTATTTATGTGCGATTTGCAGTGTAGGCGTTAGTAATTTTGCGGAAAAAATTCCTATTGTTAGAAACAACATACCCATACCTATTAAATGAGTATATTGAAGATATACCTTACCAGATATCATTTTTTGGTCAATTGTACATCTGATAGTCTAAAGGCATTAAGAAATTATACATCACCCTTTAATTGTGCGTCTATGACGTCATGCTAATAGCCATTTTCCGCATTTATTTCAAAAACATAATTTTTTCCTGTCTTCTTCATGTTCAACAGTCAAGTATAGAGCGCAACGTTTGTACCACAATTTGGTGTTTAAGCAATCATGCAGTTGAGGTTTCCTTTCAAAATCTGATAGAAAATGCAGATTTTGGGCTTAGATATGTAATCTTTATAGGATTATATCTTCATTATCATATCGTGATAACACCGATCTCCCAATTTATCTCCATGAACTTGAAATCAACCTTTAAGCAAATTTCAAAACCTCTATTCAAAACTTGTTGAGGCATAACAACTTTTTTTTATTCCGACAGTAGTATTTTTCATTATTACATAGACCGGATTCATTTGTATAATCTCTCAATTTTTTTATTTATATTTTTAAAAAACCTATAACATACAACGGTAAAATTTCCAATTTCAGACATTGCATCTGCTGAGTTTTTTTATGAAAACGTAGATTGAACATTTATATATCTTTAATGCATTTATTTATAGTACTCACAGTGACAAATACCATAAGCAATCTACAAGTGTCATCATGCTAAATTATATCAAATTAGTTCATTGTACGATATAATTGTAAATAATATTAAGATATATAAACAACATTAACATATTCAAATAATAAAGCTCAGTATAAATGTCATACCTATTCCTGTTTCTGAAAAATTAGGTGTTTGTCCGCATCCACATAAGCAGGCCTTCTGTTTGTGTGAATAGGCATCTACTTTGTACGATGGACCTGGTGCTAGCTTTTTCATAAGGTGTTCAGCGAGAGCTACAGTAATACCTGTCTCTGAAGCGAGGAACTTCCCATCCTTCTTCTTCTTCTTCTTGAATAGCTTTTTCAAAGACTTTTCATCACTAACTAAAAAGAAGAAGTTAATAATTGATGTTGATCTTGTAAGAAAATGATGTTTTTTAATTCAAAAGAGATTAAATTGATAAACGTTTCCTTCGTTATAGGATTTAACACCCAAAATAACTGTTATTACTTTTTTACAAAACCTCTCAACAGAAACAAAATGTTTAAAGAGGAAAAACACCTGTTCATTTTTTTTTCAGAATAAAAATTATAACTGTTGACGACAAATATTAGTGATTAGAATTGAATACAAACTCATTAACTTCATTCCTATTTACAGACTTTTGATATGATATGCAGAAAATGTGAAATATATATATTTTAGTAATATTTGATGTAAATTTCAAATATTATATTTTAAAATAAATTTAGCATTCAACGTAAATGAACATATATTTATTTAACGTAAACGAACAAAGGCACCACTTAGTTGAGTATTCCCTAGCGGCATGAAAATTTGGGGCGGGTGCATTATTCAGTAATATATATATATATATATATATATATATATATATATATATATATATATATATATATATATATATATATAATTGAGAAGGCCTAATTGTTAAAATTCGGGGTGTATTTAAAACAAATATACATATAATAAAATAGTAAATATGACACATGTTAAATTTATCTATCAGGACTCAATTATATGGGGAACAGACTAGACGTAATAACGTGTGAATAACGTCAGACACTGTTTTGTAACGTATGAATTATTACCTTTAAAAGAATAAAAATAGCAAATTTGTTTATCGTTTGTTCAAAAAAATAAATCAAAGTCACCTATTTTTTTACGTAATAAAATGTATGGGTTTTGAAAAGCCAATGTCCTCACACAGTGACGCAATATACAGGCATCTAGAGATTAGTATATTTTGTTAAACATTGTAGAAGTAAACAAATAGTTAAGGTCTTCCGCTTCCAAACGAAAGATCTTACTATTATGCTGAAAAAATTCAGATTTCTTATTATTTTTTTTCTTCTAGATACCAACTTTGATCCTTAACATTTCGCTCGTTTGTTCACCGATTGTTTTGAAATGTTCAGGTCTAATAACATACCGCGCGATGTTGTCGTTTCATATTTAACTTGATGAAAATCCCTATCCGGTTTTGAATTATTCCCCTTTTAGTAAAATTTAACGACTTCTTTTGTCAGATGGGTTTAGCTTTAACGGAAACTGGTAGAGTCTCAAAGATGAGCTGGTTTGGAAGCATATACATTTAAATGGTGCAAGACATATTTCATCCGTTATTTAAATGCAAGTAAAAGGAGTAGTATAGGTGTTGAAACCAATGTTAGAAAAAAATTGCAAACAAATTCACGTATTTTCCGTGTTAGTTTTCTACCTGATAATAATTTGTTATAAGATGCATTTCAAACGTTGTGGGTCTTACTGAGACCTTTCATTCGGTATAAAGAAAAAGGGGCTGGCCTCTATTATTAGGGAGTTAGAGGCTTCAAAAGTCTGTTGTCAATAACTTGTAAAGGAAGAAAAATGACTAATGCATTATTAAAGCAAAGTTGTTAAGAAATTAATTCTTATTCCATCCCTAGTATTGAATATGATGTTTGTGTAATATTTAGTCAGTTTTTGCAGAAACAATTTTAGCCGGCTCATTCCATTTTCCGTGGGGTTTTGCACGTACATGAAGGTATGAAAGGGGTTCTTGTTATGTACTGATACATGCATCGCGTAAAAATCAGTAAACATAAAATTTCCAAATGTTTTAATTGATAATTACAATGCTAGGGCTATTAAAGTCGAACGATGTATATGGTTTGACATTTATACTACTATATTAAAATAATAGACTCGATTTTTTGGTCTTTAATACCGATAAATCGGAAGAGTACTGTTTTTTGTTTTATACATTTTAAACATTATTGGTACATGAAGATTAACAATTTGTTTTTATTTTTTCTCAATCAAGCTTCGCTAATTAATAATTAACGAAAATTGCTCAAAAAATTCCGGAAATCATCTGGATTTAACAATCTTGCGCATGCGCATTGCATTTACGCTAAATCACGGGAGGCTTTTTAGTTTATGTTTCCACAGTAGCCTATCACATTGCATGGATTTGCTATATATTCTGTTCATCAAAGAAAATACAGGAGATAACTCTAACACATTTCATTTACTATGAAAAGTCACGGGAGTTCTGAATGTCAACATGGTATGTAAATTTGAAGCGAGTAAAAAACGTTGGTGAAAAAGTGTTGAACTCTTCAATAATATGAATTAAATTTTAAGATGAAAGGAATTTACAGCCTCAAAATTGTTTGTCTTAAATAATTTGACTGTTATTTTCAATGCAACTTGATTAATTTTCTCCAAAATCGTTTCAGAGCGATTCTGCAATTTTCTGCTACATTACGGGTATATGGGAGGCATTTTAACTGTGGTGAATGTCTGTCCCGAGACACAGATTATTCAAACTAAGCAGAGTGTAGTGAAATTAGTAGCATTATTGTATGCTTAAAGCTTGGTTATGTAAATGTCAACAATACGGTGTGTCAATGTATCTATTTCGTTAATGTCCGATATCATATGCAATGTCAACCCGTGCACGCACGGGTCAAAGTCTAGTAGTATTTAAATGTCCATTTATATTATTTTTCATAAAGTTTTTTCATTATCTCAAGCTTGTCAGCGAAATGAAAACAGTGTTACATATTCAGAGCTTTTCCGTCATTTTCAAGCCATAGGACTCTCGAAGCAAGAAAAAAAAAGTAAACGGGTGTTGCTAAAACGCGGAACTGAACGGAAACGGAAAAATGTAATATCAAGATAATTTTTTAGAAATGATAGAAATTGGTCTTGATAGTTTATTTTATGTGAATTTTTTTTTAAACCTACCGAATTGTGTTGGTAAATTAACAACTTTAATAACTCTCCTTCAACTTATGCATATTGCAATTTGTTTGCTTAATCGTGGAAAGGGGGAGGGGGGGGGAGTGAAATGTGAAATGTATATTGCAAGAACTATTGTAAACTATAAAGTCAACTGTAAATTGGAATGCTCAAGTTTATCATTCAGTACTAAAATTGAAAAAAAAATAAGCTCAAATTGTATCAAACTCCTTTTAAAATCACAGGGTGAACAATAGCTAAGTCCTCTGACCCTATCCTCCGCTTTTGACGTGCGTCACAGTATTAAAGCGGATGTTAGAGTCAGAGAAATCTCGGAATATTTTCTGTCCCGTGTATTTTCACGTGTATGTTTTGTACATCACTCTTTCGAATTTCTATTTATTATTTTCATCTTCGCTAGCCAAGGGTTTTTGGTCTACTCCGTTCCCCATAAACGGGGAGCGAAGTGGACCAAAAGCTCTTGGCTAGCGAAGATGGACAGGCTTGTGCTTAATTAAAGATATTTGACATGGTAAATATTCAATCTAATTAAAATTAGACCTTTCGTCTGGCTCTCTGTTATATATTGTTATAGCTGGGGCAAGTCATTTTGGAGTTGCTGCGTTTATGCGTTTGTTCACTTTATTGCCGGATAATGTTTTAAATGCATGTACCATTTGAATAAAACCAGCATTATGTGATGCAGTCAGCGATGCTGTAGTGTGATATCTTAGAAAAAAAAATGATTTTAATTTAGGGTCCTCCACACACCTGGGTAAAGTTCTGCATACAAGCCAATTATTAATTGCTTACAGATGTGAATTTCTAGCATGTATTGGATTTGGATATGACAGGAAAAAATCAATTTTGGGGGAAAAATCAACTTTTCAAATGTTACCGGTATTAATGAAAATTAAAGTCCCTGCAGTATTCGAACTCGGGACCTGCTGGTCGGTAGATCGAAGCTACACCCATTGCGCTACAGAGATAAACATCCGATTTTGGCGATATGAACTCTTTGTTACTATGCGTCAAAATAACTTTGTTGTAACATAAGTGTCATAAAAGTAGAAGTCACAGGGTGTCGAGGATCCTTAATACTTTTTAGGAACGAGGCTTACATATTCACTTTTGTCAAAATGATTATGCTATATGTTGCAAGTAGAAAACTATAAAAGTTCTCTCGTTTGAATCGATGCATATATCATGCACATTAAAATCTCAGAAAACCTGTCAAATTTCTCAATAATCCACTTGAAATTGATAAATCCTTTGGAAGAATAAGTAAAAGTAGCTAATGTTCACGATTCTTGGCTTAATTAACCTTAAGCAGTTAAAAAAAAATGATATCAGGTTTTTCGTTATTCATTCCGTTCAGCATTTTAGCAAAACCCCGAAGAAAACTGCATGCCTGGCACATGTATGCACCATGTCTCTCATTTTGGACTCGTCCACTATTGTGGTGCGTAGAAATTAATGAATGAGACATTCTGACGTCCTGTTTTACCTTTTGTATCAATTTTAAATGGTTAGAATGGATTCTTTGGGGTGGGGGTTTTAAATCAATTTAGTTGTTCTGTTTTGAATTTGTTAACAAGGATATATAAGATCAAATGTTTTAAAAACGATTAATACATCTAACATAATATACAGTTACTTTTTCATCGGCTGAAGTGTGACGTGTACATTTAGTAAGACACGCGACTTCTACCCTATTCAAGACAAATGAAATCGTCCAGCAGATAGAGAAAACGTAACCTCTGAAACATAGCTCTCTGGCATTTTAGTTCTTCTTGTTGACTTTTCAGACTGTATATCAATCTAAACTTATGATTTTGTTTATTAATAACAATTCGAAATCAATTTTTAATTAACAATGTACATTCTATCACTATACAAAATATTGCTGCTATCACACCCCACCCCCCGGACATGATATCTATTTTTAAATCAGGTTACACATGTGCTTGCATGTGGCAGACTCGATGTCAATTATCAGTTACCGATATAATCTCTTTGGAAAAGTATTTTCAAAAGTATTTGCAAAATGAATATTGCAATTTCTTTCTTACGCGTACGCACGTTGGTCGCATACTCTCCGAGACTAACTGGTTCGTAATTGAACTTTAAGCGCTGCATGAAAAAGAATTCCGATATTTTTGGTAATGATTACTTAAATGAAAATGATTAAAGTAACCGAAAAAAGGCTTTGGTCCTCCCCCATCCCGGAAAACAAAATTATTCCTCAGAACCCCCTGTGAAAACTTTCAGGATCTCCGCAATAACTGTATTTTTTTAAAGATTCATTATCGCTTGCCACGTTCGATAAAAAATGCGCGTTAAAAGCTATGTCTTCTGTAAATAAAGTCGTCGTCCATGTGATTCTGTTCATTTTTAGACAATTTTGATGATTAAATAAGTTTCTCAAAATAAACTGCACATGTAAAAAACAACATGCGGAGAATCAAACTATAAACAACTTTTAAAGATCTCTATTTGCTTATATAGTACTAGACTTTGACCCGTGCGTGCACGTGTTGACATTGCATATGATATCGGAATAATCTAAGTTTATTCTAATAGAATAATCTGTGTCTCGGGACAGGCCTTCACCACAGTTAAAATGCCTCCCATATACCCGTAATGTAGCAAAAAACTGCAGAATCGCTCCGATACGATTTTGAGAAAATTAATGAAGCTTTATTGAAAATAACAGTCAAATTACAAACCATTTTGCGGCTGTAAATACATTTCATCTAAAAATTTAATTCATATTAATGAACAATATAACACTTTTTCCCCAACGTTTTTTACTCGCTTCAAATTTACACACCATGTTGACATTCGGAACTCTCGGGATTTTTCAAATCAAATGCACTGAGTTAGAGTTATCTCCCGTATTTTCTTTGATGAACAGAATATATACATGCAGCAAACTTTCAATGAAAATTTACACGTATTTGTATTATCGTTTCTGAGTTTATCCATGCAAATGTGATATTGTGGAAACATAAACTAAAAAGCCTCCCGTGATTTAGCGTGAATGTAATGCGCATGCACAAGATTGTAAAATCCAAAAAATCCAGATGATTTCCGGATTCTTAAAAGGAATTTTCGTTGATTATTAATTACTGAAGCTTGATTGAGAAAAAATAAAAACATATTGGTAATCTTCAAGTACCAATGATGTTAAAAATATATAAAACAAAAGACAGTACTCTTCCGATTTCTCGATGTTAAAGCCCAAAAATTCGAGTCTATTATTTTAATATAGTAGTATAGATATGTACATGTATGGGCGGCGGAAAAGGTAAAACAAGTATTTCTTTTAAAGGAATGATCGGCATGAAATATCATTGGTCACACTGTTAATGCAATCGAAAGTATTATGCTGCATGAAATGAACTATTTATAGCACCGTTTTGTTAATTTCCGAAATAGCAAGGCATGGATAAGCTTTACTTTTAGTAGGCGAATTATACTTTCGATAAATATTCTTACGCATTTGTGAAGAAACACATGCTGTATAAATGATTTTTTTTTCAAGGCAAACGGAGAAGAGTAACTTTTTAACATGTAGTAATCTACATGTTATAATCTACGTGTTATTAAAAATTTAACTGAGGTTGTCATTGCATAGTAAATAAAGTAGTGCAATGCGCAATGTGGGCGCAAATAGTAAAATTTGCCGGATGCCTCAAGTGTGATCGGTCGATCACAAAAAAAACGTTTATACAAAACGACCAAATTATTTTTAAAAACATGCTAAAATACAAAACAGACCAGCTTAAAACAAAATCAACAGCCTCTCTTACAAACACCAATGCAAAACAAACGATCACCGATGCAAAATCAACAGTCATGCACCGAATTAACGCTAGATGACGTGCAAAGAGGTATCAGGAGAAAATCGTACTCTGGGGAAAACGTAACCTAAAAAAAACGTACCCATGAATTCCAGGGAACGTTTTCATGCGGGGATCCAGAATTTTTTTCAGGAAGAAAGGAGGGAGTCCGAGGGATATTTATGTTTGGCAGGTGTGTGGTAGTGGTAATAGGGATGGGGTGGTGGGGTTCTGAGCCATAGACTCGGTAATTCCAATATACATGAATAAAAGACTATGAGCGGTATTATGCATTTTTCGCCCCCAAAATTTAAGTTTTTTGAAGAGCTTTAAATATAAGGTGGCAGATAGTTGAAATCATATTGAAAATAAGTGTGTAAAAAGTTATCACCACATTGACGTCATAATGTAGAAATGACGTCGTGAAAATCGTCTGATTTTGATAAATTTATTTTTTTTAGCAAAATGTGGGTGTTTTCCGATGGTTTTTCGACTGGGAAACATCGAGCACAGGCTTGCTCAAGTACCATTTTTTAGTATGATGTGTATAATTATAGGAAAAAAACATACGTTAAATCGTACTTGAGCAGACATGCGCTCTATACTTCCGAATATGCAAAATATAAAGAAAAAATGACAATATTTTCATTCTTTTGCAAACTTGCGGGAATTGGTCATTTAGGTGACGTCATAGATAAACAACGAATAAGTAATGATGACTAAGTCAAGATAAAAGTGATAGGCATCCTCTGTACACTGATTTATAGAGATTTGATTTTTATACAACATTATCTTGGTTAAAATTGGGAGCAGATATTAAACCATACCAAATATAGTCCTTTAAAGAAATTTGATCTTTTCATGA
Organism: Magallana ariakensis; assembly: GCA_020458035.1. Lineage (NCBI taxonomy): Eukaryota > Metazoa > Mollusca > Bivalvia > Ostreida > Ostreidae > Magallana > Magallana ariakensis. The sequence goes on along the minus strand of CM035811.1, from coordinate 33,121,742 downwards.
GTGCGGGGAAAAAGGGGGTTCAGACTGCAGCTTTTCTGCGTAACAAAGGCTTTTAAAGCTCTGTATTTCGTTTGTAACTTGACTTTCCAACTTATGTCAAGCGTATAAAGCATAAATTTACCATTCTAGACATTAAAATTTGAAAAGAAAAAAATGTTTTTGGGTTCAAATCGTGTCCAATTTTAGGTCACTTTAAGAAATTGATTCTGAAATTATATTTGCAACGGAATTATTTTCCTAAATGCTGTCATATACAAAGGTTTTTTGAATATTTATGGTAAATTCTTGAGACATTAGAATACTGGCACAAAAGAAAATAAACAAAAACGCACCATCGTCGTCTTATTGTAACGGGACTGTATAGGGGTTAGTCCCTTAGATAATCCAATTTCGGAAGGATAAAAAGAATACCAAATGTAAAAGATATGAAACAACATCATATAAAATCCAAGAATGTGATAATTATCATTATTGTGAATAGAAAAGGCCCCGATCGATATCCCCGAAATGCATCTATTCGATAATCAATAATATTGACAACTGCTGCTAATTAAACAATATAGTATATATAGTATATAATAATACTAAATCACGACCAGGTACTATAGACCCGGAAGCGCTTAACATATATGTATATACATACGAGTCAAACCAAAAATAATGAAATTACAGTAAAATTGTAGTTATAGGTAAACGCATACTCATGCCCCACAAGGAATAAGGATTTTTTCATTTGTGCAATGTATTTTTTTTTCCGGGGGTGGGGAGGGGGGGGGGTTGGGTTAGACTGTCAAGGTTTGTCGGGTGAGTCTGTATCACCCGCTCCACACGAAAATCGATACTACCTGTCTGTATTGTGTAATTAATGTACGTGGTTATGTAAACAATGGTACAAGCAAAAATAAACAAATGCTTATTAAATGCCAGACAATCCCCAAACAATTGATAAAAATGACTATCGAAGCCCTAAGAGCTAAGAGCCAAGACATTATTTTCATCCAATATAAGACTAAATCTACATGTGTTAGCCTAATTAGGCTTAATGCATCTTTAGAAATGAAAATAAAATTGATGGTATATCAATTAATTTTAATGCACATGTATATGGTTCCAGAACAAATGTATTTCACAAACAAAACATCATAAAACAAACTCTTATGTATATCGAAAGCATTTGTCCATTTTACTAAGGATCTATACACCTAGCATTGTACAGTAAAATATGCGCATTACGAAGTGCCAGGGACAGGCAATTTTATTTCATTCCAAAGGTAATTCTTTATATCCGTCAAGTTTATAACATGTAATAAACTCACTGGAATAAAAATCATTTCCAAGTAAGTGCCAATTCATTATAAGCGTGTTCGCTAAAACCATGTTTTAATGTTTTAGTTTAAATGTTATCACATCATGTCCAAGGTACCAATTTTGTATTACGTCACAAGTATGACGCAGCAGCGACAGAAGACCTATTCGTTGCTTTGCAACGAGTTCGTTTCTAGTTGTATTGATAATTTTAATCCAGTCCGCAAAACGAAAAACCAATGTCTATTCCCATTAAGAATTTCAGTGCTGGCTCCTACATTATTCAATCTTGCATCTCAAAAATAAACAACAATTTCAGATGCTTGTTAAAGCAAAAAAAAAAAAAAAAAAAGTAGCTTTAATACATGTACCTAGAGATTCGTAAAGCATTCATGTACAAATAATTTAAAATTTAAGTGCATTAACAAAGCATAATTGTTGATCGTAACAGTATATGTTTGAAAAAAAAATTATTGCGACACCTATTTTTTTTTTTTTTTTTTTTTTGTAATTAGGGATTTTAGGGGCTAAAGTCCACAAACATGGGCGTTATGTATCAAGAGAAGGATACATATTTTATTAAGCAATGTAAAAGAGAAAATGTTTATATTGATAAGGATTTAAAATGTTCAATTAATTTTGATCTCAAAAATGATCAATTTATGAAAGTTGTTAGAACAAAAAAATATTGAGACCTTTCGTTGATATCAATTAAAGAAGGGGATGAAGCAACGTTGTTATTTCTATCGATAACACCACATGTGTCTAAGGAAATCTTTGTCATGCCCATTTATTACATAACTACAGATATTTAGGAGAATTAAATATGTAATAAGCCGCATGGTAAAAAAATAGAAACTCTTTGTCGAAAAATGTTAAAGGTAATAATAATTCTATACATTATCCAAAAGTGGTAGAGGGTTCTTACATATTTTCTTATCTTATGACATCAGAAGAAGGGGTTGGCTCATTTTTCCAGGAGCCAAGAGACAATCTATTACAAAATCTATTACAAATAACGTAAAAACTATCAAGATGTTGTAATGCATTATACAATGCATATTCAAATGTATTCATTGTATCCAAGTGCACCCTTTAATGATAAACACATTCAGTACAGAATGTATGTTATGATCATTTTATGTAAGTTTTGATTATTATATATTTTTTTATAACATCTTTTTTTTAGAATTTATTTGAATGATAAATCTTATAGCTTTAACAGCTTTAACGCACATAGAAACAATCATTTGTGTGTTTCACCAGTGTGTTTTTGTGGGGTTTTTGCTGTGGAATTTTAAACCATACTTCGGGAATGTAGACTTGTAAATTGCAATGCTGTAAGATCGAGTTATCATATCGTGTTTATAGAGTTATGATAGAGATGATGATCACTTGGACTCAGAAGTTTATTTTATTTAGACAACTGAACATTTGTTGAATAATTCAGGGGACTTGGATCCGAATGTGGGTTGTTTCGTTATGTTAATTTTGTATTGTTACTTTTTAGTCTAGTAGCTGTGCTTTAAAAAAATCAATGTATAATTTATAGTTTTCTATTTTGAGGTATTGATGGGTAGCAGGTGTGTCGCACTTGAGCTTTATTGATAATTGTTTTGTTATTGTTAATTCTATGCCTAAATCAATAAGTAAAATAATTTCCTTACGCTGAGGTTGTTTTTCTGCAGTATGTGTGCTACAGCTTGGCTTGTTCATCTTACCTCAAAGATGCAACATAACCCACTTTAAAAGATCATGTAGGTTTTTTTTAAGAAGTTGAAATGGTCCGTTTGCAAGCTCAGGTCGTACGTAAACGGACGATGGCAAACGAATTTTTAATAACTTTATTCACTTAAGCAATTATGGTAACAAAAAAACGGTAAATTTACAACATTTGAGTTGTACAGGAGCCCGGAAGCTAGTAATGCAGTACAGAACAATCAATCGGATTAAGAAAGAAAATGGCATCCAAAAACCCTTACCTTTTGTTTTGAAAAATTCACCAAGGCACAAAATAGCATTCTTAGCTGGAGCTTCCAGCTTTCCTTTTTTCACTTTAACCATTTCGTCAAGAAAAGTCATCCCGCTTTCAAACATCTTTGCAAATGGGAAGAAGCATTTTTCCCCATCCTTGCTTAAAAATTCATACTCGCAGTCAGCTTTCGAAAATGGGCAACTTTTCTCCCCATTGCAATAAGTAAGTTGCACAATATTGAAATGTACAGATTTCTTCAGGTACTTAATACCATCCGTTAAAATTTGTTTGTCGATATACTTTAAAGCACTGTCTACATCCATTTCAACAGTTAGCGTGTATTTGATACGTGCCGATGTTTCATAGAGACATGAAATCAGTAATGTTAAAGAAGATCTGGTGGCTGCGCTCATTGACTAAGGGAAATGACACTGACGCAGAATTTAAATGCCTCGTGGAACCCAATACACATTTAACATAGTGCAGAACTACGTGTACAAGTATTGGTTATTGATTTTTCGACTTCGTCCTTGCATAAACATTACACTGCGAAGGCTTGTTGTTTATGGGTGTTGACTTAGAACCTTTCTTTGTCCCCATTGAAAATGTGCGAGGTTGAAGCTTTTTATGATGATTTTTTTTAATATCTAGAAAACAAAATATTTCATCATTTTATACAGTTCTAACATATAAGGGCAATTTTGATTAGAAATGTTTCAAAAATTTTCAAGTGGTTTGAGAAATTTATAAAATGAGTTAACCCCTATAAACACCTAATTAAAGAGGCTGACCATTTTTTCGTTAAATCTTTGAAATAATGATGTCATAATGGCATTTGCAAATTTTTTTTTCTTCTTATAGACTTTTAAATGATTTATACAGCTGTAAAACGTCATTAAAATCAATGAAAAAATAGCTGAAAATTTAAAAGTGCCTCCCAAGTATAAAAATAATAACTAGACAATGCCCGTTGCAAAGCAACGAGTAGGTCTTCTCTTAATTAAGTCGGAAGTAAAAGTTAAAACTACTTATGGGGGCAGGATTCTGAAAACAATCACCAATAGTAATTTGAACAAAAACAATATGAATGATTCTTGGTTTGACTTAACAATACCTAAATAATTCTTAGTACGAATTGAGAAAAAAAAATCATAAATTCAAAAACGACTTAACAAAAACAATCAAATTAAGTTCAAGTATAAACTAACAAAAATAACAAAAACTAGATACGATCTCGTTACGAGTAACGAGTAGGTCTTCCGTTCAATATGTTAAACGATACGATAAAAATATTAATGAAATTTCAGAATTCCCAATCAACCCCTTTCCTTTCAAGTAATGTATACGATTGTCAATATCCTGTACAATGCTTAACAAAGTGTTTTGCTTTTTCACATACAGCACATTAAAGATTAAAGATTTTAGTGCCTTAAAATCCCTAATTATGTCATCATTGGGTGTGGCAATGAGTTTTACAAACTGATTTTGTTACGATCAACAACTTTGCTTCTATAATGCATTACAAAATCTTTATCGTTTTTAAGTTATCTGTAATAGAGTTTACGAGTGTCTTGGCCCCTAATTAAAGGGGCCAGCCCCTTTTTCTTGATTTTATACGAAAGGTCTTATGAATACTTACATTTTTTGTTCTTACACCTATGTATAATTGTTGTTCATTTTTGAGATACAAATGATTGAATATTTTAGGGGCCAGCCCTCTAGATCCTTAATGGGGACATACATTGGTGTTTTGATTAGTGGAATCAATTAGAATCATCAATGGAAGCATTTTCTCTTCTACAATGCCTAACAAAATATGTTTCCTTCTCTAGATATATTGCGTCAAAGTTTAAGTACTTTGGCCCTAGAAATCCCTAATTACTTCATAAATGGGCGTGGCAATGATTTTTTTTCTGTTTGATATTGTGACGATCAACATCTTTGCTTCTATAATGCATTACAAAATCTTTATCGTTTTTAAGTTATTTGTAAAACAGTTTACGAGTCTCTTGGCCCCTAATTTAAGGGGCCAGCCCCTTTTGCTCGATTTTATACGAAAGGTCTTATGAATACTTACATTTTTTGTTCTTACACCTATCTATAATTGTTGTTCATTTTTGAGATACAAATGATTGAATATCTTAGGGGCCAGCCCTCTAGATCCTTAATGGGGACATACATTGGTGTTTTGATAAGTGGAATCGATTAGAATAATCAATGCAAGCATTTTCTCTTCTACAATGCCTAACAAAATATGTTTCCTTCTCTAGATATATTGCGTCAAAGTTTAAGTACTTTGGCCCCTAAAAATCCCTAATTACGTCATAAATGGGCGTGGCAATGATTTTTTCTGTTAGATATTGTTACGATCAACAACTTTGCTTCTATAATGCATTACAAAATCTTTATCGTTTTCTAGTTATTTGTAATAGACTTTACGAGTCTCTTGGCCCCTAATTTAAGGGGCTAGCCCCTTTTTCTTGATTTTGCTGGAAAGAACTTTTGATTCTCTACTACATTTGTTCTATATGTCTTAACAAAATATCAACTAATAAAAAGATACAGATCAAAACGTATGAAAATTTTGAATGAAAATTAGTACCCAATTTTCGTGCTTAGGCGAGCGCCAAAAAATGGCGCCACTGGCGTAAAACAATACATGCTGCACAACTTCAAACTATAGTCTACCTATCCTAAAAATTTCATAGTGATATCTCTGATAGTTTCTGAGTTTATAGCTGCACAAAATGAGTCGTCAAAAATTACAAAATGGCCGATAAATCGGTACCGGAAGTGACGACAAATAAAATGAAAATTATGTATGAAGTTTAGATTACGTCCAATCATCTGTGAAAAAATGACCGAGATCGGTCGAATAGTTTTCGAGAAATCGCGTGCACAAAATTTGGAAAAAAAAAAATAATAAGAAGAAACAGTACGAAAACAATAAGGTCTTCCGTTGGAAACGGAAGACCTTAACTAGTTTCTTGTTGCTATAGCAACATTAAGGTCTTCCTTTCCTCATTTATTAATATATAAAAAAATGAAATTCTCTTGTAAAAAGACAATGGATAGTATATATACGGTGAAGGAATTTTCCAGTAATTATTTCTATAAAAACCAAAACAAAAAGACAAAAAGTTATATTGAGTTATTTCTGTGACGACCGGAAGTTACGCCGGATCAAACAGAATATGGTAAACATATCTTTATACATTGTTTTGTATTTCCTCAAAGTTTAGTTGTTCAGTTTTTGTCAGATTAGAGATCTCATTGAGAAAAGTTTTTGTTGTGTTGGGACCGGAAACGGACAAACAGAAGTGATTAAAAAAATTGAAAGTAAGTTTGTTTTAGCTTATTTACGTACGATACATAACTGTTCATCAGAATGAATAAAATATACTGTTCATCAGAATGAATAAAATATTCTAAGAAAAAATCTAAACCTATCAAAAACTTTATTTGCTTGAATGCTTCCGGTGTGAAAAAATCTTACATATATCATCAATGCGATGTTAAATAAACAAAAACATTTTACTTCCGGTGAGATATCTTAATTATCTAAGGTAGCTTTTTTAAAACAAATATAATTTTTTTTATTCAGCACTTCCATTTGTCCGTTTCCTGTCCCGAGACAAAAAAAACTTGTTTTTACGGGATCTAAAAAACGGTTAGGACTTGCACAACCAAACTTTGTGGAATGATAGACATTGCTATGTTAATGTTTTTACCGGCATAACTTCCGGTTGTTACAGGAAGTACTCCATTTTTCTTTTTATTTCTTTATGTTATTTTGCATTGAAATAACATTTTATCAATAGGTACAATAGGTCATCTACACATGGTTAAATAAATGAAAAAAAAAATCTACTTCCGGTGAGACATCTCAAATGTCTCAGATAGCTTTCTATTATACAAATTTTGTCCCGCGAGATCTCAGAAACTGTAAGAGATCAAAATGACTGACAAAAAATGTCGATTGGATAAATAAGAATATTATCAAATAAATAAAACAAGCGTAGTTCATCATTGAAGTTAACAAAATCGATAGTTCTTATTTTTTTCGGAATGACTAAATCTACGATTAAATTCTTTTTGTGATAACATTTCATGTTTCCTTGGTCAATTTATTAATATAACTTCATCAAACTGAAACATTCTGTCGACGCTGTATACGCTTCACTAAAGCAATTCATTGAACATGCTCCATGGCCACAAACGGTTAATTTTTTTATTTACTTGTTAATTTAGAGTTGTCATGGTTTCATGTAAACAAACTAAACGGCTTTTGTTAACGGAACTAATGAGGTAATTTAAAAGGTTGTGTACAATTCAATGTAAAATAGTTATGAAATGCCTGAGGGGTTTGAATCTTTTGGAATTGAGTATTTGTGTGTACCAAATTTCTGTGCGCCATGAATGTATGTCTCTTTAAACGACCAATTGTATATTGAATCTCTGCATGGGGTTATTGCTATTAAAGCATTTAGAACAAGTATTCCTTTTAAAGGAATGATCGGCAATAATGATATATTGATAGCTAGAAGCAATCAACATAATCAGTTTGATGTAAAATAATAATAAAAAAGTACTGTATTTTTACAAAATTTAGAATATTTTGAATTTGTACACCATAATTTCATTAGAATAAACCGTCAACAAATTTAATTTTGAAATAAATTTGGGAAAAGCCGTTCGTAAACTCCTTGTCCAATTTTATATTTTTAACTTATTTTTTAAATGTTAATGTATCTTCTTCTTCTTCAGAATACTGAGTAGGGCTCTACAATAAAGAGTTGTATAAAAATAATTTAATGCGACTGAAAAACATTGAATGCCATCATAACTTGCTATTGATGTCGCATTATAACGTAAGCTTGTTTATAAATCAAGCCGTCTTCCTAGCTACTATTATGCAACATCAATAGATCGAGGTCAGTTCATGGAGCATCTTGATTAAGGTCAGTTCATCGAGGTCAACTGCATTACTGAATGAATCTTTCGATCGAAATTCTTACGCGTGAGACAAATTGTGCATTCTTGAATTAACAGGTCGAACTGTATTTTATGTATGTTTGCATCGCTTAAGGTAAATGAAATAAAACCGAGTAAAATGTTATATAAATACTAAACCAAACTTCAACTTTTTTATAAGAACTACTTATGCAAGCGGAATGTGTGCGCACGTGGAAGCATTTGCCGGATGCCTCATATGGACACAACAGTGATTGGCCGAAGCCGATCACAAAAAGGCTCCCCTTTTCTTATTTTGTTTCCAAAAAAAAAAAAAAAAGATTGCAATCTTAAAGACGTCCCTAAGTAATGAAATTACATGTATGTCAGAAGTCTAAATAACATAACCAAAAACTTTAGAGAACAAATCATTGTCTCTTGGAACAAAGGCTTTCAAGATAGCTTAACTCTGATATACTTTTATTTATTTCTCATTAAAATGTGTTATCTCTTGCATTAAAAGTCAACAACAGAACGAAATAATAAGAACCTGAACATAATTTTCAGCAGCCCTCCCCTTACACTCCGAGCCAGAACCCCCGACTCATGTTATTAACTAATATCAATGAATTTAAGAGAGAGAGAGAGAGAGTTATATAATATTTCTAAGTAACCATTTTTTTTTATTCTTGGAGAGAATTGATCTGTCTGTAAAATGTATTTTGTGTTAAATTTGATCAGAATTGTAAATTAATATATGTTTTTGTACCCTGTTGTTATCTGTTATCTTGCTTTTATTTTTTTTCCTGGTTCATTGCTTTTTTTTTGGTCCTTGCTTTTATATATATATATATATATATATATATATATATATATATATATAAACCAAAAAAAAAGTAAAAATAAAAGTAAAATTAATTATTTAGGGCAGATGTCGCAGTTTATACTGAAATAGCTAGTGCAGGCATTACAGTTGTTTGATCCACATCTAAATTTATCGCAGGAATATATAGCTCGAGATCACCGTTACGTCGTATGACGGAGACGGGGACGGTGGTAAGGGTTAACCAAAGATACAGGTCAATTACAAGTACATCATTTCATCGATTACGGAAAGACGGTCCCCTACCCCTAATTTTACTTGCATATGATATTTAGCAACTTGGAGTAAACGTTTAAGTTTGGAAAAAGAAATATGCTTTGTTGCAAATTAAGTACAGTGATATTGAAAACAAACATTCTGAGAGTGTTGCATAAGCAATACACGTCCCCTACCGGTTTGTGTTATTATATTAAAGCTTTGAAGCATACAACTATTTCTCAACTATTATAAACGAGAATTGGGAAAACAATGCACTGGTATGCACAATATCATTTCTTACCGTCTTCTGTACCCCGAATCAAACAGCCCAACTCGATAACGAACCCGATTGTCATACGTACAATGCAAAAACAAAAACTCCTGCCGATTAAATTTACAACACAATACTTGACATTATTTAACAGAACTTGTTTGTTTGTTAGAAATGATAAAAGTAATGGTTCCATAACGCACGAGATCAAAATGACTGACATAAAATGTCGATTGGATAAATAAGAACATTATCAAATAAATAAAACAAGCGTAGTTCATCATTGAAGTTAACAAAATCGAGAGTTCTTACTTTTTTCGGAATGACTAAATCTATGATTTAATTCTTTTTGTGATAACATTTCATGTTTCCTTGGTCAATTTATTAATATAACTTCATCAAACTGAAACATTCTGTCGACGCTGTATACGCTTCACTAAAGTAATTCATTAAACATGCTCCATGGCCATAAACGGTTAATTTTTTATATACTTGTTAATTTAGAGTCGTCATGGTTTCATGTAAACAAACTAAACGGCTTCTGTTAACGGAACTAATGAGGTAATTTAAAAGGTTGTGTACGATTCAATGTAAAATAGTTATGAATTGCCTGAGCGGTTTAAATCTTTTGGAATTGAATATTTGTGTGTACCAAATTTCTGTGCGCCATCAATGTATGTCTCTTTAAAAGACCAATTGTATCTTGAATCTCTGCATGGGTTTATTGCTATTGAAGCAATTAGAAAAAGGCTCCAATTTTCCAATTCTGTTTCAAAAAAAAAAAAAAAAGATTGCAATCTTAAAAATGTCCCTAAGTAATGAAATTACATGTATGTCAGAAGTCTAAATAACATAACCAAAAACTTTAAAGAACAAACCATTGTCACTTAGAACAAAGGCTTTCAAGATATCTTAACTCTGATATACACTTTTATTTATTTCTCATTAAAATGTGTTATCTCTTGCATTAAAAGTCAACAACAGAACGAAATAATAAGAACCTGAACATAATTTTCAGCAGCCCTCCCCTTACACTCCGAGCCAGAACCCCCGACTCATGTTATTAACTAATATCAATGAATTTAAAAGAGAGAGAGAGAGAGAGAGAGAGAGAGAGAGAGAGAGAGTTATATAATATTTCTAAGTTACCATTTTTTTTTATTCTTGGAGAGAATTGATCTGTCTGTAAAATGTATTTTGTGTTAAATTTGATCAGAATTGTAAATTAATATATGTTTTTGTACCCTGTTGTTATCTGTTATCTTGCTTTTATTTTTTTTTCTGGTTCATTGCTTTTTTCCTGGTCCTTGCTTTTATATATATATATATATATATATATATATATATATATATATATATATATATATATATATATATATTTATATATATATATAAACAAAATAACAACAAACAAAAAATAATAAAAATAAAAGTAAAACTAGACTCTTGTTGCTATAGCAACAAAGAGGTCTTCCGTTCTTATATAAATGTATTATTCTGTACATGAAAAAGCTTTTTTCAAATAGAAAATATAAGGATATCATATTTATTTTGAAGAAAACTTCCAGACCCTACTTCAATGTCAAACAACAAAATGAAAAAAAAATCATTTTTTGACTACTTCTTGTTGGGACGACAGGAAGTTCCGCCGATTCAAACAAAACATGTTTAACATATCTTCATGCCAAAGTTAATCATCCAACAAAGTATGGTTGTTGAATTCCTTACTGTTCTGAGACCTTGTTAAGAGGAGATTTATTGTCTTGGGACAGGAAACGGACCAAAGGAATTGCTCTATGAAAATAAAAGTTAGTATATCTTTAACATTTGCCTTTTGTACATTTCTGTTTATCATGCTTACTAAAACAGTGCAAAAAAATAGTTAAACTTATAAAAATTGTCATTTGATTGAACCCTTCCGGTGAGGACCGGAAATGACTGCCGACAAAATGAAACACGATAAACACATCTTCTATCAAATGTCTACCATCTATGTAAGTTTTGTGTTTTGATCACTTACAGTTTCTGATATCTACCGGGTACAAAATTTAGTTTAAAAAAAAAGCTACTTCAGATTACTAACCGGTAGTAGATCTTTTTTGTTTATTAAACATCGCATACTTCACTTATGCAAGGAGTTATACTAATATAATCATTCTTTGTAAAATAACTAAAACTAGGTTTAAAAAATAATTTTTGAAGTGCTTCCGGTGACGACCGAAAGTTACGCCGAACAAAACAAAATAGTGTAAACACATCTACATTCATAGTTCTATCATCCCTCAAAGTTTGAATGTTTAAGTTATTTTCGATTTTGAGATCTCGAGGAGTCAAGGTTTTTTGTCTCGGGACAGGAAACGGACAAACGGAAGTGCTCAGTGAAAAATGAAAGTTAGGAGTTCTTTAACATTAAACAACATGACTAAATTGCCTGTCAATTTATCTAAAATTGGCAAATATAAACAGCTAAACTTATAAACAACTTGATTTGTTTGATCTCTTCCTGTGTGGACCGGAAGTGAAGGTCAACAAAATCAAACCCGTTAAACACATCTTCTATCAAATGTCTATTATCGTTGTAAGTTTCGTGTCTTGATCACTAACAGTTTCCGAGATCACGCGGTGACAAAATGTCTTTAAAAAAACTTCCTGAGATATTTGAGATATCTCACCAGAAGTAGATTTTTTTTATTTCTTTAACATCGGATTGATGACATATATAAGTATTTTTACTTATATTCTAATTCTGTGTGAAATAAATTAAATGTAAAAAAAAACTTTTTTTGAAGTGCTTCCGGTGACGACCGGAAGTTACGACGAACAAAACAAAATAGTTTAAACACATCTACAACTATAGGTCTATTATCTCACAAAGTCTGAATACTCAAGTCCCTATCGTTTTTGAGATCTCGAGGTGACAAGCTTATTTGTGGCGGGACAGGAAACGGACGACCGGAAATGAATTTTGAAAAAATGAAAAAAACCACTCTAGACTTTTTCATTCTCTATCATTCCTGAAAATTTTAAGAAAATATATTCAGTCATCTCTGAGAAAAATGGGGAAAAAAATAATAATAACTAGAATCTTGTTGCTATAGCAACAAAAAGGTCTTCCGTTCTTCATGTATAAGTCTGTAAAAATGCATTTCTCTTATAAAATGAAGGGGGATTTAATCGATACTGTGATGGAATATTTCGGTAACTTTTCCTATGTGAAACAAAACAAAACGAGAAAAAGTCATTTTTGATATTTGCTCTGACGACCGGATGTTACGCCGGATCAAACGGAACATGGTAAACATGTCTTTATACATTGTTCTATTTTTCCTGAAAGTGTGGATGCTTAAGCTTTTGTCAGTTATGAGATCTCGTTGAGAAAAGGTTTATTGTCTCCGGACAGGAAACGGACGAACATAATTGCTTAATGAAAAAAAATGTTAATATATCATAAACATTTTCCTCTCGTGCACTACCGTTTATCAAGCTTACTTAAAAAGTGTAAAAAAAAAAAACCAGTTAAACTTATCAACAATGTCATTTGTTTGAACCCTTCCGGTGAAGACTGGAAGTGACGGTTGACAAAATGAAACACGTTAAACACATCATCTATCTAATGTCTATCACCTATGTAAGTTTTGTGTTTTGATCACTAACAGTTTCTGATTAACAATTAACAGTGCGGGTAAACAATTTGGTATAAAAACGCTACTTGAGATATTTGAGATATCTCACCGGAAATGGATTTTTTTTATTTAACATCGCTTAAACGACTTATGAAAAGATCCATACTAAAATAATCATTCTATGTAAAATAACTAAAAAAGGTAAAAAAAAATAATTTTTGAAGTGCTTCCGGTGACGGCCGGAAGTTACGCCGAACAAAACAAAATAGTGTAAACACATCTAAATATATAGGTCTATCATCCTGCAAAGTTTGATTGTTCAAGTCTTCACCATATTTGAGATCTCGAGGACTAAAGTTTTTGGTTTTGGGACAGGAAACGGACAAACGGAAGTACTCAGTGAAAATTTAAAGTTAGAAGTTCTTCCGAATTTTACAACAGGACTTTATTGCCTATCAATTTCTCTAAAATTGGCAAAGAAAAACAGTTAAACTTAGAAACATCTTGATTTGTTTGAACTCTTCCGGTGTGGACCGGAAGTGACGGCCGACAAAATAAAAGCAGTTAAACACATCTTCATTCAAATGTCTATCATCCATGAAAGTTTCGTGTATTGATCTCTTATACTTTATAAGATCTCGCGGGTACAAAAATTATTTTTAAAAAACTACCTGAGATATTTGAGATAGCTCACCGGAAGTGGAATTTTTCTGTTGATTCAACATCGCTTACATGACATATATAAAGATTTATACTTATATATTCATTCTATATAAATTAAATTAAATAAGTAAAAAAAATAATTTTTGAAGTGCTTCCGGTGACGACCGGAAGTTACGACGAACAAAACAAAATAGTTTAAACACATCTACAACTATAGGTCTATCATCCCACAAAGTTTGAATGTAAAAGTCCTTGTCGTTTCTGAGATCTCGAGGTGACAAGCTTCTTTGTCGCGGGACAGGAAACGGACGACAGGAAATAAATTTTGAAAAAATAAAAAAAACGCCTCGAGATATTATCATTTTCTATCATTCCTAAAAATTTCAGGAAAATCTATCTACTCATCTCTGAGAAATTCTGCCGACAAAAAAGGGGAAAAAAATAATAATAACTAGACTCTTGTTGCTATAGCAACAAAAAGGTCTTCCGTACCTTTTGTATTAATCTTAAAAAAATTCATTTGTCTTGTAAAACGAAAATGGATATAACATATACTGTAATGGAATTTCCCACTTATCATTTCTATGTAAAACAAAACAAAAAGACAAAAAATCAATTTTGAAGTACTTTCTGTGACGACTGGAAGTTACGCCGGATCAGACAGAACATAGTAGACATATCCTCATGCATTGTTCTGTCTTTCCTTAAAGTTTTGATGTTCAAATTTTTGTTACTTATGAGATCTCGCTGAGAAAAGGTTTCTGTTTCAGGACCGGAAACGGACAAACGGAAGTGATTAAGGAAATTAAAAGTAGATATTTTTAGTACATTTACCTACGGTACGTTACTGCTCATCACACTGAGTAAATTGTTTTAAAAAATCTAAACTTTAAAAAAAAAACTTCATTTTGCTTGAACGCTTCGAGTGAGAACCGGAAGTGACGGACGACCAAATGAAACCCGTTAAACACATGTTCAATCAAATGTCTTTCATCTATATAAGTTTTGTATCTTGGTCTCTTACAGTTTCTGAGATCCCCGGGTACAAAATTTTTATAAAAGAAAACTACCTGAGATATTTGAGATGTCTCACCGGAAGTAGAATTTTTTCGTTTATTTATCCATGTGTAGATGAACTTTTGTATTTCTGTTGCTAAAATGTAACTTCCATGCTAAATAACCCAAATATTATTAAATAATCAAATTTTGGTGTACTTCCTGTGACGACCGGAAGTTACGCCGGATAAAACAAAATATAGTAAATACATGTTCATACATAGGTCTATCATCCCACAAAGTTTGGTTGTTCAAGTCGTTACCGTTTTTGAAATCTCGTCGAAATCAGTTTTTTTGTCTCGGGACAGGAAACGGACAAACGGAAGTGCTCAATGAAAAATTTATTTATTATTTGTTGTGTACTTTCCCATCGCACATTATTGTTCATCGAGCTAACTAATACTATCAAAGGAAAACAGTTAAACTGATAAATAGCTTGATTTCTTTGAACTCTTCCGGTGTGGACCGGAAGTGACGGTCGACAAAATAAAACCAGTTAAACACATCTTCAATCTAATGTCTATTATCCATGAAAGTTTCGTGTCTTCATCACTTATAGTTTTTGAGATCTCGTGGGAACAAAATTTGTTATAAAAAAGTTACTTGAGATAATTGAGATATCTCACCGGAAGTAGAATGTTCTTGTTTATGTATCATCGCTTAGATGACACATGTAAGGATTTATACTATCAGATTCATTCTATGTAAAATAAGTTTAATACATAAATAAAATAATTTTTGAAGTACTTCCGGTGACGACCGGAAGTTACGACGAACAAAACAAAATAGTTTAAACACATCTACAGATATAGGTCTATCATCCAAGAAAATTTGGATGTTCAAGTGTTTGCCGATTCTGAGATCTTGAGGGAACAAGGTTTTTTGACGCGGGACAGGAAACGGACGAACGGAAATGAATTTTGAAAAAATGAAAAACAGGCCTCGAGATATTATCATTCTCTATCATTCCTGAAAATTTCAGGGAAATCCATACAGCCATCTCTGAGAAATTCTGCCGACAAAAAAAGGGGAAAAAAAAAATAATAAGAAAGAAAGAAAAAACATTACAATCACTATAAGGTCTTCCGCTGGAAACGGAAGACCTTAATAATAATAAACATTACAATCACTATAAGGTCTTCCGTTGGAAACGGAAGACCTTAATTAATTATCTAAGGCAGATATCGCAGTTTATACTGAAATAGCTAGTGCACGCGTTACAGTTGTTTGATCCACATCTAAATTTATCGCAGGAATATATAGCTCGAGATCACCGTTACGTCATATGACGGAGACGGGGGCGGTGGTAAGGGTTAACCAAAGATACAGGTCAATTACAAGTACATCATTTCATCGATTACGGAAAGACGGTCCCCTACCCCTAATTCTACTTCCATATGATATTTAGCAACTTGGAGTAAACGTTTAAGTTTGGAAAAAGAAATATGCTTTGTTGCAAATTAAGTACAGTGATATTGAAAACAAACATTCTGAGAGTATTGCATAAGCAATACACGTCCCCTACCGGTTTGTGTTATTATATTAAAGCTTTGAAGCATACAACTATTTCACAACTATTATAAACGAGATGTTATATTTTAATAATAAGAGAGAAAATAACAGAGAAAATGCAAACAATACAGTTGGTATCGAAATTAAATAAAAAGTGGGTAAAATAATACTTTTTTTCATCTCCTGTAATTTCGCCAAGTCCATTAAGTATTGGTAGAAATTTGGGAAAACAATGCACTGGTATGCACAATATCATTTCTTACCGTCTTCTGTACCCCGAATCAAACAGCCCAACTCGATAACGAACCAGATTGTCATACGTACAATGCAAAAACAAAAACACCTGCCGATTAAATTTACAACACAATACTTGACATTATTTTACAGAACTTGTTTGTTTGTTAGAAATGATAAAAGTAATGGTTCCATTAAAGCACGATATTATTTTTCACCACATACTGGCCAATTTATTCAATACCTATCGAACCTGATAACGAACCTGAATATTAAAAAGTTGGAATATAAAACATCAATTTTCTCGAAAATATGTCAACCAGACGTTACAAAAGTTTAAACTTGATCTGTTGTTTGACATTTTGAAGCAGTTCAGCAAGTTTCATATTATTCCTCAAATGCATAAAAAAAAGCATAAAGAAAAAATGTGGAAAACTGAAGTCAGACAGACGGACAGACAGACGGACGGACGGACGGACGGACGGACAAAGAGACGGACTGACGGACGAACGCAGAGGAAAAACATAGTCCCCTCCGGTTAAAAAGAGGAAGGGGACTAAAAATGAACTGGTCAGAACAATAATTTCTACAATGGTATGCTAAAGAATCTGTGTTTCAACATAAACCCTGTTTTGTAATTCTAATCTCTCAAATAAATCACTTCATTCTAAAAAAAAAATTACAATGACAGACATTCAATTATTATAAAATTGAACAAATGGCATTAGGGTGTTTTTTTCTTGCACTGCTCTTCTTAAATATCAGATTTAGATAAACATAACTAACCTATCCTTTTTCACATTATGTTTGTTTAGAAGCACATACAATTTAAGCCAGTTGAAATATGTTATACATTAATCTCCATCATTTTCAATATATATATAAATCATTCTCGTTTCTGGCATAGTCAAATACACCAGAGAAGACGTATGTTTTACACACAAAAAAATTGCTAAGCGATGTAATTTATGTCATATTTGGAAAATCCCGAGTTGTTCTTAAAGTGTAAATTGTCAAACTACGTAAAAAAAAATTCAATGTGCGACGACTTGGTCCTAAAATTAACGCACTTTGAAAATTTTTTTTCAAAGTTCGTAATTTTTCAAAGTGCATTGTAAATGTAACAGCCGCTTGATACATCCTAAATTAGTTGTTTACCCACAGACAGCAGACGGCAAGAAATGTTCTGTATTGACAATATTAAACAAATATTAATCTCATAATATTTGGTTTAAAGAAAAGTTATATAGTTGCACTTTATATTAAATCTCGTTTTTTAACTGACATAGAGAATTTTGAGGCATTTCTGCTACAATTTAAAAAAAAAGAGGTTTGGACACTTATAAAACTAAAATGGCGTATGCTATCAAAATTAAAAACAATATCAGAAAGATAGCCTATTATCTTACCTTTTATTTGATGTTTGCAATATACATGTACCTGTAGATAAAATTTTAAAGGGAGCATTTATGTGTTGAATTTTTATATTTCAATACCTACCAAGGAACGTTATACAGTAGAATACGTTTAATAAAAAAAAAACATTATAGCATTTGATACGGCTTTCTAAAATAAAACTTGCTTTTCTTGTAGAAGTACAACTATTGTATTACTTCCTCACTCGATTCCCTTTCCCGCGCAAATGGTTAGATCTAGAGGCGCCCAACGGGGAATTAGAATTTAAAAGAAAAACATTATTTCAATTAAGCCAATCCTACATGGAATATTATGTTTCAAATTTGTATGAGTAAATGCACTGTGTATTAAATAAAACATGCTACTCATTTCTATACTCATTTGTACTTACAATCTCTATTAGCTTAAGGATTACAGCCAGCTTTGATTCTTCGGTTTATTCTGATTTTTTTTTATTTGTCGGCCTGAAATCAACGAACAAATATCAGAGAAACTAGAAATATTATCCATAACACACACCACAGAAAAAATCATATCAAAAAAATAAAAACAAAGTGTTTATATGAGGTAATGACGACTTAACATACAGTAAAAGTTGAATAGAGGTTTTTAAGGCAAGTTTTTAGGCATCTACCCTTATATTTTTTTTTCTGATAATCAAAAAATATAGGCGTAAGCTTTAATAATAGAACATTAGGTATAGGGTACAGTTAATTTGATTAAGAGTATATTTTTATTTTTTTGCCTGACCAGAATAATTTTCCCGTGGTGCAGGGAACAGCTCAATCAGAGTTTTATTGCCTGATACCAAAGGCCGATGGCAATAGGGCAAACTAAAATGTTCCCTTCGCCAAAAGAAAATGTTTCTGATGCATTGAATGCTCAGCTATTAAAAAATTGTTTTATTAACTGCTTTCAATTTTACTATTTAGTGTGAACAACTGTATATTGTTATATTCAGTAGTATATTCTCACTATACAACTCTATATATACAAATGGTCAATAATTGTAATATTAGCTCGTCCGAAAAATATTGACCGGTCAATATTTTTTTAATATTGACCGGCTAGGAATAATATATAGAGAATAATAATAAATCCACTTCAATTAATCGCTTCTGATTTTTTGATTCGAAAACGGTGACGTAAAGAACTCTTCGCGACTCCAAAACAAGGTGACGTCATAATAGGCAATCAGTCAAGGCAGGTAAACAACGGACGCGCATTGCGACTGTTTGCTATCATAATGGATATAAGGATTTGCGAATAACTGTGCAGTAAAATCAGGTAGAACATCTGTAATTTAATTCCTACGGGCGGCGGAATATCACCAGTGACCGTTTGATGCCGACGATATTTTAGAAATGAACTTAATTTGCTCAAAATTGAATTCGTGAATTTTATGTTGAGCTAAAAAATTACGGTGATCTGTTTTCTTAAATTTTGGTTTGTTTCTTTCTATAACAAAACAGATGTTGACTGTGCTTTCGGACAACATTAATTATATTAGTCCCCATGGGACAAATATATTGCCCTCCGCTTCGCGTCGGGCAACGCTAGTCAATATTTGTATATTGCACATAAATTCAAACCTAATCGGTTTTATAGAAATACGTTGTTTGTCAAATAAGTCGTGGTATGTTGGCCGACGGTTAAATAGACTGCTGTCTATTGACAGGCAGTTCAATAGATCGGCTTCAATAGTTAGTACAAACAGAATATACAAAAAACTTTAATCTGTAATAAAACACCACAATAGTTTAGATTAGGTAACAAACATCAAACGTTAGGTGGCTGTTTACAAATTGCATACTTTTGGAGCAATTTATACATTGTAGTACTTTTTCTTTACCAGGGAATTAATATTATATTTTACCGGTTTTTAAGTTTCAAAGTAGTGTGGCAATTTAATTTCCTATCTATCCTGTGCTATAAAATGGCAATTCTGTTTATTTTCTTTTTGATACGGATTGGAACACGTTGTCAATTGGAATGCAATGACAATCTTGAACTTACGACTATGTCAATGTTTCAAAAGTGCATAACTATTAGAACAAGTTCAAGTTGCTTAAGGAAAAGGTTCGTCACAAACGCAAAATGTCAGAATTTGCACCAAAAAATAATAATTTTTTAGAAGTTTTTAAAATCTGAGATTCATAGGAAAATGTAAACACGTGCAAAGGATGCTTCAATGTAGCTATACAACCAATATTTGTTTTAAGAAGTTCCGTGAAAATATATATCAATAATTTTTTCCTCAGTCAATATATTATTAATATTTTTCATTGATAAAACTCATTTATATTGTCGACGCTTTATTTGCTTCACTCAACGCTTCTATTTTGTCGTCATGTTTTCATGTAAACGCACTGAACAACTTCAGTTAACGAAACTAGTTATTAGGTTATTTAAAATAATGTTGGGTTAAATTTAAATGATATATTTGTTGTGAAATCCTTGGGGGTTTTAAATCTTTTGGAATTGGATATTTATGTTTGCCTAAATTATGTGCGCCATAAATGTTTGTCTCTTTAAATAAACCCATTAATTCTCTGCAGGGAATGGTAATATAGGAGATATAATTCAGATGAGGCAGTTATCTGTCAA
Organism: Magallana ariakensis; assembly: GCA_020458035.1. NCBI lineage: Eukaryota > Metazoa > Mollusca > Bivalvia > Ostreida > Ostreidae > Magallana > Magallana ariakensis. Next base: position 33,101,046 of record CM035811.1, on the reverse strand, counting down.
AGCTGTCAAAATAAAATGATTGCAGTCTTGAATATGTCCCCTATAAAGCAAACCACTTAAAATATTTATTTCGAAATAAATAATGGTAAATAAATCAGAGTTTTTTTAAGGGCATATAGGGTTGGTACATGTAAGCATCATATTACATTTACAAATGCGGGTTAAGTGACTGAGGGCCGTCAAACATGTGATCAACATGAACGATTTTATTTTAAGTCTCTGTGGGAAATAATTACTGAGTTTATATAATAGAACGCAAGGTAAACATGCAACTTGTCAAGCAATTTCAATATTAAAATTGCCACAAGAACGCAAAGCTAAGTAAAATAAAAATATTTCTCCTAAAAATAGGAAAATACCTCTAAACAAGATTTACGTAAAATTAGTACAAAAAAACCTGTTGTCGTGCAACCGGGCCGTTTTATTATTCGGGGGACCCGATATATTATACGAGGTGTTTTAATCTGATTAATGGGATTAAGAGGATCCGAAGGATCCAAGATGACTGCTTTCGTGACGGCGACCTCCAAAAACTCAGGGTGGCGGATCCAAGATATCGACGAATCAATGCGAGAGTACATGAACAATATGAACTGGATAAATAACTAACGCCTATACGTTTATCATATAGAAACGTTTTAAAAAGGACGACAGTGTAATTAAATGCGCGTCGGCGCGAAGCGAGATCTACCGGCAAGGCGTGTGTGAATAGAAAATTCGGACTAGATGCACTTTCATTCAACGGATTTTTTTGGCGTCAGTAAATCGGACCAGTAATGCAGTGTTTTAATCGTCCGAGTAGTTCCCTGTAATCATGGCAATTTTTATCACTTCACACTCTCACGAAAATCAGCAAGACAATAAAAACTAGTAGACTAATTGTTCTCGAACAATTAGAGGTCTTTCCACCTCATTATTTTTATGTTGATAATAATTTTGTTTCAATTCACTTAATGACATTTTATCTCTGCGTTATTTCATTAAAAATTGTCAAAAGATTAAGATTGCAATTTTTTTTCTTTGACCTTGACCTTTGACCTTTATGTCATTTTGTTCGGCCAAGGTAGACGCTTCCATCCCAAGTGGTCCGACGTCTCTATGATAAATAATAAAAAAGTTGGAAGTGATTTAATGGAATTTTAAATACTTTCAGGGGCAATAACTACTAGAAGGGGTCTCAGATCCTTTCGATATGAATACATGGAAGAATCCTCTATCTGTACTGAAGACATTGGTAAAAGTTCCAGGTCTCAAACTCTTATGGTTTCAGAGGATTTGCGATAACAAGCATTTCGTACAATAGGGGCAATAACTCTGTAATTATTCAAAGGTATGAGCCAAGGGGCTATATTTTAAAATGTCTTAAGATGTCCTACTATACCAATGAAAAAGTTTTTCTCTACCACCCTAAACAAAAGAGATCTAAAAACTCATTAATTAACAGATTTTCAAATGACCTTGACCTTTGACCTTTATGTCATTTTGTTCGGCCAAGGTAGACGCTTCTATCCCAAGTGGTCCGACATCTCTACGATAAATAATAAAAAAGTTGGAAGTGATTTTATGAAAATTTAAATACTTTCAGGGGCAATAACTACTAGAAGGGGGCCTCAGATCCTTTCGGTATTATAGATTGAAAAACCATCTTAGGGAACTGAAGACATTGGTAAAAGTTCCAAGTCTCTATCTCTTATGGTTTCAGAGGAGTAGCGATAACAAGCTTTTCTTACACAAGGGCGATAACTTTGTAAGTTCTGGGAGTTATTAAGCAAAGGGTCATTTGGAACCATAACTTTTTATGGTCAATAACATAAAGGAAAAATTGTTTCAATATCTCTTGAAATAAAAAAGTTTTCCCAAGGAAAATAGAAAAGAAAAATTATAAGAATAATAAAAAACATAAGAAATACAAAAGGTCTTTCACCTGAAAGGTGGAAAGACCTAACAATAACGATGTATACGACATACAGTCAATGTTACCTCTAAAGTTCACCTCAGTACTCTCTCAATCAAAAATATTCGAGTGACGTCACAAAGGTTTACACATTGATCCGATAGATTTTTTCGGCGTCAGTAAATGTTGACCCACAATTCATAGTACCAATGGTTTCCAATCTCACGTTCTCGCGAGAATTAAAGTAAAACTTTTGAGAAGCATATAAGGTGTGTAATTTTAAGAACATCATGCTTTTTTAATTAAATAAATCAGTATACTTCGCTTACGTTTATTGCTCAGGGGAGTTTTAAAGAGTCAGACAACACTTAACCAACGTGAACTATGACGTCACAATAAGGGGAAATTAATCTAACTGAAGTTATTGTAAATCTGGTGAAATTACCAAAATCCTCACAAAATCTTGCAAAGCTTAAGAATGAGGACATTTCTTCAGATATAGGAAACAGTTGTAACTTGCACTCATTTGGATGAATGCTAGCTCATATTGATTTTATTCACTATAATTACGGTTATTTCCAGGAACGTACACGTAGCATCGTTTTTTTTAAGAGGAAGAGGTGGGGAGTAAGGGTGGATGGCAGCCTCATCCAAAAAATCTTTACAAGCAAAAAGAAAAAAAGGATAAATCTCAAAAACATGAAAATTCTAATCCTTCAGCTCTTTAGCAGCTCAATGGTTTCTTTATTTTCACTTCCATTTACATGCTCCCAATCCCAAGGAGGGGGGACTCCATGTTCCTTTGATATGATAATTTAATAAGAAAAAAATGTCTACTGCAAAAAAGGGGATGAACTGACGTTACAATCATTTTAAAAAAGAAGATACAGTGCAAAGAACATTTATATAAAAATATTTATTATTCAACAACATTGTATCTGAGATTAAACTAATTAAGAGGTATATATTATATGTAACAATTGCCGAGATTGTGAAACAAGATTATCGAGTATTGGTAAATAATTTAACAAAATAACTAAAAATTTTGTTTCGTGTAAGCCAATGTCTTATAAGAAGGTGTTAAAGGTCCTTTGTAATGGAGTATAAGTATTTCGGTTATCTTTTAAATAAGATTGTGAAACGTTAAAATATTTCATGTAGTCAATTCTTTAATTCAATTTAACGACACCAAAATTTTAATTTCAATATTATCAATTTCAAAAGGAAACAAAAGACTGTTGCTCTAAAAGTGTCCAAGACAATTAAAAAGACACTGGTGGTGTCGGGAGTATAAAGTAAGGAATAAGTCTTTTCTGGTTTTCGACTGTCAACAGTAAACTTGATTAAATGTTCACTAAAACAATATGAAATAAATTAAAATATCATACTTTTCTTTCTTTTTTACTATTTTACAATTCGACATAGAAATAGTAATTTCAGTTTAGAATTTTTGCAAGGACTATATTTTTGGCGGAACACTGGCGTAGGAAAATATTACACTGTTTTAGGAATTTAGAATTGCTGTTACAGTATTCGTGATTCTTTTTAGCATTTTTAAAACAATAACATCAATGTTGGATATTTTCACCTAAAGTAAACTAATGATAAGATACTTGGAATTCAAAATATGTTTTTAAAATACGATTTGCCTATCAAATTAAATATTTATTAGCTTTTTTAAGCGCTCATTCTATACATTGATTTGTGTGAAAAATCACCTAAATCGAAATTTCTCTCTTATAAGATGGTCAATATATTAGTTTATCTGTCTATTTATACCTTTATATAAAGTCTTTATAATATGTAAAAATCTGAAATATTTTAATATTGGAAGCATAAAAAAATAATCAAAATATCTTCAAAATTTAAGGAAAATTAAAGCTATTTATACCTTTATATAAAGTCTTTATAATATGTAAAAATCTGAAATATTTTAATATTGGAAGCATAAAAAAATAATCAAAATATCTTCAAAATTTAAGGAAAATTAAAGGAAATGCGGGTTAAGCCATTTCATTGAAGAATAGAAACTTCATATCTGAAACAGGTGTCTACATAACTGCAAATAACTACATCCTTTAAGTTTAGAGAAAAGATAGTGACCTTGACCTGACCTTTATGCATAAACAAGATGGTAACATTTGATTAAACTGATAGAATCATTTGGTATTATGATCTGTTTGACTGTGTCAAAAAGAGGGAAAAAACCACAAAAAATGATAAAAATAAAATTAATAATAATAATAATAGTCACCAGATCTCGTTACGAGTAACGAGTAGGTCTTCCGTCCGATTTGTTTTACATGATACGATGAAATATCGATACTCTCTGGTAAATATGAGATCCCGTTGAATCTAGGTTTTTATGTCTCGGGACCGGAAACGGATAAACGGAATTGATTAATGAAAATAAACGCTGGTATTTCTTGTACATTTGCCTAGTGTACATCACTGTTTACCAGGCTAGATGAAACACCCAAAAAAGTCTGTTAAACTTGTTAAAACATACTTTGTTTGAACTCTTTCGGTGAGAACCGGAAGTGGGGTTGACAGTTTAAACCCGTTAAACACATCTTCAATCAAATGTCTATCATTCATAAGTTTTCGTGTCTCAATCACTTACATTGACTTAAATCTCGCGAGTACAAATATGTAAAAAACAAAGCTACCTTAGATATTTGATATATCTCACCGGAAGTAGAATATGTCTGCTTATTTAACATTGTATAGGTAATATACAGATTTTATACTGATATATTCATTCCATGTAAAATAAATAAAATAAGAAAAAAAATTTTGAAGTGCTTTCGGTGACGACCGGAAGTTACGACGAATCAAACAAAATAATGTAAAAACATATACATACATAGGGCTATCATCCCACACAGTTTGGTTGTTCAAGTCGTCACCATTTTTGAGATCTCGTGGAGTCATTGTTTTTTCATCTCTTGATAGGAAACGGACAAACGGAAGTGCTCAGTGAAAATAAAAGTTAGTATTTCTTATAAATTAGACAGCCGTACTTTATTGTTTATCAACTTAACTAAAATTGACAAAGAAAATCAGTTAAACTTTCAAACAACTTGATTTGTTTTAACCCTTCCGGTGAAGACCGGAAATAACGGTTGACAAAATAGAAGTGGTTAAACGTATTTTTTGTCAAATGTCTATCATCCACGTAAGTTTCGTGTCTTGATCACTTACAGTTTCTGAGATCACACGGGTACAAAAGAACAAGGGGCATTAAGACCTAAAATTTGCCCAATGCATTGAAAACATTTCATGGTTATTTTTTAGTAAACTATGATCTGTTAACCCTATTTCAGCCATATTTTTAATGAAAAATTACATGTTTGTCATTTTGAGAGCAAAAATAGGAAAAAAGCCAAAAAATTAATAACTTCTAGATTTTTTAAATATCTTGTCTTTTCAAAATGTTATCAGATAATATCTGGTGATTCCTACTACAATAAAACAAAGCGAGTCATAGGAAAACATAATCTTTACCAAAAAATGACTAGAACTTCAATTTTGAGATAAAAAGGTTTTTTTTATATCAAAAAATAAGATTTAAGGAAATGTTATATACCAGTACCTTTTCAATAGAATATTTATGTACTGTATGCATATGTATGCTTCTTTTATATGGTATTAAAATGAGTGTAGAATACAACACAATTAAGTCAAAGAAAAAACTGCAGATAAAAATTAAATGACCAAAATCTGAATTTGCAGTAAAAAATTAAATTCAAATATTAATTTATGCACAAAAACACATGAATTTCAGTGATTATTTGTTTTTAACACTTATTGCTCCGTAAAGAAAAGAAATCCTGTGATATTTAAAAAAAAAACAACCATATAATTTACATGAAAATCAAAAGAAAACTTAATTAACAAAATTAAAAAGCAGTTTTGGGGGTTGGATGGGGTGGGGTGGGGGTGGATGGGTTGTTAGTTATATCCTTGTCCAAACCATGAAGGCTAAAGACCCGGTGCTTATCCCCAGTATATGTGCATGGTGCTAAATGGATGGGAGTCATAAACTTACCCTGAATGGAACACCAGTCCACCCCAGCATATGCCAGTACCCAAGTTCAGCTGGGTGGAGTGAGACAATGTAGATTAAGAATTTGGGGGATTTAATGGGACAATATTTGTTTAATAATTTATCATGACATAATTCTTAATTCATTACCACATATTAATCACAACGTTAACCTCTTTTCTTAACATGACTAACACTGAATTTCATAATAAAATGGTTTTTTTTATTAATATTAAAACAATTGATACTTCATTTCAATGAAGGTGAATTCTAACATTCACACATTACATAATTAACAAACATAACCACCACTGACTAATGTTCATCACAAAAAATCTTAAATTTTTGTATATTTTTCTCCTTGTTATAATTTTATAGTGCATGCATTAGTAAATTACACATTAGATAATTGATTAAATATTTCATAATCTAAAACAACTTTTTATCTATAAAGTTTATACAGTTGGGTGAAATAGTATAATAGTTCTAATGAAAATATCACAGATTTCTAAATCATTAAACAAGAGGCCCAGGGGCCACATCCCTCACCTGAGCGACAAAAGCTTATCAAATAAGCACTTATTGTACAATATCAAATTCAAAATATGTTGACAAATAAGTACAGTAGATCTTGCACAAAAAGTTGTGGCCCCTCCCTACCCCCGGGGACCATGATTTGAACAAACTTGAATATACACTACCTGAGGATGCTTTCACACAAGTATCACCTTTTCTGGCCAAATAGTTTTTGAGAAGAGGATGTTTTAAAGAAACATGTACCAACAAATTTTAAACATTCTTAAATATCTCCCTTTGAGGGAAGGTGTGGTCCTTCATTTTAATAAACTTAAATCCCTTCACCTAAATAAGGATGATTTGTGTAAAGTTAGGTTGATATTGGCCCAGTGGTTTGGGAGAAGAAGTCGAAAATGTAAAAGCAGACAGACAGACGGACGCCAAACAAAAAGTGATCAGAATAGCTGAGCTCACTTAAGTTTTCAGCTCAGGTGAGCTAAAAAAAGGTACAATGAATTGCATTTACTTAAAATCGCTGTCACTTTTATGTTTCACTTTGTTAACTTTTTGAACTACCCATAATTGCTGAAAACACAGTCCTGAGTAGCTCTTCCATAGAGAGTGTGTGTCTTTAGTAATCAACATGATCAAAGTATCAAAGAACTGACCCCATCAACTTTCACACCAGTGCGACATTGGCTGTACCACACATGCATTAATTAAGTAATGGCTCCAGAAAAAATGTTCAATCCATATAAGATATTGTGTTCCTGAAATTTAGTGACTATCCATATCGGCAGATCATCAAGATTGTCGTAATTTACCATGTCAGATGATATCAATCACTTTCGTAATTCGTGTGCTTGGCACTGTTTATTCCTTTGCAAGCTTTAGTAACAAAAACAGCAACAATCAGATCACTGAGATTTCATTCAGCAGCATTACTTCATGGGATCTATGTCACCCTTGTATGCATGTTTTCAGAATTCCCATAGCTCTCTTGAAGCTCACCATTTGTCAAAGATGCTAAATACTGAATTGAAAAAAAAAATCAATTTTTAAAAATACCATGTTCATTTTATATTCTTATACATGTTCAATTATAAATGTGTTACTTAATGATGTGAAATGACAATCAATATATACGATACGATAGGGTAAACAATATATACATGTACGTTTATTTTTTTTAATCATTTGTGTGTGTGTGTGTGTGTTTCGGATTCCTCTAGAGGCCGAAAAGCTAGGGCAATAATAGAGAAGATAGATACTAAATAGGTAATTGGATATTGATTTTGTTACATTTTACATGTATGCAAAGAAAATGTTTACCAATTACAGTAAAAATGAAATAAAGAATTTCAATAAACATGTTACAGGATATTACTTGTATAAAAAGAATATTACCATGGGTTTTTATAACATACATGTATTCTATATACATAACCATTACATACATGTACATTACCCAATTTTTATTAATCCGATTATCTAAAAAAATTAAATACAATAAAGTATAAAATGTAGATCTATTTTAAAACATAAAAATAACAGATTTCTTATAAAATACACAAATAGCAGTTGTGTGCTAGGGTATCATTTACTCAAGACATAAATTAACATAGCCCTGGTATTAGAGGGCCATTTGATAAATAGACTGAAAACATGATTTTTTTTTATTGTTAAATGAATATTCCATGTGTTGTCAAATGTCAACCTATTGTCGTAGTGCTAGACTCTATACTCAATCAGCTATAGCTGACATTTAATCAACAGTTAATCAAAAGTAATTTAAAATGTAGCTGTGTTCTTACTAATCTTAGTTTTCATTGTAAACGGAAGCGGTTTCATGAATGATATCGATATCTCTTTCCTTTCAAATTTTATTACATTTTCAAAATACTTACTAGAAATAAGACTATAGCCTAATGTATTCCACATGGTGTAGTTAGCGATTACTGTCAATCATGCAAGTTATCGATCGCTCGGTCAGCTGTCGATCTCGTAAACATGGTTAAGAATGCAGATTAATTACAATACCCCATTTAAATTCATAATGCATAGCTGTATCTTTAAGTCTTATACTATTTTCACACATTCTTACCAGTTAATTAGATGATTTTGCTTTCATATCTATTGCTGTCGTCCGACTTTCACTTTGTTTACGTCAGCTGTGTATAAAAACCGAAACCGGAACCGAAAAATTCGCCCATCGTAAAACAAAATAATTTATTTTTTTAACAGTGGCCGCATGCAAACAACAGCCAAATATTTTGAGAATAAAATTCTTTCGTTATTTTGATTAATCTGTTAAAATTTTACCGTGTTGTTTGAATGCGGCCATATCTTATTCTTGTTGGGAATGTGAACATTTTATAGGAAATACGCGATATCCGGAAAATTACTCTGATCAAAAGAGGGATAACTCTACTAAAAAAACATCGGTGACAATTTTGTGACTATATATTGAAAAAAAAAAAACATCCCATCAACAAAAAAATCAAATTATGTCAATGATTGAGCTTGTTTGAAAATTAAAAAAAAATATTGGGCAAATAATATATGCTTACTGCCCCTTGTTCTTTGTTTTAAAAAAAAGCTACCTGATATAATTGACATATCTCACCGGAAGCAGACCTGTTTTGTTTATTTAACATCGCACATATGACATATGTAAGAATTTCTACTAATATATTCAAGCTATGTAAAATAACTGAAAGACGTAAAAAAAAATTATAACTTTAGTTACTTCCGGTGACGACCGGAAGTTACGACGAACAAAACAAAATAGTTGAAACACGTCTACAGACTTTGGTCTATCATCCTACAAAGTTTGGATTTTTAAGTCCTTGTTGTTTCTGAGATCTCGAGGAAACAAGGTTCATGTCGTGGGACAGGAAACGGACAACCGGAAATGAATTTTCCAAAAAATTAAGAAAGAGTCTGGACATATTATCAATTCTATTATTCTTGAAAAATTCATGAAATTCTATTCAGACATCTCGGAGATATTCTGCCGACGAAAAAAGAGGGTAAACAGAATTACAAAATTCGTACCCAAATTTCGTGCCTCGTTGAGCTCCAAGAAATGGCGCTACTGACATAAAACTTAATAGGGCTCAATTTCAAGCTATAGTCTACACATTCTGAAAATTTCATGGTCACATCTCTGATAGTTTCTGAGATCAGCTCTGCACAAAATAAGTGGAAAAAAATACAAAATGGCCAATAAATCGGTACCGGAAGAGACGACAGGAAAAATATCAAAAATGTATGAAGTGTATATCAAGCCTCATCAACTGTGAAAAAATGTTGAAAATCGGTCGAATAGTTTTTGAGAAATAATAATTATAAACTAGATCTCGTTACGAGTAACGAGTAGGTCTTCCGGCCGATTTGTTTTATATGATACAATGAAATATCGATACTCTCTGCCAAATCTGAGATCTTGCTGAAACTAAGTTTTTTTGTCTCGGGACCGGAAACGGACGAACAGAAGTGATTAATGGAAATAAAACCTAGTATTTTTTGTGCATTTGCCTATTGTACGTCACTGTTTATCAGGCTTGATGAAACACCCAAGAAAGTCTGTTAAACTTGTTAAAAACATGAATTGTTGGAATTCTTTCTGTGAATACCGGAAGTGAGGTTAACAAAATAAAACCCGTTAAAAACATATTCAATCAATTGTCTATTTTTAATAAAAGTTTTGTGTATCAATTACTTACAGTGACTAAAATTTCGCGGGTATCAAATTTGTAAAAAGGAAAGCTACCTAAGATATTTGATATATCTCACCGGAAGTAGAATATGTTTGCTTATATAAAATTGTTTAGTTAACATATATAAGATCGTATAATGATATATTCATTCTACGTAAAATAAGTAAAATAAGGGAAACAAATATTTTATGTGCTTCCGGTGGCGGTCAGAAGTGACGACAAATCATGTTAACTCCGACACATACATAGGACCAATATCCCACAGAGCTTGGTTGTTCAAGTCGTCACCGTTTTTGAGATCTCGTGGAGTCAAGGTTTTTGTCTCGGGACAGTAAACAAACTAACGAAAGTGCTAAGTGAAAATAAAAGTTTGGATTTCTTTAACACTGGATAACTGTACTTTATTAATTATCAATTTTACTAAAATTTTCGAACAAAAACAGTTAAAAATTTCAAACAACTTGATTTGTTTTAACCTTTCCAGTGAGGACCGGAAGTGACGATTGACAAAATGAAAGCGGTTAAAGGCATTTTCTATGAAATGTCTATCATCAACATAAATTTCGTGTCTTAATAACTTGCACTTTCTGAGATCTCGCGGGTAAAACACTGGTTTAAAAAAAGGCTATCTGAGATGTTTGAGATATCTCACCGGAAGTAGAATTTTTGTGTTTCTTTAACATCAAATAGATGACATATGTAAGGCTTTATACTTATATTTCAATTCTATGTGAAAAAAAATTAAATGCGTAAAAAATAGTTTTTGAAGTGCTTCCGGTGACGACCGGAAGTTATGACGAACAAAACAAAATAGTTTGAAGACATCTACAACTATAGGTCTATAATCCTACAAAGTCTGAATGCTCAAGTCCAAATCATTTTTAAGATCTCGATGTCACAAGCTTTTTGTCGCGGGACAGGAAACGGACGAGAGGAAATGAATTTTTAAAAAAATTGAAAAGAAAACTTCGAGATATTATTATTTTCTATCATTCCTGCAAATTTCAAGAAAATCTATTAAGCCGTCTTTGAGAAATCTTGTGAACAAAAACAGGGGAATTCTTTTTTCAAAATTCGTACCCAATTTTCAAGCCATGGCGAGCTCTAAAAAATGGCGCCACTGGCGAAAAACAAAAACAGTTGGAACATCTTCAAACTATGGTCTACCTATCCTGAAAATTTCATATTCATATCTCTGACGGTTTTTGAGTTTTACGATTGTCAATATCCTGTACAATGCTTAACAAAGTGTTTTGCTTTTTCACATACAGCACATTAAAGATTTAAGATTTTAGTGCCTTAAAATCCCTAATTATGTCATCAATGGGTGTGGCAATGAGTTTTACAAACTGATTTTGTTACGATCAACAACTTTGCTTCTATAATGTATTACAAAATCTTTATCGTTTTTAAGTTATCTGTAATAGGGTTTACGAGTGTCTTGGCCCCTAATTAAAGGGGCCAGCCCCTTTTTCTTGAATTCATTCGAAAGGTCTCACGAATACTAACAATTTTTGTTCTTACACCTATCTGAAATTGTTGTTCATTTTTGAGATACAAATAATTGAATATTTAAGGGGCCAGCCCTCTAGATCCTTCATGGGGACAAATATTAGTTTTTTGATTAGTGGAATCGATTTAAATTATCATTGGAAACATTTCCTCTTCTACAATACCTAACAAAATATGTTATTTTCTCTAGATATATTGCGTCAAAGTTTAAGTACTTTGGCCCCTAAAAATCCCTAATTACGTAATAAATGGGCATAGCAATGATTTTTTCTGTTAGATATTGCTACGATCAACAACTTTGCTTCTATAATGCATTACAAAATCTTAATTGTTTTTATTTTTTTTTTTGTAAAACAGTTTACGAGACTCTTGTCCCCTAATTTAAGGGGCCAGCCCCTTTTGCTTGATTTTATACGAAAGGTCTTATGAATACCTACATTTTCTGTTCTTACGCTTATCTAAAATTGTTGTTCATTATTGAGATACAAATGATTGAATATTTTAGGGGCCAGCCCTCTAGATCCTTAATGGGGACATACATTGGTGTTTTGATTAGTGGAATCGATTAGAATCATAACTGCAAGCATTTTCTCTTCTACAATGCCTAACAAAATATGTTTCCTTCTCTAGTTATATTGCGTCAATGTTTAAGTACTCTGGCCCCTAAAAATCCCTAATTACGTGATAAATGGGCGTGGCAATGATTTTTCCTGTTAGATATTGTTACGATCAACAACTTTGCTTCTATAATGCATTACAAAATCTTTACCGTTTGTAAGTGATTTGTAATACAGTTTACGAGTCTCTTGTCCCCTAATCTAAGGGGCCAGCCCCTTTTTTCTTGATTATATACGAAAGGTCTTATGAATATTTACATTTTTTGTTCTTACACCTATCTTAAATTGTTGTTCATTTTTGAGATAAAATTGATTAAATATTTTAGGGGCCAGCCCTCTAGATCCTTAATGGGGACATACATTGGTGTTTTGATTAGTGGAATCGATTAGAATCATCATTGTAAGCATTTTCTCTTCTACAATGCCTAACAAAATATGTTTCGTTTTCTTGATATATTGCGTCAAAGTTTAAGTACTTTGGCCCCTAAAAATCCCTAATTACGTAGTAAATGGGCGTGGCAATGATTTTTTCTGTTAGATATTGTTACGATCAACAACTTTGCTTCTATAATGCATTATAAAATCTTTATCGTTTTTAAGTTATCTGTAATAGGGTTTACGAGTGTCTCGGCCCCTAATTAAAAGGGCCAGCCCCTTTTTCTTGAATTCATTCGAAAGGTCTTACGAATACTAACAATTTTTGTTCTTACACCTATCTGAAATTGTTGTTCATTTCTGAGATACAAATTATTGAATATTTAAAGGGCCAGCCCTCTAGATTCTTAATGGGTGCATACATTGGTGTTTTGATTAGTGGAATCGATTAGAATCATCAATGCAAGCATTTTCTCTTCTACAATGCCTAACAAAATATGTTTCCTTTTCCAGATATAATGCGTCAAAGTTTAAGTACTTTGGCCCCTAAAAATCCCTAATTACGTAATAAATGGGCGTGGCAATGATTTTTTCTGTTAGATATTGTTACGATCAACAACTTTGCTTCTATAATGCATAACAAAATCTTTATCGTTTTTTAGTTATATGTAATAGACTTTACGAGTCTCTTGGCCCCTAATTTAAGGGGCCATCCCCTTTTTCTAGATTTCGTTGAAAAGAACTTTTGATTCTTTACCACTTTTGTTATATATGTCTTAACAAAATATCAACTGATAAAAAGATATAGATCAAAACGTATAAAAATTTTAAATAAAAATTCGTACCCAATTTTCGTGCGTAAGCGAGCTCAAAGAAATGGCGCCACTGGCGTAAAACAAAATAATAGTGCACAACTTCAGATTCTAGATTACCTATCCTGAAAATTTCAAAGTCATATCTTTGATAGTTTCTTAGATCAGCTCTGCACAATATAGGTCGTAAAAAATCACAAAATGGTCAATAAATCGCTACCGGAAGTGACGACAACAAAAAATTCAAAAACATATAAAATTCATATCATGACTCATCATCTGTGAAAAAATGGTTAAAAGGGGCTGAATAGTTTTCGAGAAATCGCGTGCACAAAATTTGGAAAAAAAAAAAATAATAACTAGATACGATCTCGTTACGAGTAACGAGTAGGTCTTCCGTTCAATTTTTTAAACGATACGATTAAAATATTAATGAAATTTCAAAATTCCCCCTCAGCCCCTCCCTTTCAGATAATGTATATGATGTCATTATCCTTAACAATGCATAACAAAGTGTTATGCTTTTTCACATACAGCACATTAAAGATTTAAGATTTTAGTTCCTTCAAATCCCTAATTATGTCATCAATGGTTGTGGAAATCAGTTTTACAAACTGATATTGTTACGATCAACAACTTTTCATCTATAACGCATTACAAAATCTTGATCGTTTTTAAGTTACGTGTAAAAACGTTTACGAGTGTCTTGGCTCCTAATTTAAGGGGCCAGCCCCTTTTTCTTGAGTTCATTCAAAAGGATTCACAAAAACTAACATTTTTTGATCTTACACCTATCTTAAATTGTTGTTCAATTTTGAGATGCAAACGATTGAATATTTAAGGGGCCAGCACTCTAGATCCTTAATGGAGACAGACATTGGTGTTTTGATTAGTGGAATCGAATAGTATCATCAATACAGACATTTTCTATTCTACAATGCTTAACAAAATATGTCTCCTTCTCTAGATATATTTCGTAAAAGTTTTAGTACTTTGGCCCCTAAAAATCCCTAATTACGTAATACATGGGCCCGGCAATAATTTTGTCTGATAGATATTGTTACGATCAACAACTTTGCTTCTATAATGCATAACAAAATCTTTATCGTTTTTAAGTTATGTGTAATAGACTTTACGAGTGTCTTGGTCCCTAATTAAAGGGGCCATCCCCTTTTTTTATTTTGTTGAAAAGGTCTTAATAATACTAACATATTTTGTTCTTGTACTTATCAGAAATTGTTGTTCATTTTTGAGATACAAATGATTGAATACTTTAGGGGCCAGTCCTCTAGATCCTTAATGGGGACAAACATTGGTGTTTTGATTGGTGGAATCGATTAGAATCATGAATACAGACATTTTCTCATCTACAATACCTAACAAAATATGCCTCCTTCTCTAGATATTTTGCATCAAAATTTAAGTACTTCGGCCCCTAAAAATCCCTAATTACGTAATACATGCGCGTGGCTATAATTGTTTCTGATAGATATTGTTACGATCAACAACTTTGCTTCTATAATGCATTACAAAATCTTTATCGTTTTTAAGTTATTTGTAATAGAGTTTACAAGTGTGTTGGCCCCTAATTTAAGGGGCCAGCCCCTTTTTCTTGATTTTGTAGAAAATTACTTTTGATTCTCTACTACTTTTGTTATATATATCTTAACAAAATATCAACTGATAAAAAGATACAGATCAAAACGTATAAAAATTTTGAAAAAAAATTCGAACTCGATTTTCGTGCCTAAGCGAGCTCCAAGAAATGGCGCCACTGGCGTAAAACAAAATAATAGTGCACAACTTCAGACTATAGACTACCTATCCTAAAAATTTCATAGTCATATATCTGATAGTTTCTGAGATCAGTTCTGCACAAAATAGGTCCTTAAAAAACTACAAAATGGCCGATAAATCGGTACCGGAAGTGAAGACAACGAAAATTTCAAAAACATATAAAATTCAGATCATGCCTCATCATCTGTGAAAAAATGGTTGAAATTGGCCGAATAGTTTTCGAGAAATCGCGTGCACAAAATTTGGAAAAAAATAATAATGATAACTAGAGCAAAGCTCGTTGCAAAGCAACGAGTGGGTCTTCCGTTAATGTCGAAAAAAAAGCTAGATGTTCCTGTAAGAAGCAGAACTCTAAAACCAATACCAGGAATTTGAAAACAAAAAGATATAAAAAATCGAATAATTCTTGGTACGACTTAACAAAATCCGAATGACTTTAAGTACGAATTAACAAAAACCTTAACGATTTCAAGAACGACTTGACAAAAAAATGTGTTTAAGAACGACTTAACAAATATCGAATCATTCTAGGTACGAGTTAATTTAACTTTGAACATAACACTATTTTCTTAACCAAGAATGTGGAATCAAAATTTCCGAAAAAAATCAATTTTTAAACCCCTATATCTCTGTAATGCATCGTCCGATTTTAAAACGAATTTCAGATTTAAATTAAGCTTAATAAGTTGAACATTTTTGCTTCAATAATATATAACAAATTATTTTTCAGTAAATAAATATTATTAAAAGACTTTGTAGCCCTCCTGGCCCATAATTTGAGGGGCCAGCCTCTTTTTCTTGATATCAAATGAAAGGTCTTGCAAATAAAAACATATTTTGTTCAACAACTGTTCACGAATTGTTTACCGTTCTAGAGATATCTGAACAACTGTGTTTACGGGGCCGACCCTTAAACTCCTTAATGGGGCCACCAACAAAAAAGGTTTAGGTATTATATTATTAAAAACATTATTTTGAGCAACTTTTCTTCTACAATGCTTTTCAAAATATTTCTCCTTTTCTAGCTATTACTGATCAGAGTTTTGGACTTCTGGCCCCTTGAAACCCCTAATTACGTAACATATGTCTTAGGTATGGTACTGTATAGATAAATAACTGTACAAAGAATATTTTTGCTTCTATAATATATAACAAATTGTTTTTCAGTAAAAAGTTATTATTAATAGACTTAAGAGCCCTCTTGGCCCCTAGTTTAAGGGGCCAGCCTCTTTTTCTTGATATCAAATGAAAGATCTTGCAAATATAAAAATATTTTGTTCAACAAGTGTTCAGGAATTGTTGACCGTTCTAGAGATATCTGAACTAATGTGTTTTAGGGGCCGACCCTTAAACTCCTTAATGGGGCCACCAACAAATTTTTTTTAGGTAGCATATTGTTGAGAACATTATTTTAAGCATTTTTTTCTTCTACAATGCTTTTCAAAATATTTCTCCTTTTCTAGATATTAATGATCAAAGTTTTGGACTTCTGGCCCCTTGAAACCCCTAATTACGTAACATATGATTAAGGTGTGGTACTGTATAGATAAACAGTTGTACAATAAACATTTTTGCTTCTATAATTGATAACAAATTATTGTTCAGTAAAGAGTTATTGCAAAAAGACTTTAGAGCCCTCTTGGGCCCTTATTTGAGGGGCCAGCCCTTTTTTCTTGATATCAAATGAAAGCCCGTGGAAATTAAAACAACATTTGCATTACATGTTTTAACAAAATATTTATACATCAAAAGATATTAGAGAAAATGTTCGAAAATTTCGTGAAAAAAGAACTATATATGATTTTAGTTAAATTTGGCCCCCATAATTTGCCATTTTTTAAAGTGTTTCAGGTACATTACATTGTTGTGTTATTTTTTAGAAGAGTTGATATAAACTATATTTTTCACCTAT
Source organism: Magallana ariakensis (assembly GCA_020458035.1). NCBI lineage: Eukaryota > Metazoa > Mollusca > Bivalvia > Ostreida > Ostreidae > Magallana > Magallana ariakensis. The sequence continues at coordinate 33,083,841 of CM035811.1, read as the reverse complement.
TTATTTGATTAATTTGCACGCACTGGCGGTATATGACGTCAGAAGTGACGCTATTTTTATAATTCAATCAAAATCAGTCATTATTTGACATTTTTCTTATCTTTTTTCGAATGGGAAATACAGAGCGACGCTTTGAACAAGAACAAAATTTTTGTCATTTATAAGTACCGACTAGATACATCTTTGGTGAAAATATTTTGTTTGTTCAAGCAATCGCTCAATGTTTTCTTAAAGAAAAACTGCTTGAAAACCAGCCGTTTTACGCTAAAAATGCGAAAATGGCGGGAAAAAGTAAACTTTATGATGTCATATTTTTAAATTGTGGGCACTTTATTCAAAATAAAAATTATGAATAAACTTCAAATGTATATCTGTACAAAGAAAACAAAGAATTACAGTAAAATGATGATGTTCATTTTAGGGGGCCATTTTAGGCTCAAACCATATATAGTCCTTTGGTCCTAATTTTCAGGTTCAGGCGAGCTTCGAGACCTTGCGCAATTTTAATAATTGGAAGCAGGGGGATACAACTTCAAACATTTATCTACAATCCTGTAAAAATTTCAAGCTTCTATCTTGATTAGTTTCGGAGGAGATGCGTGGACAAAATGACCCTTAAAAATTTACATAATCGTCAATATCTGAGACCGGAAGTGACGTCATCATTCGGAAATTTAATCATATGTAGCGTTGATGATGCTTAATCAGTCTTGAAAATTTCGTGCAAATCGGTTGAAGAATTTTTGAGAAATAACGCTCCAAAAAAGTCAGAAAAAGAAAAAAAAGAATAACTAGAGCAAAGCTCGTTGCGAAGCAACGAGTGGGTCTTCCGTTAATGTTGAAAGTAAAGCTAGAACTTCCTGTAAGAAGCAGAATTCATAAACTAATATAGATAAGAAACTAAAACAAAAAGAAAAAAATCGAATTATTATTGATACAAGTTAACAAAATCCGAATGATTCTAAGTACGAATTAACAAAAACCTTATCAATTTCAAGACGACCTTGCAAAAACAAATCCGAATGTGTTTGAATACGATTTAACAATTATCAAGTGATTTTAGGTACGAGTTAATTTAACTTTGAACATAACACTATTTTCTTAACCAAGAATGTGGAATCAAAATTTCCGGAAAGATCAATTTTTAAACCCCAATATCTCTGTAATGCATCGTCAGATTTTAAAACGGAGTTCAGATTTAAATTAAGCTTAATAAGCCTTATTTTTTGCTCTTATCATTAAAAACAAATTATCGCTAAAAAAAAAGTTATTATAAAAAGACTTTTAAGCCCTTTTGGCCCCGGATTTGAGGGGTCAGCCCCATTTTCTTGATATTAAAGAAAGGGTCTCGCAAATATAAACATATTTTGTTCAGCAAGTGTTCACAAATTGTTGACCTTTCTAAAGATATCTGAACAACTTTGATTTAGGGGCCGACCCTTAAACACCTTACTGGGGCCACCAATAAAAAACTTTTAGGTATCATATTGTTGAGAACATAATTTTGAGCAACTTTTCTTCTAGAATGCTTTTCAAAATATTTCTCCTTTTCTAGATATTAATGATCAGAGTTTTGGACTTCTGGCCTCTTGAAACCCCTAATTACGTAATATATGACCTAGGTATGGTACTGTATAGATAAACAGCTGTACAATGAACGTTTTTGCTTCTATACTTGATAACAAATTATTGTTCAGTAAAGAGTTATTGCAAAAAGACTTTAGAGCCTTCTTGGCCCCTAATTTGAGGGGCCAGCCCGTTTTTCTTGATATCAAATGAAAGCCCGTGGAAATAGCAACAACTCTTGCATTACATGTTTTAACAAAATATTTACAGGTTTAAAAATATTTCAGAAAATGTGCAAAATTTTTGTAAAAAAAATTGGTGTCAATTTTCGACCTCAGGCGAGCTTCAACGCCTTGCGTATTATCCATATTATAAAACAATGCGGTACATCTACAGACTTTCATCTACAATCCCTGAAAATTTCAACTTTCTATCGTGAATAGTTTCAGAGGAGTTGCGTGAACAAAATGACCCTTAAAATTTCATTAAAACGTCAATATCTTAAACCGGAAGTGACGTCATCAAAAAATGTAACTAAAAACATTTGTCCCCTCCGATGCTGTATAAGTCCTAAAAATTTGGTGCAAATCGGATGAATAGTTTTCGAGAAATAAAGCTTTAAAGAAGGCAGAAAAAGAATATTAAGAATAATAATAATAATAGAAAGAAACAGTAGAATAACAAGAGGGTCTTCCGTTGGAAACGGAAGACCCTAATAAAGAAAAAGAAACCGTAGAATAACAATAGGGTCTTCCGTTGGAAACGGAAGACCCTAATAATAAAGAAAAAGAAACCGTAGAATAACAAGAGGGTCTTCCGTTGGAAACGGAAGACCCTTATAAAGAAAAAGAAACCGTAGAATAACAAGAGGGTCTTCCGTTGGAAACGGAAGACCCTAATAAGAAACAGTACGAAAACAATAAGGTCTTCCGCTGGAAACGGAAGACCTTAATAATAATAATAAGAAGAAACAGTACGAAAACAATAAGGTCTTCCGTTGGAAACGGAAGACCTTAAAAACAGTACGAAAACAATAAGGTCTTCCGTTGGAAACGGAAGACCTTAAGGAGGTTGGCACCTTAAATAATAGTAATGTCAATCATCCGAAAACCACTTGGATACAAAGATAGGGACCTATAATGTACATTTATTTTATTTGTGACCCATGTCACATGCCATTTTTGGAAATATAGGGCCCCAGACAGAAATGATATTTGTTCTGAAATTTTTGCTAAAATTTGACATAGAAAATGATAATTTAAAGAAATCAAACATATATTTATAGTTTGAACTATTATTAAGTTATGATTTTAATACAGTATGAAGTTGAACACATGTAGTGACTATAAAAGTAAAATCTAAATCAAAGCTTAAAAAATCTTGCTTTACTGGTGGCTTCAAAGGGCAGTACATAATGAACACAACAACAGATGATAAACAATTTGGAGTAATCAAATTATAACGCAAATAAAAAAAAATTAGAGTAATGTCATCTTTCCAAAACTTTGCATACAAGTAGACATACATGTACTGTCTCATTTAAAAGTAAAACTAGTAGGGGTCACATCTCAAAAATTTGAGATATAGCATGAAATAAGCTAATTTTAGGCCAAAATTATAGTAATTTTTTTCTTAACTTCTAAGAAATATAAGCTAAATATGCCGAAATATATCGATAGAAATATCAAAATATTGTTTAAATATGTTTATTAGAACATCATGAATATATCGTAATACACAAACTTTCTAGAAGTTTGGTCTGCGCTGAATATTAAGAAGCTAAAGTAACAGTACTCTAAAACTATTGAGTTATGAAAATTGTTCAATTCCTTCTTGAAAACCTTCCGCCACAAAATATAGTCCCTTTCTAAACTCTGTAAAAATGTAATTTTTTAAAAACAATTTTATTCAATATAGTTTTTTTGGCATTGTAAAATATAAATATACAACAAGAATTAATATGTGATGCATAATTTTCAAACTAGAGGTGACCCAAAATGGCTACCTAAAACCTAAGGAGCGAACCTCTTTAATAGTAATACTCGTTGCGAGCAACGAGAGGTCTTCCGTTTAAATACACCTAACGCTATTTGGATAATTGTTCTTTTTTTTTTTATTTATTTTTTTTGTTCCTGATATACATACGTTGAATTACATAAATAAATCCAGCTATTATATTTTTTTTTACACATGCATACTTACTCACACAGTATAATTACATACATTTTTCGATATTAGTTGTAAATGGTTACTATGCTTCAACCCCCCCCCCCCCCCCCAAAAAAAAAAGGGAAAAAGAAGGAAAAAAACAACAAAAAATGATAATAATAATAATATTAACTAGACACGATCTCATTACGAGCAACGAGGAGGTCGTCCGTGCGATTTTTGGAAGGAATATGACTTTGACTTTGATATTCTATTCTTTATCTCCTTATCGAGGCAACATACGAAATTTTGATGGCTGAATATTGTTTAGAACATCATTATAAGCATCTTTTATTCTACATTGCTTTTCAAAATATTTGTTCTTTTTTAGATATAAGTAATCAAAGTTTTGGGAATTCTGTCCCCTTAAAACCCCTACTTACATAACGCATGAGAACATATGCATAATCTTTTGTTAAATAAGTGTAAGATGAACATTGTTTGCTTCTTAAACACATTACAAAATATTTCTCAGTAAAGTGCTTTGGAAGAAAAACTTCATAGCCATTTTGGCCTCTAAATTGAAGAACCAGCCTCTTTTTCTTAAAATCAAATGAAAGGTCTTTTGATATTAAACATAATTTGTTCAAAAAGTATTTAGAAATTTGTTACCGTTCTTGAGCTATCTGGTAAACATCGTTTTAGGGGCCGACCCCTTATCTCCTTATTGGGGCCTTATTAAGAAATTGTGATAGATAAATATTGTTAAAAACATCATTCTAATATTATTTTTATTCTATATTGCTTTTCAAAATATTTGTCCTTTTCGTGATATAAGTGATCAACGTTTTGGACTTCTGGCCCATTAAAACCCCTAATTACGTAACGCATGATAAGGTTTTTATAATGTATAGTTCATAAGTGTAAGATATATTTGCTTCTTAAACATATTACAAAATATTTCTCAGTAAAGTGCTATGGAAGAGAATCTTCATATTTTTAATTACATTTTATTACATTTACACTTATTTTGCTTACAACCTTTGTACCATTAGGGCAATATAACATGTAGAGTTAAATCTGCGGGATGGTGAAACACTATCACAAGTTTTGTGAACAGGGCCATTAAACCTTTAAATCTTACCTAAGAAAGTTTAACATGAATAAGATTATCAGTCAAAGAAGCGTTTCTGAACTTCAGTAATATTAAAAGAGGGGGGGGGGGGTAAATTTGTAAAAGAGAAATATAAAGTAAATATAATGAGAACAGTGATCCATGTATTATGCTCATTTTTTTTTTCTCAATTTCTGAAAATGGTTTAACATCTCTGTGATTCAGTCACATTTCGCTTCACATCAGTTGACTGAATAATAGAGCTTCATCCAGAGTTGGTTTTGCAGTGTTTGTCAACGCTTTAGATCCGTGATATGCATACGATTTTCAATGAAGTAAATCTATCATCTGATAAGTCATTATAATTGGTCTCCAGTGTAATTATACGATTTCCAATGAAGTAATCGATCATCTAATTAGTCATCATAATTGGTCTCCTGTGGAGTTATATTATATGTTAAGATTTAATTTTGTCGAAACTGTAAGCATGCATACGAATGTTGGTCTATTGTAGTACATATTGACATAAAATGTGGCCAATACTCTGTTTGAAATATATATAATGTTGGCTCAATGTTGGTCCAACAAACTAATGTTGACATGAAAATTGGCCACTTTGTGTTGGGTATGTAATGTTGGCCCGACGTTGATTCAATTATTGATTTGTTGGTATGAAATTAGTGTTGGGTATGTGATGTTGGTATATTGTAGTACATGTTGGCATGAAAAAAAGCCAGTATATACATGTACATATAGGTGTTGGGTATTTGTGGTTGGCCCAATGCCAATCTAACCAAGTTATGTTAACATAAAACATTGCTAATTAATTAGTTTAGGGCATGTACATTTTGTAAGTTAGCTGGTAAGTCAAACTGTGTTGGTTTTGCAAAGTTGGCTCAGCGTTGGTCCAGTTCTATGAGAAGTACCATATTAATTAAGCGTTAGTATTAACAGAAATCGATGATTAAACATATGCTGTGTTATATTGGATTAATAAAGAGTATATCTCAATTTGTTTTAAATATCACAACACTGAATTACCATGTAAATCTTAAGCAACGGTATATCATATTATGTAACGTACGTCCCGGGTCGAATACATTATACAAATACAAGTTTTATTTAAAATATATATACAGTTTTTTGTATTATTTATTTAGCATCATGGTTTTAAAGTGCTGCATTTAAGAGCTCCAAATAATTAGGTCAGTGGTGAAATTCACTGGCTCAGCAGGTGACTGGCCAGTTTCCTAGGTAACGGACTTCCAGATCAGCTCCGTTATGAAAGATGGTTTGCAAACTCTCGCATCTCATCTTAAATTACTGACCAATCCCGAACAAAACACACGTGTGAATGGTCGCTATACAGTGAACAGAAGAAAGAGAAAGGATTATTTTAGCCACTGTTCTTAGAAATGTAAGTACCATTAGTTGTTTTCTTTAATACAGTTGTTTTAATTTTAAAGTGGATCACATAACACTGAAGTTATATTTAATACGTGATTCAAAATCTTCATTATTTTCTTTTTGTGCAGAATGCATATTAAAATTGACACTACTCAATAAACTTACCATACCAGTCAATCCGGAGAAATATGTCCTCGCCAGCAATTGCAATGTACATATTTAATTGTATTAACTATAACTTCTATTAACTTTGTCACTCATGTGCTCTATTTATAATTTGTGTTAAAATGTTATTCTTAATGCAATCTCCTATGGGAGGCAATAACGATAGAATATACTACCAGTCCCTGTGTAATTGATGAGAAAATGTTGTATTGTTATTTTGTTTGTTTGGCTTATATTAAGAAAAACCGCTTATATTGAGATATCCAATGAATTGAGATATCTAGGGTTAATACTTAAAGAATAAGGGGTTGATTGGGACTTCCAAATCACTTTGTTATTTAAACCTTACTGTTATCAGTATTTGAGATATTGAAGATCATCTGTACATGCACTACTTTGTTAAATGTCAATTTTAGAATAATAACATCTGTTATTTTTAACATCCATTGTAAGAAAAAATCCAATATGCTCCAATGCCACAGATGTGGAAATAACAGCCATAGCAAGAGACTGGTTCCAGTATGCAGGGACAGGGATGGGGGAATAAAACACAGAGAGGAGAGCTGGAGAGGAAAAGTTAAAATTGACACCCCGAGAAAACTGGTACCCTCCCAAACAGGCACTATTTTTTTTATTATACTGAATGTCTTCATTTTATAGCAAATTTTACTGCTTTTATATAGAAAATACGTGCATGTAACAATTCGTTCTATCGGCCCGTTGCCAAGTATGTTGCTAACGCTGAAGGTATGAGAACGGATTGTCAACTGCATCTAAACCAGTTAGATTTCAGTATTTAACATGAAAGTATAATAAAAATAAATGTACATTGCATTATGTCTTAAAAATATAAAACAGATATCTTTCTTTTATTACATAAGTGTCAAAATATGTATAAATGTAGTTAGCAGGTTCAGAGCGCGCATTATTCCCCACTTCGGATAAAGTGGATCCGCGCACTTACATCATGCAGTTATGATGGTACAGAACCTGCAGCGTTTTTTACAATCTTATTTTATCATACCGTGTATCAATCCTATCGTATTGTGCGTGTTTGCTGTTCTATCGTGCGTTAATCCTATCCTATCGTGTGTGAATCATAACATATCGTTTATCTTGTAAAATTACGTTGCGGGTACTGAATCACATTTGTATTCTAAGAACAACACCCCTCCTCTTAAATGTCAAGTAAGTTTGAACAATAATTATTATACAATAAACTCTAATGACTTTGCTAAGACATATAGTCTTGCTACCTCTTTCCAGAGGATAAATATTGATTCCATGTATCCTAATCCACGATAAATAAGCCATCAGTAGTTGTTTCATAAAAATACAATAGAGGAAACGCGAGCGACTCATTGTTATCATCTTGTGTTTTGAAGGAATAAAGGAAAACAAATCTTAAAATAAATAACAATCTCGTTAATAAAAGAAAATTGTCTTATTCGGTTCATGTCAGTTTTGAAGAAGCAGTGCCCGATCCATAAATTCGAGACATTTGCTTTTTTCATTTATCTTAATGATCATCACAAATGTGATCGTTCTTTTAAACAATTTTGTCTTTGAACTAGAAATAAAGACACAAAAAGAGGCATACGAATCTATAGTTTTATTCAGAAAGGAAAAAAGTGAAACGTACATGTTTCTGATAATAAATAAGTATATAGGCTCGTTTAAAAAAAAATAGCCAAAGTACAATAATGAAATAAAATAAAAAAGTGGCACATACCAGAGTTATTACAGAAATTTACTTTTCCACAGGCATTTATAAGAAATCATGTATTAGAAAATTTGATAAAACACTGTACATAAATGAAAAAAAACACAGTTAATACCAATTCTATATAATAATAGCTACAAATGTTCTACATTTTTTCCCAGTTTCATAGATTGTGATGAGTAAAAAAGCCTAATGATATTTATATGTTGCTATGCTGTCCACTCTTATAGTAACCGAGTTAAAACATATAAAAATTGCATTTAATAGCTAATTTTGATAATATGTTGTAGGAAATGGCAAAAGGTTGAGTCTTGGAGGGTAGAAATTATTATGAAAAAAATGTCATTTTTCGATATATTTGAATTGTACCCATGATAACTGAAAATATATTTCAAAAATGTTATTCCTTGATTTAACTTGAAAGAGAAATGTCAATCATGCATTGTTTTACGCACAACTACATGTATGACTTTGCCAACAACAACAACAACACAAAAAAAGACAATAGCTTAAATTCTCTAAAAGCAGTAATAACATTGAATTCACCTTCAATTTTTAAGCTGGTTCCATTTATTAGCCTTGTTATCATAGCAACAGGTGTCAGTATTCATGAATGAAATGTATATTGCTTTAACAATGACCAGGATGTAAAATGTTAGTACCCAATTCGGCTTTATTTATTTATTTTTTATTTATGGTAACGTTTTAGTGTATTAGTTTCTCCATCTTTTTTCTATGAAATAAAAAGTATAATATGACTAAGGTTATTTTTTATTCTATTAACAATAGAACAATAGTGGGGAAAACTTTATGATAAGTCTTTAAAGTTAATAAGATTTGTTTGTTTTTTTCATCTTTAGATTCTGTTATCATGGCAACGGTTATCGCCATCAACCAGCTTTTAGTTTATATTTGCACTTAACACCTTGGTGTGCCCATATATGCGATATAAAGAACATTAGTGAATATGCGTGGCCAGACCCTTTTATAACATTTGGATTATTACATGTACATATATTACATACTTATTACCGATCATCAGAATACAACAGCATACGTTTTCAGAATAAATACTGATCAGGACATTACCGAACGTTTTGATACTATATATTTCTCTGTCATTATGTTGTTTCTATAAAGAATTTACAGACAGGACTTCTAAATCCCATATCTGTACAATAAAATAGTTTTTAATATTTGAAGTAAACAAAGAGTTATCTCCCTAAACTATTAATAATCAATCCTGTGAACCTAACACAATACAACGAGTGTGGTGAGCGTTTTAAAAAATAATAAGCTTGATTACACATATAAAAACACAAACATAAATAAAAAAAAAAATAAAAAAAAAATCATCATGTTGAGCTAAATACATACATGTAAACCAAGACATAGACATGTAGGGTGAAAATATAAATATGGCATAGAACGCAGGTTGCGCAGGACAGATAAGGCTACACATCGTTTTTATATGCTAATGAAGGGATAATGAGATATGACGTCATAATATATGCCCCGCCTCTGTATTTCCATATATGGAAAATATACCGAAAACAGCAATTTACGGAAAAAATACGGCTGATTTAATACTTCATAAGAAAAATATAACTACGAATTAATCATGTGTGTTGTTATAAGTTTACAACAATCAGAATATACGAAGAATTTCCATAACGCATATGTCGTTTGGATGTGAATCTGCGTCCTAAAAGCGCTCGCCAGACGATGTAAACACGTGTAGCTGGTATTCCCGATGATAGCAATCTTTTGATGATTTATCAGGTATGTAGAATATATATACAGTGTATTTGTAATGTACCAGATAGCTAAATAACTATTTTATTGTGATTTTATACTGTTGATGAATTTCTGATCGACTTAGTGTGTTGTTTCGTTCAAAACATGAGGAGATACTGCATTGTTTACATTTATACGATGTACATGTAGCAAGTCCGTTAATTTGTTGATCATTTTCATCGATATCTGAGCCAATCGACACGAATCACTTTATAGTCCTTGTAATGACAATATTTACATGTTGTTTTACACAACAGTTTTTTTTTTCAACTTGTAAGTAAACAATACAAGACTGTGAAAACAGTTGATTTGATTTTCTGAAAATCAGTACAGTACAGGCTAAAGGATTATAAACAGCTGAGCTGTTTCATTTTCTGAAATTTGTAAACAGCTGATCAATAACACCTTTCTACTGTGTTCAAAATTCTTCTATGACAGTTCATTTATATTTTATACACATTCATCCATGCAGTTGATGCACATTAATTCTTATAACTATAGCTAGTTTTGTATAACTCAAAATATTACTATCATAACACTGTTTGAAATCTTGTCACCTGGATTCATACTTATGTTTCTGTACTGAAACGAATAATAATAAACAAAATGACTGCTTGTCTCCATCTGATATTCTCTATCTGAGGAATCTACCATGTACAAGTGTACATGTATGGTCATATATTGTATGTTTGTTTAGAATGTGTATGTGTAACTTTCAAAATAATATTTAAAGTGTTGGTCACTTTACCCATCCATGTAGACCTTTCACAAAATGTTCAAATTACCGTTGACATGTCCTAACTATGCATTTGTATAACTTCCCATAATTATTTTTTGTTATTTGCAAAGTAATTTGAAAAGTGTCCCACTGGTTTGAAAAAGAGGCTTGAAGAAAATGTAAGTATATTATTAACATACATGTATAAGTACAACAATTCATCATTGAAATAATGTTAAATCTGATAATTCTATGAGACAGTTAGAAAATGCATTTTCATGTATGAATGGTTTCATGTTTTAAAATGATTGATAAAAACCTATGTTAATTATAAACCTACAATTTTGAATAGTTCATGTTTACAAAATCAACAATACATGGTATGTTTTCACACTAACTGCACCAGCATTATAATGATATCAATCTCGTATAAAATCAGTAATATGAGAGAGAGAGAGAGAGAGAGAGAGAGAGAGAGAGAGAGAGAGAGAGAGAGAGAAAGGAGCACTTTTAAGGTCAGGCCGGGTAAAATAAAGGAGTGCAAGTAATATATATATATATCAGGAGTGAGGAAACTAATATTTCAAATCAAACCGAAAAGCTGTCTCAAAGCTGTATTTGAATTTGTGCAAAATCTAAATGCATATCTAAACATAATGAAATGTTTATCAAGATTAATAAATTACATTGTCTGTCAAATTGTAGAAAATACTCCATTTCAGTCTTTCTGTCATTTTGATTACAAGTTAAACTCACTGAAATATAATTTTCATTTTAGCTGGTGTCTGGCTACCTGCTTTGTTGTGGGATTTACATAAATGATGTTCTTATTGATGACAATTTACCCACATACTAATCCTGGGGATATAAAAGATGAAATGATGAAAAGAAAAACCTGAACTTTAAAAACAGGAAGACTGTGATTTTGGAGAGAGAAGAGGAACAGAACTAAGAAGTCATACAATAATTACATTGACATCATAATTTATAAAGAAATTGCAATTTTGAATGTGCATGCATATGTCAGGTTTAAATGTTGTCACATAATTTTTTTTTCAGAAAGTCCGTTTATCTTCTTGAATTAATAAAACAAATGAACCAAATATAATTGTTTTTGTATTCATAATTTTGTTTGAGAAGTGGAAGGGGAAGGACATTTACTTAAGTTAGCTATATCAAATTGCTATATGCTGCGTGTATTAACTAAAGGATGTAAATGGGTGGGAGAGAGAGTTTCTCATATAGCAGAATTCAGACTTATTTAAATTCTATATATTGATGTGAACCAAAAATGGCTTTTGATCGCCTTGTCGCAGGATTAACACACCCTCTTTTCTTTCTCGGTAATGAGAAATTAGCAATTAGAATTTATTTTGTGAATGAATAGATATGCTCCTCCCCTTAATCTTAATCATTCTGCATAGCATGTGTTGAATGAAAATAACAGTAAATTTTAATGAGTGTTAAAAATAAAAGTGTAATACAAAGGTGCATATTGTTGATTGCTTATGGGGGATGGGAAAAGGCCTCATAAATGGGCAGATCTACATGTATAGTCTCTATGGAAAATTCTAATTTAATTCACAATTTACATAGTAAAACACCTTGCTACCTGGCCCCTGGCAAACAGAATACAGTTACCCCTTTGAACCCCTTCCCCATAATTGCCTGACGTCATGACTAAGGTTTAAAAGTTACAACATCCGAAACAGTGCAGTCAAGAATGGAAGCTAGCAATATCATTTCTCATTGAAAAAAAATTATCAATGCATATCAATAATGTGACGACCTTCAAATTCGCAATTAACGAAAACGTTGTAATGGATGTAACAATTAAGCAATAGTGAGCAAGTGTTTAAAGCAAAAAAGAGGTTCACTGTGCACGTGTGTAATTCGGGCTGACTATATTTAGTTAGGGTGAAATTTCAATTGCGCTTGCGTAAATTGGAGATCTGGGAAGAAATTAGACAGTTCGTGTTAGAAATATTCGAAGACGTTATGAAACCGGTCAGTTTCTAGGTCAAACTGCGCATCAATGTATTGGAAGACTGTCATTGGGAATCGTCTGCAGCCACAGTCCGGAGTCCGCGTACATCTTCCCAACTCTCTTAGTGAGATTGAAAAGTAAATATATTGGAAGTAGTTTGCCACCAAACCGTAAAAATCAGAGAGCTATGTCAACAAAATTACAGCTATAAGTATTAAGTAGGTGTGCAGTCATACATTGCATGTACACCGCTACACGCATATCTCGTCACCTACATGTACAGCCATACAAATAAGGCTGCAAACTAAATGTGCACCCGCATATTATTATATTGTTCTAGAAACTATTTACCTAGTATTTTAAAAGATAGTGTATACACTTTTGCCCTAAAAGTAAAATTCCGCTGCTTTTAAAATAGCTAACCTTGTCATGCTTCAAAATAGATAAAGCACTGTTTGAACGGTTGAAGGGGAGGGGTGTCATCACAACAAGTTATTACCTAACGAGGCAATTAAAGGCCGGCACATTAAACATGCATCGGTTAATATTATTTTTTTTTGTTTAAAAGAAAAACAAAATTGTTGTATTGGATGTAAAAAGCAGCATTGAGCAAGTTCACTGTACACGTGTGCAATCCAATAGAAAGGCCCCTACATTTGAACGGTGAATGGGGGGGGGGGGGGGTGTCGCAATTTTTTACAAGTTGTACCCACAGACACAAATAACAAATAAATAATGTTATTTATGTCTCTGTTGTACCTAATGATTATAATATTACACGGTATAATGTAAACTATAATTGTGTTCGGTTATCATTTCTAAACAATATTGCCAGTTTGTATTAAAGTATTTACTAAGTATTGTTACGTTAGATTAATATTCATTAGAGAAACGAAGCGGGCATGGTCGTTTACTGTGCTTTGAGGGATTGCATTCATTGTAAAAGGGGTGTATTCCGTGTTTTACTCAATGTAAAGTGTAAATAGTGTAAAGTGTAATAAGTGCATAGTTATCGATTGATTCTTGCTAAACTAAAGTAAAATTAATATATAACAAGTAAAAGTTGTTACTAAACAAATGCCAAAAAGAGTTTTATTGACTCCATTATGGAATGACTCGGTGGGCAATTCCAATCTGCATAAAAGGAGGCACAGGATTAATTCTACTCCGCGCCATATTGTCAAAATCTTAGGAGCAGTCCATAATTTTACGTGCCACTACAGTGGAATAATCCATGATGGGAAGATAAGCATTATTCTATCAATTGTATTGTGTTCGTAATTAAGTTTTAATTGCTAATTTTTTATTTTGTTGGCGGCAAATAAAGTTTTAAGAGACAATTATATGTACGCAAAATATTTTAGGTTTAAAATAAATAATATGTAAAATTCATTTAAAATAAAACCCCCCTTAGTAAAGATAATTTGAAACAGTCCAACTTTAGAGACGCGCATTTGGAAGACTGCGAGAAGAACGAACTACAAATCAAAGACAGATTAAAATTCATAGAACCAAGTTCTTGCAATGAAATAAATATGTTTAGTCAGGCAAGCTTTTTGGAAAGCTATTACTTGTAATATTTACAGACCTGAGCAGTGCTATAGAATATGCAGTCATTGAACACAGGCAGCATATGCATTCATCTGACATTAAATCATGATAATAAAAAAAATAGTCAATATCTTAATTTTTAATATAATATTGTGAGAAAAATTTATAATACCAGGGGCTTAATTGACACTCAACCCCTCAAATTTATAATTGTGTACAATTAGCTCTAATATATTTTTCCAAAAAAACTATTAAGAATTCACTAACTCCGCGAATGCGGTAAAGCAAGAAAAATGAAACACAACGGTTTAAGTTTACATCCCTAATACGACAGAGAACATGCGGACGATTCATCGTAACAGTCTTGTCTCTTTCAAAATAAATAAAACAGAAACACTATGTTTAGATAACCATTTACATAATGTACTGATGAAACATATCTTAAAATTAATTCGGATTAGGAGATAAAGTGACATCGCGCCAATATCAGAAGAGTTACCGCTCAATGAGTTACCTCCCCTTTTGGGATCACTTGTGCGTTTGAAATGTGTAATGATTTGAACTACATTCCAAATTGTGAAATTAAATGCAAAAGTTCAATTGCAAGACGGCTATAGATATTATTAAACTTAGTATGATTTTTTTCCTTTTTACGAGTTCTTAATGAAAACCGATGCTCATTTGTTGAGAGATGAAGGTTTACTTTGTAATTTTAATCAAAATATTCAAAAATGCACTATTTTAGGAACAAGTAGCCAGTTTTTGTAAAATTTACATAATTAGTGAACTTTACAACTGAATGAGCCTTGATTTCTATGATGTATAGATAATTTTGAATATGTTGCCATATTACTTACTCTAAACTTTCTTTCCCTTGCACTTGAACTTTTTGTCTCAATTTAGCATTGACGTTTTTTGTCTAAAAGGCACCCACGTGACCCTAAAAAGTCACGTGATCGTCAAATTTAGACTTGGTCAAGTTAAGATGACCTATATCTTTACAAAAACACCATGAATAGTTTAGAACTATTCATTACGCAGAAATAAATAAACAAAAGCAAAACGACCTCCTTTTACTGCTGTTTGAAAGCAAAAGGTTGCCTTAACTGTCCTGCGTGTGCAATCAATCCTGAGAAATACACATGTCCCGGCTGTTGCCTATTTAAAGATTCTTTAAAAACTGACCACTCAAAATTTTCTAGCTACGAAAATTTATTGATAACGAAACAAACACTTACATCGAAAATGAAAATTATCGAAAGCGAAAAACTTTTCTTCACTGAAGTGATTAAATCTGAGAGATAGGCATGGTACCTGATGTTTACAACTAATTGCAATACTCTAACATGCGAGAAAATACATGTACGTTTCACAAATTCACAAATTACAACGGTAAAATTCACTACAATTGAACTAAGTGCTAATCGGAAAATAAAATATTCTGTCCCAATCAACTCAAAATGTCGAAATATATCATGTGGTGAAATTTGGTGAAAGTCCTCAGAAGGTCGGTAAAATGTGAATGTGCGTTTCCCGGTCACACAGTTTTATAAGACGCCATAACACACACTTGTTGTTTTCGATGCGCGCGCATCTCGGCGGCGGAAGTGATCTCTGGAGGTCGTAGTAAGTATTTACAATATTTTTATATATTATAGATTGTTTTATCAATGGTTTAAGAAGCGAAAGTGATAATTAACAGTATCCTTATAGATAATTAGCTGTTATTCAAACGTAAACAAATCCAATTGAGATGTTTTGAAACCTACATACTTTCTATGATTATATTGATCTATAGTTTTCATTGTGCTTAGTCTATCGTTTAAAATGTTGTTATCCAGTTAAAATTATTTATTTTATTAGATTAGAATATACCATACAAAGTATTTCTCTCTTTTTTTAATTACAAAACACTGATTCCATAATTTTAGTTACAAAACGAGAGAATATGTGCTGTTTAAAGGGCATGGTCATAACATTAGCCAACTATTTTTTTTTATTTTGATGTTTAGAATACTTCTTTGAGGTGTGTTCATAGCAAGCGAACGATTGATTCATTCGTCGGATTATAAAGTGATAGAGAGCTCACAAATCCTATTTTAAAAAAACACCACAGATCAAGCCATGATTTCGGTTACATATTAAACGCTGAGTTCAAAATGTAATTATTTTTTTTTAACAAATCTAATGTATCAAACTCTGATACTGTTAATTTGTGTTTAAAACGAAATAGCAAAGACAAAACAGAGTTAGAAACATAATATTAACTGGATTATTTCACAAAAGTTCTGGCATCTACCCTAGCTCCTGCCCCTCCCCCTGAATAAATAAATAATAAAACACTATCATACTGTGGCTGATATTGTACCAGAAAAAGAATATGCATACATGTTCATTATATAAATATCATTAATAATTAACCAGGCATTAACGAAACTTAGAATATTTATTTGTTTTCAGAAACTATAGAATTTATCAATTATAGTGAAAAACATGTGCTTTTTTAAACTTTTAGTTAGTATCATGAATTTTAAAGCATCTAAAAAAAATATAGGACATATGGAATCCTTAAAAATGTTTGGTCTGATTTTTTGGTTTTTACACTATCAAATAATTTTCCATACAAACCAATTATCTTTGAAAGTTATGCACTTTCTCCTATTTACACCAGCAGAGTCGGTATCCTTTCAAAAAGTAAGAAATTTTCAAAGTAAATAAAATTAATCTCTTTTTAGGCAAACGAAAACACAGACCAAAATGCATCGTGGGAATGTTTAAAAAACGGAACCGTTTAATTCACTAATTTCACAAATTAATTTTCATTATATATATTTAATAAATGTAGATATATTTATTCATTTATTTATAAGCCTATTTATAAGCCTATTGTAGTTGTAAACTGTGACTATCATTCATGCGCGTCGCGGATCTCCAGTGAATCAGGGGTCCCCCTCTACCCCTGGACATTTTTGCATTTTAATATTGAATTTACCGAAAATAGGTCTTTTACTCCCACTGCACAAAAACAAAATTCTCTTACACCCCTGATTGTGGAAAAATGCATGGTCCGTGGCTCGATAGTTTGACGACCCGAATTTTCGCGAATCTTTAAACAAACATTCGTTTTTAACATAATGTTTTTAAATAAAAGATTTATATCTATGTAAATGCCAAGATTTATATTGTGAATAAATGGCGAGTTGATTATATCAATTCCCATGTTTGTTTACATATCGGAAACATCCCTAGTACGAATTATTTTTTTTTTCGTCAGAAACTGCAAAGGGAAATGCCGCCACTGTCCAGCGGGAGAGAAAACTGTCAGTTGACCATGGCATCACAAGTTACTGTGGATTCTGGTTATTTTAAAAGTGAAAATCATGAAGAACTTCCGTGTATTATTTAGGGATGGAGGACGGGTGCCATGTTTACATTTGCAACGTAAGTAGGTCAGACTCGGTCAGATTACAATATTCAGCTGTTACACATACTTAATACTATGATATATGTTAATCAGCTGTTAAGGTTCCTGTATTTTTAACCAGGGAATAACAGTTAATATAATATATTCCATGTTGTACTGTGCAAGACGAACTTCTACACATCTGTGATTAAGGCAACAACATGCATGATTTATGAGTAATGTAATTGCAGGTTTTGGTGAATGTGAAATTAAGAAATAGGCCTACCGGTAAACTGAATGAATTTATACATTTTCCAATCATAACTGATTTAACTTTATCTAGCAACAGCTTAGCATATCTCAATCTCAAGGCTAACATTTTAGACCTAAATCATATTTGATATGTAAAATTAAACCGTTTTTTATGTTTTGAACAGCTGTTGAACAGGTCAGGTATACTACCTTATATGGATAGCATTATTTAACTTGTGACAATATAAACATCAAACAGATTCGCAAATCCAATCAATGAGTCGCAAAGCATGACGGTCTACTACTTGTTTACGATTCAACAGACACACGTGGTTTTTGTCGATTTTATGCACAATATTTAATTGCTTGCCTGAAAATTTGTACAACTTTTTGTGCACTTTAAATGGTAAAAAAAGGAAAGATTAAGTACCATAGACTTTGTTCCATGCTCACATTGAAAAATACTGTTGTTTTAGTTTATATATTGTTGCTTCAAAAATCGATCAGTATCAACAGTTTTTCAATCATACTCATACAAGTACAAACAGATTTTGATAAGGGAAAACTGCATAATTGTTTATTGGTGACTTAATCATCGAACACCATGTTGACTATGTCCGGGAAATGAACATTGCTTTTGAAATTGCATAATTGGAAATACCGGTGTAACGAACACTATAGTAGCACCAGCAAAACATTTTGTACGCTAAGCATTAATTCTCATAATTGTCACTGAAGAAAATTTCAAAGCGCATTCTACATGTATGTATTAAATTAATGTAGTCCCAAACCAGGGGTATCACTAGCTGAAAAACATACTCTATGCTTCAAATTCAATAGGACATATACCTCTCTATTGAACATTGACAATTAAGGAATTTAAAAAGGTTGATATAAGGCCTACTAAGCAATATTTTTAAAATGTGAGCGTAGAAATGAAAGATCGGACATAATTTTTCATATTTATTTCATAAATTCTGAAAAATAATTGAAAATGAGTTTCCAAAGGACAATTCAAAATAGTATATATTTTCAATACGTATTGTATACAATAAAACTTGCAGTAGCTAGCCCACAATGCCTTGCAACTTATTTACCTGATTGGTCTGCCGATAAAAGTAAACAGATAGCTAACTTAGTATGCAAATGTATGCCGACTTCACAAAATCTAGTGTTCTCGACCCATTGAACATGGGTGAGACAATTTATACATATACTTGTTTCAAAATACCGTCAGATTTTCCTTCTTGGCGAGAGTCAATGATTAATTATGTCAGCTGCTCGCTAGACTCAGTCAGCTGGTCACTTAAAGGCCAAACATTTTACAAACGCACCCTTTTTTACATGTACAAACTTCAAAATGATGCCGCTTGTCAATCAATTTTTGCGAAATTTATATTTGAATCATGTTGAATGTATTTACCTAATAAATTCCACAAAGATGAATGAGCAGTCCAAAACATATAAAGTTTTCTTTTTTAAAACAAACTTACGAGCTATTAAAGCTGTATTTACTGGTAATACACTCAATTGGAACTTGTTGCACGAAAACGTCACTCCATGGAAAACGAACTCCATCAATTGTCATCATATAATGGCTGCCTTTACATATTCCACATTCCTACTGACCATATGATTTTCTTATACAATTATATTTGTTAAAACTAGACACGATCTCGTTACGAGTAACGAGTAGGTCTTCCGTTTGATTTTTTAAAATGATATGATGATTTATCGATAAAACTTAAGATATAAATGACTGAATATTTTAGGGGCCACCCCTGTAGACCTAAATGGGGACATATATTGGTGTTTTCATTAGTGGAATCGATTAGAATCATCAATGCAGACAAATTCTCTTATACAATGCTTAACAAAATATGTCTCTTGTTTTAAATACATTGCATCAAAAGTTAAGTACGTTGGCCCCTAATAAAGTTATAAATGGGCGTGGCAATGATTTTTTCAAACAGATATTGTTTCGATCTACAAATGCTTAACAAAATATGTCTCCTATTTTAAATACATTGCATCAAAAGTTAAATACTTTTGCCCCTAATAAAGTTATAAATGGGCATGGCAATGATTTTTTCAAACAGATATTGTTACCATCAACAACTTTGCTTCTATAATGCATTACAAAACCTTGATCGTTTTTTAAGTTATTTGTAATAGACTTTACGTGGGTCTAATGGTCCCTAATTAAAGGGGCAAGCCCCTTTTTCTTGATTTTGTTGGAAAGAACTTTTGATACTCTACCACTTTTGTTATATGTGTCTTAACAAAATATCATTTCATAAAAAGATATAGATCAAAATGTGTGTAAATTTTAATTTGAAATTCGTACCCAATTTTCGAGCCCTAGCGAGCTCCAAGATATGGCGCCACTTGCGTAAACGAAAACAATAGGCACAACTATGGACTACTTATCCTGAAAATTTCATATTCATATCTCTGATAGTCTTCGAGATCAACTGTTCACAAAATGGGTCGTAAAAGTTTACAAAATTAGCAATAAATCGGTACCGGAATTGACGACGGCATAAATTTTAAAAACAAAATAAATTCAGACCACTCGTAATCATCTGTGAAAAAATGGTCAAAATCGGTCAAATACTTTTTGAGAAAACGCTAATGACACAATGTACTGAGTTAGTCATTTTAAAGCAGAATTAGTTTAATGATTTTTTTTAGCTCACCGAGACGAAGTCGGGGGGAGCTTATGCTATACCCTCGGCGTCGGCGTCGGCGTCCGGACCTGGTTAAAGTTTTTGTTGCAGGTCCTGTATCTAAGTTATTACTTGTCCTATCTTCACCAAACTTGCATGGATGATGCATCTTGACCTACTTATGGACTTAACAGACTTGAATGCTGAATCAGGGCCATGAGCTTCAGATGCTGGAGGAGGTTAAGGTGTTTGGATCAGGTTAAAGTTTTTGGTGCAGGTGCCCTTTGATAGCAATTTCTAAGTTACTACTGGTCCTAACTTTACCAAACTTGCATGGATGGTGCATCTTATGATATTGATGCACCAGACATGCTTTAATGCTGAATCTGAGCCATAGGTTTCAGATGCTGGATGAGGTTAAGGTTTTTAGAGCTGGTTAAAGTTTTTGGAGCAGGTGCCCTTTGATGATTATATCTTAGTTATTACTGGTCCTAAGTTCACTAAACTTGCATAGATGGTGCGTCTAATGATACTGATGCACCTGGCAGGCTTGAATGCTGAATCTGAGCCATAGGTTTTGGATGCTGGATGAGGTTAAGGTTTTTAGAGCTGGTTAAAGTTTTTGGAGCAGGTGCCCTTTGATGATTATATCTTAGTTATTACTGGTCCTAACTTCACCAAACTTACATGGATGGTGCGTCTTATAATACTGATGCACCTGACAGGCAGGAGCCATAGGTTTCGGATGCTGAAGGAGGTTAAGGTTTTAAGAGCTTGTTAAAGTTTTTGGAGCAGGTGCCCTCTGATGATTATATCTTGTTTATTACTGGTCCTAACTTCATAAAACTTGCATGGATGATGCGTCTTATGATACTGATGCACCTGACAGGCATGAATGCTGAATCTGAGCCAAAGGTTTCGGATGCTGGATGAGGTTAAGGTTTTTGGAACAGGTCACATGTTTAATAAATATTAGTACTATTTCAAACTTGCATAGTTGATTGAACTATACTATAAACGAATCACAGAGGTAGCTTCTGATGCAGAGCCTGATCTCCATTATCAAGGATGCTAAAAAATATATTAAGATATAAAATATATAAAGTAATTACTGGTCCTAACTTTACTAAACTTGCATGGATGGTGCGTCTTATGATACTGATGCACCTGACAGGCATGAATGCTGAATTTGACCCATAGGTTTCGGATGCTGGAGGGAGGTTAAGGTTTTAAGAGCTGGTGTTTTCGGAGCAGGTGCTCTCTTATGATTATATCTTAGTTATTACTGATCCTAACTTCACCAAACTTGCATGGATGATTCATCTTATGATCCTGATGCACCTGGCAGGCTTGAATGCTGAATCTGAGCCGTAGGTTTCGGATGCTGGATGAGATTTGTTTTTTTGGAACAAGTCACATATTTTATAGATAATAGCTTGCATAGTTGATTTAACTATAATATTAATGAACCCCAGAGGTAGCTTCAGATGCAGATCTCCATTATCAAGGATGCTAAAAAAATTCTCCTTTCTCAAACCTGCTTGATAGATGTGTTCATTGTTAAATGATATAATATGATTCCTATTATATAGTATTTTATGATATGATACACCATTTATTAATATGATACAATATTATATCATATATTATATTGTAAAAAGTTATATGATATGATATTGTATCAATTTTTTGTACATTATGATATGATATTGTATCATGATATTGTTATGTATAGTATTGTTTATTATGATACAATATTTTATAATATGATATTGTATTATATACTATTTCATAACATGTTATTGATTCATATGATATTGCAACATATAATATTGTATCGTATGATATAATATTGTTTAATATATATTGTATCATATAATACGATATTGTATAATATGATATTGGTTTATATAATATATTATTATATCACATGAATATGTTTAATATGATATTGTATAATGTGTTATTGTATCATATAATACAATATAGTATAATATGATATTGTATGATATAATATAGTACTATATCACATGATATTGTATCAATTGATATGATACAATGTTGTATCTAATTTTATTGTATCATATGATACAATATCCTATTGTGTATCAAATATGATACAATATCATACAATACAATATCATACTATAATATTATACAATATTATATCATATGTTACAATATTGTGATGTATTATGTGATATGATATTGTATCATATATTATTATATTGTATCATATAATATCAATATCATAATATATTATGATATTGTATTATGTGATCAAATACAATAATGTATAACAAGATACAATGTCATATCATATGTTACAATATCATATTTCATCATTATTTATTACTGACAGTATTTTATTGTATTATATGATATATATTGTAGGTATCATAAGGTGCAATATCGTATTTTATATTATTGTATTGATAAACATTGTATCATATAATACTGTATGAAATGAACATATGATTATTATACAATTTTTTAAAATATGATATTGTTATACGATATTGTGTCAAAACAGTATCCATGTATATCCAAGATCATAATTAACTATGATTTTCAAATAATATGATAAAGGTGGTCTCATAAAGATGATTCCACATAAAGGTGATGCCTCGTCTCGGTGAGCTTTGTAATCTGTGATTACCTATGTTTTCAATTGTGCTTTACACACGTGGCAAGCTCTAAAAGAAAATACGGACGACACGTAACATTTCTGCATGTATAAAATCACTTTGTATGGTCATTAGAACAATAAAATCAATTTTGACTAATTATTTATATCTTGTGTATTAATTTGCTTCCTGTGTATAGTGATTAGCAGCATTCATGATCGCAGGTAGACTTCAAGCCCCAGAGGCTTTCACACCTCTAGAAATTAAGCCGTGCCCTCACCTGAGATTTACCATGCACCCAGTAAAAATGTTCCACCTTTAATTGCTGGCATCAAAGATATACCACCGTAGCAACAGCGCGTACGATTAAAACAGTCAATTGTATTAAAAATAGTATACTGTAGGTTGAGAAACTTTATCTATAAATACTATTTGAAATTATTCTTAATATGTTTAGAATGACAAATGAGAGAGAGAGAGAGAGAGAGAGAGAGAGAGAGAGAGAGAGAGAGAGAGAGAGAGAGAGAGAGAGCGAGCTTAGCTAGGCTATGTCAGTATGTGGGGGATTAGGCTTCATCAGATTTAAAATACGGTTTCTGTATGTAATGTAAATGTATTTAATACCCATGCATACTTTTACAGTAAAACATTAATTGTTAATGTCATGACGTCGTAGTTTAATAAACTGAAGATATGCATGGATAAAAAGGTAAATATCAGAGGCGCATGCTTCTGTTCATATTAGGAGTGCAAACTTTCTGTATTTAATACTAGTACATGTATACAAGTATAATATATAGTATGTGAATTGTTAATTTGTGACATACTTTGGCAGTGACTGTCATAAAAGTGAAAGTCATGAGGTGATGAAGACCCTTAATCAATTTATTATAGCCCTGTCTTCTTCATGCTAATCTTCCATCCGACACAGCAGCTATCACTCATCAAGTTTTACTTTCTTTACTAAGACCAGCATTTTTATGGCGTCGAGCAAAGCTCGAAAGCCATCTAGGGATCGTACGGCCGGAAGTTGCCAATTCTAAGGAGCCAAACAACTCTAATGAGTGCAAAGTTTTGTTATGTGTTCGAAGAAAAAAAGATGACATACTTCCATTTTGAGCAGAACTGTACGTCAACAAAACAAGTTGGCAGATACAAAAATTGTTGAGGTCTTTGATAATGTTAATATTTTATTGTAAACAATATGTGTGTTTCGGCGGATGAATACACTTTTACCGAAGAACATGCGATAGTTAGGCCTACATACTCAATTTGTTTTTGAAACATACCTGCCTGCAAAACAGATTATTTTGTTTCCAAATCGAATGTTAACAATGCACAGATGTTGATCTTTTAGAAACAAAACTTCCTACAACGGTGATATATCTACACCAAAAGTAATTCTAAACCCTCTACTTTCACTTCGTAAACAACAGGAATGGGTGCTTTCTTATTTCTACCCCTGTTCTTTTCGGCCCGCGTCATTTGGACCCATGTGAATTTTAAATCAAATTGATAATAAGAAACAGAGTGTTTATCAGCAGTATACAATATAAAGAATTAAATACAATCATACTTTTGATATACAAATATATTCTATTTGAATAGAGAAAAAAATATCTGAAAAAATTTTAACTTCTAAGATATTTTTAACTAGCATTCAAATTTTTTTAAGAATTAGGTGAGTCAAATTGTAATGAATTGTAATTTAATGAAATATGTGATAAAAAACATAATTTTTATTTATTTGAAAGTAGTCAACTAATGTATTTGTCTTTATATTTGTTTTAAATAGTAAGTATAATTGATACCAATTTTCTAAATGAAGGGTCAATAACAAAATTAGAATGATATCTGAAAAAAAAAATCATACTTCATTTTGAGTTTTCCGTATTAAGTTGACTGCATAAAATCCATATAAAATATCTGTTTTATTAAAATTGACCATCCGACTCAATTTTTATAAACATTAATCTCCAGCAAAACAATAAGAAAAGTTGATCTCAAGTACAATCATATAAGATCATACTTTGTTTAAAGGATTTTTTTTAATCTATAGTACCTAAATGTATGTGTGATAAATGAAGGAGAACCATAAACAACACAAATAAAAAAAAATATATGCATTTTTGTTAGGTGAGGGGTTTATTTTGAATTTAAAAATAATATTCAGGTTTTTACTCTTCAAATTAATGTCAACTCGACGCCATTGTGGCCCTTCAGGCCTTTGATTTAAAATTTTAGGTTTACAAACCTGCCGCTCGGTTTTCTGACTTTTTAGAAATAAAAATAAAATTACAAAAAAGATCTTTTTTCTCCTCAACATCATATTTTTGAAGGGGCCGATATTTTTTGGTTCGGGATCGAGATTTTATATCGGGATCGATATTGTAAAGCCACTTCTTCCTGTCCAATATGGCGCGAGATCGCGAGAAAACGTTCACATTGAACTTAGGTTTGTGTTTATTATGGCCTGGTTTAGTCTGAAATTTGTTTGCAGTGATGAAAAATACCGAGATCAACAACTTAAAAAGATCAATCTATCTTGTCAAACCGGTATGCAATGCATGTGTTGCAAGTGGAAAGGAACTGGTCACTCGAGTATCCAATGCAGAAAAAATGAAATTCTAATATCATTTGTTTAATTTAAGAAAGTAAACATATTCTAGAGCAACATTGTCTAATGATGTTGTCCAAACTTAATACCTCTGACAGTATACACATGTATAGCATTCCTTATTTCATCCATTTTATATAAAATCTTGTTTCATTAGTAACAAATAAATTGGCAAACTAATTGTACCTAGCTAAAAAGTTTATATTATAACTGTAACTAAAGATTTTTATAATGGCAAATGACTCGATCCCTAAAAAATGACAAATGAACATTATATGAAAAGTGCCTGTTTGGGAGCTAGGTAACAGTTGAAAATGACACCCCGAGAAAACCAGTGTCAACGGACGCGAAGCGGAGTTGACAATGGTTTTTGAGGGGTGTCAATTTAATTCATACCTTCATAGCCAGAATGAAGCACCAAAGAAAGCAATTAATCGTTTAGATAAAATATACCTACAGTTGAACTTCGATATCTCGAACACTGATATCTTAAATACAATGGATATGTCGAAGTGATTTGTAAATCCCAACCACTTATTTTTTTAAGTATGTTACCCTTGATATCTTGAATACTCGGATATCTCAAAGTTTTTAAACAGTCCCATCTAGTTTGAGATAACGAAATGTGACTGTATTTACTGGCAATGAAAATTAAGGTAAGAAAGTTTACTGTCTCTTAATTGAGACAGGAACTATATCCTGAGGTGAAGCCAAGAGAAATAGTTTCTGTCAAGGGGGACAATAATAACTTGCTATTGTCTTAATATAGTTGGTAAATACTGTAGATATTTTATTATACACATTGCACATGTACCAAAGAAAACTTTATTTGTCAGCGATGCAGATTTTCTTGATGGTAAACAAATTAGAGTCAATCATCAGACTTTGAATTTAATTAACATAGCAACTGGGTTTACAACAGAGGTGTTCGGAGATTAAAATTGAGGGAAATCAAATGCTGCCTGTGAATGGTTTCTATATCTGACTTTTCACAATGGGCAGATAGCATTAAGAAACTATTTTACAGTCAGTGAGAGTAGCATGTTTATTCTTGTGATGCATGTATGAATAACATTTAATCCATGGCATGCTCACAGTACTGCCTATACATATTGCTTTTTATTGGAGATCATGCATATAAAGTAATTTTGTAATTTCATTATTTAGGTACCGAGTATTAAAAAAAACTTTTCAATTTATTTTTTAGGAACATAAGCAGACCAGTCTATTTGTTTTCTTGGGGATATTGATAGGACCATATCTAGCTGCGGGATGGGAGGTGAATTTCATCATGACCTGATGATGGAAGAAGTGTAATTCACTCCGAGTGACTGCATGAGTATCATGGAATCCTTGTAACCAACCTTTTCTTGTTGATGTGGATTTTTTAAATAAAGGAAACTCTAAAAAATGACATGCTGAAGGATCAAGAAAATGATTCCAATAAAAGAACTAAAAAGCCATTTCACCTGTTAAAAGTGTGGATGATATTCAGTGTGTTCAAAACATTGATATATACACAAAAATACATGGATTAGGATGCAAATTGGATACAGATTTAAGAATTATACAGTGTCAAGATTCATCAATAGTGTGAAACAATTTATCAATAATATGGGAACTGATATTGGATTAGACATCAACTTATGAGTTTTACAAAGGTATGTACGTATTATATATGTATATTTTAACATGTACGTGTTTAATATGCCATTTTTGTTGATTAAGGTAGCTTGCTGGCTTAATTGGTAACGTTACATTAATTTAATATTAAGATTTAATCTAGAAAGTACATAGCAAATTCATGCAGGTCATTTTTGGTACTCGCAATTACATGTATTTGCAAGTTGGTTGTATATTTAAGAAGTTTCTACCCCTGATATTAGTCTAAGATTGACAAATAGGCAAAAAAAATATGTAATATACTTCATGAAAAATTATGATTTAGAAATTTTAATTACCTGATTCAGTAAATATGAACAAAAGCCCCAAAAGGATTCTAATTCATAAACTGCAGTTCACAAGCCTGATACATGTACTTTAAAATGTTTAACCGCTGAGCTATGATGATTATTTCAACCAATTCGATTGATACACAAATTTATATTTATAAATAAATATCTTGTGAAGTATAGTGTACTCTTAAAAAGTATAATTCTTGATGTAGACATGCACCTAGTGATGTACCTTAAAATCAATCTACCAGCTAGGTACTTTTTTAGGCCCTCATTTCATGGTACGTGTACGTATGTGAGGCCAAAATGAAATTAGTGTTTATTTGAAATTGCCTCCCACCTCATTGAAATACCCCCCGCTGATAAAATTTTATTAGCAAAAAATAAAGGTTTTTTTCTTTTTTGTGATACGTACAATGTTTACATGTTAGTTTGTCAAAATATTTTTTTCATAATAGAAATCAATGGAAAGAAAACATTTTCTCTGTTTAGTGAGATTTTTATTGAAGCAAACTTAAAATTTTAATTTGAAAACATAATAATTTCCCTTTCTCCCTCCTGGGTCTGAAAACCCCAAGGTGGCAAATCCAAACTTACAAATTTTTAAGGATGCATGGCCTGATAAAGTATTTTCTTTTTAGCAGTCAGGGGCGTAATGCAAGCACGTTATTTTTAAAATAACGTAGATACGTTATTTTTTACACGGATTTTTATGCTTTAGAAATAACGCAATATCGTTATTTTTCGATATTTCATGATCAGTGATTTCGACTGAAATCTTCGGGTTTTTGTATTTGCCGCCGATTGATATTGCATTCTGGGATACCAGGATGTGTGAAATGATTAACTGCGCAGACTCCAATCGACATTGTTTACGAAGAGGTGATGCAGTAGAAGGTTAGTAGAATTTTTCTTCGTTATTATGAGCTGTTATTAACACGTTTTGGGACATATATTAACAACCAATTGAAAACGTTCCCCACTTTTACGAAGATGTTTGATACTTTTACTTGATTAAGCAGACGTTTGATTTAATCGGACTTTTGTTTATGTTTTGATGCACCAGTAGAAATTTGTGGTGCACGTGGGTTAAAGTAAGAGAATTTGACACAAAATAACGTAAACAAGATACAACTTTTATCGAAGACTATTTATGAAGGATAACTCTTACTATCTTAGATCCTAGTAGAATATCCCTTGTTGACATGATAATGTTACTTATATTAACACTACCCTCAATCAGCTGTTAATTTATATATGAACAGATGAATGTTATCATTATTTAATGGATGTAAAAAAGCATACAAATTCATCCATAAGTTGTTTTTTTCCAAACATAAACATGATAAAGGGTTACCTGAATAAGCACATTATGGAAGTTGTAAAAAGTTGTAAAAAGCATCTCTTTATAACTTGTGCTTAGAAATCATTTCTAAAATGTATAATACTGTGATATAAGCATTATACACGATAAGGCACAGAATTTTCCTGTAAAGTATAGTGGTAACCAATAACCCCCATATTTAAGAAAATGAGCTGGCAAAATACTGTTGATGCCTTGAAAGTTGGTCTTATCTATACTTAAATTATGCAACAAATACCAGTTCATTTTTTATGTATTATTTATTATTATATCTATTTAACTTATTACTTTAGAATATTGTAAAAAAAATTATTTTGAGTTGTTTAACTTAAATGAGTTATGAATACTTCTGTAGCTTAACTTAATTGAGTTATGAATATGAGATATTATTTTCTATAACTTGTTTCAGTTATTAATGTGGATTTTTTTTTTAGTAACTTATATAACAATGAAAACAGAGTGATTGCAGTAGTGATGTATTTATTTTAATATAAATTTATATGGATCATGTTGATGCAGTATTTGAAACTCGCCATAAACTCGCCATAAACGTAGACAGTTCAGGCTGGTATCTTGCATGGAATAACTTGTGTTGTATAACTTAATTTAGTTATGAATATTAGATATTTATTTTCTATAACTTGTTTCAGTTATTAATGTGAACTTTTTTTAGCTTCTTATATAACAATGAAAACAGAGTGATTGCAGTAGTGATGTATTTATTTTAATATAAATTTATATGGATCATGTTGATGCAGTATTTGAAACTCGCCATAAACGAAGACAGTTCAGGCTGGTATCTTGCAGGGTTTCATATTTTATTTAAGTTGTCAAACCGTTAGAGATAAACATATTAAAGCCTGATTAAGCGATCATAACTAATGTAAGATTACCATGATTACTTCGATCCCACTTATCAGCCCAGGGATTTATCAGCCTATTTTGGGAAATGCCATTTTTAGGGAATTGGGAAAATTTTATCGACAATTTGGTTAAATTGGGAAAAATTCTATTTGTTAAGCATGTTAAGATTATACATCATGATTTTAGGGTGTAATCCACATAGACTTCTGAATTTGTACAACCAAACAGCTAGACTTTTATATATGATTCAATTTTTTACAGTTATGTTTGAGATTCCTATTTCTGGTCATTTGAATAAGTCTTTTTTTGAATAAACTCCTTCAAAGAAATGATATGCATGCACATGCATGCAATTTCACAAAGTCCCCTATGTCTCTTAAAATGCAAAAATGCATTAATAAAAAATATATTTTTCTATTTGAAATAACTCCTAATGCTTACCTTTTACTCAAATATTAATCAGTATATGGAAATTACATGATACATTTACAGTATGATACAATATCACGATGTGTAGAAAAACAGAGGAAATTCGGATTAAAAGTTGGCGATGTTTCCAGGGTGTTTTAAAACTTATATCTATGACTGCAGTTTTGTTAAATGAGTTAAACAGAGAAAAATTAAGAACATTTTGATTACTTTATGAAGTATTTTTCCAAAAGAATTCAGCATAAAAGCATTGTTCACCATTTGGGAAAAAATACTGCTAAATTGGGAAAAAATGAACCTATTTTCAATTGGGAATGGGGCCGAATTTCGTCCCCTGAGAAGGTACTGATAAATCCCTGCAGCATTATAATGATTCCTAATATATATGCACATTGCATATTTTAATGTAAAATTAAAACTTTATGATACAATGACATTTATTACTTTAGAATATTGTAAAGAAAAAAATAATATATTTAGATGTCACTTTAACCTAATTGAGTTATAAATTAAATTGTGTTGCTTAACTTAATTTCGCTATGAATATTCAATATTAGTAGATTTATAACTGATCTAAGTTATTATTTTTCAATAATTTGTTTCAATTATCAATGTTGAAAATTTTAGTGTAACTTATACATGTTATAACCATGGCAGTACAGGTAGTGATGTATTTATTTTAATATAAATTATATTGATGCAGTATTTGAAACTCGCCATAAAACTAACTAGACATTCAGCCTTGTAAAAGTTGCCAGCTTTGCCAGAAAAAAACCCAGGTGCAATATCTTATTTAAGTTGTCAAGCCTTAAAATTTATTATTAGCCAGATCTTCCAAAGGAAAAATCCGGTTATTGAATGATGAAAGTGGCGGGCAGGTGGGCGGCTGCCAAAAGGGTACCCCTATTGTACGGAGAACTCCTCCTACAGCTTTTCAAAATAGGAAGTTGTTGTTATGCAGATCAATTGTACATATATCAGAGATGTGCATATTACTTGGACTTTGATTTTTGATAATTTATGAAAAAAATACTAGCTGTTGAACTTATTCATTTTTTCGCAGAATATTACATATAGGGTACACGTATTACATTTCCTTGGATAAGTAGTGTTTATTAATTCATGGTTGACTTGGATAATGGATACAGTCTAAAAGAAAACCCGGTTGCTGTGCGTCACATTGACAGCTTTTCACTTGTTATTATTATTCAATTAAAGCCTGATAAAGCGATTATTTAAGAAAGATTCAGTTACTATTACCATGATTACTTCTATTCCACTTACCAGTTTGGTCATGATTCTTATGCTCATTGCAATTGCTATATTTTTTTCTTTAAATATTTTGTTTCAATCATGTTCATATGCTGAAATTTTTAGCACTCCAAGTTGGGCTTTTACGTCAAATAATTTTACACCTACAGGATGTAGCATAAGTTATGTTTGATGATAACCCAAATTAGGTGGATTGATCAATACGTTCAAGGGAATTACAAGTATTTAAATGCAAATGGTTTTAACATGTTTATAAGAATTTCTTGTCAATTCGAACGACATTCTATATTATTGTGTATTTCAAGGGGACTATAAATAAGGTCATTGTTATTAAATAAAAAAAGAAGACCATATTGGTATGGTGTGCCATGGTGTACAATTTAAATTTCTGAACTTAAAAAATGATGCAGAATTTAACTAAAACAAGTTGCAGAATTTAACTAAAACAAGTTACTATGTTAAGTTGCAATCTGTATCTGTATGAACAAAACTGACTGAACAATTTGATCCTGTTTATAGTACTTTGTAAGTTTGGGAGTAACTGAAGTAGCTGTACAGTCCGTCAACCAAGCTGGATTTTCTCTATAGAGCTACAGAACTGCAGGTGTACCTTCAAACATTCTAAATAATTGTTTATATTTCTATTTCAGTAATATTGTTCAGTTCACAACTCAGTTCAGTTCACAACTCAGAAGAAAAGAAAATAATCTACAAGCACAACATTGTACAATCACTACAATGGACCAAGAAGGTAAGATAAATTAGATAATGACAGTCATTGAGACTTGTTGGATTTAAATTGTGGATTTATACAGTTGTTTCTGGACAGTATTCTATAACTCATATAAGCATGATTAGATTGCTAATTTTATCGATAAATCCTTTATTTTTACTTCTGATCACAATTAACAGATTATAGAATTTTCCATGATTAACTCTTTCCCTACTGAATGCCTTATCTTAGCTGCCTACTACTGATAAGAGGCCAGTCGATGCTCATTACTGAGATAAAATTGCTGCAGACACTGGTCAGAAACAAAACCATGGGTCCCACTGTTTGATATCAATTATCACATAAATGAGAAATATTTTGTAATAACATGTAGAACAAAAAAGATTCTATACACAATTTTCTGTCTCCTGAACTTTTTAATATTATATTTAATATGCGTTTACACTAGGGAAAGAGCTAAGTGTTCATTACATTTTTTCGTTATGTAAATAAGTAAATGATTTAATATTGTGACATGTGTTTTATAAACAACTGTAGAGACTTGTATATTATATAATAACTTAATGAATAAACACCCGGCCCATCTGATCACTTTATTTACATGAATAAACTAATGATGATAAGTTTACACATTGCTATTTTTTATATAGAATAGATTGTCTGCACATAAAAGCTAAATATACGAATTTTGCAGTTTGTCTATGAAAGTTAGATAAGAGAAAACCAGTGCAGTCTGAGTCTGACATGTTTAGTAATAAAATATTAAAGCCCATACTAGTAAAGAATTCGATTCTAATGTTTTTAATATGATGTACAGTATTATAAAAAATGAAATTCGTCTTCTATTGCTTCTACAGAACATATAATACATAACCCGTCTACAGAACATATAATTTTATACTTAACCTGTGATAGCCTATCGTTTACTTCCTCCCCCCTAAATCGCCCTGTTTCTATTCTGATAGGAAGAACACTACACCTAAATTGAGCAAGTATAGATCTGTGAGGTTTGGGTATGTCCATTGTAACATATTTTTCTAAATTAAAATCACTCTTAAAAGACTTGTAAGTTCTAAGCTTTGAAACACCTGTAGTTCATTGTGACAGTCATTCACAAATTCCTGTTGAATTTTGATCTCAACCAAGTTCAAGTTACAGACCTCTCTATTCAAAAAATATTTTAACATATTGATGGATTGGAGTAAAGGTTAACATGGTGTGACCAGTTTTTGTTATTTGGTTATTTGATTTTTCTAAGTCCCACAGGAAAACTCTCGCTAGTTCGTCATCACTCATAGTAACGAGATGATTCCACAATCATAGCATGTTAAGTTGATCATGTTGATGGCGATAGAATGAATGTAGCCATCCACTATCCTATGTTTAGCATGTTTATGAAAGCTGTATTGACTACTGGTTGGAATAAAAATAACTTGGATGTGTTATTTGAACTGCTCATTTTTATAACGCCATTTAACAGTAACTGAATTAAGTTAATTTTCTTTAATAACTTCTTTCAGTTATCATTGTAAAATGAAATAGTACTACATGCAATGTAACACATTGAGCATGAGGAGATAAATAAGTTACTGTTTAGAAATGGTTCAGTGTAAACAATGGTAAAGTAAATAATTTTAAAATACACGTACATGTAATTTGAGCAATAAAAAGTTCAGTAAATGGATACAGTAAAAGAAAACTATCAGAGCTGGATTAGAATGATTATCTTCATGATCTTGTAGATGTCAACATTTTCATGCAATCTGAAAATGCTGTAGAATAGGTTTAGTTGTTTATCTGACAGAAATTGTAACTGCCCAAACATATATTCTCTCTCTCTCTCTCTCTCTCTCTCTCTGATAGACATTAAGACAAAACAATTTTGTCTTGCAAAGAAGCATTAGCAACACCAGAATTTTAATTCATTACAGGTATTGACCAATCCATTGTTCAATTGAATCATGTTTCTAAATCAACATCATGAATCAACATTTTGAAAGTGGAATACAACATTTGGGATTGTCTTAAAAATGGAAGGCAATTTTGATTATTCTGTTCATGTTGAAAAATTGAAAAAGATATGTCGTATTTGTGGGCGACATTTGATTCTTGGAAAATCCACCAAAGAACATACATATAACAAGCTGATTTTTAAAAATGATTTCCAAACATTGTATGGTATTGATGTTGAAACAGAACATGAATCAATTTATCCTCCATTTGTATGTGCTGATGATGGACGAAAATTGTATCATTTGCGCAAAGGGGACAAAAATTCGATTTTGAAAAAAGAATTGCACCAATTTACCTTCCATACCAAAGACTGTGAAATATGTACCAGAGATTTACAAAGACTTGGTCGTCCATCCAAGAAGAAGAAGTTATCAAACCTCTCAATAAATAAAACTCATTCCCCTGATCATGCTGATGAAAAAGATGGCATGAATGACTTATCTAAATTTGAAAGTATCCAGTCAGACCATGTAGATCAGAAAGAGAAACCAAGCACATCATTTTGTAGAAAGAAAGAGAGTGAAAAGCTGCCAGATTCATTGATAGTTACTCAGTTATTAGAAAATATCAAAATTGCTTTACCATCTTTGAAACATAACGAAAAAATACTTTTCTTTCAGAATATGTTGGGTTTATTAGATTTCAGTGATCTATCACAATTTGCACACTGTTTTGGAAAGGTATTAAGTAGCCATATTGCTGAAGATGCAAGATCATTATATTCTGTACCAAACAGTGTGGCAGAGTTGCAAAATTTTGATTTAATGAAATGGTTGAAAGAACGTTCAGAACATGTTAGCATTGTTTCTTTTCTGTTAGGAATTGCAAACATGGAAAATGAAACAGAATGTTTGCAAAAATCAAAAGACAAACTAATTTCCATGTCCCATGCTGTGGAGCAGATATACAAGGTGCGGTATCCAACTCTTATATTGCCGATCGCTTTTCTGTTGAATATTTGCACATATGCAATAACAGGGAGCAAGACAGTGGTTAATATGATAGGAAATTATTGTCCATCAGGTCATTATAAAACAGTTACACAGTGGCTAAAAGACCAAGGGACAACAGAACCACAGATCCCAGTTGGGGACTTGATGAATGTGTTTGACAACGAACAAGTGATTTCAAGGAAACATGCAATAAAACCAAACAATAAAGGAACATGTTCTATAATTACAAACAAAGGGATAGTTGAGCTTCAGTCGAAGGAAAGAATTCAATGCAAAGCTGAGATGAAACCAGTTGTGATACAAAAAATAAGAAGTGGGAATGATGAGTTGACACCAAATCAATTGAAGATGAAATTAGCTGCGGAAAGTATCATAAATGGTTCATCAGAACAGTTAGATATGATGGAGAAACTACATTATGAGCAGCTTTATCATGCAGTTCAGGGAGCAATAGACAATGTTAAACAAGATCAGTGTAATGTGGATGGGAAAATGGTGGACCCAATTGATTTACAACTTGCTCAAGAAACTGTTGATGATACAACCATTAAGTGCACAACCTGTGGAACTCTGAATCGCAAAAGGAAGATTGTTTGTGAAGGTTGTAATGAAAAAGATGGTTTGAAGAAGGCCAAGGAACAAAAGAAAAACGAAAAAGAAGAAGACATCCCTGTCAAACCCACCAAAACATCATTTGTCAAATATGCTGTTGATGAAATGGATCATACAAGCACCATTAATTTTGAACAGACCAACCGCTATGAACATATATCTAGTGGTCATCGTGGAAAGCACAAAATTTTATTGACAGATCCAGTGTTCTGTAATCCAAATAGCTCAGAAACGGTTGCTAGAGTCTTAAGAAAAATTGGAAAAGATAACAAGATAAAAAGATATGGTGGCGATGAACGTAGCTGGACATTTGTCTGTTGTGACGGACTGCCATATATGATATGTAGAAAATTGCAAGAAGAAACAGTGATATGCACAGTTGATAAGTGCAATAAAACATTCATGTCCAAAGTTCAACTTCAGCAGCATGCAAAGGAGTTCCATCCAGCCACAGATGAAATTCAATATGCCAATGAATTTGATTGGTTTTATCTGCGGATTGGATCAGGACATTATGAGATGAATTTAATCAAATCATTTTTTGAGCTAAACTGGAGTCCCTTCATGGAAGCATTGTGTGAAAAAATGGGATTCACATCGGAATCTGCAAAGCAGTATGCAAAGGGATGCAAGGACCATCATAAAAGTTGGCATTTGATGATGGTCTTTCATGCTGCATCTCTGCGAGAATTAGTTACACCATTTGTTCGTGATAGTTTACAATTGGGTCAAAATCCAACAGCAAAGTTATTTTTCAAGGCAGCAAATGAAATGTATCAATCCAGAAGTAATCCTAACTTTAATTATTTGATGGATCAAACTTGTCGCTTTGCCCAAGGAATTGTCAACTTTAGAATGGCTATAAGGAGAAACAATGCACAGTTACTAGCTAGTGCAAAACATATGACAAAAGAATTGTTTCATGGAAGACATCACCCAAAATACCAGGCAATTGAACTCTATGATACCCTCCAAAATATTTTAATGCCATCAGATGTTCTAGAACTAAGCAACTCGTATACATCTATTACTACTAGTGGAAATGAGTCAGCTGGTCAAGACTTCGATTTTATTTTAGAGGAAAAAAACCGTCAACTGAAGTCATGGATTCCAAAGGGGGTTCCTTCTGACCAAATCTGGCAAGAAGTTTGCAGAAATAATGAACCCCTAGAGTTATTGAAGGTCAATTCTTTTGCACTTTTTGATATTCATACAGATGTACCAACACCCAAAACACCCGATTTAGAGTTAGCTATTAAAGCCTTCCGATGTATTTTGCGAAAAACAGGCTATACCATGAAGAAAAAGGATCATGTTTCGGTCACTGGGCATGCTTTAGATGAAGAATTGGTAAATTTCGTTGAAACAGCATCGAAAAGACGACTGCTTTATCTAAAGGCTGAATTTCTTGGTGAAGAGATTGAGGATAAAACGTTCCGACATCCTGTTCCAATTACAATTGCCGAAAGAGAGAACTTCATGAGCATAGACAAAATGACAGTATCTGAAATAAAGGAGGAAATACTTGAATTAATTGAACTGATCCCAGATCCACTACAAAAAGATTATCATTTGCAACTCGCTCAAAAAGAACTAAAGGGGAAGAAGAAAGCTGTTCATGTCAGATTCCTTGAAGAATTGAGAGAATTCATTTTACATCAAGAAAATCCAAACTTGTTAGAAGAAAATGTAGAAATCCAAACTTGTGAAAGGTAAGGAGAAAATTGTTAACGCATCCAATGATATTTCATAGCTGTCGCTTCAAAAGGGAGGTACTGCACTTCTCAGCCTGAAAGCTGTGCAACATAGTATCACCACTGAAGTTGATGTGGAGAAATTAGTTGTGGATTTTATTTTTGTTGAACATGGAACTTTAAATGAAATGAAACAGTTATAACTTAAGGAGGTTTGATCCAGCCATCAACAGTCTTAAACTTTCTTTTTTAAACCTACATACACCATGTACATAACTTAACCGAAATTCAAATTTAAATGGGGGTTTTATATGCCTCTTTCAGCACTACAGTCAATTTAACATGACCTTTTTGCACTGGAAGTGCATCTTACATATAAATCGCTTTTCCCCTCGATAATGTTTTTAATATCGGAATGAACCATGAACCATGAAAACAAATAAAATGTTGATTTTCTTCTTGAAAACCTTCCACCCCAAAATATTGTCTGTAAATATGTAATTTTTCCCTTAAATATTTTATTCAATATAGTTTATTTGTCATTTTCAAGTATTAATATAAGTAGAATTCACATAAGATGCAGAATTTCAGCATAGAGGTGGCCTAAGATGGTTACCCAACAACAGAGGAACGAACCTCTTTAAGTTAATGTTCTTTTGTTTCAGGAGCAACAGTGAAGAAGAAATGTAGAAAGCCAGGGCAAATTAAGCAGGGTGTTTCTGAAGAGGAACGTTTGAAAAACAAGATGCAGGCCCTAAGAATGTCAAAATCTAGAAACATAAGGCAATTGAAAAAAATTGCTAAATCACTCCAAAAACAAGTGCTAGAACCCGTGGAGGCCTTATTTATTATTCATGATAAAAGACGGGACATATACAAATACTTAGGGTTTGGGAAATTGGTGGAGAGGTTCGAAAATGGCGAGCCTATTTCTAGGGGAAACCCGAAGTTTTCCAAACTTTCTGAGGGCGACGGTAACCAAGGTGAATGTGAAGTTCAGTATCTGACCCCTGGAAAGTACAGCTACCCGTTCACTACTGGCAAGAAACAACTTTCTGAAAAACAGAAAGAGGAGCTATCAAATATTCCAATATGTATGGATTCTGAAGATGATGTGACACAAGTGCTTTCATCCAAGTAAGTGTTGATAATCAAAGCATACAAACCTGTAATAAAAAAAAACCAACAACAACTACAACATCAAAGTTATTGCTCAATAAAAATGAAATAATTTTTTTTTAGAAACCAACCACGAGGAAGAAAGCGCTTGTTCCCCACATCATCTTCCGCAGGGGGAAAAAAAGCTAAAACGTCCAGAGGGCGTGGGACAAGAGGGCGTGGGCGTGGCAGAGGGCGGGGACGTGGTAGAGGAACTGACATTACAAGGTAAAAGCAATTTTAAAATGCTAACAGGAATGCTTTACTTTTTTGTGAGTATAAATGTTTTAAAAGTAGTAATTTCTCTCTAGATTGTCAGACAGCGACTCAGAAAGTTCTAGATCTTCAATTGTGTCAATGAAAGTAACACCAAAGAGAGGTGTTCGCATGAGGGGAAGTGGAAGAGGTCAAATATCACCTAATACCTTAAGGTATAGACTACTTTTTATGGCATTAATGTTAACAGCAGATAAAAGCCTTAATAGACTTTCATTTTTTTAATTCTACATGTTCTATGTAAATATACATATGGCTGTTCAGCAATTGTAACTACAGTATTAATTTTAGGGTTTCTGACTCTAATACAAGTAATACGGATCCTATTGATCTACTGACCCCACTTATCTCCACTTTATCTCCACCACATCCAGCTGCTATGGAAGACGAGTCTATGTAAGTTTATTTATAATTTATATTTAATAATGTCTATTCTCTTCCATCTTGTCCACGCTAATTTAAGAACTTTAAGGCAAAACTGGTTGTGCTATTTATTGATAGATGTGTATATGTATCATTCACTTCCACAGAGAAATTATAAACTAATTTTTTGATATGATACCACTATAGACATGGCAACATCGACGATTTCATGGATCCACAGTATTTCATGCAAATACTAAACACTGCCATTGCCGAGGTTTTCATATGCTGATTTCATAATGTTCATATTAATTCATTTTCTCCCCAATCCTTACATAGTTAGAAATGACTCATTATTTGAATAACTTTAGCTTAGACTTGTTTAAAGAATTTAAGACATGATCTTATTTCGATAGCAGTTATACATGTAGTCTAGTATAAATTTACAATTTTCATATAACACTTTTAATGTAATAAATTGTTGATAATACATTAATCATGTTAATGGTCCTCCAAACTTTTGGGAAAAGTTTCACATTTAAGAGTGGTGCATACTCTTAACTTTAAAATGACAGAAAAAGGGTTCAATTTTGGGGTCAGGAGATCAATATTTTAAAGATTTATTGCTATAGTGTAAACTTAACATGCAAATAACAAAGATGTTTGACTCAACATGCTCAAACTCAAGACCTATGTGTCAATTGTTTAAACTTGTATACCCATTGTGCTTAAGCGATAGACAAAGTTTGGCAAAAAACATGTAAAAATAATTTCTTAGTGTGTTACCCATGTTGTTGCAAAGCACGATCATAAAAATTAAATAATGGGTGTCAAGGACCATTAACACTGATTAAGTGTTAATTATCATGGTTATAGTTAAAAATATATATGCTCTTTTTTAACATCTTTAAATGTGGAAATCTTTCTTCCTATGATCATGATGATATCTACGTAACATTTCAAGATATATGGAAAGAACGAATCTGTCTGTGAAAATTTCCATTTTTTTTAAAACAAGTATTTAAAAATGTTGAATATTTTTAAAAATGTTTAATATATCAACATGATCAACCTGGTCAAAGATTATCAACATCCATGTTTATAGTGTACAATTTTTACTAACAGAACACCATCATGTTAAAACTATGTGCATCATGTGCATGAAGAACATTTCAGTTACATTTGATAGATAACCAATAACCAATACATGTAGTATCATTCATAATACCCGTAACCATGATAAAAAGCTTTACAAGTGGAGTAAATTTCAGTTCTTTTGCTTGGCTGTATATCATGTATTTTGAACATGTTAAAGACATTAAAGCATATCATCTTAATTACAGTACGTTCATCATAATAATCATGATAGTATTCATATAGTGTTGTCATTATTCATCATGTTCATAAGCATGATAAGTAGTATTTTTACAGCAAGTTCACTACTATAATCATGATAATATATCGTGATATACTGGTAATTTTTTTTATGGAAACATTGACTTGCACATGCAGGTTATTTGTTTGTTAATTCTTTTCAACTGTGCCCTAGCTATCGCATCATTTCAGGAATAACCTGATAATGAATGTGTTAGTGCTTCTGTCAAGTTTACCAAAACTGAAACCTCCAAGAAGTTTAACATGTTTAACATGTTTTTGTGTATATCTGTTTTTAAACTGTTAAACACTAAATTTGAATGAATTTCATTTACATATTCATCAGGAGACCAGAAATCATCAGAAAAGTGAACATGGCGAACAAGGTGAAAACAAAGCAAATTATCTTTCTTCAGCATGTTCAGGCCCATATGAAAGGTAGGTAGTGGAAATTGTATTAATATATACAGTGATCATGGTGATATATGCTTTTCTTGATGATGTTTATGGTCACATGTTTTAGCTGGTTTATAAGTTTGCGCTTTTATATGCTTTGCATCAAATATTATTTGGCTTTGTGTTGTTGCAAGCAAGTGCTACCTATGTACAAACAATTATAAGAGCTTACATTGTTATATTTTTTTCAATCATATATTGCTACACTATCCAAATACTCAAAATGTGCCATAACTTATCAATGCTTCTGCTTTTGA
Source organism: Magallana ariakensis (assembly GCA_020458035.1). Classification (NCBI taxonomy): domain Eukaryota; kingdom Metazoa; phylum Mollusca; class Bivalvia; order Ostreida; family Ostreidae; genus Magallana; species Magallana ariakensis. Next base: position 33,042,325 of record CM035811.1, on the reverse strand, counting down.
AACTTGCATGACAAAGTTATGCTACATATTAAATAAAGAAAACAATTTTTTCCTACATATTAAATAAAGAAAACAATTTTTTCCTATCAGTGATTTGGAAGTGGAGCCATTAGTTCCAGGGGTTTCAATAGAGGAACTTATCAAAATGGCATTTCAAAATGATAATCCACTGGTCAGAATAAATGCTTTTTCACCAAGTTTGATAGGCAAACAGTGTTATTAAGAATTGTTTTTAGTTACATTTTCTCGATGGAGTTGCAAAAACAACTCTGGTTATTATTAACATTTTTTCCCCCACTTGATCGTTTACTTTTATCATGTTTATATAGGGCATGGAAGATAGACATTGCAAATGTTATTTATATTTTCAACTTTAAACTTGTTGCACAATAGGCATTAGAGCATGCTTGTGATTTTTAAATTGTTTTCAAATTTTGTATCATGTGCATTGTGTTTGTTGAAACACTAACTATTTAAATTGCTATCTAGTCACTACTGTATCATCTCTAATGAGCGCCCTAGATGAATAGAAATTTACAAAAAGGAGACTATTATGTGGGTTTTGTACGAAAAACAGGGTAGCAGGGGCGCTTATTAGGAATAATGTGGTATATGATGTATTTATCAGTGAAACACACTTATAGTGGAATGCCATGTTAAAAAATGATTCATTATTATGATAAATAAATCAGAATGGATTTTAGTATATTTAACTGGGGATTGCTTGGGGAAGGGTGAAACAAATAGTGCTGTAAGTGTGATTTAATGATGGGCATGTTAGCTGTTAGAAGCCATGTTATTATCTTTCCAGAAATCCCCGCATTGCATGGTCTGTTAAATTTCATGCTTTTAATGGTAACTACATTGAGCAAAAATTACAATCTGGTTTTTTTAACATGTTGAAAACCTAACCCTTGATTATGAATTGAATCAATTTTATGGTCAAATTTTAAATGTCAAAAAGATTGAACACATGATCTTCAGTATTTTCAGTGGATTAAACATGTTAAAAATTGAAAAGTAATATCAAAATCAGAGAGGTAATCAATATGCAAAATTGATCATAAGTAAAAGCTAACGGTAATTTTAATGAGCATGATGAGCAATGTTTAAATTGCTTTGCTTTATGTACATGTATATAAGCATTCGAATGATTTTTCAGGACGAGCTGAATAACAGTACCCATGGTGTTGATGGACGTGATCATGATAGAGAATTGGAACGTGTAAGTGTTATCAAGAATTTTTTAAGCAGTGTTTGAAATAAGTGAATTTAAAAATGAATTCTTTATTTGAGCATTATGTTTAATTTGCTTTGCTTTATGTACATGTATATAAGTATTCGAATGATTTTTCAGGACGAGCCGAATAACAGTACCCATGGTGTTGATGGACGTGATCATGATAGAGAATTGGAACGTGTAAGTGTTATCAAGAATTTTTTAAGCAGTGTTTGAAATAAGTGAATTTAAAAATGAATTCTTTATTTGAGCATTATGTTTAATTTGCTTTGCTTTATGTACATGTATATAAGTATTCGAATGATTTTTCAGGACGAGCCGAATAACAGTACCCATGGTGTTGATGGACGTGATCATGATAGAGAATTGGAACGTGTAAGTGTTATCAAGAATTTTTTAAGCAGTGTTTGAAATAAGTGAATTTAAAAATGAATTCTTTATTTGAGCATTATGTTTAATTTGCTTTGCTTTATGTACATGTATATAAGTATTCGAATGATTTTTCAGGACGAGCCGAATAACAGTACCCATGGTGTTGATGGACGTGATCATGATAGAGAATTGGAACGTGTAAGTGTTATCAAGAATTTTTTAAGCAGTGTTTGAAATAAGTGAATTTAAAAATGAATTCTTTATTTGAGCATTATGTTTAATTTGCTTTGCTTTATGTACATGTATATAAGTATTCGAATGATTTTTCAGGACGAGCCGAATAACAGTACCCATGGTGTTGATGGACGTGATCATGATAGAGAATTGGAACGTGTAAGTGTTATCAAGAATTTTTTAAGCAGTGTTTGAAATAAGTGAATTTAAAAATGAATTCTTTATTTGAGCATTATGTTTAATTTGCTTTGCTTTATGTACATGTATATAAGTATTCGAATGATTTTTCAGGACGAGCCGAATAACAGTACCCATGGTGTTGATGGACGTGATCATGATAGAGAATTGGAACGTGTAAGTGTTATCAAGAATTTTTTAAGCAGTGTTTGAAATAAGTGAATTTAAAAATGAATTCTTTATTTGAGCATTATGTTTAATTTGCTTTGCTTTATGTACATGTATATAAGTATTCGAATGATTTTTCAGGACGAGCCGAATAACAGTACCCATGGTGTTGATGGACGTTATCATGATAGAGAATTGGAACGTGTAAGTGTTATCAAGAATTTTTTAAGCAGTGTTTGAAATAAGTGAATTTAAAAAAAAGATTTTTATTTTATTTAGTTTTTCTTTTATCTATATTAGGGGACAAACCAGCAGCAGGACACAGAGTTATCTGTTGGTGCCTATGTGGAAATTTTGCATGGCCAGGAAACCTTAAAAGCTGTGGTAAACAAACTTTCAATATATCTTAATGTACATTAAAAGTTCAATTTATGTTTAATTAATGTCCCTCATCCTTGTGAAGGGGTAAGTTTTATTTGGTCAATGGGTTTTGAATAGTTTTTTTGAATAGTTTACCTAATTTTGTTTATTCTAGTTACAATATAAACAGAGGAATATATTTAATGCTTTGCTAATGATGAATATAAAATTAATTATAAGCACCTGGTTAATATGAATATTTTTTTTTTCAGATTGTAAGGCCATCTACACACCCAGTAGGATACTGGGTGTGCTTTTTCAAAAAAGCTACAACAACCAAGAAACCTTTGTTGAAACTGGAGGAGAAGGAGTTTTTTGTTTTTCCAAATGATTTAACTAGAGAAATCAAAGAACCCCGACTAGAGGCCTTTGGAAGCCGAATATATTATAATTTTAGTTAACTCTTTGAACATGATATATCCCCCCACTGTTCTCCCTAAAAACAAACTAACAGTTTAACACCCCCCTTTCCCCCTCCACCTACACAAGTGCGGTGCATTAGTTTTCATTATGTTAGTTTGTAGTTTGATAAAGTTTCAGATAGATATATTTTGTAATAGATTTAATTGCAATATGTGAGTTTTAAGTGTGAATACATTACAGAGATTAAGTTAACAGTTACAACAGTTACTATTAAAATCGAAACTGCTTTGTAAATCTTATTTGGAATACCTGTTGAACTGATTTACCTATTTGTATGAAGGGTTTTTTTTTACACTTAATATGTATAACAAAGCGATACTGTTGTGAACATATGCTGTTCCTATTGTAGCTGTTCACAGATTTTGATGCCTTTATTTAGTATAGTTGACTGAATGTCTTTTGTTCAGTATGTTAGTAAATGTACATGTACATGTAACTTGCTGTAAAATTTGATCTTTAAAAACAACTTGAGCCAATTATATCAAATCAAAATAACTTGTTAGAGTTATTGATGAAAAAAAGAATAATTGAAACTGCTTTGTAAATCTTTTTTTGGAATACCTGTTGAACTGATGCACCTATTTGTATGAAGGTTTTTTTTTACACTTAATATGTATAATGATATGTATAACAAAGCGATACTGTTGGGAACATATGCTGTTCCTATCGTGTAACTTGCTGTAAAATTTGATCATTAAAAACAATTGAGCGAATTATATCAAATCAAAATAACTTGTTAGAGTTATTGATGAAAAAAAAGAATACATAACTGGTTAAAGTTATGAGTAATAGAAAAGAGAGTTAAGCGCAAAGAGAGGTAACTCACTTTGACCTTAATAATAACCTGTTTGAGTTCTTCTAAAAAATAACCTGTTTGCATTATACCCCTGACTGTTTAGCTCACCAAGACTTAAGTCGTGGGGAGTTTATACTATATCCCCAGCATCAGCGTCCAGACCTGGTTAAAGTTTTTGTTACAGGTCCTGGATCTATGTTTACTTATTACTTGTCCTTTCTTCACTAAACTTGCATGGATGATGCATCTGGACCTACTTATGGACCTCAAAGTCTTGGATGCTGAGTCTGTGCCATGAATTTTAGATGCTGGAGGAGGTTAAGGTTTTTGGAGCAGGTGCCCTTTGATAGCAATTTTTAAGCTACTGTATACTGGTCCTAACTTCACCAAACTTGCATGGATGGTGCGTCTTATAATACTGATGCATCTGACGGGCTTGAATGCTGAATCTGAGCCATAATTTTGGATGCTGGAGGAGGTTAAGGTTTTAGGAGCTGGTTAAAGTTAATCAGAGCCTGATCTCCATTATCAAGGATATGCTAAAAAATATATCTTTGTAATTACTGGTCTTAACTTCACCAAACTTGCATGGATGATGTGTCTTATGATACTGATGCACCTGACAGGCTTGAGTTCTGAATCTGAGCCATAAGTTTTAGATGCGAGATGAGGTTTAGCTTTTGGAACAGGTCACATGTTTAGTTATAGATACATGTTTTAGCTTGCATTGTTGATTTAACTATAATATAAATGAATCGCAGAGGTAGCTTCAGAGCCTGATCTCCATTATCATGGATGCTAAAAAAGCTCTTATCTTACTCGAACTGCTTGCATGCATGATGGATGTGTTTGCTGTTAAATGATATAACATGATTCCTATGATCATGATGATATAGTATTGCATGATATGATACACTATTGTTTTATATTATATGATATTATATTGTTTGTTTAATATTGTAAGAAGTAAAATGATACAATATGATATTGTATCAAATGTTTGTACATTATGATATGATATTGTATCATGATATTGTGATATATATATATATATATATATATATATATATATATATATATATATATATATATATATATATATATATATATTGTTTATGATTTTATGATTGGTCAACTCCTTTTCCTATAGGCGGAGTTATCAGTACACGCTTATGCAATGCCAGAGCTGAAGGTTTTTTCAGAACAGTTCATTTTTCCCCAATATGGAGTTATTATCGACTATCCTCTACAGTGTATGTTTATAATAAATTCGTGCAAATCTCTCTCTCTCTCTCTCTCTCTCTCTCTCTCTCTCTCTCTCTCTGTGTAAACAGGCGTTAAACCATAGTCTCAAACTACGGTCTACAGTACGGCGTTAAACAAAATATAATACTTAAAAGTTGCATGTGCTCCGCGTTCAGTTCATGTACTAGTATGTACCGTAAATGTATAATGTACATGTATTACCTACTAACTCACCAGACGAAGTGATAGAAATGAATTCCTCGATTACACCTCTCGATCGGCAATAAACGAATTGAACGATGATATGAAAGATAGAAAGTGCAACGGGGTATATATATGTGCGTCTTCACTAGGCAAGTGTCCGATTCGTTTCAATTCTTCTTCTGTTACCCTACCACATTCGGTGTAAATATATATACTTTATAAAAATATCCCCAAACAATTTACCGCAGATTTCATTATTTTACTTGTCTCTGAATCACTGATCACAAGCTCTGTACAAGTGGCGTGGTTTCACTGGTTTGTTTACCATGTTTACATATAAAAATGACAACTCTTGATCCGCTTTCCGAGTAAGCCTAAAAGTTTGTTTAGTAGGAAAAAGTTTGGGGCAAGTAAAGCTACAATTATTAACAGTTACTGTAGTAAACTAAATGAAGAATTATTTAAATGGATTATTTGCAAAAAATGTGGTATATGATATGATGTTAATCTTTTCAAAACTAGCGTTATTTTCGTGCGCCGTAAATTGCAAGTTTTTCGTAAGTATCGTATGCACTGTAGCTTTATATTTACTAACCCAAATTTTCCTCGAAGAGCTACAGCTATATGTACCGTATGTATGTTTTATTGCAAGTGTACACTTTCGAAAAATACACCAATTTCGTCAATCACGAGTATCCCCGTGAATTTTCATTCTCCGAAAAGTTGTTGTTCTGTCCGTGCATAATTTAACCAGTAGCCAATCAGCGTTAAGCTGAATCCACCAATAAAAAAGTTTGTGGTTAAGGTACGGGTATTGTTTATGCATGACGTAGCTGATAGAATTGAACGCGACGCGATCGGAAAATTCCAACCAAATCGGTTCTAATAATATATAATCACTCGCAGCACAATTATGGCTGTCAAGAATTCCGTTTAGACAAAAAAGTAAGGGAATTGTACATTATGACGTCAAATTAATCTGCTATCCTTTAAAATACTCAACGCATCTTTTGCCAATTCAAGCTATTCCTATTTTAACAATTACTGCTAACATAATTATGACATTATTTACAACGCCGTCATTTTTCAAAAAGCCTACAGTACTGAATATAAGAAGCGAGAGGCCAATCTCACTGCACGGCTTACTTAATGATGTCATCTTCCTCTTGATGACGCACTACAATAAGGGAGAGTATGCTATCAATATCAGTTTTAAAACAATGAAAACTACCCGGTAGTTACAGATAAAGGGAATGATATAGAAGAATTTTTCGCAAAATATTGTTTTTAATATTCTGTACTTAAAATTCCCGTTGGTACAATGTCTTTACAATACCTATTTTTGTTGATACTGCCGAGTCATGCGAAATCACATTCCGCAGACGCGCTTTCGCGTCAATATCGGTAAAGGATGAAAGCACATGATGTACTTTCAGCCAATGAAAATGACGAAAATTATTGTCTTATATAATATATTATGATATTGTATAATGTGATCAAATACAATTAAATTTAAAACATGATACAATTTCATATTTTATGATATAATATCATATTGCATCATTTTTTATTACAGTAAAAATAAATGTATAATATCATAATATCTATTGTAAGTATCATAGGATGCAATATCATATTTTATATTATTGTATTGATAAACATTGTATCTTATAATACCTTAGAATTGAACATACAATGTATGATTATCATACAGTTTGTTAACATGATTTACGATATATTGTGTCAAAACAGTATCCATGAATATCCAAAATCGTTAACTATGGTTTTCATACAATATGATAAAGGTGATGCCTCGTCTTGGTGAGCTTTGTAATCTTTGATTACTTATGTTTTATTTAACCTATTTGAATTATATTAATAGATATATAATTATGAATACTAAATTTAGTTTATAATTTGATTGCAAAATGAAAGTGTATATTCTTTCTTTTATATTGTCCTTAATTTGATTCTGAAACTGATATTTTGTTTACTGATAAAAAGTCTTGTATAGGAAAAATGTTCTAGTCAGTTAATATTTAAAAATAAATCTTGTATCTAGGGTATTTTCAATTATATTCTGTTGATTCCTTATAAGTGCAAACCCCCCTTATTTTACTCTAGTACTTGCATCTAATTCCACGATCCTGCGGTGGTGTATTTAATGGTTAGAATAACTTTTATCCTAATTTCTTATAGTTCTAGACTCTCAGAAAATAATAAATAATGATATTTTAAAATCCGCTATGGGTGCTTCTCCTGTCATTTTATGCGAATATCAATTCCTCGTGTTTAATTACATGTAGGAATCTACAGTAAAAAACATCTGTCAGGTTTCCTACTTTGTGTTTAGTTACCGAATCCCTGAATTTATAATCTCACCATCTACAATTCTGCTGTTTGGAATACAACTATATGTATGCAAACATCCTTACATGCATTTACATATAATTACATGTAAGAAAATGTGTCATTTATACTCAATGTTTAGCCAATTTCAAAATTACCGTACACTGAAAACCTGAGTTCAGTTGCATGTACAAATGTAAAATTCTCTTCTTTTTTTTACCCCTAAAAGGCCTTCTATTTGTACATTGACTAAAACTAGAATTTTATTTTTTAATAGTTACATGTATTTGTTACTAGTTATTGTTTTAAAGTGGATGTGATAATAGTATGTTTAAATGTTTGTAATATTTCTTTTTAGGAAATCTCAAGAAAAGAGTTGGATATGAATGGAATACAAATGGTAAAGGATCTGTCATGGTGTGTCATTTTGTATAACATGTGTTTGAGAGTTGACTCATGCCAGATGACAAGTAATTAGCGAGGGTCAGTCTGCTCTGCTAATTATCCCCAATTAGTCAATATAATTGTTCTGAGTTGTCCTAGCTTTTGAGTTATTATCATGAGTACTGTACCTCACTTTCATTAATTATCTTTTAGATTATAAATACAGTTAGGAATTTATTCAAACCAGTCAGACACTTTCGGCCACTACCTCATGTTGCTTATGTCTTCATACTGACTATCTAGTTGACTGTCCACCAGTCTGTCAGTAAGACTAAGCAACATTGAGCTAACTTTAAACCTGACTCATTTGGCAATTTAAGAAATTATTATTATTATCCTGTTCTATTTAACTTTGTTATATTTGATTATTGTTGATAATTCCTAGTTAATTCAAATCACTTAATCAATAAATTGTGAAACCTGCCTTCGAGTTATAGCTCTATGCATATCCGACTTAGAGGTCAATTTAAGCCTATTGACTATAGGCTGACCCCCTGTCTCTAGGGCTGGGCCTATATGAGTTAGTTTCCCCTTATTCTATGGTGCCCTAACCCCTCGGTGACAGATGTGGTGGAGAATCCGGGTATGCATAGTTGATTTATGCTATAGCTAGAAGGTATTAGTCAATAGACAGGATAGTTTTAGTTTATAAAGGTATTCCATGATTGAGATGAAATAGAGCCAGACATTTCCAAATGGGAGTCACACACTACTGAAAGATAAGTACAACTTTGTTGATATTCTTCACTTTCAATTGTGTAAGAAACAAAATTGTACACTTTGTGTGGATAATGCAAGTTCACTTCATCTCTGACTTCTATGTTAATAGCTTACAGAAATGTAAATGACATGCAAATTCTAGTCCATCTTGCCTTCCATGATACTGCCTATTCTCTTATAGTTTTAGAATAGCTCTACAAACTTGAAGTCAGTCATGGGACGAAGAAAAGTTTCCCAGGGATGGTACTGTCAGAAGAAGAGATGCTCTCAACTTTCCTGCATGACCCAGGGGACACCTGAACTACAGTTCACTGCAGCCATGGAGAGGAACTTTGTAGAAGCCAAACTACAGAATACACCCATCCAGTGCTTGGTTGACAGTGGAGCTTCCATAAGCTGTATAAGTCAACACCAATTACAGCGATTACAACATTATGCAGACATACAAGAATCCTCCATAACTAGTGCTGTTGGTGTCTGTGGAGAAGTTCATCCTGTTCTTGGAGAAGTTATGCTGGAAGTAACTTTCGGACACATTACAGTGAAGCAAAAATTCAGAGTGTTTGAAACCTTACATTCAAAAGTCATATTTGGACTTGATTTCCTACAAGAAAATAAAATTAGGACTGATTTTGAAAATATGACGTTGACAATTCCATTTCCAGGGAAGAATCTTAACTACAGCATTGAATCCGGCAGTGCTGATCATATAACTGTCTCAACAATTCGTGACCAAAGAGCAATTACAACAATGGCTGAGACCGTCAATCATGTCATTCTTGAACCCCATTCAGAAACAATTCTGCCTGTCAAGATTCCAAACTACTCACCTGGAGCAACTGTGATTTTAGAACCTAGTAACTCTCTTCAATCAAGATTCTCTGTAGCTGGAGGAAAAACAGTCACCTACCTAGATGATAACCAAATCGGCATCTACAGAGTCTTAAACCCAACCAACCTTCCTGTCTATATAAAATCTAACCTTCAAATCGCTGCTGCACAACCTGTAAATTTTGAGGATGTCCATTATCTCCAACAGCAAGAACCAGCTTTCCTGTGTAGCCTTTCAGAAAACAATGAACAGTTTGATGAAGACTATGCGAGCATCTTGTCTGACATAGGAATTGATTTAGACTCTTGTGATTTGGACAATATTCAAAGACAACAACTTTGTAAATTTCTAGCTCAAAACAGGAACATTTTTGCAAAGGACTTATCAGAGCTCGGGAAAACAGATATGCATTACCATACCATCCATACAAAAGGTGACAAAGTAGTCAGTTCTGCACCTTATCGCCAGTCTCCCCAGATGCGAGCCGAGTTAGAACGACAACTTGATGAAATGGAGAAACATGGCATCATTGAAGAATCCACCTCACCATTTCATAGTCCGGTAGTGCTAGTTAAGAAGCGCAACAATGAATATCGTTTCTGTGTTGACTTTCGAGCATTGAACAGAATCACAGAACCTATGTCTTTCACGATTCCTCACATGTCGGATATTCTTGACACTTTAGCTGATGCCAAGCCAGAAATTTACTCAACACTTGACCTACGGTCTGGATTCTGGCAAGTGCCTTTGGACCCTGCTACCAAACACAAGAGTGCTTTCATTACCCACAAAGGAGTGTATGAATTTAATAGACTGGCCTTTGGAATGATGAACTCACCAATGACCTTCCAATGCCTGATGACAAAGGTGCTCCGGAATCTGAATTTCAAAGTTGCTCTTGTGTACATTGACGATGTGCTAATATTCTCAAAGAACTTTCAGGAACACTTACAACATCTTCATCTAGTGTTTTCAAGCTTGCGTAGTGCGAATCTAAAATTACATCCATCCAAGTGCATCTTTGCAAAGAAAGAAGTCAAATATTTAGGACACATTATTTCAAAACATGGAGTAAGAGTAAATCCAGAAAATACAGAAAAAGTGAAAACTTTCCCAGTCCCACAGAACACCAAACAAGTGAAGAGTTTCCTTGGCATGGCAAATTATTACAGGAAATTTGTCAAAGACTATGCTCAAATCGCTTCTCCATTAACATCCCTACTAAAGAAGAATGTGAAATTTCAATGGACCTTAAGTTGCCAGAAAGCATATGACACCTTGAAAAATGCACTTGTTACTGCTCCAATCCTTGCTTTTCCAGACTTTGACAAGCCATTTATTCTCTCAACAGATGCCTCTGAATATTCCATGGGATATGTGCTCAGTCAAATTCAGAATGGACGCGAACATGCCATAGCTTATGGAGGTAGATCGCTACACGGTGCTGAATTAAAATGGCATATAACAGACAAAGAAGCTTTGGCTCTTGTTGAGGGAATCCAGCACTTCAAACATTATTTGGCAAACCAGGAATTCACTGTGTTTACTGATAATGTGTCTGTTAAATACATACAGAAGATCAGAGATTGTCAAGGTCGCCTGGGAAGATGGAGCCTTCTACTTCAAGGTTACAACTTCAAGATCGTCCACCGGGATGGAAGCAAAAATCCAGCTGACTGCTTATCCAGACAACAGCATGACAATTCTACACCTACAGATTCACCAGACCTAGGCGAACATCTTTACTATGTCAATTACAAAGAATACACAGAAACTGTTCTAGTTTATCCAGGGGAATTAGAAGAACACGTAATTGCCAGTTTACAAGAAAGGCCATCTCCAGAACTTGTTTTACAGAACATGGCCAACTTGCAACAACAGTGCCCTGACTTTCAAGGAATCTATGAGTACAAACTAAACCAAGAACTTCCCAATGATCCAGCGATTGCCAGAACTATTGTGGCTGAGTCTTACAACTTCGAACTTGAAGATGGAATCTTGAAACATTTCTACTCAAAACGATGCAAGAAAGTCCCAAAACAAGAACGTTTAGTGAAACAAGTTGCAGTTCCAAGAATTCTCCGTGATGATGTTCTGCGATCATACCACGACTGTATTCTTGGTGGTGGTCATCAAGGGTTTGAAAGAACATATGCTGCACTACGCAACAAATACTTTTGGCCTTCAATGTATGATGACATCAAACGCTATGTGCAGACTTGTGAAACTTGTCAACAAAGTAAACGCAATTACGGTGCTAAGCGTCCACCTCTGAAGCCACAAATAAGTGATGATATATTTGGAAGGTGGCATATGGACATTTTAAGTGGACTTCCAACAACTCCAAACAAACACAAACATATTCTTCTGGTAGTGGACAGTTATTCCAAATGGTGTGAAGCATTTCCATTACGAACTCAAGAAGCCAGTGAGGTTGCAAGAGTTTTATACAAGGAGATAATAACAAGATATGGAGCACCAAGAACACTTATCTCAGATCGCGGAAGGAATTTTGTCTCTAATCTTGTAAAGGCACTCTCAGAGATGTTCCAAATAACAAGGCATTTAACGAGCTCCTATCATCCGCAAACCAATGGATCTGTTGAAAGGATGAACTCCGTCATTCTCCAAGCTATACGCTGCTATGCTAAAGGACAGCAAGATGACTGGGATGATCTTCTACTCCCAGGGATCCTTATGGCATACCGAGCAACTCCTGCCACTCAGTCAACTGATTTCTCACCATACTTCATGCTTTATGGAAGAGAGATGTGCCTCCCTATTGATTCCTCCTTAGTACCAAAAGAACACTTGGCTCAGGACCACAAGATATTCCTTGGACGAATTCTACAAAACTTAGAAAGAACACGAAAGATTGCTTCCGAAAATATTGAACTAGCCCAAGAAAGAAATAAAAAACGATATGATAAGACAGCTAAGGAACCAGATTTCTTTCCAACTCAACGTGTTTGGTTATATTGCACCAAAGTTCCAGTTGGTAATGCTCCAAAATTACATCGCCAGTGGGTTGGTCCATATTACATCACCATGGTGAACAGACAAAATCACACCTACAAAATCAGGAATTGTGCAAACAACAAAGAGGTAAAGTCACTGGTGAGTGCCCATCGTTTGAAACCATACCATGATCCTCTCACAAGGCCAACTAACCCTCCTCCAGAACATGCTAATGACAATGCTCAACTGGATCCTGATGAACTTGACCAGAACACAGACAGACCTGCTGATCAGCCAGCTAGACAAAATGCACCTGCGGTACCTAATCAAGCAAACAACCAACCAAGAGTGCAAAATAAACCACCAAGACAGAACAGACGACAAAATCAGCGGCCACAGCAACATAATCAGCCTCCTCAACAACACAAGCAGCAACAGCAGAATCAGCAGACCCATCAACAGAATCAGCAGCCACAGCAAAGGAATCAGCTGCAACAAAATCAACCCCAGCAACACAATCAGCCTTTACAGCAACACAGTAGGCAGCCACAGAAACCCAACCAACAGCAAAGCAATAAGAGGCCACAGAAACAGAATCAGAAGCCACAACCAGATCCACAAAATCAGCACAAGAACAACAACCACCTACATCAACCTAGAAATCCACCTATTGCTGATACCAGACCTTCATGCAAAGACTGCAAACGAGGCTCCTGCACACCATTCAAGGCAGACACAATTGACCGGCTCTTAGCATCTAACAGAGGAAATGGGACTCTCTACTACAAAGTTAAGTTCTCAACTGGAAATACAGAATGGCATTTTCCATGCAAAATTCCTTCTCATCTAGTACGCCAATTCCATGCTGACAGAACCATGAGCGGAAAGAAGAGGAAGAGACCTCTACATCAGACCAAACACAAGTTCTTCAACAAACAAGACAAACAGCCCCAGGAAGATAAGTCAACCCAAAACAATAATTCCAAGACAAGTTCTGTCAATGTTTTAAGTGCTACAGCATTGGACAGCAAAGAACAATTACGGGCCATACGCATGATGAACGGACGAGCCTACTTTCTGATTCAGACTGGTTCATCGGATTCCATATGGAAACCACTGACATCAGCTAGTTCCTACGCTTGTAAATTTATTTCATCCATATCCAAACAACTTGATGAACAGTTACTACAAGATGACATCAATCGTCTTCGAAATCAACGCTTGCAGATACACGAGCGGAATCGAGAGCTGTGGCAAATGATAACTGGAAGGAAAATCCATGAAGTACGATTCTGTCAACAGTGTGAACCCATGTATCTAATGAGTTTTGAAAATCCTTATGTGCCACCACAGTGGGTTCCATTCAATGATTTACCATTTGGTCTTGTCACATTTCTCCTGGAGGATTTGAAAAGTGAATACTGTGAACAAATGAGCATCCCTCAATAATTACTAACATTCATGTCAATGTAGAACTGTCGATATTATATCATGTTTGATATCTGTGTAATGTAATTTTAATCATGCCTGATCAATTGCAAAGAAATTCATCTGCTTTAATTTTATTTTACTTTTTAAACCAAACTTAGGTTTAGTACAAAGTAGATCCAAGAAATGGTATGAGTGCACGCGTATTATTTCTTATATCTACATCATTTTAAATTTAAGTGAAAATTATTTATCTCTTTCATGCCATGAATTTCTTTCAACATTAACCAATATTTTGTATGTCATGTAGTACTACTATTTTTGCATAGCATATCAGTATGTTTTTTCAAAGTTTTTTTTTTCAGACAGGTACGATTGTATAAACTTTCACTTGTAAATATCGTGTTTGAGGACAAACATTGTCGAGCAGGGGGGAATATGTCATGGTGTGTCATTTTGTATAACATGTGTTTGAGAGTTGACTCATGCCAGATGACAAGTAATTAGCGAGGGTCAGTCTGCTCTGCTAATTATCCCCAATTAGTCAATATAATTGTTCTGAGTTGTCCTAGCTTTTGAGTTATTATCATGAGTACTGTACCTCACTTTCATTAATTATCTTTTAGATTATAAATACAGTTAGGAATTTATTCAAACCAGTCAGACACTTTCGGCCACTACCTCATGTTGCTTATGTCTTCATACTGACTATCTAGTTGACTGTCCACCAGTCTGTCAGTAAGACTAAGCAACATTGAGCTAACTTTAAACCTGACTCATTTGGCAATTTAAGAAATTATTATTATTATCCTGTTCTATTTAACTTTGTTATATTTGATTATTGTTGATAATTCCTAGTTAATTCAAATCACTTAATCAATAAATTGTGAAACCTGCCTTCGAGTTATAGCTCTATGCATATCCGACTTAGAGGTCAATTTAAGCCTATTGACTATAGGCTGACCCCCTGTCTCTAGGGCTGGGCCTATATGAGTTAGTTTCCCCTTATTCTATGGTGCCCTAACCCCTCGGTGACAGATCACCAAGGCCCATACTTGATACAACTTGAAGTTGAACACTTTCACGCAATTAATGTTAACTGCATGCTTGATAAATTGGAAGCTGAATTTAAAATTGCATGTGAATGTTTATTTTTGTATGTAGTCAGTACATACTGTGGAATCATCATGGTTGTGGTGGACCAATGTTTGTGTGGCTTTCGTGAGTAACCCTTGCACACGAATTTACATCCCTCGAATGTATACACAAGCAAATGTTTAGTATTTATTTACAAAATAGAACTTGCTACTGAAGAAATGACCTCCCCACGAACTAGGAAAATTTTGGTAACCAACGAACATTGACCCCCACGAATAAAAATGATTCCACCGTACTACATGTACATAGAAAATTTCATTTAATTAATTTAGCTTCTAAAAATGAACATGTCTGAAATATATTTGAAATCATTTAAATTTTGTTTAAAAATGAATTTGTTTCAAAGAATAAAAGCATTTAATCTAATAACAAGGTTCATTTTCATTGTTTATTGGGCCACTTTTTTATTAGTTGTTTTTCAAGAATGACTGACTAAAATTTATAAAATACTACAATATGTATAAATTTGTATCAAAATGTCTTTTATGTTTATATGTTTTTTGATATACAGACCAATTTAAAAAAAAAAGTCTTGAAAAACAACTTATATGTATAAAAAAGTAGCCTTAAGGGGTTGGATTGTGGGAGGACATTTAAGAGGGTTTGATGGTCATCGCCATTTTTGGACTCTATTAATCTTCTTTAGAAGAAGATCTCTACAGTTCTGATAAGACCCAACCTAACACCGGTTTACTCTGGGTTTTGTTTTTGAAAATCTGGCTCCATTCTGGGGTTACTTTGGGTTTACTTGGAAATTGCTTTTAAGGTCAACTTGTAACGCACTGAAGTGTGAAGCAGACCTGTCTTTTATCTAATATTATCCTACTGTCTGTAATTCCTGCCCTTTGTATATTTTGGATACACATGTAGTGTCTGCTTTCAGGGATATACCTCTGACCGGGTTTACTCTCTGTGTCCACTCTGAGTTTCCTTGGGTTTACTCTGGGTATACTCTGGGTCCACTCTAGTAAACCCGGGGTTTTGTTGGGGTTTACATTCTGTTAGGTTGGGTCTGATTGGTACTGTATAAACAATGTAAAGATATAGAAACTTTAACGAAAAAAGTGAGATTATTTAGAATATATATGTTTCTTTATTAAATGACAAAATATTGTGGAAAGTATCACTACACTACCTAAAAATTTAAGGAAGATTTTGTGAATAATTCAGTGTAATTTGTTGACCATCTTTAATACTTGAATTATATTACCGAATTATATTACCGCTAACCTTACGAGCATGGTGTGAGGAAAATTAATAAATTTTAAATCCAAAAATCTTTACTAAGTCATCATGGCTTCTGTCTAATATAATCATATCCAACTTTTAAGGTACATGTATATGTGATGGGTAATTTGCTGACTATTTAGCCTTTTTAATTATAAAATGTAATTTGAATATTCATCTAAATGGCATGTAATGCAAACATTGAGTCCTCTTCTGATTGCATGTGTATACAGATCAAGTACAAACACAGGGTCCTCGGACTGCATGTATACAACTCAAGTACAAACACAGGGTCCTTGGACTGCATGGCATGTATACAATTCAAGTACAAACACAGGGTGTGTACAACTCGAGTACAAACACAGGGTCCTCTGACTACATGTATACAATTCAAGTACAAACACAGGGTCCTCTGACTGCATGTATACAACTCAAGTACAAACACAGGGTCCTCTGACTGCATGTGTACAACTCAAGTACAAACACAGGGTCCTCTGACTGCATGTGTACAGCTCAAGTACAAACACAGGGTCCTCTGACTGCATGTATACAACTCAAGTACAAATCCAGGGTTCTCTGACTGCATGTATAAATTCAAGTACAAACACAGGGTCCTCTGACTACATGTATACAATCGAAGTACAAACACTTTGACTGAAAGTGTACAGATCATTTACAACCACAGGATATGCCGATCTAGAATTTTCTCGGTGTTAAATATTCAGTGAACCTGTGAATATTAGATATACGCATGTTGTACCCCTACCCCCGAAAGAAAACGTGGACACCAAAAGTTAAATGTAGGGTTAGAATAGGTACATGTACTGTACATGTAGGAATATGATACTGTACATGTAATGGCAGAAGAAAGCCCATTTAATAACTCATCTAAACGACGCATGTTATTTCATTATTGCGTTTGTATTATAGCGAATTTGCATTTGTAATCTCGATCTGCCAGGCCATATATTTGAAAATATACAATGTTTTTGCGATAACTACAGTGTACGAATTTTGGCATTAACAAACGCATTGAAAACTTTCATCGAGTATATAAGATAAAAGACGATTAACGCTTACGAATATGAGAAAATTTGGGATAGATAAGGTCGAATAACACACCTGGAAAAAGTCACTCAAATTAACAGAAAATTATTTGATTATGAAAAATATAGATAAATAAACTGTACATATGTCAAAAAAGCGAAATATTTTCAGTTTGGGTATAAAAATTGAATATCTAAAAAATTCAGTAAGTACATGTAAGTTAACAACAAACGCCCCTGCGGGATTCGAACTCGGGATGTACGGACATTTATCACTTGTCTTTATCTAAAGCCCGACACTTTATCTATTCGGCTAATGGATAAGTTACATGTTGCCGTCGATAAAATCCTTTTAATAAAACGAAATATCGTTTCGATCTGAGGCCAGCCATTTTGTGATGATGTGTTATTCCACCTTAAAACGATTTCCCCCACGAATAGTTACATGTAGGAGTTGTTGTTTTTTTTCTCGAAAATATATAGGTCTGAAAATTGTAATTGACTAAGTCAGAGACATATTTATATAGTATATACTCCCTGATGAGGTGATTTAAGGAGTAAGGAATCATTCTATGAGTATCATGAGGTGATAATTTCGATAGGGGCGTGGTCAAATCCAATAAAGCCCGAATGGGCTTTATGATAGATTAGCGAAAGTGCGAAGGCGAGAAGATGCGAATACAAAAGTGATAAGTTGCGAAGGCAAAGGAGCAATACTACTACATCTTCGCTAGCCAAGGGTTTCTGATCCGCACCGCTTCTCACGAACGTTAGTGGAGAGCGGTGCGGACCGGCTGAGTTTTACAAAAGAACTTACGACAGAGTCGTAAATATTTTCAGTCTCATGGAATGATATTTAAAAAACAAAACTTAGACAGAACCATATATATAAAACTTTTCTGATGGCCATGATCATTTTTTACAGCCATGAGAGTGAAACATTGATTAGTTTGTTTTTAATTAGCATTCATTATTTGGTCGTAAGTCGTAAGTTCTGTTGTAAAACGCAGCCCTTGGCTAGCGAAGATGTACTACTATAGCTCCTTCGCAACTTCGCACTTTAGCCTTCGCCTTTTTTGTGTGTGTTCTAATCAGCAAGTCTTAAACGATAACATTGAATTTGATGCAGGCACCGCACTCGCCCGAGGTTAGCCGATTTTTTTTTTTATTGTTGCGCATGCATATTATCATAGTAAGCACATGTGCTAACTATGGATGTTTATTAAATAAGCTGGACCCCGGACCCCCCCCCCCTCCCCTGGAAATTTCAATATTATTAATCTAACATAGTAAAATTACCAAGAATATGCCTCGGACCCTCCCCACCCCACCCTGGAAATACAATAATCATTTGGACCCCCCCTCTCCTAGAAAAAAAAACTTGATCCACACGATAGAGAGCTCCGCAAACACAAAAGGAGAAAGTGCGAAGGAGCGAAAGTAGTTCGTTTCTTCGCCTTCGCACCCTCGCACTTTCGCCTTCCAACCTTCGCGCTTTGCCGTTGCATCTTCGTAATTTCGCTACTTCGCACTTTCGCCTTCGCACGCTCGCATCTTCGCCCTAAAGGCGAAAATGCGAATATCGAAGTGGCCCCATCGGAACACCGTTTATTTGTTTATTTTTTTTTTTTACAATTTTCAAAAAGAACCTGATATCAAATTAACAAAACTGTCATGATCACTATGAAATCAGCATTTAAATATAAAAAGAGATTTCATTAAATTTTTGGTGGGTAGTGGTAATTAGTGTTGTTATTACTACAATATGTATAAAGAGGTATAGCGCATTTTTATACGATTTGACCTAAAATATAGCACTTTTGCAAACATAAGATATTTTCAATAATATACACACATAATCACACAATAGCTATATACATTGATTATTTAGAAGGGTTGGATGCGTGGCCTAGTGGTAACGCGGAGGTCTTTTTGATTTCATGGTCACTGGATCGATTCCACCAGGTGGTATTTATTTTTCACTGAATTGAAGAATGAAGGAATATTTTAAATTACATGTATCTAATCGGCTGGATTTTTTTTTCAAATTATCTTGTTTAATTCAGCCTGAGTATGAGCACACGCAAAACAGATCTCTTCAATAACACTATGCATTTCTTTTACATACAACTGTACACTTGGATTCATTGCATTTTGCTGGAAATTATCACAGTTCAGAATACCAACTGTCATTATACACAGAGTTCTATATATTCATTTCTTGATTATGAAAAATCAGTTGTTACAGACACCATTATAAAACAGTATCTATTTTTCGAAAATCATATTGCGACAGTATGGTGGCATATCTCTGCCCCTTGTGTGCAAGTTTTTTTTCTATCAAATATGTCGACATGCAAGATAAATATGTTGACATGCAAGATAGTTATGTCAACATGCAACATAACTATGTTGACATGCAAGAAAATTGCAATCAAATAAGAATTAGAAAAAATCTCAAAAAATTTTAAATATTGCCCACATGTGACATCCAAGATGCTAGATGCTACTTATTTATGTCGACATGCAACTTATTTATGTCAACATGCAACTTAGTTATGTGCACATGCTACTTATTTATGTTGACATGCAACTTAGTTATGTTAACATGCAAGATAAATATGTTGACATGCAACTTAGTTATGTCGATATGCAACTTGTTTATGTCAACATGCAACTTCTTTATGTTAACATGCAACTTCCTTATGTCGACATGCAACTTATTTATGTCAACATGCAACTTAGTTATGTTAACATGCAAGATAAATATGTTGACATGCAACATATTTATGTCAACATGCAACTTAGTTATGTTGACATGCAACTTAGTTATGTTAACATGCAAGATAAATATGTTGACATGCAACATATTTATGTCAACATGCAACTTAGTTATGTTGACATGCAACTTAGTTATGTTAACATGCAAGATAAATATGTTGACATGCAACATATTTATGTCAACATGCAACTTAGTTATGTTGACATGCAACTTATTTATGTTGACATGCAACTTATTTATGTTGACATGCAACTTATTTATGCTGGCATGCTGTTCGTTTGAAAGAGGGTATTGTTTAATCAAATCTGTGGTTGCAGTGATAGAGAAACTTAAATTTCTGAACGTTCATCGATCTTGTCTCTACACAACTGACAAGGTAAAACACTTGTTTTAGATCTAATATAAAACTGATACTGGATGTAATGAAGATCTTTTGGTTGAGTAATCTGGTCCTTTTATAATCCTATCTTATTATAATTTTTAATGTCAATTTCTCTTTTGATCAGAGTGTCCAATTCCTAAATGATATGTGTACTTCATGTAGCCATTATATAATAAAACAGTATTTTTAGTACTTCACTACCTTACATAAGTTTAATTAAATTGCAAATTTTGATATAATAAACCCTTGCAAGCCAAATCATGGTGTATTTATAGAATGATTTAATAGTTTGATGTACATTTACACATGTAGAAACCAAAACTCATTGGGTATAAAGTGGGTTTTTTTTCACTTTTTTCAGCGAAAAAAATACAATGGGTGAAAATATTTATACACCTGCTATGGCTCAACGTTTGGTTGTGGACGGTCTACCCCTCAGTAGAAATGAAATGATTGCTGTTTATTACCACTCTGGTTATACTATTCAGGAAATCATTGGATTTCTTGCGAGCAGACATAACATTGCTCTAAGTGCGAGACAAATTCATCGAGTTTTAAGGGAAATGAATCTGACGAGACGAAACAACCAGCCACGTTTGGAGGACATTGTAACGGCTATTCTACATGAACTTTCAGGCTCGGGCGGTGACATTGGCTATAGAGGAATGAGGAGACGTCTGCTAATCGACCATGACCTCAATGTGTCTTGTGAATTGGTGCGCCTTGCATTAACTGTTTTGGACGCAGAAGGTGTAATAAGGCGTAGACAACGTCGTCTTCAGCGTAGAAGGTACATTAACGAAGGGCCCAATTTTTGTGTTCATCTAGATGGCTGGGACAAATTGAAACCATTTGGAATTTCCATTCATGGTTGTGTAGATGGCTTTTCAAGACGTATTCTCTGGCTTAGAGCTTGCAATTCTAACAAAAACCCTGAATATATATCCAGATTTTATATAGACTATATCAAAGAAATAAACGGGGTTCCTGTGGTCGTATACGCGGACAGGGGTACTGAGAACTGCATAGTTCGAGATTTGCAATACGCTTTGCGATGGAATCACCAGGATCCTCTGCAAGGACTATCAAGTTTTAGGTATGGATCGTCATATAGAAATACAAGAATAGAGCGATTTTGGCGGTGTTTACGAGAAATGTGTGGCAATTTTTGGATTAATTACTTTAAGGATATGGATAATTTGGGTGTTTTTGACACATCCGATATAGTTCACCTGGAGTGTGCCAGGTATTGTTTCTTACCAATTATCAACAGAGAATTGTACAGAGTTATACAGCATTGGAATGAACACACAATCAGAAGAAACCGCAATGCAGATTGTCCGTCTGGAAAACCATATGTTATGTATTTTCAGCCCGAAATTTACCAAACAAGAGATTATAAAATGCCTGTGCCGGGTAATCTGAATGGCATAGAACAGGAATATTGTGCCTACCCTCCTGCAAATGGTGTGTCGATGGAATTTGAAGTTATTGGTACTCAAATAAGAATGGAAAACGGTTTGAATTACCCACCAAACACAGTAGAAGAAGCAACAGAACTCTTTATCCGTATAACAAACTATGTAGATCGCTTATAAATTACATTTATCTACATAGATTTAATTGACTCTTGTGGTTATAAGGAGGTATCTTTTTCTTATGTTCCAAATATTGTTTAATAAAGGAATAAGAAATTGTATTTTTATGAAGATTTTTTTATTTAATTGCAAATGCGAATTACTAGTAAAGTAGATAGTACATAATACTAGTAAATGTAAAGTTATTTTTTTAATCTGCTTTAACCGTCAAGGTCAAACATCATGAAAAATGCAAATATTTGTTATGAATACTGTTGAGGTAAGAGTACAAAAGCGTATTTTCCTATGGATTAATCAATGCATTTGGTCCGCAATTTTTTAGATAACTAGGAACTTCTAATTCAAGGTAAAAAATTAAAAAAATGTTCTTCTTTTTTAATGAAGTTGTCATAGATAATGCATTGTATATAATAAAAGCTCTAGATCTATTCTCCCTCATTCAGAACAGACCTACTTGACATTAAAAAGGACATTGTTAGATTTTGGTTACACTTTATATTACAATTTTTATTGTTCAAAATATTAAATTAATTTACTGCGCTTTATGCCTTTATATCTTGAAATTGTTCAAGTAGAACATCACTGAATTCATGAATGCAATTAATTAAGACCGCGGAACATTAACTGGTAATATTGGAAATATACAGCTTACGTCAATTTCACCTGTTACAGTCAAAACATTTGAATTGGCGGTGACAAACTGATGCGGACGTTTGAGAAAACATTGGATTAAACTGTATTATTTCATTAATAAGTAAATAATCAGCAGATATGAGAAGGTCGCAGTTCGGGAGAGATTATACACAAGGCAAAGCATTGTCCGATGTCTTCAGAGAATCATAGGCTCTCGCCAGCTAATTTTGTAAATGACGAACGATATCTATGTCTACCCTTTATACTATGAAACCAACTGATTTTGATTATAAAATTGATTTTATTTTATAGAGTAGGCATATATAAATAGACATCGTTCGACAAAATTGGCTGGGGAGCGCCCATGCAGAGAGTCACAAGTCTGAAATCAGGTGGGGCCATCGTTAAATCAGGGTTTATTCCTAGAGAAGAATAATTCAAATTCCGATTTAATTTGCTGAATACATGTATATACTTATTGATGAAATAAAATATTTTTCAATCGCTTTACTAATATTAAATAAAATGTCTTTCGATCGCTTTAACTTATATAGCAAGTTAGAAACGCTGAGGTAGATTGAAAATACACCTCGTATAACTAAGTTTCAATTTTTCAGACGTCCGCGTCAATTAATCACCGCCAATTCAAATGTTTTGACTGCAACAGGTGAAGTTGACGTAAGCTGTACTTTCCAAACTTGCCAGTTAATGTTCCGCGGTCATATATATCATTGAGATGGTGACCATCTCAAAGGGCCCCGCTCAAATAATGGACAGTAGGATGAAAAGCATTTCAGAGCATTTAGCTTTGACATTGACCTAGCTATAACTTAGAAATCATTCTCATTACCCTTACCTAAAGCCATTTATTTTTGGTTTTAAGATTAAGCAAATAGAAAATATTATTCAAGGTCACTGTACACCCTTTAACCACAAAAACTGTGGGTGAAATATGAGCCAGACTGGACGAAACGAAGAAAAGATGTGCTTCGGACTAAGATTTTTCATTTACAATTCTGCTATGACCTTGATCTTACAACATAGTTCAAGGTCACTGTATACCCTTTAAAAGAGACCTCGAATGGACAGATGGACGGACGGACACACTTATTACGATAGGCCCTAAAAACGTTTCATAGTCTACATTCACGTTTCTGAATCGCCATGAAATTTCATCTATGGAAATGCAATATATACTTGTCCACCTCATATTAGAAAAAATTATTTAAACTGCAGCATCAGATTTAATAAATTTTCGATCATAAACATCAACTTTACAAACATAAAAAGACCCCAGAACCGTGCCTCAGTGCACCTGTCTTGGGTAGTAACGAATCTGCAGGCACGCACAAATGTTCAAAGTTATGTATCACATAATTTTTTTGCGTTCAAATTTAATCATTTGATTCAAAATTTTATCATTTTGAAAATCGGTCATATTTCAAAAAAGTATATATCCAAAATGAAATCACAAATCGATCATATTTCCTGTAAACTTCTTTGCCATTCCTGGGTCTTCAGGCACTTATATCAATTTGTAATTTAATTTTGGTTATCTACTTTTTAAAAATTACACACACAATACTGCTTCAGTGCGGTAATAATCTGATAATTTAAAGTCAGCTATCAATGCACTGAACAGATCCATACATAATTAATTGAAGGAAAAAATGTTTACGGATTTGGAAGCACAACTTATTAAAAAAAATCAAACAAGGGTTATTAAGATTTATTTTAAAAAAAATTAAATGTTGCTTAACTTTGATAAATTACAAGACTAACTGAAATAAAATACAAAAACGTGTTTGTTTTTGTTTTTTACATAAATTTCCTCATTGGATTACTAAAACCAAATTTAAAAAAAATGGCAATATGGGGAAAAAATTAAAATCAATGACAATAAATCATACCAGATCACTTAAATATATCTTCAAGTGTCTTGATAAAAAAAAATCAACTACTAATTTATGTTGAGGTAAACAAGCAAAAAAATTGCACATTGAAAATGAGCTATTTTCCATGGTGATTTAGATAATGAGCACAAATTGTCTGAAAATAACTCAGCACAATGTATACATGTGAAGTGAAAAGGGAATAACAAAATTCAAATAATAACAGCCATGCATATTAAAACTTCAGAGCTGTTCAGACACACGTACATACTTTGATAATGTGTAAATGGTACAAAAACAGTGTATCAGCACCAAACTAAAACAAGACAATAAAGTAATTGAAAATCATAAAAAAATACAGCTTAATTGTTTATGCTATATGAGTCATTATAGACTGTTACTGGTTGCAGTCACTTAACTATTAACAATAATCATGAGCCCTTAACTTAACCCGTATATCAAAACTGTCTTCATAATTCATATAAATGATATATAGACACTGTACTAGTATAAAATTTGCATATAGGTTAAAGGAAAGCTTATGTAAAACAAATGATTATGTTTAAAGAATTCCATGGCAACCAAGAGCATATGGGGAAGGGTGTTGCTAAAATAGGTGCTAGATTTATAAAAAGAGAAGATAAAAAATTCGGCTTAGAAAAATGATTCTTTTCTTTTTAAAATTATCGACTCTACATTAAAAAGCATGAACAGTATGTGCCAGTTTGGTCAAAATTAGACAAAATATGCATTAAAATTTCAACCTTCTTTGTTTCTACATTTATGTGAATTGAAAAGCAATCCATAGCAAAGCTAGCACATGATCGAATCTTTTATTCAACAAAACACAATGCAATATGAAAAATGCATAAATGCATAAAGATGTTATAAAGAGGCTCTCCTTTTCCTATCAAAAAGATTACAACCTTATACTGCTTATACTCTTAATATTTATGTCTAAAAAATTCATTCAAACATGATATTTCTTAATCAAATTGTATAGCGTTTTATACAGTCTACATTATAAATGTCAAATATTGTTTTGCTCAAATTCATAATGAGAAATTTAAACGAGTTAGCTCACTTTTGGAGAAGCTTAATTTTTTTCTTTTGTTGTAGCAGTAAGTTATGTTTTTTTTATTTTGAGTTATAATTTTTTTCTCTCTTCAAATCTGAATTTCAGAGATTTTGAATCTAGAATATTAGTACAACTTTAACAGTATATTAAAGTAAATTTTGCTTGTATATTTCAAACATCAATTAAACTCTATTTGCTTGACATTATTTAGCCTAAACAATTGAAATTCAGTCAAAAATTTTTGAACATCTACACTTAATCTAATAGAAGAGTTTTTAAGTTGATGTGAACGACTCTCTGCAGATGTGGCACTGACTACCCCGCTCCTCCAGTTCAGCAGTACACACTGCACAAGCGATGTGGCCGCATGGTACAAAAAATGTATCGCAGAACCGATCTGTACATATTGTGCAGGTTGGGACTTGTGGCATTCTCAACACCTAGAGATAAATATAAATATTCATGACATAACTGGACCAGTTTAGTCTGTTATCAGTACAAATTTGCCAAGTTAAACATTTAAAATGAACAATATATCTGTGAGCCATCTTTCACTCACTAGTGATATCCCCGCTCTGATTTGAATATACAACATAAGTAGAGTCGTCATTTAACATAAATTTAACCATAATTATAACAAAAATGGATTCCATTATATGGCATACCTAAACAAAGTGTGTTTTAAAATTTCAAACATCTGTGACTATCAGTTGCTGAGAAATCTATGACGAAAATTTGTTTGAAAGGATGACTGCACTTAAGTACATGCGATATTTGCGAGAAAATAAACTGTAAAAAGAAGAATTTTTCTTTCAATTGCAGAAATGGTCAACATCCAAACTGCAACTTTACATAATTGCGTTAAATAAAAGTATGTTGTTACCAAGTACGAATTTGTTTTCATAGGCGGGGGTCTTCACGATTTCTTGAATCTTTATAAGATAATGAGGACGCTCATTTTTATACTGACTTCATACATAGTCAGCGCATATTTGTCTATTGTTCTCCGTTAAACAGTAGTTGTATATTTGCATTACCTAAATTGTGTTAAAGGGAGATTAATCATAGACAAACATGTGCTCATGGTATACATGAGAAAAAACTGCTTCTTCTTACTTTCGTTTTCTCTGTTGTAACCAAGGGTTAATGATACATGTTGAATGTTATAATTCACGTGATTTCTCACCTCAGGTAACTTTGTGAATACAAAATTCTATCACGTGACGTGTAAGGTAGAATGTTATGTGCTAACTATAGGGCAATGTTTTTGAACACGTTAGGTTGTCAAGCATTGATTTAAAGTCTTCTGTACTTACATGGGCGTGGTCTAATTGTTGAAACCATAGTAAATATTATACTTGTACCATATAGATTATAAAGGGGTATGGTGAAAGAGTGCATGTTTGATCTCATATTTTTTTATACATGGCATTGTTATTCATGCTAGTCTAATTTTAGTAACATTCTGATAATGTCAGCTTCACCTCTCATGCATATTAATATATCTTATGTTCGATCAAGGGCAGATAAGCGAAAATTCTCTTTTTTTCGAAAGTTGTAATGAGAAAAACATAGAATGAGCTAAGTATTGTATCACAGTCTAAAATCTTTATTTATGTTGGATATTGACAAGACTCTTAAATGAAATTAACAAAAGTGATATTAGTTCAAGAAATAAACGCAACAGAAGCGACCGAAAGAGACCCAAAACCCGGCACTAAGTGCAGTCATCCTTTAAGCTAAAAATAAACAAAATCGTCACTTAACAGGAAGTTGACTGCAAATTGGTTCAAATAAGGATACAAATATATGGCATACCTAAAAAAGGTGTGTTAAAATTTCAAGCATCTGCAATTAATAGTTGCTGAGAAAAATGCGACTGAAATTTGTTACGCACAGACACACAGACCCAGAGACACACACACAAGGGTAAAACAATTTATTTCCTAAGTAGCTTGTAACACCAGATTTATTAGGCTAATAAGCCAGGTGTAAATGTCCAGACACCTTACTCTAGCCGGAGGTAAAAAAAGACATGACGTCATAATGCACTAAATGTGTATGGGGATTTACCCCGAGTTGGTACCATACACCCTTTGGCCTTAGGGTGTATGGAACACAACCCAGGGTGAATTCCCTTACATCTTGATTGGTCGTGGATAATAATACCCTCTAGTTGTCTCTTTTGGAGCTGGAGTATAATAATATGCTACATTGCAGTTTTAATGAAGTTAAAAGAATACTTACAACAGGAGATTGAATTTTCAACTCGGGAAGATCCCAACTGTTTTCTTCATTCTGTGAGGGTGAATAAAAGCAAGGCACTTTTTATTAGTTCCTAAACTTTTCAAGATAATTTTGAGATACAAGATGATGCACTTTAATGTTATGAATATTTTTTTCCACTTCTTTGACAAATTTTGGATTCTGAAAATATTTAGTTATAGCTATGTGCAAATTAAAGCAATGGATTAAATGGACCACCTGGATGTCATCATATTTATTTGAATCATAGTATATTATATGTTCTTTACTGGAAATTTTTCTCTACAATTCTCATTGACACAAATACTGAAAAGTTCCTCTTTTCAAAATAAGGGTATGAACTTAGTTTATAGAATAATATATATGCAGTTACAAGAACAAACATCATGTGTTTTTGTTCTTGTCTGTATGTTTGTATGTCTATTTGTTTATTCAGTGAACTCTATGAGATAGTTTCAAACTTAAATCCTAGATTTGCCTACAGAAAGACAAACTGATTTTTAATTATCCAGGTATAAATACCAATTTATCTTAGAACAAAAAATAGGGTAAAAAATACTTGTTACATTTTGAATTGATTCCTGCTGATGTGGTGTTGACACCGCTGGACTTAGTGAATCGGCTGGACTTTGTGGATTCGGAGTTGAGACTCCTGGCGCATTCAGAGTGTAAACGGGTGGATTAACATCCACTTCTTCTTCAGCAACTTCCCAGCTTTCATCCTTGTATAAATAAAAAAAATTAATAAATACATGTGTACTTGAAAGCCACATTGGTAGTTATCAAGAAACCAAATATATTAATTGAA
The DNA here is from genome assembly GCA_020458035.1 of Magallana ariakensis. Lineage (NCBI taxonomy): Eukaryota > Metazoa > Mollusca > Bivalvia > Ostreida > Ostreidae > Magallana > Magallana ariakensis. The sequence continues at coordinate 33,013,446 of CM035811.1, read as the reverse complement.
ATGGTGACCATCTTAACCATTTATTTTTTAGATATGGCCCGGTTCACCTGAGCAACATTAACCATAATAAAATCAGCTTTATAGAGTCATATACAAAATATCTGGATAATGTAGTAGAATTGATCTTGTACAAAAAGGTTTTCAAATTTGTCTACTTTTACTTAAGATATAGGCCCTTTTGCACACACTGATTTTATAGTCATATCACATGTCAAGCATTGTGGTTCTCAAGAAGATCTTTAACTAATGTTTTTATATATACATACAATGTACATGCATGTATATATAAACCTACATCAAACTTTGAACCCCTTGTGGGTCACAAGAATTGATCAGGGACCACATTCTAAACCATGAAGAAACAACATGTCAAAATGTTTGCATATCTAGGTAAATACCATGAATCATAATATTTGATGTTCTTCTAATTAAAAATTTTCCCTATATAGTGTAAAAATTCAACCCCTATTGTGGCCCTACCCTACACTCATGCAGGGGTGATCATGATTTGTATAAACTTGAATCTACACAACCTGATGATCCTTCCACACAAGTTCCAGCTTTTCTCATGCCAAATGGTTTTGACAAGAAGATTTTTTTAAAGTGTTTTCTCGATATATTTCTATGTAATACTTTGACCCCCTCCCCCAATGTGACCCCTCCCTACCACCAGGGATCATTGTTGGTACAAATGTGAATCTACACAACCTGAGGAAGCTTGAACACTCTATATATAGTTACAGATTTTCTGGCCAATTTGTTTTGAGGGAGAAGATTTTCTCTTTTTATTTAATGTAAAAATTCACCCCCTCCCCCATTGTGGCCCCACCCTACCCCCAAGGATCATGATTTGAACAGATTTAAATCTAACTACCTGAGGATGCGTCCCCACAAATTTTAGTTTTTCTGGCCAATTAGTTTTTGAGAAGAGGATTTTTGAAAAACATATCCACAAATTTTAATTAGTTCTTCATTATCTACCTTTTAAAGGGGGCTTGGACCTTTATTTAAATTTGAATCCCCATTACCTAGTAATGTATTATGCCAAGTTTCCCAGTTGTTCTGGAGAAGAATTTGAAAATGTAAAATGTTTACAAACAGACAGATGGGCAGATGCCTGACAAAAAGTAATTGAAAAGCTCACTTTAATCAATCATCAATTCAGAGATAAGAAAAATTTGCAACTAGGCAATATTTATACCTCATTTTCTTCATCTTTGATCTTTGATAAAAGATAAAGCCGTGGCTTAACTGTCATATTGCACGCTTTCATGGAGTTTATATATATTTGAAGTGTGAATCCATCTTGGGGAATACAACGGCCCTGAAAATCTCCAAGATGGTGATCGAAATCTTCCTTCTTTCCTTTGATATTGGAACCTAATTAAATAATTGAAAAAAAGGCAGTAAATATTATTAAATGATCTACAGTCTAACACACAAATCACCACCATTTTTAAAATTAACCTTTAATTATAAACCAAAGCTTACATTAAATTTACTTTGTTTCTCTTTCTTATTTATTTTTTATACCCACAAACTGACAAAATTTAGTTTATGGTAAAATACCAGGTAACAATTTAAAATCATCTACATGCAATAAAATGGGTGGGTGTTTACACAAACACAAAGAGAGATAGAGAGAGAGAGAGAGAGAAAGAAAGAGTGAGAGTGTTTGTTAAAATGCAGGAAGATAATTGTTGATAGGTTACTGCAGTTGTTACATGTAACACTTGAAGCATATTCTTATGATAAGGATAATTAAACTAAACTGAATAAACCAATTTTCTGTCAGATGTAAGTTGCACACATTGACATCTGGCAGATTCAATGATTTCTTTAAAATAATTAATACTAAATATTGAACTACTTTACTATTATTCTAGTACTTTTTTTTTCTATAACAATATAAATTGCAACTAAATGTCTTTTTAGTCAATATATATTTTTCATATCAATATCACAATTTTCTTTACACTTGATATTTATCTTTTTCTCTTACCATCTGGAAAGAAAATTTCTATAGCTCTGTTGCAGATTTCCGCATATGTTGAAGCATCTGCCATTTCCACTATTCTTGTTCCCCCACCACTGGAGGTTCGCACTTGTGTAAACTTTGTACCTGTGTGCAACATCCACCCAAGCTGAACTTTGTGGCACGTCATACATGTAGACTTCTGCTTTTTAGATGGTCTCTGCTGAATTTAATTTAACAAAGTTTTTTAATTGCACAAATAATAATTTTCACTCCCTATTCACCTTCTTTTTAAATGTAAAGTTGAAAATTTTTCATGTTAATAAACTTATCTACCAAATATTTTGGAATCCTCTTTGTTTCCACTTCCAAATATGAATTGCTTGGTACATGTTACTTCTAAATGTAAAACTTGTTAATTAAGTGTTTTAGTTGCAAAACCCTGTATTGTTTGTCACAAAAACCTATTTACATTTTTGCATACATGTAGACATGCAAAAACTATAGGAAAGCTCTATTTAAATTTTAAAACTACAAAAATTCACTATTGATGCAATACCATTCTTACATTTGTTTGCTTTGACCGCAGTCTTTTTACCAGTTCTGTCAGTTGTTCACTCTTTGATGAAGGCATTCCTACAAATAAAGTAATTTTAATGATGAAAGGATTGATATCTTTTACCGTGGTTTATATAGATTTTCTATACAAAATGTACACATGTGCATGCTGTATACAACATGTACAGCTGTGCATTAAATAATTATGCAATTTAAATTAAATATAAAAAGTATGATTTTAATGTGAAACTCCTTAATTTTTTACTTATATTTTATTTCATGCATGTGCAAACCTGTTAATATATTGTGCTATGAATCAATTAAGTTAATTAAGTTAATCTTTACCTTGAACACTTTCCACACAATTATATACCGTAATCATTACTCATTTTGATAATAGGGCAATTTTAAATGTTTATATCCCATGATATTGAATAATGTTATGAACAAATTTCTTTAAATCAACTGCAATTGCATCTTCGCTAGCCAAGGGTTTTCGGTCCACTCTGTTCCCATACACCCTTGGCAGACTCGGCGACAAGCTCCGTTTAATGATTGGCTGCAGCTGCGAGTAGCTGTTGTAAACAAGCGCTTATAAATAAACTTTTAAAAGAAACACACGTGCGATCTTTGGTAAAACATTCGGTGCTTTTCACAAGTTGAGGCACAAGTGCTCGAATACAATATCTCCACAAGGATGGTCTAACCAGATCACTTTAAAAAACGATATATTTTACTGGATTTAACACAGATTTACAAACTTGTCAAGGCTCGTGTGATCGTAGTATGGGAAGTAAACATGGCGAATGAAGAAGTTGCCTATCCCGTTAATATAAATGTCCCTGTTTATGGTTAGAGTTTCAATTGTTCAATGAGCTGTATTTTGTTTAATTTCTTTTGTCCACAATAATTACGACAACGATACCTGGTTTTATGGCTTGAATGCATTTACATATAGCGACTTTTTCACTCCCGGTACGGGTCTCTACAAACACTAGGCCTATAAATAAAACATTCCTTGCTTTCTCTAGGTTATATCTTCATTCCCATTGAATAGTATCGTTAATTATGTTACTATTCTTGCTAGTCAACATGTTTTCAAGTTGTATTTATGCCGTAGCGTGTGTATTACCCGTTGTTTCATTCAAGGGGAGCAACTCAAGTTGCTCGCTAGATAGTGCCACTGCATCACTGAGTCTGCCACGGGTTTATGGGGAGCAGAGTGGACCGAAAACCCTTGGCTAGCGAAGATGCTGCAATTGGTTTTTGAGAATTCTTGAAATATACATTTAGGAATGCATGCATGCATCTTCCCAAGACAAGTTTCTTGACTTGGGAAGATAGATTTTATCCATGAATATTTGGATATTTGAACACATATCACACCTGCTTCTGGCCCTCCTGATGGAGAAGATGATGCTTGGGGGATGTTTAAAACTTCATCTGCTTTTAGGACGAACAATTCATTACTTTCTAGTTGTTGAAAAACATCCTCATCATCAATAATGCATCCATCTCTTAACACAAGTGAATATTTTCTTCGCCTAATTCAAATTTTGTAATTACTGAAATTGAAAAAAGACTCATCCTAATAGAGTACACATGCACATATACAGTACTCTAATACATATAAATATTATTATCAATAATTAATTATACATCTAATTTGAAATTTAATGTGATGAATCATTAATATATAGTGGCAAATACTAGAATGTAGTTTAGATTCATTAAAAAAATCTAACCTTTGGTCTTTAATTCTTGGAATTTGCAGGCTGCTAACATTCGCCCTTCCGTATGATTGTGGTTCCACACTTTAAAAACCTTTGTATTCTCCATCTTAAAAAAAGTATCAAATTTATGTTCTCTACTTATAAATAGGTCTTATTCTATAATCAAAACTCAGGAAAAGAAAGTTGGAAAATTCAGAATTTCTCTAGAATTATTGACACAATATTTAAAATATTGTGTCAATAATTCTAGAGAAATTCTGAATTTATTAATCCTGATTTTTTCAAAATCGACCGAGCAGTTACTTTAACCATTCTTTCAAAAAGGTATGTGGTTTTCAGTGAAATATATAGTTAAAAGAAAAAAAAAACAACTTTTGGTACTTTATAATAAGTGTGTAAAAATAGTCTGTCCCAAGATATTCATGCAGCACATTATTCTCATTTTAGAAGTGGACCGTTATGATGGCTATGTCTGTCTACTTCTCAAAAAAGAAATTTTAGCAGCACATTAATGATTTGGATGATTTTTAATAGAAATGCACAAAACCTAGCTGTGAAATTTAGAGGTGCAATTATAATAGATGAAAGGGAAAATATTCAAGATAAATTCATTGACACATTATCATTTTTCACTTGGAAAAATTCAAAGGAACGAAAAGAGATTTCAGACGGATATTTATAATGGGGAATGAGTTGACATCTAATTTCTTCATTTGGAAGTCACTCGGAATACCTCGCACATTTTTTCAACATTATCATCTGGGTCTGTACATGTATTTGGATCTTTATTGAAACCTGATAAGCTCTAGGCATTTCAAAAAAGAAATGTTGGACTGAATAAACATCGTTTGAACCATTAGCTATATATATATATTATAAATATTGAGTAATTGGGTCAGAGTTTATTCAAATTAAACCGTGACGTCATTTCTGATATTTTACGTCGAAGATATCTAATGTGGTGTGGTAGTATCTACCGGTACTTAAATTATTTCCAAACTCATCGGGTTCGTTATTCGTTTTCTGTTTCATCTATTATAAAACTTTATTTTTATTGGCCAATTCTGTTAAAAGTGTCCACTATTGTTTAACAAGTATATAAACCCGAGCCGCAATAAATAACATTCGTGCTCGGGCTTCTTCACTGAGCCTTGCACTGAGCCCCTTTCTCATTAATCTAAGTTGACTCAAATTCTTTAGATTTCATTTTGGGAGATTATTTTTGTTCTTTAATTTTTCGTTATTTATTTTGGTCACTAAAGTACACTAGCTCCTCATAGTAATTAATTAATATGTTTTACAGTGTAACCGTTTGAGGGCGAAGCCAATAATGGAGCTACTGATCAGTAGATGCCCTTTCATTATTTGACCTGTCATCTCATATATTGTTTGTTTTGTTTAGACTCTAAAGTATCTTATTGCTGGCCCAAGAGCATTGGGTCCTTGTCAAATTTGTTCAAGCCCTGATACTATATATAGCCCTGATATACTATAGACTATAATCTGTCTCAAGTCTGACTGTTTCCATCACATTTTGATTTTTGACGGGGTTTTTTTAATCGAAAAATACACAGCTAAAAGAAATATAATTGAAATCATCGATCTTAAAACGTCATCTCTTATTTTTTTTACTCGAGATTTTCACAGGAATGAAAAAAAGATTTTTTACGGAGATTTATTTTTTTTTCCATTTGGAAGTCTCTTGGAACACCTCATGCAATTTTAAAATGCTATCATCGAGACCTTATTTTATATCATTTGCAATATAAATCTCCATAGATTTTTATTTAAAGTTGGTTTCTTTAGCAGAACAAAAGAGAGAGAGAGAGAGAGAGAGAGAGAGAGAGAGAGAGAGAGAGAGAGAGAGAGAGAGAGAGAGAGAGAGGAATTCAAATAAAAAACATGTAAATAAATATTGTTTGAACCCTGAGATATTTCATCTTTGCTGGCCAAAGGTTTCTGATCCGCGCCCCTCCTGAAGATCACAAACCCTTAGCTATAGCGAAGATAGGGGTATTTATGAATAGCTAATAATGAAGCAAAAAAATCTTGGGACAGATTTTAGCTGCATTTTTTTTGTTATTTTGATTCTATCAATATACATGTTTATTATTTTGATGTCTTAAATTATTGTCTCTAGTCTGAAGTAATTTATACATATATATTGGATAACCTGGCTGCAGCTACATGTAGTATCTACATCACAGATCTTTAGACAATGTCTCAGCATGAAGTATTTTAATTAACTTTTTACTCCCTTATTTTAAATGTATGCACTGCTTGTAAATAAAAAATGAATTAAAGAGTATAATGTATATTTTTTTTTAAATAAGAAAATCAATTTATCTCAACAATATTTAATTAACTTGTATGGACAGAAACAGATTATTTTTGGTCCCGAAATTCACTAAAATTTGTGGACGTAACTATCTATTTCTTGCATCAAACCATGTTAAAAATGACGCTGGTTTCGAGTAAAATATGCATAACGTCATCCAAACACTATTAAACATTCAATGATTGATTTGTGCATTAAAACTAGAGAATTGAGATACCCTAGCTATTTCACATCATAAGGTTCAAATTATGTCCTTCATGTTTATTGTACATATATAATTTAATCTGAGTTTATCTGACAAATGTCTTAAATTTAGTGTGTAATGCATATATATTTTAATAATGATTGTGAATGCAGATCAGTACTTCCTATTATGCATAATTTTTAAGTATTTATAATGCATATTGTTGCAAATAATCTCTCTATTTGCTTTTATTTTCATGGCAGATTGGGGGTAATTTGAACATGATTTATTGTAATTTATTAATCATATACAAATGGTTCACACATTTCAGTTGGGGCGGGGGTGAATTAGAATGGGGAAATATTTTACAATGTGTCTGTCAAAGACTATGATGTCTACAAAATTAAGTTTTAATTATCTTTCGTTTTTATTGAATTAGTTATTGGTCGTAACTTGACTTTTTTCTGGTTTTTGAGAAATAATTTGAATTCTGGGTACGAAATGACCTGGGTACAAGTAGGTCAGACTACGATTTGAGATGAAACCTAAATAAAACGAAAGTAGAAGAAAAATCGTCTTTGGTGTTTTCAAAAAGTAATCAGAAAGCAAATTCAATTAAAATACATGATGTTATTTGAATAACAATGAAATAAAACTGTTTAACTGTTGAAACACGGGTTTTTTTGTCCAATCAGATGTCCTGAAATTCATTTGATCGGATCTCATGCAACTGTTGAAAGTTGTAGGAAACGAAAATTTGTTTTCTTAATTAGGAATTTAATTTTTCAAAAACACACTAAATAAGTCTGAATGTATTTATCACTCATTTAACAAAGTTGATAGATTATCACCAAACGTAAAATTAGTACGAGATTCATGTCACTGAGCGTGAAGTGATTCTTTTTTCCTCCATCTTGGAAAAGTTTTTCAACTTCATAGGTATAGAGTGTTATTTCCATATTTTAGGTATAGAGTGTAATTTCCATATTTGGGCATATGTACACGTGTTGTCTGTAGGGACTATAGTCTGTCCCAAGTTATTGCTTCCATCACTTTTTGATGATTTTTAATAAAAATACACATACCTGTGAAAGAAATGCTGTTGAAATCGATAAAAGGGAAAATATCCAAGACATCTTCATTGACAAATTATCATTTTTCACTCATAAAAGTTCACAGGAACGAAAACAAATTTCTTACGGAGATTTATAATGGGAAATGTTTACATCTTTTCTCCATTCGGAAGTTCTCGGGACACCTCGCACAATTTTTCAACGTTATCATCCGGGCTTAATAATGGCTAATGCAATGCTAAATCTCCGTAGACTTTCTATTTTGGGATGTGTATTGAAACCTGAAGCGGTAGAGGGGGCGTTTCAAAACAGATAATCTGGACATTTTTCATATTAGTGGATGAACATAGTTTGAGCACAAAGGTATTTATGATTATCGAAATATCAAGCAAAAAGTGGTGGAAGCAAAAACTCGGGACAGAGTATAGGGAGAGCTTCGCTCTCACGGGCCCGTGAGAGGGCTTCGCCCTCTATTATTTACTATACTATAATAAATTATATTTTCAACTCATCAACTTCTGTTTTCTTCTTGTTAACAGCCTTAACAGGCGGACTCAAAATTATCTGGGTGAAATATCATGTAAAAACACAACGCCAAGTCAAAATATATCTTATACAGTAGTGAAAAAGATTAAACTACTACAGTGGTAAACCTATTAAAAATATAAGCTAAAGTTGAATGAAATTACTTACAATATTGCGACAGTCCCATATACCATGCATTCATGTACGTAAAGCGAAATTAATTATAACATCAGGATTGGTGGTTGGTAGACAGATAAATTCCGATCAGTTTCGCTTATGATGTAGTTCTTTGATAGATAACGATGTGAATAAATATTTTTATGATATTTTTTTTCTATTAAAAAAAAATCTTTATATAGGTCTATGATAAATTTACAGTTGTCGGAATTTGAAACTACTTAATTTTGTTAAAAAAAAATTTACACAGTTGTATATATATAATATTTTGGACTCATGTCCCCAATGCGGCGGTAACCGCCATTTAGGCTTGTAGCTAATGCTCGTTTTTATAAATATATATTTTTATAAACTAAAATTTTACTAATGAACAAAGGTCCACTCCACATTCGTTGCTATTTGAAATCAATGAATGAGATACGGTTTTGAGTTCAGTATTTCACTTACAGAATCGATTAAAAAGGAAGTCATTGCAAGCATGACAAAATAGGGGTAAAGGGTCAATGGAAATAATAATGTAGAGTACATTAATAACTATTGAAAATGTACTGTTTGAAAAATAAACTATCGAGTTATCGACTATAGCTATTGTACGGACCAACTGAATAAAATCACATACCTTGTGCTAAGCTTGACACATGGATTCAGGCAACTTCAGTAGACTTCACGAGTACGTCTTCTCTTTGGCGGTTGCATATCAATATATGTATCGCGCATGTCTACTTAACTAAGTTGCATGTCAACATATTTATCTCGCATGTCTACATAACTAAGTTGCATGTTAACATATTTATCTCGCATGTCAACATAAATAAGTGGCATGTTAACATAACAAAGTTGCATGTTGACATAAATAAGTTGCATGTCAACATATTTATCTTGCATGTCAACATAACTAAGCTGCATGTCAACACATTTATCTCGCATGTCTACATAACTAATTTGCATGTCAACATATTTATCTTGCATGTCAACATAATTAAGTTGCATGTTGACATAACTAAGTTGCATGTTAACATATTTATCTCGCATGTCAACATAAATAAGTGGCATGTTAACATAACAAAGTTGCATGTTGACATAAATAAGTTGCATGTCAACATATTTATCTTGCATGTAAACATAACTAAGCTGCATGTCAACATATTTATCTCGCATGTCAACATATTTATCTCGCATGTTGACATAAATAAGTTGCATGTCGACATAAATAAGTAGCATCTAGCATCTTGGATGTCACATGTGGGCAATATTTAAGATTTTTTGAGATTTTTTAAAATTCTTATTTGATTGCAATTTTCTTGCATGTCAACATAGTTATGTTGCATGTTGACATAACTATCTTGCATGTCAACATATTTATCTTGCATGTCGACATATTTGATAGAAAAAAAACTTGCACACAAGGGGCAGAGATATGCCACCATACGACAGGTACATGAAGCTCTATTTAGTAACAAGTACATACCGTCCAGACACAGGTGTAGACGAAATAATTGGAAAAGGCGCTATACCTCTTTGTACCAAAATGTGTCTTTATTGTTTATTTTTTTATCTACATACCAATTTTAAATAACATTAAATTTAATTTGAATATTCATCTAAATGGAATATACATGCAAACATCAAGTCTTCTTCTTATTGAATGCGTATACAGATCAAGTACAAACACAGGGTCCTCTGACTGCATGTATACAACTCAAGTACAAACACAGGGTCCTCTGACTGCATGTATACAATTTAAGTACAAACGCATGGTTTCTGACTGCATGTATACAGCTCAAGTATATTCACAGGTTAACTGTAGTATACAGACTACGGTATGTACAGGTATTTATATAGTACATGTACGTTGACAATTGTGTTTTCTTGAGCCGTATTTAGTTAAGCCTAAAAACCATTTTAGTAAATACATTAAAACGTTAGCGACCAGTTTCTCAATTAATCATCAATGTCGGCGTGGATACCGTACTCACCCAAAGTTTGTCGATAAATTTGTTATTGGTACGCATGCATATTATCATAGTATGCACATGTGCTTACTATGGATGTTCATTAATATTTTACTGGGTTATGGGATTTTTTTTTTGTGTTTACCAGTGTTGGCTACGTCTAATTATTATGTACTCCACATAATAGGTATTGCTCGCCATAATGTGTACACATGCACTTTCAGATTCCTGTCACTTATCAGATGTATTCTTACCTTAAATCAATACCGTGGTTCAAACACAGTAACATTGAATTTCATTATACGACATTCGAATTCTTTCTTCATACACGGATTTTGATGTTGAAGAGGGGTCCAGAACCCACCCCCCTCCTCTGGAAATTTCAATTATAATAATTTCACAAAGTAAAATTACCAAGAATATGCCTCGTACACCCACCCCCCACCCCCAGCGGCAAATACAATTTCCTAGAAAAAAATCTAGATCCGCACGATAGACAGCTCCACAAACTTAAAAGGCGAAGGCTAAAGTGCGAAGGATCGAAAGTTGTTCGCTTCTTCGCGTTTGCATCCTCGCACTTTCGCCTTTGCATTTTCGCGCTTTGTCGTCGCATCTTCGTACATTCACTTCTTCGCCTCTGAACTTCGCAATTCGCCTTAGCAACTTCGCAATATCGCATCTACGCCCTGTAGGCGAAAATGCGAAGGTTAAAGTGGCCCCATCGGAATACCGTTTTTTAGGCTTTGAAAAAAGAACCTGATATGGAATTAACGCAAACTATCATGATCACTAGGAAATCAGCATTTATATAAAATGAAATTTATTTCCCTTTTTTTTAGTGGTTGGTGGTAGTTGGTAGTGTAATTACTACATTATGTATAAATTTGTACCAAAATGTGTTTTTATTGTTTATTTTTTTTATCTACATACCAACTTTAAATAAAATTAAATTAATTTTAAATATTCATCTAAATGGTACATGTATATACATTCAAACATCGAGTCCTCTTCTGGTTGTAGCGTATACAGATCAATAACAAACACAGGGTCCTCGGACTGCATGTGTACATCTTAAGTACAAACACAGGGTCCTCTGACTGCATGTATACAGATCAAGTACAAACCCAAACTGCATGTGTAAAGCTCAAGTACAAACACAGGGTCCTCGGACTGCATGTGTACAGCTCAAGTACAAACACAAAGTCCTCTGACTGCATGTATACAATCCAAGTACAAACACAGGGTCTTCGGACTGGATGTGTACAGATCAAGTACAAACACAAGGTCCTCTGACTGCATGTATACAATCCAAGTACAAACACAGGGTCTTCGGACTGGATGTGTACAGATCAAGTACAAACACAGGGTCCTCTGATTGCATGTGTACAGATCAAGTACAACCACAGGTTACTGTTAACAAACTTTTTTGGTCTGGATAAGGCTTGGTCGTTAGTTGTCGCGAACCAGTTTATCGGCAGTTAATCGCGAAATAAAGTCGCCGCGAATAAAAGTTGGTTTACAGTAACTGTAGTATACAGATTATAGTGTGCACAAGTATTTATATAGTACATGTACGTTTACAATATTATTTTCTTGAGCCGTCTTTAGTTAATCCCAAAAACGAAACAATTCTAGTTGATATATTAACATAAAGAGGTTAACGACCAGTTTCTCCATTGACCATCAATGATGACGTGGATACCGTACTCACCCGAGGCTTGCCGATAAATTTGTTATTGGTACGCATGCATGGATGTTCATTAATATTTTACTGGGTAATGCGGTTTTTTTTTAGGTTTTTTTTGTTTACCAGTGTTGGCTACGTCTAATCATTAAAATTATGTTCTCCACATAATAGGTAATACCCGCCATAATGTGTTCACAGGCATTTCCAGATTTCTATCACTTATCAGCAGTCTGCTTACCTTAAATCGATACCATTGTTCAAACACAGTAAATGGATTTCATTATACGACATTTGAATTCCTTGCTCATGCACAGGTTTTGAGGGGAAAGAGGGGTCCGTACCCCCCCCCCCCATCCCTCTTCCTCTTGAAATTTCAATATTAATAATTTTACAAAGTTAAATTACTAAGAGTATGCCTCGGACAACTCCCCCACCCGCGGCAAATACAATAATCATTCGCCCCCCTCCCTCTTCTAGAAAAAAAATCTGGATCCTCACGATAGAGAGCTCCACAAACTTAAAAGGCGAAAGTGCGAAGATGCGAAGGAGTTAACTTATTCGCCTTCGCATCCTCGCACATTCGCCTTCGCATCTTCGAAACGAAACCATACATTAATATAAAGAGGTTAGCGACCAGTTTCTCCATTGACCATCAATGACTGCGTGAAGCTTTTAAGCTTAAATATATGTTTCAAAAATATTAAATGGATGGGTGCTATAATTTGTGCACTTTTATTTTATAGCTTTACACTTCGCATCCGTATTATAAGACAAGTAAACTTATTTTGTCAAACAGTTCAAATTAAATTGGAATCTTAACTAGTAAATTGTATGTTTCCTTTTTCTCACGACACCGTACGTTTTATATCGGCTTGTTTAAATAGGTGTTTTTAAAAAAAAAAAAAAAATGTTTCGTTGGGGCCACTTCGACCCTCGCACTTTTGCCTCTAGGGCGAATTGATAGAGTGCGAAGAGTCAAAAGAGAAAGTTCGAAGGCGAGGCGAAGGAGCGAAAGTGCGAAGATGCGACAGCGAAGCGAGAAGATGCGAAGGCGAGAGTGCGAAGTTGCGAAGGCAAAGGAGCAATACTACTATCGCTCCTTCGCCTTCGCAATCTCGCTTTCGCACTTTTGAAGTCTTCGCCTCTGCGCGGTTCCAGAATTTTTTTCAGGGGGGGGGGTCGTCGGGACCCCCACCCCCCCCCAAAAAAAAAACAAAATAAACGTGCATGTAATACCAGTGCTGGCTATTCGACATTCGAGAGATTTGTTTATTTATACATGTATAATTAATACACATTCTACGATTCGCAAGCCGTTATTTGTACTGTTTATGTAATTTCTTTGTATTCATATTTTCGGTCTACGATGACCGAGCGGGAAGAGTACAGTACTATGTTAAAGACACTTTGGCAGTTTAAATTAAGTTTAGGAAGCCGTGTGATTTCCATACCACGCTTATGGATCATCGTATGTACAATTGACGGTGTTCACCAAACATCAGAGTCGTCTTTCTTAAATTTTTATGAGAGCTTTTTCGAAAAATAATTGTATATAATACCATATATTGAATAGTAAACGCCTTAGATTGCAAACTTTTACATTGGCCCCACGATCGCAGAAAAAAAAAATGCACACAAGTTGCAAATGTAGTCGTCAATTGTAAAAAAGACCAGCAAGCAAGTTTGCGAAAATTTTCTAAGATTATTCTTAAGAAAATTTATACGGTTAGACATATAAATAGGAAAAAGTTAAGTCCATCATAAGTCAAACTTTGCAAAAACCAAAGCTATCATAGGAATATTCTATACTAAGATTTCCCCTCATCAAAAAAAAAATCTTGACAAGAAAAAAAAAAGAAGAAAATTCTCGAATATCAAAATCTTAATCCGTTGGGGGGTTGGGGGGGTTGCGTAGTAGGGGGAGGGGACAGGGGCGGTACGTAGTATTCCTTTACCTTCATTTTCACTCTTGATGTCCTTATATTCTATTCCATTTCTATATGCTATACCCCAAAGAGTGTGTGTGGGGGGGGGCACACCACTTTAATTTAATTTTATATACGTAATTTAAGAAATGTGTCTGCTGCGAGAAAAAATGGGGGGGGGGGGGGCTCCCCTACCCCCCCCCTCCCCTAATGCTACGTGCCTGAATTCTTGGGTGTAAAACATTTTTAATTCATGCAACAATTAACTAAAATACATGTACATTGTACATGTACTTTTTAAAACTGACTTATATATGTATTTGAAAAGATTACGTTGATTTTATTCTGATTCTATAGGCATAGTCGCATTTTTTCCTTCAAATTCTTAAATAGCGCACGCCAATAAACATTCTCAAACCGCTGATTAGGATCTTCCGTTTCCAACGAGCAACGCGCTTTGCTCTTGTTTTTATTATTGAAAATTATACATTTTTTATTGTAACTTCTAGTAGTTAGGGAGGAAAGGTATTATTTTAATATTCAATAAAGGTATAATTTAATTTATGACAAAAAGAAACCATTAAAGATAAAAGATGAAATGTTGGGCATTGTAGCTAAATATTGCATCAAAAAGTCTCCCTTCCTTCTCTCTCTCTCTTTCTTTCTTTCTTTCTCTTTCTCTCTCTTAAAACGCGGGGGAAGGGTGTCATACTTCTCCTACCCCCATCTAAATTTGCGGTCTAGTTGATACGTTTTATCACGTTCTCTTGTATTATTTTGATTATCTGATCTTAATATACGTATCATTAAAATATCTAGAATAAGATGCACCCATTTTTTTGGTGAATCAGAGATACATGTATAGTAATTTTTTGTCACTCATCATTTATTTCAATTGTAGTAATTTATCTTGTACTTGTGATTTTGTATTCATCAATCATTAATAAAACTTAACAACATATCAATAGGTTGAATCAAGAAATAATTTGGCAGTGGCAGTAACATTGTTGTGTCGCAATGTAAGTCGACAATGTACGTGATGAATATATTGTATCTGGGCCGTCAGAGAAAAGATAACGGGGAAACGCTTAACGATTTCAAGTTGCTTTGCATGAAGCCTTCTTGTCCGTCTCTCTCTCTCTCTCTCTCTCTCTCTCTCTCTCTCTCTCTCTCTCTCTTGTATTGTATTGCATATCATTATCCTTATCTTTTTGCCACCATACTACAAACTTGGACTTGGGAATGACCATTCTGAAATTATATTGAAAGTGACCATGCAAGGTTATTGTACAATTACTTTTGAATTATACATGTATTTTGAAGTGAATCGCCAAGAGTAATGGGGAAGAAACACATGTAAAGTTTTAAATATCTAGTATTGTAGTATTTTGACGATCATTCCTATCAAGTTTATTAAGCTTAAATATGATTAGAGATGCTTAAATGGTTGTTTAAAATGATAAAAACTTTGAAATAGTGTAATGTACTAGTCAGACACTAGGTTGTCAGATCAATTTATACTTTGCCGGATTCATTAGAGTCTGAGTCATCTATTTCATATTTAGATATTTTACTAGAAAAAGACGTTAACGGTAACATAACAACTACTCTCTTTGATAAACATGATGGCATCAATTATTCTATCGTTATAACTTTCCTTAGTTACGTAGCAATATACCTTTATCACCTGCATATGGAGTTTGCTTGTTTGCTTTTTTGGAACATTTTATTGAAGCTCTTTTAAAATGTCACATATATATGGTATTAGTACAAAAGAGTAAATATATAATAATTCATATTTACTTATGAACTTATCTTCGAGTCATTTAAAAAATAAATATTTTTTGATATTTTAAGCTTGCTTATGTTGCATTACAGAATTCAAACAATCGCAATTGGTATATCTGTTTTAATTAATTGCATGGCTATTTGTGAAAATAGTAGCGTTTTTTATCGTTTAGGCAGAATATAAAGGATGTGATAAAACATCTAAAGGTTAATGCAAATTGTCATCTCACGGCTAACACAACGAAGTTTCGAAGTGGCTCTATCGGGACACCATAATCCCATACTCTCGATTAATTTTGCATTATTTTCTGCAACATCCTATTTGTTCATAGGATATTAATATCTTGGTCTTTTTTTTTCTTTTGGAAAGTTTTTAAAAAAATTTCATTTTTTCTGGGGATGATTTTCAAGGGCCAGTTTTCAGAGAGAAATACTTCTCTATCGAGATTTTTAGAGGAATATTTTTAAAGAGGGAATTCCACTCGACAGGACCGGAACCATAACTGTAAAAAAGATACGGTTTCGGTACAAATCTGGCCATGCACTTCACTGAAGTTGTAAAAAAAAATTAAGTCATGCTTTTAATATCGATTTCAATTTTATTTACTATCCAATATTATACATTGGCATGTAGTCATGAATACAATTACTAGTAACGTACAAAAAAAACCACACTCCATTTAGCATATCGGTTTCTAGTATGTTGGAGTTTTTCCTTTTCTAAAATCAAATGCACTGAATTGTTAAATCTCACGATGTAAGACTTTTTTTGCATATGACATCCTAAATGCTAATTGTGATGTCATGAGTTCAGTTGCAAAAGACATCAATTTCAGAGGAATTTCTTTTCAAACAATATAGACTACATGCATTGCAAAGATTTTATAAGAAAATTGAAATTACCGACTGTTGTCGACACTGCTTTTGAGAGGAAAATAACCCCTAAAACAAGTAGTTTTAAGAATATTTTCTGTTTAAAGTTTAGAAACGTATTAACTTTATGACGTATTTCCAGAACTGTTGTCTTTTATACCATATGTTTTTCATGATTGGTTACATTCATATGTTTAGGTCATTTTAAGGTATATTCAATCTTTATAAAAAAAAATCATATTCTCAGGAAATAATAAAAGTACCTTCTACTTCAGGATATTACCTTCGCATTTTGATACCACCTCCCGATTGCGCTTGAAAAATAATAAATCATTGCGAACATACTAGTATGTCGCACGTTTTTACAGTACATAGTAAGATTGATCAAAAGTAAAAACTTTGATTGTTTTGTGGGAGATAAACATAACGTCCTCTCATCGTCCTCTCAAGGCTAACACACCGTCCTCTCAAGGCTAACACATCGTCCTCTCAAGTTAACACAACGTCCTCTCAAGTTAACACAACGTCCTCTCAAGGCTAACTCAACGTCCTCTCAAGTTAACACAACGTCCTCTCAAGGCTAACACACCGTCATCTCAAGTTAACTCTCAAGTTAACACAACGTCCTCTCACGAAACCGGAACGTCCTATAAAGCATAGCGAAAATACCATGCTTTAATAACCTAGATACTGCATACTGCAACTTCCCATCGTGTAACTAGAGCCATTTCTTATAAAAGTACCGAATCTTGAAAAAAATAGCTCAATTAGAAAGTATGGTCCTCGGAGGAAGGTGGGGTGTCATAGTCCTCGCATGGTCGGTAATGCATGTATGTGTGTGTGTGCGTGTTGAAATGAAAAAAAAAAATCAGTAAGAAAGAATAGATAAATACTTATTATCTATATATGTTAATAACTCAAATACATAAATCAACACACAGTAAAGGATAAAATGAGTATAAATCTTTTTTTTTTTTTTTGGTGTTACACTACATTTTTGCTTTTTTTCTAATACTTAATTTAAATAAAATATTTTATTTTTTACAGTGTCGATATACAGTGTATATAAACTTTACGACATCATTTATGTTATTTTTTAACTTACAATGGTCAGTATGCGCATTAAAAGGCTTACATTGTACAAATGGCATTTACAATCCATTAAGTAATATCGAAACACAATGGAAGTCTTCATAAAACTGACGAGATTTCACCTACAAACATCATTTTTATTTCATCAACGACAATAGCTTAGACTGATTAAAACCACCCCCTTCCCCTTCCACTCGCCAGGGTTTAGCTGGTATCAATAAGCTGTCATCATTACACGACCTCTACATCTGCTCACAATTTAAATATACCAAACAGTCTGTTTATTGAGACGTGCATCTCTTCATCTTATGGGACAAAATAGAAAACGCACACAATCGATAAATATTTCTATCTCCTTTTTAGAAGAATGTTTAAAGCTGCAAAAACCCTTCCCTGATTGTCTTGATTGAAGCTAAGGTCGTGTGAAGATGAACTATTTCGATACTTAACAGATCCTGACAATTATAAAGAGAAGGGGTTGGAATTAACTAGATTTAATAAAGCTATATATAGTAATGTACCTAAGATTCTCATTTTACCTAATATATGAAGTTGATATCAATGGCAATGCGTAACCGCATCCGGACAATTCATTCAACAATTTAACATGAGCTGAAACATTTTAACATTGTAAATTAAAATAAAAATGTTATTTCACAGAATAGTATTCCAAGGCTTGATTTGAAAGCAATGTATGCCTACAAATACGATTACTAATATTAATATGAGAACTATAACAATAAAAAAAAAGATTTTCAATATCAATCCAAAACAATATTTACAACTCGCTTGATAACTATATTGTATAAATACTGTAGCAGAAGCTAAAATTGAATTAAAAATTGAATGCAGTGAAAGACTTCCCAATAGCTCTCGTAGTGCTCCTTACTGCTTTTGTTTCTCTTGATTCTGTCTTTTCTAGTGTATCACGTGTACTTTGATGTACTTTCCAGGTACCTATAATTATATTTTTAATATAATAGTAGTATTAAATTAAATGGGGACGGGATCCGTTCGTTGTAATCAGTAATAACTGTATACGTTTGGAAATGCCACAGTTTTTCAGAAATCACTTTTACTCTCGCAAATGTGTAACTAAAAAAAATAATATATATATATATATATATATATATATATATATATATATATATATATATATATATAAAATCCTTACCTTCACTGATCATCGGAATCGATCTGTTGTCGACATATTCCTTATTCAATTAGCGTGGCAGCGGTACAGGTAATATAAGCATAAAGATTATCGATTTGTTGTTTTGCGCATGCATTTTAAAAAGCTTTTGAGAAAATTTATTCAAGAGTATTATCTGATTGTAATGGATGAGGGATCTTTATCAGTTTAAAAAGGTTCAAAGTGCCTAACTCAGTGGTCTAAATGACGAACTAGAAGCTCCTTACAGGTATCGCTTGACTGTTTTGTTTCCAAGTCTTTGTTTAAATCGAAGACTTTTAAAAGGCATTTAAATATCAATTGAGACACTTAGAAAGGACAGAAATAGATTTTGTGTTAGGGTGGATATATATATATATATATTTACATACTAGTACTCTGAAGTTAACATTAAAAAGATGCTTGAATTTCTGATAGACAACATCTATGTAGTTTTTGGAAATCAAGTCTTCCAACAATCTGTTGGAATTCCCAATTGTGCCCCATTGTAAGCAGACCTATTTTTGTATTCTTATGAAGCAGAATTTATTCAAAAATTTGTACGTGAAAAAAATAAATCACTCGCTGTGGCCTTCAACTCAACATTTAGGTATATCGACGACGTATTATCAATTAACAATTATTATTTCCATACTTACGTCGACTCGATATATCCCAGCGAACTTGAAATAAAAGATACCACAGAGTCAGCGCCATCTGTTTCATATTTGGATATTTTACTGGAAATGGACATTGATGGTAACTTAACAACAAAACTTTATGATAAACGTGATGACTTCAATTTTTCTATAGTCAACTTTCCTTACTTATGTAGCAATATACCTTCATCACCTGCATATGGTGTTTTTTTTTTCTCAGTTAATTCGATACGCAAGGGCATGCTCTTCGTATAAACAGTTTCTAAGACGGGGCAAGCTACTGACAAACAAGTTGATAAAACAGGACTATCAACAGTCTAGTTTAAAGTAATCTTTTCGTAAGTTCTATGGTCGATACGACGACCTTGTCAGCAAATACAATCTTCCACCGAGTCGCTTGCTGATTGACGTTTTTCATACTAATTGTTAGACCGTAATTAATTACCTAATTGTCTACGGACTTTTGCGGTTTTTATTTTCCCGATTACGACAAAGAGCACACGGCGGGTGTGACCGATCAGCAGAGGATGCTCACTCCTCCTAGGCACCTGATCCTACCTCTATCTTGGAGGTTCGTGTTGCTCTGCTTTGAGTTTGTATTTCGTTTTATGGATTTTTGAGATGGTTGACGGTTTGTTATTGTCATTTTTTCATTGATATCAAAATGTTCAGACCCACGCGAGCTTCAAAGAAAATGACTTATGATCAAATATAAAACAAGTGTGTAAGTCTACATATATTTTGCATAGCAATTTTTATAGTTTCTGGCCATGGGAGAGATGGGTGGACAAAATTGTGTTCCATAATACTAGAAAATGACAAATAAGTCAGGAACGGAAGTATTTCATATATGAAGTGGGATGGAAAGAGACATTAACCTAAGACACAATCCGTGTAAAATTCATTAAAATTGATGGAGAAATGGCTAATAAACTAAAGGTGACTGCCATGAAGATTAATAATAAAAGTATAGAAGGAGAAACAGTATAAAAATAGTAAGGTCCGTCTGTTGTAGACAGAAAACTTTATAAAGCATATAAAAACAATAAAGAATGCTAGAGGTGTTTCACGTGAATGACAGGAAGACCCAATAACACGAATATACTGTTTTGTTCAAAATAGTAATCACATTTCACATATAGCTAGAGCAGTTCGCCGGCGCGAAGCACCAACGAGTGAGCAAGCTCTAAGAACTAGTGAGTAGGAAAATGAACGAACTATACCTACATATTCATCAAGGATTTGTTTTGGCCGTACCTCATATTTTTTTCTTAAAAAAAAGTATACATGCAGCTCTACACAGCAAAATGTGCCACATGTTTCACATATGTTGTGATCAAACATACGTATAACTCATGTGTATCATATGTAAATCATACGTGATTTTTCAACACATGTTAAACATGAGTTCAAAAGCATATGGTAAACGTGTGTATAAACGCATGTATACATACACACATGTGTAACATATGTAACTTTTCCCCATACGTTACACATATGTTATACATGTGTTATTCATGTGTATTTTTTTCTATATGTATTTCATACATTATTTTAACACATGAGATACATATGTGTGAAGAAAAACCTTTCCATTATACATGCGAAGATCCAGAAAATTTTTCAAGGGATGGGGGGGGGGGGGGGTCCGAAGAATAATTGTCTGTCGGGGGGGGGGGGGGGAGGTGCGAGGCATATTTGCGATAATGTTACTATGTAAATTTAATAAATTTTCATTATTTATCAGGGGGTGGGGTTGGGGACCCCCCTCCCCCTCCCTCTAGATCCGCGCATGTTATACATGTTTGTAAATGGCTTAAACTTTACATGTAGTAATGAATAGATGTATAACTGAATTAATAAATTAACTGAAGCCATGTACTCTCTTTAAATACATACGTATTGATTTAATGACGAATCCGGATTGAAGCCGGAATCGACTTAAATTTTGTCGTTCACAAATATACGTCACATTTTTACGTCACGGAAGCAGAAGATCAAGCTGCAGGGCAAATGTTTACAGATAAAGGTAAGTGTTTTCATTTACTTGCATTTTAAAATTTTATCATACAATGGCCGGTGGTAACAGAGGGAACATACCGGGAAAATTCGGGTTGAAAGACGATATATAAACGATCGACGGACACCATTGTGGTTTTAAAAAACAACTATATTCCTTTAAGCCTTTATGTTAATAAAAGAATTAAAAGTATATCTATAGTAAATGAAATACCAGTGAGTTAAATACAGTAGTTGAATCACACATTTATAGAATATTTCAGAAAACGAACGGCCGGTTACCTAGTTAACGATAGGTCTTTCAACGTGCTCAATACTGAACATAATTTTCCCGAAAGATCTCAACTCAGCAGCTAACGGAATTCAGTTGAATTAGGCTAATTAATTCATATAGGAAGCATAAGATATTTGTTGATCTGAAGATATATTAAAATATAAAAAGTTGAAAAGTGAAAGTAGCAAAAGAAGTAGAGCAAAGCTCGTTGCAAAGCAACGAGTACGTCTTGACTTCCATTTGCAGCTGAGGGAACAAAAAAAATCATCAATTCACCTACATGTTATTAATTCTTTATGTTTTTATATTACAAAAAACGATTGAATGATCAGTAAGTCGTCTAAATTAAGTTATATTCTTAATAAATGCTAATTGAATCACGTTTATAGGAATGCATCAGTGGGACAGATGTAGGATATCAACTATATATAACACAGTGACAGATGTCTCTCTAAATTGTTAAAATGTAAGTACATATATCATGGAATTTCAATCCAAACGTTTTATGAAACGCAATTTTTATATTCATTATAATTTATATGTAATATACATAAAATATGTCATTTTTAACTTTAGTATAATAAGCGTTGATAACACAAACTTATTGATATATGTAACTCATTATGATGTACACGTGTATGTATTCAACTATTTAGTGTAATATATTTTGTAGCAAATGGATGTAATATAAGATTTGTCTGGAAGAAGTCTGAAGACATTGTAGGAACAATCTAGGATCAAGACTTGAGTTCAAAGATAGCAGAATAAGCTGCACTGTGGTTGCAATAATTTTGAAAAATAATGGTAAATAAATTAAGGTTCTGACTGTATAGATTAATGTTAAGAATTTTATTACATTGACTATTTGTAAGTGTTTAAAATCTCACTTAACTCAACTGATTCAAGCTAATTGACTTATAGAATATTTTTATGCATTTTTTTTAGTCCAAACGTGCCTCTTTAAGGAAAAACATTGAAAAGTGCGAAGTTGGAGTTGGGCAGAAATCTGGCTGCGAGGCTGAATATATTCACTAGAGGTAAAAGGTTTATACATGTATAAAAATGTTTTACTTTTCTGACTTTTCTATATAGCCATCAACTCAGTCTGTCCGTCTCTCTCTCTTTCTCTGTGTGTGTGTATCTCTCCCCTCTCTCTCTCATGTATAAAATTTCAGACAAACCAATTTGCTTGTTATGGTTATTGTATCACCATATTATTGTACAGCTAGGATTGTTTATTTAAGTAGATTTATTGCAATTAGATTATACGATGTTATTGAATTTACAAATACAATTATCTTCTTTTTCAGAAACTGGAAATTTTGAAGACGATTTTGAGGACTGATTTTGTAATGGAGAGCTTGAAATTAAATATAATGTGATATGAACATGTGTGTTATTGTAGTTCTTTGTTTGATTTTTGTTTTTGTAAAATCTTACTAAGTAATTTAATGTAAAGAATTTTAATTTATTCCTTAGTACATATAAATGGGTAGATTTTAACATATGAAATATATGGTTAGTCACATATGTTAAACATATGGATAGAAAAAACATATGTTAAACATATGTGAAACATGTGTTTTAATACGTATGTGAAACACACGGGGTGTTTTTTATACGTTTCACATATGTGAAGACACGTATGTTAAACATATGTTTAACATATGAAAAACATATGTTGCACATTTTGCTGTGTAGTAGTGCTATGCCAAAAATGTCTGACATTTAACTCGTAATTTACGGTTTCTCGAGGTTTAAAGATACGTTTTAAGCATTGCACAAGCTCTCGTGAGACACAACATATTTTTTAAATGCTCCTATTCTTCCTTCGATATACGTACACAAATGATTATATATTTTAACGTATGTCATCACAGTGATCTCGCACTATATTTACCCGATAAATTTAGATGTGGATCAAACATTTGTAATGTGTGTACACGCTATTTCAGTATAAAATGCGATACCTGCCTCAAATGGTTAGATTTAATGGTTTTGACTTAGATAGATATATAACATATATACAAGCAAGAGCCATACTTTACTGTCATATCGACCAAATGTTAAGCTAGCTTTGCATACATGTACAGTTAGTATACATAATGAGAGAATCACAAAAATATATATTGCTATCAAAGTTACGGCCTCGTCATTCTGAACTAAATCAGAAAAGAATAAAGAGAAAAATAAACAGTTTAAAAATCAATGTAGATATTTCATATTATAAAATTGTTAAATGGAAACATTGGAAAATACACACCTACAAACAGAGACCGGGGCATGGATACAAACTACGTATTAAGAATGCAAAAGTAAAGAAATTAAACAAAAAGATATAAACCAGGGGAAAAAAATAAGAGTCAGATAACAACAAGGTACAAAGGAAAATTCATATTTATTGTTTACACTTTTAATCAAATTAAACACAAATTACATTTTATAAACTGATCAATTCTCTCCAAAATTAAAAAAAAACTGTTTTTGGGGAAGAACAAGTACTGTAAACCAATATTTTTTCGCGAAATGTTCGCAAGGTTTCCAAGAGCCTTTTTGTCGCGAATAGTTTTTGCCGCGAACCAGTATTTGCCATATTGTTCTAATAAAGAAAAGAGATGTGGATAAGCTTTGGTCGAGGAAGTTAATCGCCGCGAAACAGTTCAAACTGTTTATTTAATGCTTATATTCATTGTTAAAAAAGGGTTGATTTATATTCAGATTAAAATGTATTATAGATAATAATCTTCATGCGCGGATCTAGAGGAGAGGAGAGGAGGTCAGGGGGTCTGGACATCCCTCTCCTCGGGAAAATTGAAATTTATTAAATTTACATAGTAAAATTATTGAATATAGGCCTAGGACCCCCTTTAGTTCTCTACCATAACAGCTTTTTTATACAACAGGGGTGAATAAACCACGTGTTTCAACTATTGGTGGTCAATATCCCAAGGTTCAAACTCATCAGATGGGAATGCACACAAGGCGAACACAATCACTTAGATCCGCGAAACACACTGCATTATTACTAGTATAATCATATATTATGTGTAAAAATGAATACAAATAATTATTTAGTTTGGGAGAACTTAGCATTTATTTGTATATAAGAGCATGTATGGATGATTTTTTTTAGAACACTTTGATGTCGCAAGGATACAGGTTTTCAGATCCTTGATTTGATTGGTTAATTAAGATGTTACAGCATTTTATGTTCCGTGTACATATTTTGTAAATATTTTACTGTACTATGTTACATGTATATATTTTGTATATATTCATTTTATATCAAACATTATTGTATATATGTTTTAGAAAATAGAAAAAAAAACGTAAAAAAAGAAATATGGCCATAAATGTTGCAATAAGATTTCGAATACTTATAATTCATGTTATATCAAATGTTTAAATCTTAAAAACTTAATTCCTTTAAATCATTATGTTTCAAATTTATGTCAATTGTTATTAGTTAATCAAGCCTCACAGGAAAGCTAAGTATTTTAATTACATAACTTTGCATGTTTCGACTTCTTTACCTGGCACCTGTGAGCGTTTTAAGAGCCATTCTCTGTAAGCACTTAAACTTTTTCGGCACGCATAGAAAGCGATTTTGCCGAAAATTTTCCAAAATGTAGACCTTATTAAACTATCTAAAAATCATATGTCAAATTATGTATATACTGACCAGTTTCCATGGAAACTCGACCCAAACTTCAATTTTTATCAAAATTGACTATTTTTACTGCAGTGTTATAAAAATATGCGGCAAGCTCAACGTTTCACAAGCATAGAATTAAAATCATCAAGCCTTCAACTATCTAAAAATGTAAAAACATGATGGGGAAGCTATCCTTGTTGTTGTGAAATAATTAGTTAAATAATGATTACATTTTTGGAAAATGAATTATTTCCCTTTGCAATTTAGAACTCTTTTGTGCTGGGAGTTCAAAAGGGAATTGTTGAAACAGCATGTCAACAAAGTGGTTTTTTCCCAAAATCTTGAAGATTTTATCCTTATTTTTGATATGACCCATAGATATTGTCACTATACCTCTAATATGAACCTTTATTATATTAGCGTTTCCGAAATTCCATCCAATGCCTTATCATGTTTATGTAGTGCAGTTGAACTTGATGAATCTTTGTTACTTCAGGTTTGTATTAGTTAAGCATATGAATTACTCATAATAAATACTCAAAATCATAAATTACAAAGAATTTACCAGTTATATATAATACAATGTTCCACTGGAACTTATTTTACATGCATGTGTAATTAATGTTTCTTTCAATCTAAAATTGGAAAAAAAATGAGTTCTTTCCCTTTTAGTACCTCCAATCTCTGTATAAAAACAAACTAGAAAATCAATACACACAAGAAAACCAAACTAATTAAATCTGTAAAAAAAAAAAAAAACAACTGTTTGCAAAAATATAGCTATTACATATCCTGGTATTCTATTAATAATATAAAAATTATTTCCTTAATTAAAGAAACCCCTCCCTCACCACAAAAGCTTGGAAAGTACACACAAAAACACATATGTATCATTTGTAAATTAGAAAATCCAAACACTTTTCACATATGCTTATAGGTACATGTATTCATTTTTAAAATATTACAACTGCTTGTTGCATGTACATTTATGTAGAATGCATTCATGCATGTGGGGAATACAATCAACAGTCAGAGGTATAGTTTCTAAATTTTTGTAGTAGAGAATTTTGTTACTTTCTTAAAATTAGTTTCCTGCTATATTAAGAAAGTTGAAACATGTTACCAGTTAAACTAATTGTTATACTGTTTGGGGGGATTATTTTTCCAAGCATACTCACATCAATAAATAAAAATGCATCTAGGTACTGTATTTATAGGCATTTGTTTTAAATTGGCTAGTGTTTACTGGTCTTTATGCCAATAATTGTCATTGAGATATGGAATGGGCTGTAAATATGATACACAGATCTTTTAACTTTTTATTTCTTGAAAAACTTGAGTTTAAATAATTTGCCATTACACACACTGATCTATAGGGGTGTCAGGAGTTAGGGTCACTTCCCCTGTTGTATTTAGAATTACACAAATTTCATAAAGAGAAGTAACCAAAAAATGACAATGAATCCGGCCTACCCCCAAAAACACTGAAAAATCATGTTTAAAATTTATTGTGGGGTCCATTGTATTATGATAGGAGTTACCTTAATTTACTTTTATTATCTATTGAAGTTCACATACCTCAAGATTTATAATTATTATAAACAAATGAAATCTGCAGCATCAAATTTATGACAATTGGGATAATTTCATAACTGAATGCTTTCATGATACCAACATTAGTATCTGTATGTGTACATAGAATTACACAGTAACGAATTTATATTTTAACTTGATGAAAGTAATATTTTTTTTCTGCTGAGAAATTATATTTCATTAATAACTCCTATGCTGAGTTCTATATAAATGAGCCATTCTGATTCAGCAAAAACTGTTAATTGGTATGAACCGATAAAAGGAATGAAATATTATATGCATTAGGAATGTAAAAATAACAATAAATACAACGTCTAACTAAATATTTGGATGAAAATGTTTAAAAATTCTCTGCATGGGTAACCTGCAGGAATTATAAATTTTATTTTTGTAAATAATGCATGTAAATTAATAATTTATCACAGGATGAATGACCATCTTTAAGTTCTCCTTAAAGATAACTTAAAGGTGCTTAAAGGTAGCTTAAAGACAATCTTTAAGCCACATTTAAGCTATATGTGTTGCTTAAAGGTGGCTTAAAGAAAGCGTAAAGATGGCTTAAAGGCAGCTTAAAGACTATCTTTAAGCCACCTTTAAACTACCTTTAAGGACAACTTATAGGTCCTTAATGTCCAAACTTCTTTAAACCACCTTTAAACTACCTTTAAGCCACCTTTAAGCCACCTTTAAGCCATTAAAAAATGTTTCAATTCAACACTGTGCTTAATTTACCAACAAAATGTATTAATTTTATGATAGAAAAGGTATTAAAAACGGTTTTTGTTCTAGAAAATAAAATGAAAAAAAAATTCAAAAGGCCCAAGACGAGGATTGAACCCGGGACCCTTCGTTTACCAGCATCACCTCTCTCCCTCTGCGCCAGGGCAACTTATATATTTTAGGAGGTTTTTATATCCTATAAATTAGTGGCTATTGAATCAATGTATTAAGTGTGTATTTTTTACTTGAAAAGATTTTGACTTCCATTCAGTTTGTAACAATCAATTATATCTAATTTATAAATTAAATGCATGCATGTATTTAGAATGAAATACGAAACTTGGTCTTCAGTGAAAAAAAAATATATTATACCAGGGACGTTTATACTAATAGTTAGTATATACGTCCCTGATTATACCTAAATGGAAACCGTTAGGCTTATAGTACTTAGTTAATAAATTCAAACCAAGTAGATATAGGCTATGTTCATCTAATTCATAGCTAAATGAACTTAAATGCAAGGAAGAAGATGAAACTATTTCTTGTATTAAATGCATTGAAACTATTAGCTAGGGTATTAGTTCTACGCAATTTCCCGGTTTTCATGATCACGGCGCCGTTCCAGGAGGTATAATTTTAATAATATTGATTAATATATATTTACAACAGATCTAGAATAACAAATGAAATGATATATGTTTAAATGTTTAATTGTATACATGATTTTTAAACTATCAATTCTATAACAAACAATATTACCAATTACCGGTGACGTATTTACTGCATGTGGCAATTGCAAATGATGTATGCATATACATGTACTTGTACATACAATTGTATGATGTACCAGGCCGGGTGTGTGACATATTTTACCCTTATACATATATTTAAATAATTAACCCCCATCAAACATCGGTACAGTAATTAATTAGCCTCTAGATTTTACTCTTACATACTTGTATCTTTAATGTGTAGACGTAACATTTTAAAAACCCACAGCTAGGAAATAATACTTTGAGAATGAATTACAAATGTAAATAAACTTTCATTCACTAGACTTACCGTATACACGTACATACTAAGATTTCAACGCCTTTAGAAACTCTGACGTGCACCTGGGCACACGACACACCTGTTGTGTATATCTTGTATATTCTGTGTTAGTTCCAGGGTTTTTTTTAACTTGGACAAACAAAAGACTCTAATTAGATATACACAAACGAACAAAACTATGTCTAGACAAACAAAGCGGTAATATCCCGCCCGATATAACCAAGGCAGTTGAGAGTCTTTTCATCTTTAACATGTATCTAACATATCTAGAATTAGACCTAGAAATAATAAAAATTGAAAAAAAAACGACTAAATTAAATCATTCATTATTGGTTCATTTTTTTAATTTTTTTAATAACCGGATGAACTAAGAGAGAGAGAGAGAGAGAGAGAGAGAGAGAGAGAGAGAGAGAGAGAGAGAGAGAGAGAGATTTATAAAAGCGATTTGTTTCAATGCGCAATTTATAATAGGAAACAAACAAACTTTAATATAATTTCATGCGCAGATTTAGATACAAAGAATGCGCTAACCCATACAATAATTTTGAAACAAAAAAAAATATAAAGAATTTTATAACGGTAATCTGTGTCCATTGGAGCGGTGTTGATGATAGCGATCTGTGTTAAATGGAGCGACAATTAAAACCGCCTGGGACACCCCCCCCCCCCTTTCTTGGAAATTATATCATCACTCGGATCACCCCCTCCCATCCCTATAAAAGAGCTTTTGCATTTAATATATGTTTTCAAGATGAATCTGTTCAGCTTGATCAAACCTGACTTAAAGGGAACTTAAAGATGGTGTAAAGACAACTTAAAGGGAGCGTAAATGCCAATTAAAGGTGCTTAAAGGTGGCTTAAAGATGGCTTAAAGGTGACTTAAAGAAGTTGGGACATTAAGGACCTATAAGCTCAGCTTAAAGGTGACTTAAAGGTGGCTTAAAGATTGTATATCCTTTAAGCCACCTTTACGCCACCTTTAAGTCACCTTTAAGTTAAGTTAAATCCTTCTCCGTGCCTGAAGGCGCATAAGGCCGGTACTTATCCCCGGTTTCCGTGGTGCTAAGCGGATGAGAGTCAGAGACTCCCCCTGGATGGGACACCAGTCCATCGCAGGTTAACCCCCAGCGTAAGCCGGTACCCAGTTTCAGCTGGGTGGACTGAGACAATGTAGATAAAGTGCCTTGTCTAAGTGCACAACACACAACATTAGGTGACCACAGCGGGGTTTGAACCAGCGACCTTTAGGTTACTGGCCTAACGCCCATGACCACTGAGCCATGTGCTCCACAAGTCACCTTTAAGGACTTGCTTAAAGATTGTTTTTCGCCCTGTGTATATTAATAATTAATAGTTATCATATCGGGTACTTGTATAATATAGATTGTAAAGTTTAAAAAAAGATAATTTGAAAATTCATGATCCTTGATTATAGTTAAATAGGAAATATGGAATGAAACTAGCAGCCTTGTAAATACTTTGATCTAAGGTGACTAGAATCCAGTTCTATACTAGGACTAGTGTACATATGGTAACTAAACAATAACCATGTATGCTGAGTAGCAGTTTCCAGACAAGTTTTTAAGAGTTCTTTAAACTTTTCTGGACACTGCTTGGTTATAAGCATATGGGTTTATCCATGAATTAAAAATTCAAGTTGTTTGAGTGAGTGAATTGACATTTCAAGAAATGGAGAAATGGAAACAATAACAACTTGGATTCTGACCAACATATTTATAATTAGAAGTACTCTTAATTTTATTTTGCAGCTAAGAAAAATGCAAGCATTCATAAACATAGAATATAATAAATCAACACATAGATCATTACTTACAAGTACATATGATTGATTATATTTTTACATATATATATACCAGTACACTTGATTTTAAAAATAACATAATTTCAGCATTCTCATCTTTATGCATTTTTTTAAATTCATTAAAGTTATAAATAAATAAAATACAGATGTATGATTTTATTAGTGCTGCAACAATAACTTGAGGGATTGACAAAGAAGATGGCAAAGGATTTATGATAATTTATATTAGAATACTATTAATAACTGGTACATGTAATAATTACCATAATATATTTTGTTACCTTAATCATTTAATTCTTTGAATGAAAATTTAACATCAAGGAAAATTTTACATCAAGGAACAAGTCGGCTGGTTTTTCGCACTGAATAATAAGTACATGTACATGTAGCATTATGATCTTTCTTACCATCATATAATAAAATGTTACCATAGCAATCAGTTAGGCAACAAGAGATCTAAGGGCCTCATGGCTCACATGAGCAACTGTAGCCATAACTCTGATGAAATCAGAACAATGTATTTTGACAATTTAGTAGATTATATCTTGTTTAAAAAGATCTTTAAAATTTTCTGCACATATTATCATGTTAAACATCAAACTTTTTTTTCTTCGAGAACATTTTGAATTTTTTTCTTTTTATTTCTATGTTAAAATTCATCCCCTCTAATTGTGGGCCCACACTACTCCTAGGAATCATGATTTGAACAAACTTGAGTCTACACTACCTGAGGATGCTTCCACACAAGTTTCAGCTTTTTAGGCCAAATGATTTTTGAGAATTTTTTTAAAGAATGCCAGCAAATTTTTAATAATTATAAATAAGGACCCTGCTCTGAATGTGACCTATAGTGATCAGTTTGTCTGTACATTCATCCATCCAACCATCTGTCCATCTAAGATCACTTTTCCAGAGTATCTTCTCTCTCTTTGGTCTACTCTGACTCATACTTCACTCACAGAGCGCATGTGCAGTGACCTTGAATGATGTCCAAGGTGAAGGTCATATCAGATTACTCTAAAAAAAATTCTAAGCATATACACCCTCCTCTTAGCTCTGTCTGGCGCATACTTTTCATAAACATAACTTTTTTATGTAAAAAGTGTGCAGTGACCTTGAACCAATTTCAAGGTCAAATGTAAAGGTCATAGCAGATGTATAATTCTTTATTACTCCCCCCAGGAGGGTGTTGCCCTTTATTCTAACAAATTTGAACCCCCTAAACCTTGGGATGATTTGTGCAAAGTTTGGTTAGAATTGGCTCAGTGGTTCTGGAGAGAAATCTAAAAATGTGAAAAGTTCACGGATGGACGGACAGACAGAGACGGACACCCTACAAAAAGCTTTTAGTTCAGATGAGCTAAAAACATAAGTTTGATAAAATATGCATTTCTATTTTTTATTAAAATTTGGTAATCATTACATAATGAAATAAGATAGAAAGACATAAACTGGCTATAATACATAGAATTGAACGAAATCGTTTCTAATGTTTCCATGGTAACGGTTGTCTATATTTCTTATCTAGATTCAATAATTTATAATCCAATATTACAAACACTCTCAATTCATTGGATATGTAGAATTTCACATATTTTCTTCTTAAAAGGACATAATTTACACATATTTATAAATCATAGTAAGGGTTTTAAAAAGTTTGAAAGTTGTAAAATATACACATTTGTTTCCATGGATACAACAACTTTGAGGAAACTTCCCCATCATGTTCTGATTGTTTCTGATAACAGAAGACCCAGTCATTTCAAGATTGGTGTCGGTTTGCATCAACCTGTCCGCAAGAATTTACAGGGCATCACCAAAAATGCCTCATTTCTAGGTTTTTTACATAGTCGTTTACCAAGTACTTTTAAGCCCTTGGTACAATAAAGAAAAATAAATACTTTGATTTGCTAAATGTATTATTCAATAGTTAAGATGTGATGCTTTGAGAGTTTGATGAAGATTTTTCACAACAAATCTAACTGAAATAAATATTTAAGCAGAAAAAGTGTGTTTTTCAATAAAAATTAAGACCATTTTGTGCTAAGAATGATGGGTATGTGTATTCATGGTAACGTAGTTGCCTAGCAACCAACTTTTAGTGTTTTTATGATAGGTATATGATAATATGCATCATATTAAAATTTGAGGAAAATCGGTGACTATGCGTGCCGAACCTCCTATACAAATGTTTAAATGCTTACAGAGAATGGCTCTTAATTACATAATTTAAACAATGGTTATTAACGTTAATTATATTGATTGTTACTTGTTTTTTTTTTCATTTTATCCACGCCCATTAGTAATTAAATAACCAATTATATTTCGTATTCCGAGATTATCTTTATGGGCGTGACTTTGTAATTATCGACAGGATAAATCCAAACGACCAACGCAAATTGTCACCTTTTGACATTTGCCATTTCAAGAAATAAACTTTATATGTTGGCCTTATTTAATATTGGTTTTTTTTTCGAAGGTAAATATATTTTTTTATTTCATCTTTGTTAATTTCAGGAACTTTTTTATTGTGATTGTACACCTTTTGCTATTTCAAATTAATAAACTTTATATTTTGGCTTTATTTAATATTTGGTTTTATTTCGAAGTTTCCCAAGATCCATTATTCCCCGGTACCTCAGCAAAGCGAGTTCACAGCGAAACACGCTATAACAAAGATATTGAATCTCGAATTTTAAATCT
The DNA here is from genome assembly GCA_020458035.1 of Magallana ariakensis. Lineage (NCBI taxonomy): Eukaryota > Metazoa > Mollusca > Bivalvia > Ostreida > Ostreidae > Magallana > Magallana ariakensis. The sequence continues at coordinate 32,979,897 of CM035811.1, read as the reverse complement.
TGAATTTCGTATTTCGTATTTACGGTGTATTTTGAATCTCGAATCTCGGATGAGCCTTCTGGGCTTTCGTAGAAAACGCTTCCAAATATCTAGACTATGAATTTCTAAAAAGAAATGGTCCGTTGATTTTTTTTTAATAAATACATTGTCATTTAGTTGTGGACTACTAAATAAAATATGACACGGTTAACAAATATAGAGACAGAACTTGGCAGCCGTACATGCTGGCGCATTGGGAAACCGAAATACCCGATTTGTTCAAATCGAAAGTTGAAAAAACACAGTTTGGATCACATTTTCATCTTGAACTTATCTGGAGAACGTTGATGGTAAATTATGATAGCATGCCGTTTTATTTAAGACGTTTTTATTTTGCATTGTTTATTCCATCTGATCATATTAAGCTGATTATTAAAAAGGTGCCGATATTTGTATTTATATATAACTATGGAAAGGCTTTCCGTACTAAGCTCAACTTACCAACATTTTTCAAGATATACATTACGACTTTAAATGTTTAACAATTCTCAAATAAATCAATAATTTAGAATTATCTAGTTTTCATTGATGTAGGGGACATGGATTAGTTGCGTATAATTTTATTTCATTCTTTTTTCATATCTTGTGCATAGATGTTAATGAAATTGTGTACGATATCACCGGATTTCGTTTTAAATAGACGGCCGTTCTTATACGTTATTTTTTATGTATTAGCTGATATCGTATATACAATAAATCATTGCGAATATGAGTCATTCTACATGTTTGCAGTAAAACTTTTAAGAGTTACATGTAGCAACCAAATGTTGAAATGTATCTATGTAGTATGACTGATGTCAAGATTTGGTTCATCAAAACGGCACAAATAATTAAAACAAGTCTTGAAAAATACTCAGTTTCAAATAAAATGAATAAAACGTTTTAGAAACTACCTTAACAAACTTGTAATGTTATGTTGTACAAATTGTTTTAGTTTTTTTTTCTAAATTGTATTGTGTTTTAGAAATATTAATTTCTACTCGGTATAATCCTTATATGCTATGAATCATAGATGCGTTAAGCATAACTTAAAGGCATCGAAGAGAACATTTACCTTTAAATATACTGACTTGAGTAGTCCTAGTGCATACATAAATAGGCGAATATGCTATTTAAATGTAATCTTTAAAAAATCGTACAAAGAGTATTGTGCATTCTGATAAAATAGATTAAATCCGCATTGACCGTGCTTGATGTGATGATTAATTTAAACTGATGAATACATTGCACTTTGCAATCAATTAAACCGTAAACAAAAGAACCAATTCAAATCGATATTTGACAATTCTTTAAATTTTACCAATGTAAATGTATCTTTTGTATTGTTTCCTGTCTAGTACTAATCAATATTAACACAGGTTCTAGAAAAAAGCACAACCTTTTAAAGAAAAAAAAACCCAGCAATTTATTTTGAAAAAAAGTATAATAATTCCCATGATCTTTCATGTTTAGGTCATTGGATATGACATCATGTAAACTTTTCTGACCACTTTTTGTCCGAAGCCCGTCCGTCCGTCTGTTGTTAATGTTTTTCTTTTTGAATTCATTTTTCCCTCAATTTTAAGTCTCTTCTCCTAAACCAATAACAATTTAACATTGTAAAAATCATTACAAGGCGAAAGGGATTCAAGTATGTTTAAATATAGGGTCAAATCCTATTCAATGGAATGAATAGATAAGCTAATTAAGAGCTAATATATTTAAAACTTTGTTATTGCCTTTCACAAACCTCTTTCAAAATAAAATAATAACAAAAAAGAAATATCTCAAGAAAAAGCTGACATTTTTGAAAGCATTACCAGGTTGCATGTACATTGCATGTACATTTTTGTGAGTTATGTTTAGTTTTTATTTACTAAAAGTTATTGTCTCGTTGGGTGTAGTTGAAGTTCATGTTTTGTTACCGAAATCATTGTAAACTACGTGGAAGCACCCCCATGTAGTGTGACTCTAAGTTTATTCATGTCATTATCACGGAGGAAACCCAATTGGATAAGGGTCGAATCTTTACATTGCATTTTTTTTTAAATCAGCCAAGGTGAGAGGATACATTGGTAATTTTATGTTAGAATTTATAGAAAAAAATCTTTAAACAATCTTGTTTAATCTGTTGTTGGATTTATGACTTCAATAATTGTATATAACTACGCAGCACAGTTAAGGCTGTCAATAAATTCCGTTCAGACAAAAAGTACGGGAAATGTGCATTATGGCATCACAGTATATTACAAACCTCGAAAGTACTAATTAATTCATTTATTAGCAAAATTAATTTATACTATTCTTTTAATTAAGAACAACGAATGTTATTACTTACAATTTCGATGTCTGTTATATCGTACACACTGAAAAATAAGCGAGAGGTCATTCTCGCTGTACTACAAAATATGACGTCATATTCTTCAAAGTGACGCATTAAGTAAAGTCAGTGAAGGCTATCATGCGGTTTTTCTAGCGATGAAAAATAAATTCCATAGATTAACGGAAAATTATAAATGAATATTTTGTTTAAAATTATGATTAGTAGAATGCCAATTATATAGTCTTATTTTCAATTTGTTATAATTATACATCGTATTAAGGTAGTACAAAACAGATAGCGAAAAATTTTCCCTTAATTCATTTTTTTTAAAAATTGCACCAAATGTTAATCATACTAAACTGTATACATATACAAAGTTTTAAAAAAAAATTCCACCATTAGTTTTCTCGTAATCTAGGTCACAACTATGGCTTCCGACACCCTGTTAGAAAAGGGCTAGGCTCATCAGAATACATGATTTAAAAGAAAAAAAAATTGTCAAAATATTTTTTGGGCAAATATTCATTAACAAAGAGACTAAGACACGTTAAACGTTAAAACAAATAATAATCATTGACTTTGATAATTGTTTGTACCAATAAAATCAGTCCAAAGTATATGCAAGAAGGCCCTATTTTGGAGCTATTCGTCATACTAAATACCGTTTTAATTTAAATTCCTATCATTCAAATTCCACAAAAAACTATCATATAAATTGTTGGAATATGTAGATAATATTATGTAAATACCAAAACAATTCCACCACTAGATATTTTTAAAAAGAAGTTTAAACCTCCCTCTCCCACTTTGTTACAAAGTATTATTTGAACAGTTCTTGCACGGCGTGACGCCATAATAAGACGTTTAGAACATGACGTACGTCATTTATTTGTTTTTCGTAAACGTTTGACTTGCGCGAGGATTTCCGAAGTGTTTGTTTTTCGGATACTGTTTTGTACTACCTTAAGAGGCAACCTCGGTTTTGTATAAAATATCGTATATTTTAAAGCTGGGTGCCTAAATAAATCACTTTATTGCAAGGGCATACACTTATCTGATCATGACAAACTTTTACATGTGAATTTGAAATATGCTATGTAATTTAAAAACTTCTAAGATCCTTGTGAAATCTCACAAATTAATTATTTTTTAATGAAATTAACACTGTGACCTTCAAAATTATTCAACATATGCATTATAAATTATGGTTTTTTTCTAACAAATACTATTATCTTACAAAGTTCACAGCGTTTTTTAAAATCTACTATATAACATCAAGTTATTTTATAATTCAGTTGTGAATTTTGACATGATTATGCCCTTGCAATATTGAATTTTTTAAATGACCTCAAAACCACAAATACATCCGCTTGTACTATGCGACTGACATATCACGTGACCACTATGAACATAAAATATTGTACTATTATATATATATATATATATATATATATATATATATATATATATATATATATATATATATTTCAGAAATATATTGCATTTGAGCGACTGTTATTGATTTTAAAAAAGACATGTCCGATGAACTAAAGTATACTTGTTTTCATTACAAAAATTCGCCGATATTTTTATTGGCCGCCTTAACTGTACTGCGTATTTATGACTTATTTATTTTTTGTACAAAAAATAATCATTATCATCATTGAGCGGTTTTAAAAAAAATGTTTTTATGTTTGCTCTTACAAAAAAAAAATAATACTGTTTAAATGCAAATTATACAATATAATGCAAAAAATCGAATAATAGTGCACATATAAATCTATTTGTTTCACCTCATTGCAATATGCCAAACAACTTAAATATCTGTAAAATTGAATTCATTTACCTTTGTCATACCGGTATTTATTTAACGTGCATAACCTACATATGCACTAATCTGAATAGAAATTATGTTGTTAGGAATCTAGGTTTATCTCTAAAAAGTCCAATCTTTTTACTAAGTAAAGTAGCCAAGTGTGTTCTTTTTTTATTTAGGAAATTGTGAAAATACACGAGAAAAAATGGAACAATCAACAACTGATGGAACATCTCAATATGACAAAGACGATATTTACACTTCAAGTGATGAATTGAGTAGCAGTTCCTTCTTACAGTAAGGATATCAAACTTGTAAACTACTAAAATGCTATTTTAAAAGAACATAGCATATTGTTGCAGTATGAATTTTTCATTTGCAAAGAAATACAGAATGAAACTATGTCATTTAGTTACCTTTAATTAACCACAAGGGGGTAGGATGTTTCGACCTAAATGTCTTATTAAGTTAGACGTACATGTATATAGGTTGCAGTTTTGAAGTTTGAATATCATGAAACTCAAATGTGTAATGACTAAATGTATGACTTTACTTACATGCATATATTTTGTATGCAAATATTTGTTATATTGTTGCAGCATATATATGTGTTGCTTTTGATAAAAAAGAATACATTGAAAAAAAAACCAAAAACTTCAATCTTTTGATTGCAGAATCCAGACCCCTTCACTATTTTTTTTTTCAATCGGGAATTTAAGAATAATAAAACGTATTAAAATCGTATTGGTTTCATTTGAATTACAATGATACTTATGTTTTATTGAAAAGCGGCATATAAAGTAGGAATGCACTGTTTTATTTTTACGATATAAAAGTTAAAGTATATGATCCACACACCAATTAAAATATTTTGTATCAATTTGAATATAAAATTTTATCATAAGTACATGTATAAGAATATTAAGTGTAAAATGATTAAAAAATAAACAGCAAATGTCAAAAAGTTCACTGGGATATGGACTTGGATAGTCACGTGAAAAAATCATGTGAAGCCCGAAGGGCTTCTCAAAAGATTCGTTCCAACCAAGTTCACATCCCGGATAACTTTTTAACATTCATTTGCTGTGTATTACTTATATTTGGGTTTGAAAGTGGCAAACCGTATTGAATCATTTATAAACGGCGTAATTACGTTTACAATATTGCAATAGTTAATCGATTAGCGCGTGCATAAAAAATAGTTCACACAGAAAAGAACATTTTTGCTATTCTATAGGATCAAATAAGGAAACATATTTGCAAATGTAAATATATGAAGATAATGCATAATCTACATGAGTTTATGTACATACGAGTTGGTGTTATGCTATGAATTTTCCTACGTACGATTTAATTGTGCGAGATACAGGTAAATTGGATAGCTTCTTCCAAAGAATTTTGATTTTTACACATTCCACATTCCATAATATACCGAATACAAATCATGTGATTAAATTCCATTTATTCTAAAGTGTATACATGAATTAAAATTTTAATGAATGTTCCTACAACGTAACGGAGAGGATTGCGTATCATATTTTTGTCTGAAAAAAAAACCTAACGAAATAGTTGTTGTTTTTAATCAAGGGTGGGTAAGCTTAACCGCTGCAATTCAACTGTCTCTTGTGCTTCAGGCAAGCAGACTGCTTATAATTATGTGTCAACATACGATGAATGATTGATGTACACTGATAACAAAATCGTATGAAACTTACTTGACCGATCAAATGATTCATTGAGTTCTTAAAATACTATTTAACAACAAAAAGAGAATATATAATAAAAGCATGTAAACAATTGTCAATATGTTTTAAAAAGTTTAAAATCACATTGTCGCGCTATTTTACAAGAAGCCCATGGGGCCACATCGCTCACCTGAGTAACAATGGCTTTATATGGGTGTTCAAAGGATATTGTGCCATATGGCCCCTCGGTAGAATAACAAAAAAGAATATGGTAAAGTATCCAAATTTTTCACTTATTTTTGCACACACTTAAAGGGGCATAGTCACAATTGTTGTCAAATCTATATTTCTGTTTTTATTATTTACAATGCTATAGGAATGCATTTCCAATTACTAAATGAAATTTGAGAGTCATTAGTAAAGTTATAGGCAAGATACATAATTCTTTGTCATGTAAACAAGGCTCGTGCCCTGTTTTTGTTTACATTAGTTCAATATACCGGTAAAAGTTGTTATTCAAGCTGACTTTTCCATCTTTTTATTCATTTTAAGCATAAATAAACCCATCCTAACGTTTATCACATTCATTTTAAGTCTAAAACTGGAAATTTCAGCTCAACATTCAAAATGTAAACAAAAACTTTGTTTACATTGCAAAGAATTGTAAGCTCTGTAACTCGCTTATAACTCAACCAATGACACTCAAAATTTTGGTTGCCTATTAGATATGCCTTACTGAAGCAATGTAGACATTAAAAGCGGAAAAATAACTTTTGACCAAAATCGTGACCATGCCCCTTTAATCTTTGACATTGTATCTTTATGAAATACCATTTTTACCGATAACAAGATCCTAAGCAAGATATAAAACTAAATTTTGGTAGAGGTACACTGTTAACTTCAAATTCCCTTTATTTTATTTAGCCCCCCCCCCCCACTTTATAAAGCAATCAAAATATATGAGGCTAAGCCCCCCCCCCCACACACACACTTTTTTGCAAAGTTAAACATAGCTGTACTCAAAATCCTTTTTTTCGCTTGTCAAGATTTCTGATAAGATCTAGACCCCGCGCCCCCCCCCCCCGCCCCCAACCATTTTCAATTTGCTTCCAACGCATCTGCAATGTATTGACAGGCATATCACTCTATTTTACTAAGGTCCACCCATTATTTTCATCTTTATTAAAAAACAACGAATTGTTACAAACCAAGACGATTTTTCGCTGTAATATTTTCTTAAGAGCGATAATACATTTATATCCGTAACATAGTTATGTGTCATAACTATGGAAATTGTGTTAAATAGATCGTATATATTTTATTGTGTCTGAAAAAACCATCGAAGGTGGTGTAGATTTCATATAATGCATCGTATAAGGAGGGAACCCCAGAAAGTAGTTACAGCATATCTTCCTTTTAATTTTTCTGTACACTTATTTAACGTTTAGCGAGACATTTCAAGTAGTCAATCAAAATTCAGCGTCAGTTGTAGAACTATAGGCAAGATACAGAGCTCACTATACTGCTATTCTAGAAATTATGCATCATATATTGATTATATTGATTCTACCCATAAATATAATGCCAATTAAACTATCTTAAATAAAATAGTAATGGAAAAATTACATATTTACAGAGTTTAGTATGGGACTATATTTTGTGGCGGAAGGTTTTTAAGAAGAAAATGGACATTTTTCATAACTTAGTTGTTTTAGAGTGCCGTCACTTTAGCAAATAAACTCTTTGGAAATTTTCCCTTCACCCATGTTTACTTATGTTTTATTGCTATTCAATTTTAAAGGTTTTCGCCCTTTTCTTTATAGAGATTTGAGAAAATGTCGTCCCTTGTCATTTTGTTCTGCTCCAGACACAGCAATGTGACGTCAATATTTAAAGGGCAACTACTCTAATTTTAAAGAGTTTCAAAGGGCAACTATTCCAAAAATGTTAATAACTTACGGCACGCGGTTTTTGTAATAAATAATATGAAGTAATTCTCACCGAACAAATATAGAGCTAAATTAGGCAGTCACGTGCTATATTTAAAACAACGAAAGTGTGATAGTTCATTCCAAGGGAAAACAAATAAACACAATATGTCTTCTACATGTGCTACAAATTCAAATGTGTTGAGTTACTACTCTCTGAGCCTAGTGAATTGTAACATACACGTTTTTATATTAAGAACATTGTTACATATATATTTTATATCATACGTTATACTTATATCGTTCGCTCTGAAGACGATAAGCAATGACTGATTGATTAAATATGTTGTTTGTAAATTTGAATCTGTAAAACATTCGCTGGAATTTAGTTGAATTTTTTAAAAAATTGTAAATCTAAATTGACTTGTATGATATATTTTCATAACTATTTCAATGTTAAATATAAACAAAAAAGAGATTTAGCTTCATTCCTTTGATATTATACGGCGAGAAAGAATGAAATATACGTATCGTTTTACTAACTCATTCCCTCTTAATTAAATATTTGTTTTATTATTGTAGCGATATTGGCAGCTGTACTTTTATTCAAAACGAATTAAGTGAATGTTTCGATTTTATTAAGACTTTTATAAACGATGAAAATTTTGTAAGTCATGTCAAAAGTCATTCAACTGAGCTAAAGGATATAGAGGAAAAACTGGATCAGCATTTACTTGATTTGAAGAGGACGGATGGTGCTATTGTTTTTGCTGGTAAGTTTGTAATTAATTTTGTTTTTCATTCGTCTTTAAGATTAAATGCGTGCCTTTTTTTTAATCTAACGAATACAATGCCCTCATTTCTTACGGCATCCTATAGTTCATTCATAACTCTATAGAAACTGACAAGACTGAAATTTACCCGCTTCGTTTATCGATTTCTCGAAACATACAGTGACAGAAGAAAAATCACAGACTGGACGTAATATATGAATCATGAGGATTTTATATTCAAATCCACATAGGAGACGATTTGGCTTCTTCTTTTAGCTAAAGTACTGATGTTCATTAACAGTAATTCATAGATTTTTACTTACTTTTCACATGTACAATCAATTTATAAATTTCTTAAATGAAAGATTTAACGATGAAAAAAATGATTTCTTTTGTAATTCTAACGGGTTCTGATGGTAGCGATCAATGCAGACTGAACAAAATTTACATATTCCAATAACGCATGGTACATGTATGTATTTTTTTTCTGCAAAGTTGCCACCTTCATATCCCGGAAGAACCGCCAAATTAAACATTTTATTTCTGAAATAAAGCAGATGAATTATATATTTATTTTATGAAAAAGTAAATACTTTTCACGTTAAGTCAAATGAAAAATGCGTGTTGTATATTGAATGAAATTTAATGACAAGCTAAAGTGTATATATATTATTTCACATTCATGTTTATTGTATATTTCTTTTAACTTACTGAACAGTTTGCTACGACATATATTGTTAATATTACTTTCTTGTTGTTGATGCTGTTTTGTCTTTGTTCGTATTAAATATTAAATTTTCTCAGGCCAATATAACATTTAATCTTCATTATAAAAATTTGATTTTATTCACTCGGAACAAAAAATAAAAGCAATCAAATTAATGTATGCTTTAGTTTGATCATTTGTTGTCTTTTACATGTGTATAAAGGAGAAACTAGCAGCGGAAAGTCAAGCATTGTCAATGCAGTTATCGGAGAAAAGATACTACCTACCGGTATCACGGCAACAACAAAAAAAGTGTGCAGAGTCAGGCACTCTGAAGAGCTGATATTCGCGACATGTGACGAAGACGACGCGGATTACAAGGATTGGATTCCATTTGATAGCACAATACAACTGGCTGAGAAATTAAAAGAGATTGGTAGAACGAATGACAGTAGTACTTATGTTGATATTTTTATGCCAATCCCTTTCCAAGAGGTACTACTATTTTACAATTAAAATCAATGTCAAATTTGTAAATACTCTGTATACATGTATATAAGGAACAATGAATGTGGTGTTTTAACAATGTCACCTGCATATGAGATATATTTTTATACGATTGAAAAATTGAGTGTTGATATCGACGCCCAGGCATTGTTTATGTATTAGCTTAGAACAAAATATTTGTAAAAGCAAGGAAGGGAGGGGGGCATGTTTTTAAAGAGCGGACGAGAATCTGACAACTGAATAGGTTTCCAACTGTATAATGCGAATACATTTTGAAATTATTCTAGCTCATCTGGAAGCTCTGAATTTGTTAGCATACCTGATCATTTTTTGCCCGGCGTTTGTCTCCCAGTCTGTATGCCCGTAAACTGTATTTTTTTTTACATTTTTGACTTCTTTCAAGAACATCAGGGCCAATTTAAGCCAAACCTGGCACAACACGTTTTTGGCTGAAAAAAAAAAATGTGTTTTGTAATATGAATAGCCACACCCTGATTTAATGGGGGGGGGGGGGGATAATTAAGGATTATCAGAAAAAAAAATATCTGGGTAATTTTTAATTTTTTTTTTCAAAGACCAATTTGATAAAAAGGTGTAACTTAAGCATCAAAAGGTGTTGAGATTCAAGTTTGTTAAAATAATGACCCCGAGGTGGGCTGGGGTCACATTTGTTGTTCGATTTTTTTATACAAACATGTAGATAAAACTTATTTAACAAATCTTCTTCTCTAAAATCAAAAGGCCGATAAAGCTTTAACCTGTGCAGAAGCATCTTGCTGTGGTGTAGATTTAAGTTTGTTTAAACTATGATCCCTGGAGGTAGAGGCGGGGGTCTCAACAGGGGTCGATTTTTTCATAGAAATGCATTGCGACTTTTTACAATTATCTTCACAAACTCAATTTCGCCAAAAAAGTAACTTGTGGGGAAGCATCCTTAGGAAAATAAAAGTTTGTTCAAATACTGTTCCCCGGAGATAGAATGGGCCATAAAGGGGGAAAGGTTTTTTTTTCTTATACAGAGATTACAATGTTTCAAAAGACTCTTCTTAAATATTCTTCTCACATTTGGCTAGAAAAGCTTTAACTTGTGTTAAAGCATCTACAGGTTAATTAGACTTAGTTTAATTGATGATCTGTGGGTTTCTTTTTCCTTTTTTTCATATTCTTTTTCAAAGAATATTTAGAGAGAAACCTTTGAAAACCTTTCTAAACATAATAAAATGCAACGAGCTGGCCAAGCAATAGCTTCTCCTTTTGTGTGCAGACATATGTAGGCGTTTAAAAATTATTCACCTTTTCAAATTCGAACCAAATAATTCAGTTCTTTTTAAAAAAAAAAAAAGGGTATATCGTAAATGTTCAAACATTGTTTGTTTGGTTTTTTTTGTTTGTGCGAACTTTTTTTTCAGAATTTGTTGTAACAACAGGGTTCTAAGGTAGTTTGATAAACAACTTTGCTTGAAATTAAAACATATTTGTACGGTGGTTTATAATTGGAAAATCACGGATTTCACGCATATAATTGAAAAAGCTATTGTTTAGCCAACTCCAATTTTTCGATATCATTGCAGAATATTTATACCAAAGTTTATTACCCTTTTTGTCGGAAATGCTTCAGAGAGCGAGTAAATTTTTAAAACAACTATCAACAAAGATATGTTTGTCTAATGGAAAAGAAAATCAACGGTACATTGACTTTTAAAATAAGCATTATCCCCAATTCCTTCGATATGCAGCCAAACTAATACTTTGTAAAGTAGTTCATGGATTTTCATGAGTATTGTGTATGTGTCCAAAATGCATAAAGATGGCATTGAAAAGCATTGTATCAATTACCAAACAAAAACACCTCTTAAATTTGGTTGCAAACGGAAAAAAAAATATAGATTTGACAAGGCTTAATATTTTTTTAAAGCACGTTGTCACATTTCTATCTGTTTGTTTTTTGAAGGAGTTTTTTTTTTTGATTATAAATTTAATGAATCAATGCATTATCATTGTCAGCAAGCCTACCAAATGAGTGTAACTTGGATTTGATTCATTTATTCTTTCTTTTCTAGATGTGTTTATATTACATATGTATTGAATTTCTTTATTGAAGTATGTTTTCTAAATAAAATAAATATATACATTTTAAACTAAGTAAGACGTGCAAATGTATCAGAAATGGACACGTTAAATTGGTAATAGTTAATGCATATAAGATCAAATACATAATCAGGATGATAATTGTTCCTTTTATGTATTTCAAGGGTAATATAACAATCGTAGATACGCCAGGGATTGGGGATATCGATCAAACTGAAGTGGCAGAAAGGATGATGAATTATCTTCCAAATGCACTGGCTTTTGTCTTTGTGATAAATGTTGCTGCAGCTGGAGGGTTACAAAAAGACAGGGTAAGAAATATAAACTGTTTAAAATCATTTTACATTATATGTATTCGCCATATATATTTTGTAAGCTAACATTACATTCTGACATTGTTTGGTCGCAATACAGATGTAATAGTAAATAAACACGTCTTGAAAGCTTTAACTACATGTATACCACGGTATAAACACTGACTGAAATATCCAGTTTCAGCAAAACTGAATATATATCGAAACCTTTTTGAAACTTGAAGTTGAGGTTTCATGTAGGGTGATTTCACCATGCATCGGACACCCTTGGATTTTTCTCTTTGATAACGCATCAATAATTGTCCAAATAAAAACAAAACTTGTTTTAAAAGTTACAGGTTTCCCTCCTGATTAATTTTTGGAGAGAAAATAATAAAATTGTTAAAAACATAGAAAATAAAGCAAATAAAAAAAGGTATGTGTCCGATGCATGGTTAATTCACCATATAGTTTCCGCAATGCGGAAACCATTATATCGATTCAGCAAGTATTCAGCAGGTTTGGTTTTAGTCAGCAGAAACTTCAGTCTAAGATTCCTGATGGTTTCCGCATCACTTAATCTATTACTAAACTTTATTTGAGTTACGCAGTGCAGATAAGGCTACACATCGCTTTCGTATGCTAATGAAGGGATAATGAGATATGACGTCATAATACATGCTCCGACTCTGTATTTCCATATATGGAAAATATACCAAAAACAGCAGTTTTAGCAAAAAATACAGTTGATTTAATACTTCTTGGGAAAACCCATAACCACGAGTCACTGATATGTGTATTTATAAATTTACTCAACAGTAGACAGTAAACAGTTACACATGTTTCCTGTTGGGCATACTTCTAGGGCCATATGTAAGCATGTCAGAAAAAATTCTAATTAAAGAGCGAAAACACAAAATCTAAACAAATTCAATTTAAGTACTTCTCCCAGGTTCTAATATCGTTCTCTGGCAGGAACTAACTGTCAGTTCCAGTGTTAAGTCACGACATCAATGTAATCGTATAGTTGTAATTGCTTTTATTTACACCAATAATTCCATGATATTCATGTCACCAATTCATCGTACAGTAGTTTTTATACGTCTCTATACACCAAAGTTGTCTTATATTGTCAGTCTCCAACAGTCAGTTTCATGTTTACATGTCAGTCAAATTCTCAGTAATAATTAAATCACTCTAGAAATTTATAATATCTCAATGTTTCACACGTTACCAAATATTCACGGGTATTTCAAAGTCACACTAACCCTACTCCAAGTTCCAGCTAAATGAGCTAAACACTTTATGATTTTTTTATAGATTCATCATGGTGCATGAAACAGGGTACAAACACGTTGTATACAAAAATATGCAGTTATAACGTTAATGTAAGCCTGCCTTAATGTTCATAGAATTCCAAGTAATAAAATTCCAAGTAATTCAAACCTAATGCCAACCAACTAAGCACGGACTACAAAAATACAAATTTTAATGGGAATTTTTTGTCGTGCAATTTTATGTTTAGTGAACAAAATAAATTTTAAACTGTTTGAAACTGTGCGGTTTTTTTTACATGTATAAGAAACCTTTGTCTAAGCAAAAATTAAAGTTTCAATAAGTTTCCGTTGCAGAAGCCCTTTGTTAACGTCAAAATGTATCCAAACGATTTATGAAGGTTAAAACTATGCAAAAACTTAAAGTTTCAGTAAGTTTCAGTTGCGGAAACTCTTTGAAAACAATATCGTATATGGAAGTTGAACTTTAAGCTCAGTAAGTTTCCGTTGCGGTAACCATTGTGATTCGTGGACAGCCTAAGTTTCCACACTGTCGAAACTTACTGAATCTTGCAGTTTCCGTGCTGAACTCTGTCGGAAACTTAAGTTTCCGAAAGGTTTCCGCAGCGTTGAAACAAGATATTTCATCCAGTGAAATGAACCGTTTTTAAAAGACATTACTTGCCCGAAAGAAAAAGAAATTAATAAAAACAATCTTAATTTGTTTTTTTTTTTAAGTTGGTTTTTCATATGATATTGGAGACAATAACGAATTTATTAGCCGATTAGCAGTGGAGAGAACACACAGCTGTTCTCGGTTGAAATTTAGATAATAGTTACTGTTTCTATAGCATTTATTACTTTCAAGTCAACCTTGGATTTTCTTATTTATTAGAGAAAATATAATATTTGAAGATTTTCATTTTTAATATTAATGAATCCATTTTGTCTTTCCGACATTATATCAATATTGTTTGAAATATGTATTGTTATGACTGCAACGGTGTGTGCATCTAAGTATTAGAAAAGTTTTGAGTCTTAATCTGTTATTATTTACTGCAGTAATGAAATTTTTAGAGGGTGTCCTCTTCAAAAAAAAATAATTAATACTGAAACATGTATTTACAAGTATGATATACTCCTCGTCTTTCTGCAAATGTGATTATTACCCCTCAAATTCTTTCTAATCATCAGAGTAAGTAAAAATAATGGAAGAGCTGCTGTAAAAGCCATAAGCGTGAACTTTGATGTCAACTGTGACCTTGCACTTCAACAGCGTCCAACGTGTCTAACGTCATAATAAACTCGTTAATCAACCTTTGAGAACCTTGTCCGTATTATGATGTTATGTATGCATTTGTTTAGGGGGCGGGGAGGGGTAGTTACAAATTTTACTGCAAATAATATATCGATTGTAAATACTTGGCATAAGCATTTTAATTGTTGAATCCTCCATTTCTGCTTTTAAATCAGTGTTGTATTTTTCATTTTTTTATTGTAAACAAACAAATTGCATTAAATGATGTTTAAGTTAGGTGTACTTTCTAGTCTACATTGTCACCTATGATGATTATATAATAGTAAAGGCATTATTAGTATTAGCATATCATTTTTTAAAGTATTGAAAATAAGCATTAAAGCATGACTTGTGTTTAAAAAAGGTATTTAAAGTATGAATCTCATCTGTTGTAAAGATGAAACATAAATTTTAATTGAGAGAAATATTTTTTGTTGGTTAAATATAAGTCCAAATATATCTGTTTATACGCGATTCTTTATGATACATGTAATTAACATGTATTTTTACAGAACGTAAACTTAAAAATAAAATCTGTTCTTTTAGTTTATTCCTATTTTGGAACATCTGAGAAGTTCACTCGAAGGAATGGTTAGCTTTGATCATGATGATGTAATTTTCCTGATGAATAAATGGGACACACTCTTAGATGACGACGAAAAAGACACGTTTTTTGAAAGTGCAAAGGAGAACTTAAGTAGCATTTGGGAAGCTGTAAAACCTCAGCGTATTCTGAAGCTTTCTATGAACAAGGTACTTAAAATCGATTTATCTTCATGCATTTATTTTTTTTAAAACGTGCGTGTGATATAAAAGCTTACTGATTATGATAAAAACGTCAAAGTTACATTTAACAACTTTTGTGAATCCCTGACTCTTTTTTGTGTAAATAGCACAACTGTGTTAGCGAATTTGAAAGTGATGATATATCTGGATAATGCTCTTGATCGTTTTTTTTTCTGAGAAAAGTTGCACATTCAAACAAGAGGCCAACAGGCCTTCACGGTCACCAGAGTACCATGCCCTATACAAATATATGTGGATGAATATTCTATATGTATTTAAATAAGTTTCATTCTTTGCCTAAAGTTTCATTTCTTTGCCTAAATCTTTCAAAAAAAGAGCACGACAAGTATAACTTTCGCGATAAACTTTAAAATTATAATAGAGTGCATTACCTGATTGAGAAAAGCTGTTAGACTCTAATAAGATATAATTTCCCATATTTGTTAATTTTCAAATAGGTTTATGGCTATATGTTTGTATTAAAAACAACGTTTGACCCACCGTTTCCAGGGCCCAGACGGAAACTCTCTTTTGGAAATTAAAACATCAAAAAAAAGAACACCATTCTTATGTTTCACCATGTGGCATTCATCACCAAATCCTTTTACATGCTTCGCTAATCAGCTATTTTGTTTAGCTATTTACTAGATTACTAATAACAAGTCTATTTGTTAATATAGAAAGTTCAAAAATTGTATTGGTTGTTTGTTTTTTTTTAAATAAAAAGATTTGTATAACTCGTTTAATCATACAACCAATTAAATAATGTTAATGATTTTTACTAAATATGAACATGCAAAGGAAGATAATTTCATTATGTAGAGGCAAAGGAAGATAACTCCAATAACTGTTACCTTTCATCCCTTTGAACTATTTGTGCATCTTTAGTTTGATAGACATCTTTATTATACCCCCGCTCCGAAGGAGAGGGGGTATACTGTTTTACCCTTGTGTGTCTGTCTGTCCGTCTGTCTGTCTGTCCGTCCGTAACAAAAAATTCTGTCGCATTTATCTCAGCAACTATTTATCGCAGATGCTTGAAATTTTTACACAGTGTTTGTTAGGGCATGCCATATCGTGGGATATATTTTTGTACCAATCGGATGTCAACTTCCTGTTAAATGACGACTTTGCTTATTTTTTAACCAAAATTTTCAAACAAATTTTCGTCAAAGATTTCTCAGCAACTATTTATCGCAGATGCTTGAAATTTTTAAACAGTATTTGTATAGGCATGTCATATCGTGGGATATATTTTTGTACCAATCGGACGTCAACTTCCTGTTAAATAACGACTTTGTTTATTTTTAGCCAAAATTTTCAAACAAATTTTCCTCAAAGATTTCTCAGCAGCTATTTATCGCAGATGCTTGAAATTTTAACACACTATTTGTTTAGGCATGCCATATTGTGGGATATATTTCTGTACCAATCGGATGCCAGCTTTCTGTTAAATGTCGACTTTGCTTATTTTGCATATTCACATCAGAGCGGGGGTATCACTAGTGAGCATTGGCTCACAGATATCTTGTTCTTTCTCTTTTTCTAGATATGTAAATTAAAACATTTTTTCAAAGAAATTTTAGAGCAAAATGAAATAATAAGACTCTTACTTCCCCAGCCATAACCCTTTCTTCACATGACGGTGACATTAACTCTAATTGAAGATGGCAGGTTAATGATTACGTTTACTCAGAATGAAAAAAAACCCCACTGATAATGATGAAAACAATCTATTGTGTGTTACAGACCTTTCATTGTAGTGTTGATTTTCAACTTCAAAAAGTAGGTCAACTTTTTGAGTTAATGGCCATTGCATATTTTTGAAAATTTAAGAAAAACCACTAGAGATTTTATTATATGAGTGAGATTTTCTTCATTGTGAAAAAAATACAAATGGCTAAACTCTTTTTAAAAATGCAGAACAGTTTATGAATGGCAGAGGCATAAGGTATATACAAAGCATTAAGTTTTCATTGACAATTTTAATAAAAATTCCAGTCCGAATTTCCTATATCAGTTTTTAATTGTTTTTACCCATTGTTGATTCAATTTAACAAAAAAAAAATAAATAAATAAATGATGATAATACTTAAACATTTACAGTATCTAACTTAATATTTTTACCGTTTTCTGATTACATAATTTTACATCAGGTCAATGATCAAAATGTTGAGATTTCTTTTATCGTTTTTAACCATTTTTCAATATTTTAGTAGTGTGTGCCATACAATTATCTAATAGAAAAAATAAGATAAAACCAACAGAAATTATGCAGAATTATGTTGACTAACAAAAAAATTGTTCGTGATCAATAAATTTTAAAAAATAATAGTCCAAATTTCGTCTGTTTTGTTAAAAGTATTTTTGTTTGAGCCTAATTCCATAATATGGTAAACATATCGAATGTTATGTTGTCAATTATTTATCTCAATACTAATTTATGTGTTTAGAACAAGTTTTACTCATGACATTCAACTAATAGCAATCCGAGATTAAGAACTCAAACCCTGAGTAAACAGCCTCTGTATTTTTTTTCTAAATATGCCATCAGTTTCTATTCAGTGTTAGCAGACATTCTTTAAACATTATAAACATTAACAAATGACCATGTTGGCACACCCTGCAGAAAGAGTCCTGATCCTTTGCACTATAAGGCTGTTTTAGATCCGGCCTAGATTTAAATTCTCTACCTTGGGGAACATGAAATATATAATTCTGGTAGAGGGCTTTATTTTCTCTCTTAATATTCGGTCAGTGTCGGCCGAAATAAAGAAGACAAGTTTTTCTACATTAAATGCATTAACACAACACACCATTTTGGTCCCGCCCTAGATTTTAGAACCCTTACCTCGATGGACATGAAACATTCAATTTTAGTAGAATGCTTCCTAATTTACCAGATTATGAGTTCCATGTTCCATACATATGTGTGGGAGTAGAAAAGATGACTTTTAAAACTTAATGTATTAACACTATACATCCATTACCCCTCTCAAGAGTAGAAAAACCATACCCTGGGGACATAAAATTTATAATTTTGGTAGACGGCTTCCTGATCTACGTGATTATAAATTTAGTTTTCCTTTCAATTGTGTAAGCGTAGAGAAAATGTTTTTTAAACATTATATGCATTTACACTATGAGTCCATTTTGGCCCCGCCCCAGAGTCAAAACCAATACCCCGAGGGACATGAAATCTACAGTTTTGGTAGATGGTTTCCTGTTCTGTCGTATTTTGGATTCAACTTTCCTTGCAGATGTGTGAAAGCAGAAAAGAAGATTGTTTAATAGTATATGAATGAAAACTTAATACTCATTTTGGCCCGCCTTACGGCCTGAATTTAGGTTTGGAGGTCGTGGATATTATTAATTATTTTTTTATCTTTTCACGGTGGGAGTAAAGATGATTATCTAAGATTTAATACATTTTTATTTAATGGCTATTTTGCCCTGTCTTATGGTCTGAACCCCTCTCTTATGCAAATTCGGTTAAGAGCTTCACGAACATCATTGCCATGGATTTAGTTATACCATTAGTTATGTTGAGAATTTTTTTTTTAAGTTGGTCTATTTTGCATATTTAGCCCCACCCATTATGCCCAAGATATGATAAGGTCAAAAAGTTCACAATTGAGATTACTATTACTGTAGAGATGCTTTAAACCAAAAATGGTAACAATTGGGCTTGTAGTTTTCAAAAAGTTTAAAATATAAAATCGTTAACACATGACGCACGATGACGTACGAAGACCAATGTCAAAAGCCCACCTGAGTGACTCAAGTGACCTACACATGTCTATTTTCTTCTAGGAAATACATACTAATGCTTACTGAAAACTATAATTCTCAATACAGGCATTCGAGGAGCAAAGTCACCTGTTTAAATGCTTTGCTGGACAATTAAAAGACGTCATAGAAAAAAACAAGGAAAAACGATTGAAAGTACATAAAAGGTAATATGTATAAATAATTCGATATTGGTTACGTGTTTTGAAATTTTCGTATCGTAAAAAAAAACATCCAGACAATAATTGTGGATTTTGTTTTTGTTCAGTAGGCCTTAACGGTCACCTGTATACCATAAGTCATACACAGACCTTTTGAAGATTATCATACATGCACTAACTTAAGCTTCATTCTGTAGTAAAATAAAATCTAATATATGGTAATGACCAACACTTCCCTACCTGAAATCTTACAACAAGGACATTGATACATGTAGGAGATAGTTGTCCAATATTTGTTAACTTTAGAAATAGCTTTTATGTTTTTGTAGATATACAAAAGATGGCTGGTTTTATTTAAAACAAAAAGAACCCCTCCTCTTTCAAATTCCAAGTGCCAGACTAACAATCTCCCCTTTAGCAATTTATACGAAAACAAAAACTATTGATAGTTTATTTTGTGATATCAATTCACATGTTTTACCTCAATTCATTCATTCAATGACACCATCTTTCATTTATTCAAAAATTATTGTATTCATACCATACCTCAGTATTTTTGGCTAGGAATTCTTTACTATTATCAAGTCTACTATTTTTTTAATAACTTTAAAACTGTTATGGTTGTTTTGCTTAAAAAAAATTAAAAAAAATTCCTATACTCTTTTAAGATTTTAACCCCTGAATTACATTTTACAATGACTAATAGCTAAATATGAATAATTAAGGCAAGATAAGTCCATTAAAGGTTACACGCCCTGCTCAACATTTTGCCGATGGTTTTCATAATATCTTTAATTTTGATAGACAGCTTCATTCATTCTCATTTCTAAATATGTACTCATTTAGTTCATCAAAACTCAAGAGTTAAATAAAATAATCATTTTCTTAACATAATATACATCCCACCGGGAACCATAATATGGATTAGTTTAACACTATATGACTTTTTTGCGAGACCTTGCGTCAAAACCCCTTCCCAAGAGGACATGGTGTTAACAATTTTCATACATGGCTTCCTGGTCTACATTATTATGAATTCAGTTTTTAGCTCACCTGAGCTGAAAGCTCAAGTGAGCTTTTCTGATCAAAATTTGTCCATTGTCTGTCGTCGTTGGCGTTGGCGTTGTTGTCGTTGTAAACTTTTCACATTTTCATCTTCTTCTGCAGAACCACTGGGCAGATTTCAACCGAACTTGGCACAAAGCATCACTGGGTAAAGGGGATTCAAGTTTGTTCAAATGTAGGGCCACACCCTCTTTAAAGGGGAGATAATTTAGAATTATTTAAATTTTGTAGGTATTTTTCAAAAATCTTCTTCTCAAAAACTATTAGGCCAGAAATTCCGTCACTTGTATGGAAGCATCCTCAGGTAGTGTAGATTCAAGTTTGTTCAAATCATGGTCCCCGGGGGTAGGGTGGGGCCACAATGGGGGGATGAATTTTTACAAAGGAATATATAGAGAAAATCTTTAAAAATCTTCTTCTCAAAAACTATTAGGCCAGAAAAGCTCAAATTGGAGTGGAAGCATCCTTAGATAGTGTAGATTCAAGTTTGTTTAAATCATGATCCCCGGGGGTAGGGTGGGGCCACAATGGGGGGATGAATTTTTACAAAGGAATATATAGAGAAAATCTTTAAAAATATTCTGGGAAAGTTTTCAGTCCAAAAAGTAGTAACTTGTGTGAAAGCACGGGTTGTGCAGATTAAAGTTTGATCAAACCATAGAAAAAAGTGGGGCCACAAAGTGGGGGGGGGGGGGGTATATAGGAATAGAGAAAAATCTTCTTACAGGTACAACAACAAAATGGGCTATGTATTTACCATAAAAATATGTGGATAAAAATCGGCAGATGTTTTAAATTTTTTGAGCAAGATCTACTGTACTTAGTTGTGAAGTTATTTTGATTTTGATACTGTAATGCTAATTTGATCAGAGTTAAGGCTATTGTTGCTCAGGTGAGCGATGTGGCCCCTGGGCCTCTTGTTCTTCAAGTTGAAGTAGATACTGGGGCCATGAATTTCACAACCTTGGTAGAGGGGTTCTTAACAGCATTCCAATACATTTAGTTTATCCCCACTTGTTTGAAAGTAGAGTAAACGATTTTTGATAATGTGGGTTTTTTATATTTGGCCTGCCTATGACACCACGGAGTTGTTGAACCACGAATTTCACAATATAAAAAATATCATTGATACCACAGATTCTGATATATTTGTTTCATATCTGGATGTTTTATTAGGAAAAGACGTTAATAGTAACCTAGCAACAAAACTATTTCCATCGTGAACTTCCCTTAATTTTGTAGCAATATGCCGTCATCACCTGCTAATGGGTTTTATATATCTCATTATTTGTTATGAAGGACCATGCTGTACGTGCAAACAATTTCTTAAACGAGGCAAGCTACTATCAAACAAGTTGTTGGAACAAGAATATCAAGAACCTCAATTAAACTAGTTCTATGGCCGATACAAAGAACTTGGCAGCAAGTACAATGTTTCATTAAGACACATGTTGACTGACGTTATTTCTACTTAGTAGACCTTCATTTTTTTCACTTGACGGATTACGTTTTCTTCAGTTTTTCATGATCAAGACAATGAGCACACGGTGTGTGCGACCGGTCGGCGGGGAATGCTTACTCCTCCTAGGCACTTGATTCCACCTCTATTTTTTAGAAGTCTGTGTTTGCTCTGCTTTGAAATTTAATTTCGCTGTATGGATTTTTGAGACGGTTCACAATTTGTTATTTTCATTTTTTTAAACATACAGCATTACATTTCAGGTTTTTAGAAAGGTTTATTGCTGACTGTGACAGCATCGTGTCCCCAGAATATGAAAATGCAAGGGAAATTGCAAAATTCAGTGAAGACAATGTTAAAACGGCACTAATAAATGTTTCCGATCTGAAGAAGATATGGCAAGAGGTAAACACATAGTAAACAAGTGTATAGTCATGTAGCATCGTTTTAATTATGTGTTTCTGTGGTAATATTGTGATCAAATAAGATGCACAGGTTGGTTTAAAAGTTAAAAAAAAATAATAACGTTTCCTACTCTTCGTTTTCATACTATCAACAGATCATGCATTTACGTGAACGCTATAACAGATGGTTCAATTCTCTTCCTTGTTCATGCTAAAAGTACCGTCAAGCGATAAAACCCGCAGATACATGTCTTCTTTCTATTAATCCGAGTTCGTGGTTGCTCTCTGTCTCTTACAGTTCACGAACTACTTACTTAATCATGTCTTGGATTTACATGTAGGCACTGCTATCTGTTCCTTTTGCGTTCGCTGAAAGTCCGCTAACGTTTAATTTAGAAAATTGATTACCTGACGGATATCATCCATATAATATTGTTGATGCTATATCTAGTGTTACACATTTATTATTGTAGTTTAATAAAAAACAACAACGATTTTTTAAAGCAAATTATTACTGTTAGACTGTTGTTTAAAAAAGCTACTCAGAGATCCAACAATATTAGTATTTCATAAGGTTATATATAGCCAATTATTTTAATCCTCTTTTAATCGGTGTTTGTTTCCTGATTTTGTATTTGCTATTTATATCCACTTACTGAATTACAAATTTAACATCATATTTATACTCATATGGCAGAAACTTCAATGATAACACCAAAACTGGATTCGTGAATAAATAATGCATTTCAAGAAAAACTACATACACATGCATGTGCATTGTACATAATGTAAATCAATAAAAAATATATTATAAAAATCATAACCCATAAACTGAAATAATGAACAAAATTGAGGAAAAAAAAGAATAACTGATATGCTATTATAAATGAGTGATATATAGTATCATGCAACTTCTGAATACCGCTGAATAAGGCACAAATGCCGCCATCAAAATAAATATAAGAGTGTAACGACTTACATTTAAATATATTTTGTGAAAGACTCATTATATGTTATTATTGCACATGAAATTAAAATCTCGGTTGCCTAGTGACACACAACATTTACGGAATTGATTTTATTGGCATTAATGGCCATGACTGCTACACATATAGAACATAAGGGGGTTAATGTACTCATGGACCACACGTTCACCTCATGATGACAAGTTTTCTAAATCAAACTGTCAATTAAAATATTGTGAAATAAGCACTAATGTAAGAAAAAAAACCCGCAAGTAGCAAACAACCTGAAGGGCGCCATACGTCTCGTAGTAGCAGCCATCTATGACGGTTTGTAGGTAAGCGTAGATTCCTGAAAACGAAGAGATCACACGGAAACCAGTATGATATAGCATAAAAATAAAATGGCACTCATACGTACACAAATATGAACAAACGGCTTCAATTTGCTCTGGTTGCTAAATTAATATATTTGTTAAAACTGGCTGTGGGGTGAGAGTAAATTGTAATTCTTGTTTGGATGACGTCACATAATGTGATTATAAACAGACACAGATCAGCTGTTCAAATGATATAATACGTCTCTCCGTAAGAGGAACAATCAGTAGAAATACTGATCCGTTGGTAGAATTGAAATAAGATTATTCTGCAAAAAGAAAACTCGTACTTTATTTCTTAGACACCTGTCATTATATAATACGTATGATGACTCATAAAAGGCATGGTTAACCTATTTTTTTTTCTTTTAGGAAACTTTGAAACTGAATGAAAATATAAACCGTTTCCTAGAGGCAGTCATTGACCAGTTACACGAATTTGTTCATCATCCCGACTTTAAAAGCAAAATTCTACAGAAAGTGGCTTCATCCTCGAGACTTAGAATAGGTCTTGATGTAAATGCTCAAATACAATCAGAAACACAACGGTGGGAGGAAACGCACGTGAATCAAGTATATACTGAGATTTTTCTAAAAAATCTTAATGAGAAGTTGAAAACCATCTGCGGTAGATTAGCAAAAAATCTGATGAGAGGATTTGAAATGCCTTATGATCCAGAAAACAAAATTTTGTTTGGAATTATTCAAACTGCAGTTTCCATTGGTGGCGGGTTTGTAATTAGAGGAGCTCTATTTGAACCACCTGTAGCTGTAGCTGTTGCTGTTTCAGGAGTCATATTTACTGGCTTACTGAACTTGGGCTTCATCAGCAACTTTAAAACTGTTTGCGAAAACGCAGTTAATGTGAGGATCGATAAACTTTCCAAAACTTATTTAAAAGATAAACTGAGAGTGAGATACGAAACAGCCATGAAAAATAATGTGAATGAAGCTTTGGAAAAAATGAAGGTGGAAATAGGCAAACTCACAGAAGAACAAAAGGCAAAGGAAAAAGAAAATACCGTTAACAATACTAACATGAGTATTTTTATGTCATTAAATGATATGCTATTCAAATGCAAACAACGTTTGGAAGATATCGAAGATATGTGTGCATATCCCGAATAGATAAACAAAAATCTTAATTTGTGAAGTATTTAGTCATGTGACTTTTTGATAATTACAATAATTACGATTATAACAAACACTTAACTTTGAAAAGATGATTGCACCCATGAGGAAAGGACCCTAATGCCATTTTTTTATAAAACAGAGAAATAACGTCATAAAGAAATGACGTTACGTAAAAGAAAAAAAAAACCTCGTCTGATAGTACAAAACAGCAGTGCGGCAATTTTGTTACTTTGTTTATGCACACGTATCTTAATGCTGAAACGTGTTTAATAGCAAGACCATACTGCAGTATCTGTTATGATAAATAAAATGAACATATTTATATATATATTTAATATTTTATTTAAAACTCAAGATTGAATGTATATCCCGTGCCTGTTTGATACAAACAAAAGACAACTCTTAAAAAACTTGCATTGAAAAGAATAATTTACATTTCATGGATTACCTTGCGGTACTGAATCTGATACAAAACGTTTTGAATATATATTAATTTTAGAATTACACGTTAATGAGAAACCATTTAATTATATATTTGGTATAAAATATAGGGTTTTTGCACCCCTGGTATGAACATTTATTTCACCTTTTATCACACCCTTTATTACACTTTTCCGGAACATGTTTGCATTTTTTACAGATTATCGGATTGCCTCTTATTCCCTTTTTCTCTGACTAAATTACATATATGACCTTTTGATTGGAACGTTTTAATATAGATGACGTCACAGTACATTTGAAGGTAGAAAATGCGCGGTTTTGAGATAGAAAGAACAAAAATTTATAAGCCTTTCCAAGTGAAAATGAAAACTATATTTCTGAATTCAAATATATAATAAAAACAACAATACATGTCAAAATCTGTATCACATTCCATATCAACCCTCGACCAATATTAGCCCTCTGGACTTCGGCCATCGGGCTGATGTTGGAGTCTCGGATTGATATGGGATGTGATATAGATTTTACCATGCATTATTCTCTATATATTCACGACTACGTTTTCGCTACCGTTACTTGTTGATCCGCACGTCAGCAGCTGTTAACTCGCGCTGCCGACATAAACCATTTACCTCATGTACCATCACAAGATGAATCTGTGCCATTCAGTCAATTAAAAGGTGACTGAAAGGTAACTAAAAGTGACCAAATGGCATAGCTGTGCCATTCAGTCACCTTTCCAGACCATTCAGTTATCATTCAGTTGACTGAATGGCAGAGTCTCATCCTGTGCATTTTCATCGAAACAGCCTTTGAATCTCTGACGACTCGGGTCCAAAAACAAGCTTAATAATGTGGGTGAAACCCATAGCCTTTTTATTACACGATAAATACTTTAATCACTGTTTATAAGGGCAATTATACATGTATATGATCACGTCGGAAAACAGGAAAAATAATCCACTTGTGTAGAAAATACCATGAGGCTCCGCACGGGGAAATTGATATTAAAAAAGATGTTTAATTTGTTTCAACTGTTCAATATTAATGAGAGTTATTTTAATCTTAGGTAAAGAGACTAGTGAATGAGTTATTATCACAAATAGGTGTTTAATCTATAAGTTGATACGTGTAGATTCAGTTGTTCTTCAATTGATATAACTTGATATTATTCAAAATTGCAAGCTTTTTAGTTAAAATGTATGTGATTTTGGGATTGTTTAAATACATAATAATAAATGAAATTTAATTTGATATATTCATTATGAAACTAAATTCTTAGTATGAATAATAACTTTTCACTTAAGTTTCAACACTTTTTTGTACTGTAACATTTATTTAAGTTAAAATTTTTATTAAAAAAAGTATTCATGGCATTTCATTACTTTTTGTAAAGTCCGTTTAATATTCCAGACTATTTTTATCGCACCCATTTCATATAGATTAGATATACACTCTGAAAATTATTTTAACTGAATGCTATAGATTAAAAAAAATGTTTACTTTAAAGCTACAAAATGTTGTGCATTCAGATTTAAATCGCAAAGGAAAATGCAAGATAACTTTACGATTGTCATTGAAATGTTGCAAATATAGATTTTTACAATATATGCACCACCTTATTTTTTGCCCCCGCCCTTTTTCTACTGTGGTCGGCCAGTTATATATTTAGGCACAATAGCAGTGTTATTTAGTCCATGAAGGTGCTTATAAGTGCGGATCATTCATATTAAAACTGAAGTAAAATACTTTTTTTCAACTTGTTATTAATTTTAATGCAACAAAATTGTACAGAACAGATAAACAATGACCGCGAACATTTAATCGGCTACTTTCTTTGTGTTATCAAAACGTGTTCAAAACAGCTTACTAACAGAATTTTATAGAAATTTACTTCTGAAATTAAGTTTTCAAAACCTATCAGTGCAGCGATTAAGTGATCTAATATTTAAATGACTAATGTAGGGTAGAGACGAACATGTACTGGTTTAGGTTAAACCTAGCATTTATTACAAGTTCCTGCATAAAAATGAAACAAGGAATTTATAATTGATTACATTTTATGTTTTTTTTTTTTAAATTGAATTAGTTGTGCTAAAGTTTTAGGAGCCTGATATATATGAGCTTCACCTCCGCCCCGGCCGGGGCTTGAACTCACGACCTCTGAAATTCATTTTCCTAGCAGCGAGCGACCACTGCGCTAACCACTTGGCCATCTAGGCAAGACAAAAATTTTGCCTTCGATGACAAACAAAACCTAGCGCGCTGGTCGCTCACTACACAGTCGTTTGAGATACAGGTGGAATACAGTTAAACGACAATTTGAGAGGATCGAGACGATATACATTGCATTAACATATGCATATGATTATCACAAACATAGCAATAACTCTCAAATTGACATATACCTGCCCATATTGACTGATTTAGATATACATAAAGCACAGGAAAATTCACTTTATTGGAGCGCCACCTCCGCCCTGGCCGGGGCTTGAACTCAAGACCTCTGGAACCCATTCTCCTAGCAATGAAGGGCCACCGCGCTAACCACTCGGCCATCTAGGCAAGACAAAAATCTTGCATCAATGACGACCGGAACCTAGCGCTGTGATTCGATTTTATTTTTAATGGCTTGCTTAATTCAATGTTGCTTTAATATATTTTTTTTTAAATCCGTGATAATTACTTTCTTTTATATTTACTCTTGTTCCTTTGTACATTATAATACCTCTATTACAAACGTGAATACAAAACGTCGTTTAAATGAAAAGTCGCATTTTGAAGCAAAGCGATAGTGTGTTTGTTGCAATTGCTCCCCCGTTCAAGTTAATCAAAATTATGAAAATACGCAACAAGCCTAGTAAGAATGAGAGACATTTTGTTCTTAGAGAGACAATTCGTGCCGGTCATTTTGCTTCTACATGTATCAATAAAAGATACACTAAATTCACCAAGATCTAATCTAGTTTATATGCATATAATAATCATCATCTTCGCAAGCTGGAAATAGATCTTGTAAGTCTAAAATCTAGCCTAGACACCTTCAAAACTAAATGGGTACTACCTTTTGAAAGTAAGCATGATAATGTGCGACACAGATACGTGTGCATTTCATTCAATTTGTACATTTGTTTGAATTAACGAGGCCAGGTCTAAATTGTTCTGCCCTAGATTTTTAAATAATTTTTTTACATAAATTTCTACTGAAATAGTTATTATTTTAAGATGAAAATATTAGACATTTAACACATCGTTTGTTAAGGGGGTCATCTCAAAGTTGATTAATTTTTAACATATGACCCTATGGGATTTTGCTTAAAATGTATCAATTTTGCACATTTTTTACTTTTGTTAAATTTTTGCGCTAGTGATTTCTTTTTCTGATCTACATATGAAAAATATTGCTAAAAGACATCAAATGGTCAAATAAGACAAAAACCCTTTTACCCCCTGGTTTGTTCCTGGGGTCTTATCAAAGGTTTTTTATGTATGCCCAATTTCCTATATTTGTCAGATATTGGCTATTTTTATCTGACAAAAGCGGAAATGGTGAACTTTATAGTAATTTTAAGACATTCAGACATATTAAGGATGACGTTTACTCAGAATAAAAAAAATACCACTGATGATAATGAAAATCCATCTATTGTATGTTATAGACCTTTGATTGTAGTGTTATTTTTCACTTTCAAAAAAGTAGGTCAGTGACCTACTTTTTGAGTTAATAGCTATTGAATATATTTTAAAAAATCAAGAAAAATCCATAAAAATTTTACACTACGATTGAGAATTTCTTAATTGTGAAAATATTAGAAATAATTAAACACTTTAAAATATGAAATACAGTTTATGAATGGTAGTGGCACTAGATAGATATAAAGCATTAAAATTTCAGCAACAATTTTTAAAAATATTCCAGTCCGAATTTCCTCTATCAGTTTTAAAATCCCTACCCATTTTTGATCAAACTTTACAAAAAATTGAATGATGATAACAAAAACATTTATAGTATTAAACTACTTATATTGACCTTATTCTGTTGGCATAAAATTTATATGAGGTCAATGATCAAAATTTTGAGATATGTTGTCTTTTATCGTTTTTAAGCTTTTTTTCAATATTTTTGCAATTCGTGCCATACGATAATTTTACTGAATAAGTGAGGTAAACCCAACAGAAAATATGCAAAATTATAAAAACTAAAATATAAAATCTTAACTTTTAATATTAGAGTACTGCCAAAAATGTTTGAGCGGAAAACAAAATCTGCAAAATTTAGTCTGAATTTCCTCTGTTTGGCTAAACGTCAATTTTTATTTGAGCCTAATTCCATGATATAGTAGAGAAATCGAATGTTATGTCAATAATAATTCATTTCATAAATATTTTTTGTGTCTAGAAAAAATTTTACTCATGACTTTAAACTTTATAACAATCCGAATTTGAGAACTCAAACCCTGAGTAAACGACACCCTTAAGTAATTAAAAAAATATATATAACATCATATATTAAGGGCCATTAATATAAAATTCATGGTTACTGTTTTGAAATACATGTATTAAGCTATATTTAGGCGGGGTAAGAAAACGTGACAGAGGGCTAGGCTTGCTGAACCCTCTTCACGTTTACGACCCGAGCCAAAATATAGCTTAAACTTCAAGACATTTATGTTTATTCTACAATATAGTATTAATTTTACGCCTCAAACGAGCTATTTTCGACAAATTTCACTGAATATCTGCAGTTGAAACCATAACGCTATGGCGTCAACCAAGCAAAGAAATGACGTCATAATGCAAATGAAACGCTGCGCGAAAGCGTGCCTACTCGAACTGTACTCGGCCTCGTTAAAACTGAAATTAAAAAAAAATATACAATGTTTATTTATTTAGTCAAAAGATGAAGGAGATATACATGTACCTTATTTTGAATTCAAATTAAATTTCTGCTGGTCGAAACGTATGTTTCTTTTACTGTGGTTTCATATAAATAATATAATAAAGGGTATCAATTTTAGTGGATAAAGTGAAAATCACAGTTTCAAGGGTACGTAACATCGTGGCATATGACCCGATCAATACAACATATTATTATATATTTCACTTCAATAAACATTTAATTTCGTTGATCATATGATGAATCATAATGTGATTTCGTCAAAGAATAAAATCAGGCACAATCTAAATACTCTTAGGTTTAATCAAAACTATTGTTTACGTCTTAATTTGATTAGAATGTAATTATTCAACATTTATTTACACACGTTAATACAATGAGTTGGCTCATTTATTACAGTACCGATCGGACCCAACCTAACACCAGAGTAAACTACAACTAAATCCTTGGTTTACTTTCTGGGTTTACTTTGGGTTTACTCCGGGTTTACTTTTTGAAAATGTGGGTCCACTTGGGGTTTTCTTTTGGTTTACCCGGGGTTATTTTGGGTTTACTTGAGAATTGCTTTTGGCGTCAACTGTACACACTGAAGCATGAGGCAGACCTGTATTTTATCTTACCATATTGCTGCCTCTTGTTTATTCCGAATACACATGTAGCGTCTGCTTTCAGGGTATACTTTTGATCGGGGTTTACTCTCTGTGTCCACTCTGGGTTTACTTTGGGTTTACTCTGGGTCCACTCTAGTAAAGTAGGAGTAAACCCAGAGTAAACCCAGAAAGTAAACCCAAGGTTTAGTTGGGGTTTACTTTCTGTTACATGTAGGTTGGGTCTGATCAGTACTGTACATGAATAGTTTAGTGCTTTTGCATGTAGCTCAAATGCCACAAAGTCTTTAAATTAGCAGTACACAAACTTTTTTTAAATTAAAATTCTTTCATGTTTTTGAGCGTTCTCTTAAATTATTGTAACGTGCGAGTACCCATTATTGCCGAACGATACACATTTTTTATATATCACTCTCTTAATAAAAGCTGTCATGTGAAAATTTCTATGCAGATTTCTGCATTGTTTATTCATATAACTTGAGTGGAGTTTTTTATTTCAAAGCCATCTAAAACGACTTACTTTTGACTAAAAATAAACCCTGTCCATGACCTTCGATAAACAGGAAGTCGAGTACCCATTATTGCCGCTTATATCTTTTCGTCATTATTCAGTAGTTATCGGCAAATAAGCCTAAATTTTTAAAGGATCTCACAATGTAAGACAATTGAAAGATTTTAAAGTAAAGAATTTATTTCATAAATGCAGTTTTAAAGAATTTTACGTAATATTTTTTTTTCAATGTCCCTGCGACCGCATGCGCAGAAAATAACAACAAACTGGAGAACATGTGCTTTACACGACTTGCTACAAATGGATCGCTGCAGGCGCCGTCCCGGTATGACAATGAATGTTTAACCATTTGCAAGGTTCTGGCAAACACTGGTACACCAACAGTCACAATTTTTACGCGAAATCCAGCTGTTAAAAAAGTTTTTCTGCCGTACTGCACTGATTGTTGCATGGGGGCACCTTGCTGGGACAGGAGGAATACAATGTGGTGTCAACTAATACATTGACTTTAGCAGTAATGGTAGGTGGATATATTAGTCAATATCATTTGGATACTTTGATGAATAGATATTTCATTGGAATTGATATCTTTGATAATGTGTCCCCCCCCCCCGTTACACGAGTATCACCATGATCACAGAGCAATAGAAACACTAAAATGCATTTATAATTTTCCTGGAGAAGATGGATGAAAAGTTAAACATTTGTGGTAGCATTGGTTTAGATGTAAATAACTTTATTATGCTACCAATTCTACATTTGAGAAGAACTTGTACCCTGAATCAGGAGAACCCATGCATGTACTTGGAATAAGTGTTAAGTGTCCTTTAATAGAAGTCATATTGGGTATGATTTTTTTAGAGAATCAATACCCTGGAAAAATTGTGCCAAATGTTTTATTGAACTTGACCGAGAAAAAAAATCTAGCATGCAGTAATGCCATATATTTAATTATGTTTTACCTATTATAAAGCTATATTATTCCATATGGGGCAAACACTGGCATCTGTAGTCCATAAATTTAAAAATGAGAAAATATTTGGTCCATATATGTTCTTGAGTGTTTAAAAATGGGAACACTTTTCAGTTTAATGCAAATTATCAATCTGTTCCTGTTCAAAAGATTTTGAAATAAAACATGGTCTCATAAGTTCCATTCCATTTAGTGTGCAACTAACATGCAATAAAAGCTAAAAAAAAAAAAATAAATTATCATCACAGATGGATGTTTATGTAAAGTTAAGTCAAAAGCTCATATTAGATGAATCAAAAAATCTGATGGTTTTTTTTATTATTTTCAAGGTCATGCATTTAATGTTCATAAAAAATCAGATGGACTTGTTAAGTCAATTAAATACCCAATATTTTTCACTTACATGTATATTTAAGCATCTTCTACCATCTTTGACTTTTACTTTTTATGACAGTACATCACAACATGGTGATTTTGTGAAACTGTTTATGTCACCAAAATTGGGTGTCTATATTTGTAGTGCAGTGGGTATGACTTTGGTCTCCTAACCCACAGGTCCCAAAATCAAAAATAGCAGGGGCTTTTGTTTTTAAGAAAACCAATACATATTTAAAAAGTTGATTTTTCCCTAAAATTGAACATTTTTTCCATCATTTTGAAGTCAAATGCATGCTTAAATTTCATATCTTGAAGAAATATAAAAATCGGACTTGTATAACAATCTTTTCCTGGGGGTGTGGAGGACCCTTAATATTGTCAATCATGAATAATACTGTCTTTCTATTAATGAAAATCAGTGTTCCTATTATAACTATTACTAACAGTGATTCCACAGTGATTGATATTTGGGCTAGGTTGGATATGCAAAGCTTTCATGTTTAGACACTTCCAGCTAAGATTACACAGATACTTGCAATCAGATTCAATGTAAAAAATTCAGATTTTCTTTTTTTTTTTCTCAGAGGACTGCATGATGAAAATCAGAGAGAAAAAATGAGTTTGACAAGATATCTTGGATGTATAAGACCTTGCTGGACCAGATTGTTATCCTAGATGTCCAAAAGTACTCATATTTTACAAGAAGGTCTGTCCTTCTGATTGTCAGATTGGTTTACTTTATGAGAAAATGTATTAAATTTAAAACTTCAGATTATCTGTTTTGAAAAAAACAGTGTTTTAATATAATGGTGTCTTGTGTCAGATGAGTGTAGCGAAATATATGCGTGTTTTTGCCTACTTTTAGCTAGCACTTCACCTCAGAGATGTGGTATGGAATTTGTTTGCCAATTGCCAAAGTTATTACCATAAGTTAACAAAGATGCAAAGCTTATATAGAGAAGTGAAAAGGGAATGCATGTAAGTAAAATGATTTGTTCCATCAACTAAAAATGATTAATTTTGTTTAGACTTTCATGACAGAAAATTAACTTTGGTCAAAAGTACCTGTATATGTTTTTGAGTGTGGAATAATTACAAGCATGCTATGTTATGTGTTTCAGGTAAATATCAAGAACATTTCCCCACTCTACATTCACTATCAGATGACCAGATTTCTCCTGGCTTACCCAAGACCTATTGGCAAGAAACAGAAATTCTTTTTTTTTAATTTAATGAAGCAGGAATTCATTCTTGGGTTGAGCGACATGTGAGGTTTGTGGTGGTAAATCCTCTGCTTTTTCCCTCTGAAGCAAATTAAGAGTAAGATGGCTCTCATGGATGCCTATGATAATTAGCAGCTGTTAATAAATTTATCAAACAAATTGTAAATACATTTGTAATTTGTACTTAGATAATATAAATGACTGTACATTGATATGATAAGGTTGATTCTGAAAAATACCATACATTGTACATCTGTTGTTAATTTTAAAAAGTACATGTAACAATTATAAAAGAATGTTTAAGCAGATAGATGGTAAATACTTTAGATTTTCAGTTACTTCTTTCATTATTCAATCAAATATTTTTGTAGAGAATTGCAGAAATGTTGTAAATGTTGATAGTGAATTTGTAAATATTTGGATTGTAATTTATATATTTTTCATGTATTTGTCAATTGAGTAGATTTATGTGGCCATATGTAAATTACCTGTGTGCTAGTTTTATTTTTTTTGTTCAAAGTTAAACCGTTATGGTCAATATCAAATTTGGTTGGACATTTTTAAAACTTCAACTTGGAAAAGTGTTTTCATTTGGAATGTAGGTAAACTTGTCTACATAGGTATATTTGCCATGTTAGACGTTGGCAATTTAAATGCAAGTGTATGATTTTGGAAATTTTATAAATCTTATATGTTTGTTTTCTTTCAATTAAAAGTCCAATAGCTTACACACATTAATTACATGTTGTTTTCTTTTAAGAATTAGATTACCTGTTGAAATGCTTTGTTTTATATAACATTTACAAAATTGACAAAGTTTGGGTACACTAGGTGTTAAATGAATTTTTTTTTTTCTCGAAAGTTGCCTCAATGTCAGATGGAAATTTGATCTGTAATCAACTGGTCACAGGATTTGTAAGTGAATATACGCTAAGGTTATTTATAAAAATACCTTCAGTCTAGGTACTGATACTTTATATGGCATTGGTCACGAGAGGACAAAGAAACAATATTATTTTTAAATGTGCCAAAACCTGCCTGCCTTTTTGGCTTTTTTCAATAGGTTCACAGTTGGATTAAAAAGAAGATAAATGAAGTAAAAGAATTTGCTATGACTTAGTAAGGAACCTTTATATGCCTATGGCCTTGATAAGTCAACATGAACATTGACAAAAATTCAAAATCTTATTTTCTTGTTCCATAGATATGCAGTTACACGAAGGCCGGTTTTTAGAGGGTAATTAAAATATTGGTTAATTTATGACATGCAAGCAATTATAATTTTATTTTATACAATTTTTAAAAACAAATTTCAACAATTAAATTTTTTTAAAAATGTTATTGGTGATTGCACAAATATTCATCTATTCTAAAAAAAAATCATTTATTTTTCTATATGTAAAATAATTTTCCTTTTCATACTTATTTTTTTTTTCACCATAATGATAATAATTAATAAAAATTAAAAAGAATAGAAATGCATTGAACCTATTAAATGTTTTATTTAGTTGGTAAATTTTAGTGTTGTCAAGTAAAAAAAAAAAACAAATATAGGTGAGGTT
This sequence comes from Magallana ariakensis, assembly GCA_020458035.1. NCBI lineage: Eukaryota > Metazoa > Mollusca > Bivalvia > Ostreida > Ostreidae > Magallana > Magallana ariakensis. Next base: position 32,944,459 of record CM035811.1, on the reverse strand, counting down.
CACATGCAAAACTCATTTTTATCTCACAGCAGGTGCGCGGGGGAAAATCTTTGATCCGCTTCCGGTAGCGGAAAAAATGGCGTCTCGCAAGCAAGCAGACGCTTGGTGTTCTTCGGTGAATATTATTTAATAGAAGTATTATCTTGAATGTTTTGGTCAAATATTATTGCAAGGAGGTAAATAAACTTTGAATTTAGACCTTAACACAATATGCCCCTGTCATGAAAGTGGATTACAGGTCGTATATTCAGTGGCATGTGCCATCGCACGGATATGGATGGATACGTTTTCATAGGCTTTCCTATTTTATGGTCAGTTCCGAAATGTTAAGCGTATTTTTTAATTCTTCTCAACTTCAAGTGTCTTTAAAAAATCGTGTTAATCAATAATTATGGTTCGTAATTCAACAACAACGAATAAATAGCGGATTTTTCGTTATTTTTAAGCGATCGGCAATAATGGGTACTCGGCAATAATGGGTACTCGCACGTTATATGCCGGAATGCATCTACATGTATTTGATTTATTGTAAAACATATTTTTAGTTTCCTTCCCCTTTAAACTGTCTATTTTTCGTTTATCACCATACATAGCTTTTTGTGCTTGCTCACAAAAATGTTTTTTTAGCTTTACAAAAAGAGCCTGACTTGGGAAATATGATACTCAAATATACGCGGGTATGATAAGGCAACAGTCAGCGATCAATCGAGTAAAAATTCCTCTGATCGATATGACGTCACAATCACAATATGCAGCATGATGTAATATTTTACTCAAGAAACCTGTTAATTTTAACTTTATCTATGGTCCAAATTATGAAAACTACAGGCGTAAAATGTCACTAGAAGCTCTTTTAACAGAATATATCTTCGATTTCTCTGTATTACGTATAGTTAACATTGATGACGTCACAAGCATGTTTAATAGAGAAGATCAATGTCGGGAGACAAATCATCGGAATGCAGTGTAAACAATGCCGAAATAAGACTTATTTGATACAGATATCTAAGATTTAGATGAGTGTCAGTTAGGATATAACCAGAAAAATACAGGCATGGATATTTTGTTTTATCAGCGAGTGTTATAAGGTAAGCAGATAGACATTTATGTGGCTTGACCGGCCTTTCCTCTGTCAGTGTGTACAAAAAAAAAAACAAAAGTGTAACACTACCCCGAATATTATGAAAGATAAATTTGGCAAATATCAAAAGCACATTACCTTAAATACTTGAAAAATGCTGCTAGAATCATTTGGTTTGTTGTTGTAAATGAAAAATACGTAGTATTTTCAATGAAATTGAATAAGTTGAGGAGGTTTCCGGTAAATAATGACAATATTTATTTTATGCGATTAACAATAGGATTCTAGCAGCAATATTAATAAACATAAACTTACTGCTGATCGAATTATTGTATCATAGATACAAATAAACTTCGGGGTAGTGTTACATTTTTTGATTTTTTGGTAAGGTACAAAAAATGATCTATTTTTAACTGTCACGTGATACCATGGCACGGCAGCTTCAAAGATCGACTTGATTCCGAAGTAAAGATATACTATCTTGTTGAATACATTCACTTGATATTAATATTCAGCCCTGTTTTCATAAAAATAAACAATTTTTAAAATGACCATAATATCTGCGATTATTAAACTCTCAGTTGCCTTAACCTACCCGCGTATTAATACCTTTACATTTTCTATGACACCTTTATTATAATAAAAACTATTCTTCGGCATAGGATAATAAAAAAAAAATTTAATTTTTGTTTTTCCAACATGAACATTCAATTTCCACCGTTTACAATAAACCTCAAATTCATTCAATATATCATTAATTTGGTTTCCATGTACATATTTTTAATATAATTAAAACATTTACCTTGACTTCCATTGACTATTAATATATACTACAGACCGTTTCCCCACACCTGTTTGAAATCCATAAACGCACAAAATAGTGTTTTTTTTCTTTCTACTCATAAGTATTTGAGAAAAAAATTGTAGTGCAAGGACATGATAATATAATATATATATATATAGATATATATAATAGAATAACTTTTTCTAAAGCCGGATTGCTTTTCGTTAATTAAAATTACTTCGTTGGCATAAGTTTTTAAACAGCCATTCAAAATACAAGCAAAGAGTTTCTCCAGGCAACTAAACAATTATCTGGTGAGGTAGGATTACCTTTCTTTTTGTATATGGGTTTAACAATACCCAGTAATCATTCATCTTGAACGATGCCATTATCTAATATATCATTAAAATGTCTTAAATAAAAGTAAAAATCTTGACAATGTTGATACGATATGTCCATTAGTTACATTGTCATAACCTGATGCTTTACAATTTTTAAGTTTCTTGACAGCATTTTCTATTTCATATTCAGTACTGTCACAGTTTAAAAAATTATCAGTGACATAAACATCGTGTGCATCAAGTTCATGATTAAAAGTTTGAGTATCGTCGCATTCACCTGTATTCACATCAGTCATAAATCTAAACATTTAAACAAGTAATGTTTTTTTTTACACCAGAGTTTAAAACTTTCCAATATTCTTTAAAGTTTGTAGAATGCAGCAGTGAAAGTTTTCGTAAGATTTCGTTTATATAATTTTAGCAGCCATAAAAGTTTCAAAACACGCTGTAAACATCGCCAACGTTTAGTCCGATTTTCCTCTGTTTTTCTAAAACATCGTAATTTTGTGGTATATGTAAATGAGACATGTTTTTTTTTTTTTTTTTTTACACACACTAGACTGATATATAAGTAAAAGGTAAACATAATGTTTCAAACAGAAAAATACATTTTCAATTTAAAAAGGGATATTGATAAATTCTTAATGTGTAATACTTTTATGAAAAGTGTTAAAGGTGTTTATTTCAGGAAAAAAAGACTTGTTCTAATAACTAAACATAGGAATATTATACATATATCTATATTGCGAAATTAGACTCTATTTAAAAGTCTAGCTCTTTGATTTCCCACTATAGATTCAGAAATCATGATGATGTATGCAACGTATCATTTCTCCCAACTTCATAAAATTGTCGATAAATTTTCCTAATTCCCAAAAAATGGCATTTTCAAAATTCAAAAAAGGCTAAAAAATCCCTGTAATTATATAGTTGATTGAAAATGAACAGAAAAGTTAACCGAAGAATGTCGCTTTATATAGATGTAAGATCGACATAAAGAATTTTCTATATTACAATTATGTACCAGTAATATTGTTTTAAATTACTTATGTACGTAATGTAGACATCCGTACATGTACCCCTTGTTACCTAAATAAATTAAAAGCAAATCTTTTTCATTTGTATAGTGGAAAGATAGTCGACTATTCTATGTACGAATTGTCTTACTATAGGTAAAATAGTCAGGCGTCCATGTTTAGAACCGGGATGCACACCGGGACACCCGTGACATCTCAGTATCACTCTCGTTTGGCTTTCCGGATATTATCAGGTTTGTAACAATTTTTGGCTTTTAATGATTAATAATAATGTTCCAACAATGTGTCTGCAGATTCCCCGTTTGGCTGAGTCACTCAGTGAGTGTGATCTGTTCTGAGTCTGTTAACCAGGTCAAACACATGTATGTCTTGATAACACAGCTTTGTATACAATGTGCTCTCAAGAACATTCAATCCAGAAGCATGACTAATGTAGCAACACTTTTTAAGTACTTTTTATTACTTGTATTTTAATGTTTATGTGCACCCCTCTTCACCCCGTAATTGTTGATTTATAAGAATAACGTGACTTGTTGCATACTAGATAGAATGTTCTATCGTTAAAATGACAGATGTCCTACGGCCCCGGTTTAACGATAGAATTCGTCCCATATACTCGCTTCGTAGCAAATATAAAAAAATATATCGCGCTATATCTCGCCTAAATTTTCATATGATTGGTCTCAAATACCTACAATGTTGCCCTTTTATAATCCCATTTTACCGCATAAACTGTTTTTGTAACGAAATCACTGCCACTTGTAACATCACATTTGAAAATTTGCTGTTTACGGTCGCAATGTTTACGATAAAATCCGAGACATTCCGAGTAGGATTTCCGACAAAATGGCAGGCAATTCAAACGTGTATATTAACAAAATGCCTTAGTACGACTAATTAAATGGATATTTTGTGGATTTAACTACATATGCATGTTCATAAAGGTTTGTAATGTATAAAAATGTGTTTTTCCCCTGCAGATTATTTTTAACAGACTTAAAATCGATGCGAAGCAGATCCGCTTCGCGGCTGCTACATTGCAAGTATATGGGACGAATTCTTACTGTGACCTGATTGAGCCTGGTCACGGTAAGATTATTCTTTCTAGTTGCATACATATTAAGATAGGTAAAGTTAGCTACTAGTAACTGGCTACTAGTAACTGGCTACGAGAAGTAAGAAAAGCTAGCTACTAGTAACTGGCTACGAGTTGAAATAAAAGTTGGCTACTAGTAACTGGCTACTAGTAACTGGCTACGCGAAGTAAGAAAAGCTAGCTACTAGTAACTGGCTACGAGATGAACGAAAACTTGGCCGCTAGTTACTAGTTACTGTTCAAGTGACAAAACATACATGGGATTTCTATTTGTGTTCTTAATATGTACATTGCACTATATTATCCACATGATTTATCATCTTTTGTGATATATTTACAAGTGATGTTAAATCAACATTTGACTAGGTTATCTATATGATTATACCTTAAAAGTACTTATATTCCTCTTATACTTTCATCAGTAATTGGTGCATTTCGTTTAAAATATCTCTATATTAGACAATATTGTCTATTTGACTCAAGTAGCAGTACATATAGATTGAAAATATCAACAAGTGTTATTAACTATAACAATCTATCATGTCATCCGCATGATATTACAACAAAATTATTCAGATGTTTCTCTTAATCTCGTCAGCTACCAGTGCATTTCTTTCCAAATATCTCTATGTTAAAGACAATTTTTCCATGTAGTTCAAGTAGCCGTACGTAAAGATTGAATACATCTTCAAGGGTTGTTAATATCAGCATTGTATCAGGTCATCCACATGATATTACGATACAATTACACAGAAATATCTTTTTATTTCGACAGCTTCTAGTGCATTTTGTTACAATTATCTTTATTTTTTAGGGTTTTGTCAATATATCTCAAGTAGCTGTATATGTAGATTAAAAATATATACCAGTCTTGCTAATTTCAACATTCTATAAAGTCATCCACATAATATTACCACACAATTTCTGAGATATCTATCGTTATGTCGTCACCTACTAGTGCATTTACTTACAAATATCTGTATTTTATGGCGGTTTTGTCAATATATTTCAAGTAGCTGTATATATAGATTAAGAATATGTACCAGTGTTGCTAATTTCAACATTCTATATTATTATACTTTCATGTTAATTACTGAAATCTGATTGGTTTAGACGCAGTTGACAATCCGTTCCCATACCCTCAGCGTTAGCAACACACTTGGCAACGGGCCGATAGAACAAATTGTTACATGCGCGTAAATTATGCGCGTACGGTTCGACGTAGAATTCACGTCTTTTCTATATAAAAGCAGTAAAATTTGCTATAAAATTAAGACATTCAGTATAATAAAAAAAAATAGTGCCTGTTTGGGAGGGTACCAGTTGAAACTGACACCCCTCGAAAACCATTGTCAACCTCCGCTTCGCGTCGGTTGACAATGGTTTTCTCGGGGTGTCAATTTCAACTGGTACCCTCCCAAACAGGCACTATTTATATAATGTCACCCACATGATATTACGACACATTTTCTCAGATGTCTTTCTTATGTCGTCAGCTACTATTGTATTTTGTTACAAATATCTTTAGGGTTTTGTCAACATATCTCAAATAGCTGTATATATAGATTGAAGATATCTACAAGTTTGATAAATTTGACAATCTATAAGGTCACTCACATGATATTATGACACAAATACTCAGATATCTCTTTAAATCTCATCAGCTACTATTACATTTTATTACCAATAACTTTTTTTTGAGGGATTTGTCAACATATCTCAAGTAGCTGTATATATAGATTGATGATATGTACCAGTCTTGCTTATTTCAACATTCTATTAGGTCATCCACATGATATTACGACACAACTACTTAGATATCTCTCTTAATCTCGTCAGCTACTAGTGCATTTCGTTACAAATATCTTCATTTTTTAACAGTTTAGATCATATAACTCAAGTAGCTGTATATATAGATTGGAGATATCTACAAGTGTTGTTAATTTGATTATTCTATAAGGTCACCCACATGATATTATGACACACTTACTCAGATATCTCTTTAAATCTCTTCAGCTACTAGTACATTTTGTTACAAATATCTTTATTTTTGAGGGATTTGTCAACATATATCAAGTAGCTGTATATATAGATTGATGATATGTACCGGTCTTGCTTATTTCAACATTCTATCAGGTCATCCACATGATATAACGACACAGCTACTCAGATATCTCTCCTAATCTCGTCAGCTACTGGTGCATTTCGTTACAAATATCTCGATTTTTAACAGTTTAGATCATATAACTCAAGTAGCTGTATATATAGATTGAAGATATCTACAAGTGTGGTTAATTTAATCATTCAATAAGGTCACCCACATGATATTATAACACAATTACTCAGATATCACTTTAAATCTCTTCAGCTACTAGTACATTTTGTTATAAATATCTTTATGTTTGAGGGATTTGTCAACATATCTCAAGTAGCTGTATATATAGATTGATGATATGTACCGGTCTTGCCTATTTCAACATTCTATGAGGTCATCCACATGATATTATGACACACTTACTCAGATATCTCTTTAAATCTCTTCAGCTACTAGTACATTTTGTTACAAATATCTTTATTTTTGAGGGATTTGTCAACATATCTCAAGTAGCTGTATATATAAATTGATGATATGTACCAGTATTGCTTATTGTATCATTCAATAAGGTCACCCACATGATATAACGACACATCTACTCAGATATCTCTCTTAATCTCGTCAGCTACTAGTGCATTTCGTTACAAATATCTTCATTTTTTAACAGTTTAGATCATATAACTCAAGTAGCTGTATATATAGATTGGAGATATCTACAAGTGTTGTTAATTTGATTATTCTATAAGGTCACCCACATGATATTATGACACACTTACTCAGATATCTCTTTAAATCTCTTCAGCTACTAGTACATTTTGTTACAAATATCTTTATTTTTGAGGGATTTGTCAACATATATCAAGTAGCTGTATATATAGATTGATGATATGTACCGGTCTTGCTTATTTCAACATTCTATCAGGTCATCCACATGATATAACGACACAGCTACTCAGATATCTCTCCTAATCTCGTCAGCTACTTGTGCATTTCGTTACAAATATCTCGATTTTTAACAGTTTAGATCATATAACTCAAGTAGCTGTATATATAGATTGAAGATATCTACAAGTGTGGTTAATTTAATCATTCAATAAGGTCACCCACATGATATTATAACACAATTACTCAGATATCACTTTAAATCTCTTCAGCTACTAGTACATTTTGTTATAAATATCTTTATGTTTGAGGGATTTGTCAACATATCTCAAGTAGCTGTATATATAGATTGATGATATGTACCGGTCTTGCCTATTTCAACATTCTATGAGGTCATCCACATGATATTATGACACACTTACTCAGATATCTCTTTAAATCTCTTCAGCTACTAGTACATTTTGTTACAAATATCTTTATTTTTGAGGGATTTGTCAACATATCTCAAGTAGCTGTATATATAAATTGATGATATGTACCAGTATTGCTTATTGTATCATTCAATAAGGTCACCCACATGATATAACGACACATCTACTCAGATATCTCTCTTAATCTCCTCAGCTACTAGTGCATTTCGTTACAAATATCTCGATTTTTAACAGTTTAGATCATATAACTCAAGTAGCTGTATATATAGATTGGAGATATCTACAAGTGTGGTTAATTTAATCATTCAATAAGGTCACCCACATGATATTATGACACAATTACTCAGATATCACTTTAAATCTCTTCAGCTACTAGTACATTTTGCTACAAATATCTTTATGTTTGAGGGATTTGTCAACATTTCTCAAGTAGCTGTATATATAGATTGATGATATGTACCGGTCTTGCCTATTTCAACATTCTATAAGGTCATCCACATGATATTATGACACACTTACTCAGATATCTCTTTAAATCTCTTCAGCTACTAGTACATTTTGTTACAAATATCTTTATTTTTGAGGGATTTGTCAAGATATCTCAAGTAGCTGTATATATAGATTGAAGATATGTACCGGTCTTGCTTATTTTGACATTCTATCAGGTCATCCACATGATATAACGACACAGCTACTCAGATATCTCTCTTAATCTCGTCAGCTACTAGTGCATTTCGTTACAAATATCTCCATTTTTAAAAGTTTAGATCATATAACTCAAGTAGCTGTATACATAGATTGGAGATATCTACAAGTGTGGTTAATTTAAACAATCAATAAGGTCACCCACATGATATTATGACACAATTACTCAGATATATCTTTAAATTTCTTCAGCTACTAGTACATTTTGTTACAAATATCTTTATTTTTGAGGGATTTGTCAACATATCTCAAGTAGCTGTATATATAAATTGATGATATGTACCAGTATTGCTTATTTCAACATTCTATGAGGTCATCCACATGATATAACGACACAGCTACTCAGATATCTCTCTTAATCTCCTCAGCTACTAGTGCATTTCGTTACAAATATCTCGATTTTTAACAGTTTAGATCATATAACTCAAGGAGCTGTATATATATAGATTGGAGATATCTACAAGTGTGGTTAATCTAAACAATCAATAAGGTCACCCACATGATATTATGACACAATTACTCAGATATCTCTTTAAATTTCTTCAGCTACTAGTACATTTTGTTACAAATATCTTTATTTTTGAGGGATTTGTCAACATATCTCAAGTAGCTGTATATATAGATTGATGATATGTACCGGTCTTGCCTATTTCAACATTCTATAAGGTCATCCACATGATATTATGACACGCTTACTCAGATATCTCTTTAAATCTCTTCAGCTACTAGTACATTTTGTTACAAATATCTTTATTTTTGAGGGATTTGTCAACATATCTCAAGTAGCTGTATATATAGATTAAAGATATGTACCGGTCTTGCTTATTTCGACATTCTATCAGGTCATCCACATGATATAACGACACAGCTACTCAGATATCTCTCCTAATCTCGTCAGCTACTGGTGCATTTCGTTACAAATATCTCGATTTTTAACAGTTTAGATCATATAACTCAAGTAGCTGTATATATAGATTGAAGATATCTACAAGTGTGGTTAATTTAATCATTCAATAAGGTCACCCACATGATATTATAACACAATTACTCAGATATCACTTTAAATCTCTTCAGCTACTAGTACATTTTGTTATAAATATCTTTATGTTTGAGGGATTTGTCAACATATCTCAAGTAGCTGTATATATAGATTGATGATATGTACCGGTCTTGCCTATTTCAACATTCTATGAGGTCATCCACATGATATTATGACACACTTACTCAGATATCTCTTTAAATCTCTTCAGCTACTAGTACATTTTGTTACAAATATCTTTATTTTTGAGGGATTTGTCAACATATCTCAAGTAGCTGTATATATAAATTGATGATATGTACCAGTATTGCTTATTGTATCATTCAATAAGGTCACCCACATGATATAACGACACATCTACTCAGATATCTCTCTTAATCTCGTCAGCTACTAGTGCATTTCGTTACAAATATCTTCATTTTTTAACAGTTTAGATCATATAACTCAAGTAGCTGTATATATAGATTGGAGATATCTACAAGTGTTGTTAATTTGATTATTCTATAAGGTCACCCACATGATATTATGACACACTTACTCAAATATCTCTTTAAATCTCTTCAGCTACTAGTACATTTTGTTACAAATATCTTTATTTTTGAGGGATTTGTCAACATATATCAAGTAGCTGTATATATAGATTGATGATATGTACCGGTCTTGCTTATTTCAACATTCTATCAGGTCATCCACATGATATAACGACACAGCTACTCAGATATCTCTCCTAATCTCGTCAGCTACTGGTGCATTTCGTTACAAATATCTCGATTTTTAACAGTTTAGATCATATAACTCAAGTAGCTGTATATATAGATTGGAGATATCTACAAGTGTGGTTAATTTAATCATTCAATAAGGTCACCCACATGATATTATAACACAATTACTCAGATATCACTTTAAATCTCTTCAGCTACTAGTACATTTTGTTATAAATATCTTTATGTTTGAGGGATTTGTCAACATATCTCAAGTAGCTGTATATATAGATTGATGATATGTACCGGTCTTGCCTATTTCAACATTCTATGAGGTCATCCACATGATATTATGACACACTTACTCAGATATCTCTTTAAATCTCTTCAGCTACTAGTACATTTTGTTACAAATATCTTTATTTTTGAGGGATTTGTCAACATATCTCAAGTAGCTGTATATATAAATTGATGATATGTACCAGTATTGCTTATTGTATCATTCAATAAGGTCACCCACATGATATAACGACACATCTACTCAGATATCTCTCTTAATCTCCTCAGCTACTAGTGCATTTCGTTACAAATATCTCGATTTTTAACAGTTTAGATCATATAACTCAAGTAGCTGTATATATAGATTGGAGATATCTACAAGTGTGGTTAATTTAATCATTCAATAAGGTCACCCACATGATATTATGACACAATTACTCAGATATCACTTTAAATCTCTTCAGCTACTAGTACATTTTGCTACAAATATCTTTATGTTTGAGGGATTTGTCAACATTTCTCAAGTAGCTGTATATATAGATTGATGATATGTACCGGTCTTGCCTATTTCAACATTCTATAAGGTCATCCACATGATATTATGACACACTTACTCAGATATCTCTTTAAATCTCTTCAGCTACTAGTACATTTTGTTACAAATATCTTTATTTTTGAGGGATTTGTCAAGATATCTCAAGTAGCTGTATATATAGATTGAAGATATGTACCGGTCTTGCTTATTTTGACATTCTATCAGGTCATCCACATGATATAACGACACAGCTACTCAGATATCTCTCTTAATCTCGTCAGCTACTAGTGCATTTCGTTACAAATATCTCCATTTTTAAAAGTTTAGATCATATAACTCAAGTAGCTGTATACATAGATTGGAGATATCTACAAGTGTGGTTAATTTAAACAATCAATAAGGTCACCCACATGATATTATGACACAATTACTCAGATATATCTTTAAATTTCTTCAGCTACTAGTACATTTTGTTACAAATATCTTTATTTTTGAGGGATTTGTCAACATATCTCAAGTAGCTGTATATATAAATTGATGATATGTACCAGTATTGCTTATTTCAACATTTTATGAGGTCATCCACATGATATAACGACACAGCTACTCAGATATCTCTCTTAATCTCCTCAGCTACTAGTGCATTTCGTTACAAATATCTCGATTTTTAACAGTTTAGATCATATAACTCAAGGAGCTGTATATATATAGATTGGAGATATCTACAAGTGTGGTTAATCTAAACAATCAATAAGGTCACCCACATGATATTATGACACAATTACTCAGATATCTCTTTAAATTTCTTCAGCTACTAGTACATTTTGTTACAAATATCTTTATTTTTGAGGGATTTGTCAACATATCTCAAGTAGCTGTATATATAGATTGATGATATGTACCGGTCTTGCCTATTTCAACATTCTATAAGGTCATCCACATGATATTATGACACGCTTACTCAGATATCTCTTTAAATCTCTTCAGCTACTAGTACATTTTGTTACAAATATCTTTATTTTTGAGGGATTTGTCAACATATCTCAAGTAGCTGTATATATAGATTAAAGATATGTACCGGTCTTGCTTATTTCGACATTCTATCAGGTCATCCACATGATATAACGACACAGCTACTCAGATATCTCTCTTAATCTCGTCAGCTACTAGTACATTTCGTTACAAATATCTCCATTTTTAACAGTTTAGATCATATAACTCAAGTAGCTGTATATATAGATTGGAGATATCTACAAGTGTGGTTAATTTAAACAATCAGTAAGGTCACCCACATGATATTATGACACAATTACTCAGATATATCTTTAAATATCTTCAGCTACTAGTACATTTTGTTACAAATATCTTTATTTTTGAGGGATTTGTCAACATATCTCAAGTAGCTGTATATATAGATTGATGATATGTACCGGTCTTGCCTATTTCAACATTCTATAAGGTCATCCACATGATATTATGACACACTTCACAGGGCGAAAAACAATCTTTAAGCAAGTCCTTAAAGGTGACTTAAAGGTGGCGTAAAGGTGGCTTAAAGGATATACAATCTTTAAGCCACCTTTAAGTCACCTTTAAGCTGAGCTTATAAGTCCTTAATGTCCAAACTTCTTTAAGTCACCTTTAAGCAATCTTTAAGCCACCTTTAAGCATCTTTAAGTGGCATTTACGCTCCCTTTAAGTTGTCTTTACACCATCTTTAAGTTCCCTTTAAGTCAGGTTTGATCAAGCTGAACAGATTCATCTTGAAAACGTATATTAAATGCAAAAGCTCTTTTATAGGGATGGGAGGGGGTGATCCGAGTGATGATATAATTTCCAAGGAAGGGGGGTGTTCCAGGCGGTTTTAATTGTCGCTCCATTAAACACAGATCGCTATCATCAACACCGCTCCAATGGACACAGATTGCCGTTATAAAATTCTTTATAAATTTTTTTTTTCAAAATTATTGTAGGGGGTGAGCGCAGTCTCTGTATCTAAATCTGCGCATGAAATTATATTAAAGTATGTTTGTTTCCTATTATAAATTAATCAGTGAAATAAATCTCTCTCTCTCTCTCTCTCTCTCTCTCTCTCTCTCTCTCTCTCTCTCTCTCTCTCTTAGTTCATCCGGTTATTAAACAAGATAAAAAAATGAACCAAAAATACATGATTTAATTTAATCGGTTTATGATATGTATTTTTTAAATTTTAATTATTTCTAGGTCTAATTCTAGATATGCTAGATACATGTTAAAGATGAAAAGACTCTCAACTGCCTTGGTTATATCGGGCGGGATATTACCGCTTTGTTTGTCTAGACATAGTTTTGTTCGTTTGTGTATATCTAATTAGAGTCTATTGTTTGTCCAAGTTAAGAAAACCCCTGGAACTAACACAGAATATACAAGATATACACAACAGGTGTGTCGTGTGCCCAGGTGCACGTCAGGGTTTCTAAAGGCGTTGAAATCTTAGTATGTACGTGTATACGATAAGTCTAGTGAATGAAAGTTTATTTACATTTGTAATTCATTTTCAAAGTATTATTTCCTAGCTGTTGGTTTTAAAAATGTTACGTCTACAAATTAAAGATACATGTATGTAAGAGTAAAATCTAGAGGCTAATTAATTACTGTACCGGTGATCATGAATGGGGGTTAATTATTTAAATATATGTATAAGAGTAAATATGTCACATACCCGGTCTGGTACATCATACAATTGTATGTACAAGTATATGCATACATCATTTGCAATTGCCACATGCAGGAAATACGTCACCGGTAATTGGTAATATTAAAATTGTTATAGAATTGATAGTTTAAAAATCATGTATACAAATAACCATTTAAACATATATCATTTTATTTGTTATTCTAGATCTGTTGTAAATGTATAATAATCAATATTATTAAAATTATTCATACTGGAACGGCGCCGTGATCATGAAAACCGGGAAATTGCGTAGAACTAATACCCTAGCTAATAGTTTCAATGCATTTAATAAAAGAAATAGTTTCATCTTCTTCCTTGCATTTAATTTCATTTAGCTATGAATTAGATGAACATAGCCTATATCTACTTGGTTTAAATTTATAAACTAAGTACTAGTAAGCCTAACGGTTTCCATTTAGGTATAATATATTTTTTTCACTGAAGACCAAGTTTCGTATTTCATTCTAAATACATGCATGCATTCAATTTATAAATTAGATATAATTGATTGTTACAAACTGAATGGAAGTAAAAATCTTTTCAAGTAAAAACATTAAGTCAATAGCCACTAATTTATAGGATATAAAAACCTCCAAAAATATATAAGTTGCCGTGGCGCAGAGGGAGTGAGGTGATGCTGGTAAACGAAGGGTCCCGGGTTCAATCCTCGTCTTAGTCGTTTTGAATTTTTTTTTTATTTTCTAGAACAAAAACCGTTTTTAATACCTTTTCTATCGTAAAGCTAATTCATTTTGTTGGTAAATTAAGCAAAATATTGAATTAAAAGATTTTTTAATGGCTTAAAGGTGGCTTAAAGGTGGCTTAAAGGTAGCTTAAAGGTGGCTTAAAGAAGTTTGGACATTAAGGACCTATAAGTTGTCCTTAAAGGTAGCTTAAAGGTGGCTTAAAGATAGTCTTTAAGCTGCCTTTAAGCCATCTTTACGCTTTCTTTAAGCCACCTTTAAGCAACACATATAGCTTAAAGGTGGCTTAAAGATCGTCTTTAAGCTACCTTTAAGCACCTTTAAGTTATCTTTAAGGAGAACTTAAAGATGGTCATTCATCCTGTGCTTACTCAGATATCTCTTTAAATCTCTTCAGCTACTAGTACATTTTGTTACAAATATCTTTATGTTTGAGGGATTTGTCAACATATCTCAAGTAGCTATATATATAAATTGATGATATGTACCAGTATTGCTTATTTCAACATTCTATGAGGTCATCCACATGATATAACGAAACAGCTACTCAGATATCTCTCTTAATCTCGTCAGCTACTAGTGCATTTCGTTACAAATATCTCCATTTTTAACAGTTTAGATCATATAACTCAAGTAGCTGTATATATAGATTGGAGATATCTACAAGTGTTGTTAATTTGAACATTCTATAAGGTCACCCACATGATATTATGACACAATTACTCAGATATCACTTTAAATCTCTTCAGCTACTAGTACATTTTGTTACAAATATCTTTATGTTTGAGGGATTTGTCAACATATCTCAAGTAGCTGTATATATAGATTGATGATATGTACCTGTCTTGCCTATTTCAACATTGTATAAGGTCATCCACATGATATTATGACACACTTACTCAGATATCTCTTTAAATCTCTTCAGCTACTAGTACATTTTGTTACAAATATCTTTATGTTTGTGGGATTTGTCAACATATCTCAAGTAGCTATATATATAAAATGATGATATGTACCAGCATTGCTTATTTCAACATTCTATGAGGTCATCCACATGATATAACGACACAGCTACTCAGATATCTCTCTTAATCTCCTCAGCTACTAGTGCATTTCGTTACAAATATCTTCATTTTAAACAGTTTAGATCATATAACTCAAGTAGCTGTATATATAGATTGAGGAAATCTACAAGTGTGGTTAATTCAATCATTCAATAAGGTCACCCACATGATATTATGATACAATTACTCAGATATCTCTTTAAATCTCTTCAGCTACTAGTACATTTTGTTACAAATATCTTTATGTTTGAGGGATTTGTCAGCATATCTCCAGTAGCTGTATATATAGATTGATGATATGTACCGGTATTGCTTATTTCAACATTCTATCAGGTCATCCACATGATATAACGACACAGCTACTCAGATATCTCTCTTAATCTCCTCATCTACTAGTGCATTTCAGTACAAATATCTTTATTTTTTTAGGGTTTTGTCAACATAGCTCAAGTAGCTGGATATATAGATTAATGATATGTACCAGTGTTGGTAATATAAACATTCTATTATGTCATCCATAAGATATTACGGCACAATTACTCAGATATCTCTCTTAGTGTCGTCAGCTACTAGTGTATTTTGTTACAAATATCTTTATTTTTTTTAGGGTTTTTATCAATATATCTCAAGTAGCTGGATATATAGATTAAAGATATTTACAAGTATGTTATATTTTAAGATTCTATAAGGTTATCCACCTGATATTATGACACAATAACTCAGATATCTCTTTAAGTCTCGTCAGCTACTAGTGCATTTTGTTACAAATATCTTTATTTTTTTTAAGGGTTTTGTCAACATATCTCAAGTTGCTGGATAAATAGATTGAAGATATCTACAAGTATGGTATATTTTAACATTCTTTAAGGTCACCCACATGATATTATGACACAATTACTCAGATATCTCTTTAAGTCTCGTCAGCTACTAGTGCATTTTGTTACAAATATCTTTATTTTTGGCGGTTTTGTCAATGTATCACAAGTAGATGTATATATAGATTGAAGATATCTACAGGTATGGTTTATTTTAACATTCTTTAAGGTCACCTACATGATTTTATGACACAATTACTCAGATATCTCTTTAAATCTCGTCAGCTACTAGTACATTTCGTTACAAATACCTACATTTTTAACAGTTGAGTTCATATATCTCAAGTAGCTGGATATATAGATTGAAGATATCTACAAGTGTGGTTTATTTTAACATTCTATAAGGTTACCCACATGATATTATAACACAATTACTCCGATATCTTTTTAAGTCTCGTCAGATACTAGTACATTTCGAAACAAATATCAACATGTTTAACAGCTGAGTTCATACATCTCAAGTAGCTGGATATATAGATGGAAGTTATATACAAGTGTGGTTTATTTTAACATTCTATAAGGTCACCTTCATAATATTATGACACAACTACTGAGATATCTCTTTAAATCTCGTCAGCTACTAGTACATTTCGTTACAAATATCTACATTTTTAACAGTTGTGTTCATATATCTCAAGCTTAAGTAGCTGGATATTTTGATTAAAGATATCTGCAAGTATGGTTTATTTTTACTTTTTATAAGGTCACCTACATATTATTAAGACACAATTACTCATATATCTCTTTAACTCTCGTCTGCTACTAGTACATTTTGTTACAAATATCTACATTTTTAACAGTTGAGTTCATGTATCTCAAGTAGCTGGATATATAGAATGAAAATATCTACAAGTATGGTTTATTTTAACATTCTTCAAGGTCATCTACATGCTATTATGCCACAATTACTCAGATATCTCTTTAAATCTCGTTAGCTACTAGTACATTTCGATGCTAGTAGCCAACTTTTATTTCATCTCATATACAGTTACTAGTAGTTAGCTTTCCTTACTTCTCGTAAGAGAGATATCTGAGAAATTGTATCGTAATACCATATGAATGACTTCAAAGATTGTTGTAGTTAACAACATATTTATATATATTCAATCTATATAAACAGCTACTTAAGTTATATGGACAGAACAGTCTAGAAATTGAATAATTGAAACGAAATGCACTAGTAGCTGACGAGATAACGAGAAATATGAGCAACTGTGTCGTAATATCATGCTTATGATGACATACAAAGATTTTGATATTAACAACACTTGTAGATATCTTCAATCTATATGTGCAAGTAACTAAGTTATATGGACAGAACTATTTAAAAATAGAGATATATGTAACGAAATGCAATAGTAGCTGTCGAAATTTAAAGAGATATCTGAGTATTTGTGTCGTAATATATGCGACCTAATATAATATTGAAATAAGCAAGACCGGTACATATCATCAATCTATATATACAGCTACTTGAGATATGTTGACAAATCCCTCAAAAATAAAGATATTTGTAACAAAATGTATTTGTAGCTGACGAGACTAAAGAGATATCTGAGAAATATTGTCATAATATCATGTGGGTGACCTTATTGAATGATTAAATTAACCCAGTTGTAGATATCTCCAATCTATATATACAGCTACTTGATTTACATAATCTAAACTGTTAAAAATGGAGATATTTGTAACGAAATGCACTAGTAGCTGACGAGATTAAGAGAGATATCTGAGTAGCTGTGTCGTTATATCATGGGTGACCTTACCAAATCCCTCAAAAATAAAGATATTTGTAACAAAATGTACTAGTAGCGGAAGAGATTTAAAGTGATATCTGAGTAATTGTGTCATAATATCATGTGGGTGACCTTACTGAATGATTAAATTAACCACACTTGTAGATATCTTTAATCTATATATACAGCTACTTGAGTTATATGATCTAAACTGTTAAAAATGGAGATATTTGTAACGAAATGCACTAGTAGCTGACGAGATTAGGAGAGATATCTGAGTAGTTGTGTCGTTATATCATGTGGATGACCTGATAGAATGTTGAAATAAGCAAGACCGGTACATATCATCAATTTATATATACAGCTACTTGATATATGTTGACCAATCCCTCAAAAATAAAGATATTTGTAACAAAATGTACTAGTAGCGGAAGAGATTTAAAGAGATATCTGAGTAAGTGTGTCATAGTATCATGTGGGTGACCTTATAGAATATTCAAATTAACAACACTTGTAGATATCTCCAATCTATATATACAGCTACTTGAGTTATATGATCTAAACTGTTAAAAAATGAAAATATTTGTAACGAAATGCACTAGGAGCTGACGAGATTTAGAGAGATATCTGAGTAGTTGTGTCGTAATATCATGTGGATGACCTAATAGAATGTTGAAATAAGCAAGACTGGTACATATCATCAATCTATATATACAGCTACTTGAGATATGTTGACAAATCCCTCAAAAATAAAGTTATTGGTAATAAAATGTAATAGTAGCTGATGAGATTTAAAGAGATATCTGAGTATTTTTGTCATAATATTATGTGAGTGACCTTATAAAATGTTCAAATTAATCAAACTTGTAGATATCTTCAATCTATATATACAGCTACTTGAGATATGTTGACAAAACCCTAAAAAATAAAGATATTTGTATCAAAATACAATAGTAGCTGACGACATAAGAAAGACATCTGAGAAAATGGGTCGTAATATCATGTGGGTGACATTATAGAATGTTGAAATTAGCAACACTGGTACATATCCTTAATCTATATATACAGCTACTTGAAATATATTGACAAAACCGCCATAAAATATGGATATTTGTAAGTAAATGCACTAGTAGGTGACGACATAACGATAGATATCTGAGAAATTGTGTGGTAATATTATGTGGATGACTTTATAGAATGTTGAAATTAGCAAGACTGGTATATATTTTTAATCTACATATACAGCTACTTGAGATATATTGACAAAACCCTAAAAAATAAAGATAATTGTAACAAAATGCACTAGAAGCTGTCGACATAAAAAGATATTTCTGTGTAATTGTATCGTAATATCATGTGGATGACCTGATACAATGCTGATATTAACAACCCTTGAAGATGTCTTCAATCTTTACGTACGGCTACTTGAACTACATGGAAAAATTGTCTTATCATAGAGATATTTGGAAAGAAATGCACTGGTAGCTGACGAGATTAAGAGAAATATCTGAATAATTTTGTTGTAATATCATGCGGATGACATGATAGATTGTTATAGTTAATAACACTTGTTGATATTTTCAATCTATATGTACTGCTACTTGAGTCAAATAGATAATATTGTCTAATATAGAGATATGTTAAACGAAATGCACCAATTACTGATGAGAGTATGAGAGGAATATGAGTACTTTTTAGGTATAATCATATAGATAACCTAGTCAAATGTTGATTTAACATCACTTGTAAATATATCACAAAAGATGATAAATCATGTGGATAATATAGTGCAATGTACATATTAAGAACACAAATAGAAATCCCATGTATGTTTTGTCACTTGAACAGTAACTAGTAACTAGCGGCCAAGTTTTCGTTCATCTCGTAGCCAGTTACTAGTAGCTAGCTTTTCTTACTTCGCGTAGCCAGTTACTAGTAGCCAACTTTTATTTCATCTCGTAGCCAGTTACTAGTAGCTAGCTTTTCTTACTTCTCGTAGCCAGTTACTAGTAGCCAGTTACTAGTAGCTAACTTTACCTATCTTACATATTAATGGTCGATGGTTGTAAAATATTTTGTTGTTTACCAATTTAATGTTTTTTTCTCACTAAAACATGCACATATGATAATATGGTAGACTATTATATGCACAGATCTAAAGGGGGGTCTGAGGGGTCCCGACCTCCCTTGGAAATTGAAAATTTATTAAATTTAAATTTACATAGTAAAATTATCACAAACATGCCCCGGACCCCCCCTGGCAAACACATATATCCTTCGGACCCCCCCTCGAAAAATTTTCTGGATCCGCGCATGTTATTATCTAGTTCAACTCTCTCTCTCTCTCTCTCTCTCAATATTTATTTCTCTCTCTCTCTCTTTTTTGAAAAACAAACACAATTCAACATTTATAATAGTCGCTAATAAAACCATGATTTTTTGAATTTGTAGACTGATGGCGAGTTTGTCAAGAGGAAAACGAATGGTATGTTATAATTATGTACTACTATTAATGCATGCGTTGATGAGTACTGGTCAGTTGTATTTATTATTTGGTACATTAATGTCTGAGTGTATTTTTCTCCAGTTTGTTCCTAAGTATTTGCTATTGTGAGGCAAAACTAGCTCTTATTTGATAATGAAAAATTTGCATAGAGTGCATGCATGCATTTGTTTTGTTTGTATTTAATTATGATTTAAAGGTTGAATCCTTTAAACTATGTGATGTAATATGTTCCAAACATAGTCTATATCGAAACATGTAAAACGATTTTATCTGGAGGTTTTTATTATAAACATAATAACTATTAAATAGAATTGTTAACTTCAGTGCAAAATCCTACTTTGCCGTTATGTCTATGTAGTTCGATCATTATATTTCTTGAATAAGAAGACGGAGCGTCAATCAATAAAATCATTTCCTTTCCAATATAATATTCATCAGATGAGTTAGGAATCATTTATGATTAATATAATTATAGATAATGTATATATGATTTAAGAGTGTTATTTTTTAGTACTTGTATTAGATTTTTTTTCAGTTATTTATAATGATAGATATTCATAAATTATTTGTTGTGATGATGGAATGTTTTATCTTCATCTGTATTTATTGATGGCAATGAAGATCTGTTCAATTGAATAAGCAATGTCATATTTAAACATGTACATTACATAGCAATTATATTTGATGTACTGTTATTTCAGTTAAAGGCTTCAATGATAGACAGAGGGGACAGCAAGGTATGCTTATCTGGTATTTAATTTGTAATTTAGTATTTATAAGATCAGGTTGATTCTGATTTGTGTATTAAATAAATATTTAATTAGTTTTGAGGACATAACATGTTTATAAAATATCTGAAATTTGATAAAAATGTTATCCTTTGATACTCTATAACCACTTGTCACCAATAAGTTATCAGAATATCTTTTAAAATTAATAAAAAAAAAATTAATATTTTTATGTTATTTACATTAAAGGAGGTTTTCTTATTAATTCTAATGCAAGCAGCCTTTTTTCACAGAAAAGTCGCCTGTCACCAGATGCAGAAGCAAAATTTTTCTGTGAAGCAGGACTAGATAAAGATGGTTTTGAAGTAAAATACCTATCCGACTACAAAGGTATATATTTAAAGGATGTGATGCTTGTGACTATTTTTAGACTATATCAATCTTCTTTTCAAGAAGAGCTTAATAGTATAAAGATATAAGAGAATGTTAAAGTACTTAATATATTAAGAATTTTTACTTTACTGAACAATGGGTTAATGTCAGAAAAATAGTATCCAGATCAGATGGATAATTAATTGAAAAATCTATATACTGTCTATCTGTAAGTTAACATTTTCTATACATACACACATTTAGGTCTATAGGATCTATAGTCATTACATGATTGTTTTGTATTACTTTTTGATTGTCAAATCATGTGTCTTGGCAGTGTATATTACATGTACTAGAATGATAGATATTTGAGTTCTCTTACAAGAGATGATGACCAGGTCAAACAGTGGTTCTAATGTAGACGTTTATGAATCCAAAAGTTTTCTTTGCATATATACAATGCTTTCACACAGGTGCTTGTGATTTTAATGTAGGTTTTGGAGTTATTAGCACAACCAGTCATGCCAGTGGAGATTTTCTCTTGCAGTATGCAGGAGAAACATTAAAAGGACAGGATGGGGAGGAGAGATTGAAGACAAGCACAGAAAACAAAATATTTTTCTATAAATATAATGGAAAGGAACTTTGGTAATATGATTTATACATACATGTATTTACATGAAGCTGGAGGTCTGTAGCTCCCGATGTGAAAAAACCCCCAGAATCAACGTTTATCCAAAAAATGTTCAGACCAGGAGATACTGACCTGCAGCTAAATGTAATATTTTAACATGTATGGCAGTTATGTTTCTAGAAATAATTATAAACAATTCTAAGTCAAGCAATCAAAGTACTGAAGTACTGAAAGCCGGACTCTTTTGATGTGTTTTATGCATATGGTGCAGTAAAGACTAACAAAATCTCGCTCTTCCTCTTTCTCATTTTCTCTTTCTTTATCTCTCTCTCATATGCTTTTAATTTCGGCAAAGCGCCGGATAGTTACTAAATTTTGAAAGCGGCTATTAGCGAAGAAATATATCTGTTTAATAGAAAAAAATCAACTGTGATTTGCACTTTGAAACAAGCGTTTTAAACTAATTTCCCTATTTCTTCGATGTGCAGCCGAATACTAATGCTTTGTAAAGTAGTTCATGGAAATTCATGCGCATTGTAAGTGTCAAAAGGGCACCCTATAAGTCATGTTTTTAAAGCACGTAATTGATAAGAAACAAAAAAATACTCCTCGCTAAATTTATTCGCAATAAACCCCCCAAAAACAATACATTTCACAAAACATGGCTGTCTGTGGACCTGTTTGGTATAGCGGAAGCTTTTACTTTGACGCTGTTCGGTTTTTTGTTTATTTTTTGAAGCTGTGCTATTTATAGTAACGTTGGCGATTTGGATGCCTACAGCCAGGACTCTGCTTTCAGCAGAGCCCGGCTAAAAATACCAGTAATTATATGCTTCTTATTTAAGATCTGATTTCTTTGTATGTAGTATTGATGCTGAAGGAGTGAACAACCATATCTGCCGGCAAGGACGATGCAAATTCCACCATGAAACTCAAAGTGTTTAATGGAAGGGAATACCTATGTTTGTTTGCTAAGAGAGACATTGTGGTTGGGGAAGAGATACTATATGACTATGGTTGTGATGGGAAAAGCTTGTGGTGGCGTAGCAAGGTAGGAGAATGTTTGGATTAAATATACACAATAAATAATTATAAAGAGAGAGTTTAATGATTTACAATCAGGCTTTGGATATCTTGTTATCTGGCTTTGGGTTTTTTTTTTTGCATTTTTATATATTGTTTTAAACTAATCTAAAAATAGATTTTTCTCAATAATTTAAAAAGTATCAGAATAGATAATTTATATGTTTTTATTGAAAAAAATAAACCTTAAGCTTCTGTTAGTGTTGTTAAATAGGTTGAAAATCATGATCGATTAATCAGCAGAATCGGTTGTCTCTTAAATTACCAACTGATGATCGGCCAATAATCGAATCTGTAACAAATTGTAGTAAATTCATTACTATGGGGCACTAAATCTTATGCTATGGTTTAATTTAAAATATATAAGTGCTATTTGCACTAACTTTTAAAAGCTTATAAGACTTGTGATGTATTTTTATTAATTAGAGTGTTACACATCTTTTGAGATTGAAGAAAAAACCCAGTTCACAACAGTTTTCATTTCATTCAATACAGATTAAAAAACAAAATGATAGGTATAATATTAATGTCATAAACCCATTATAATTGATTCTAAAATCTCAAATCGATTATGATAAATCTACAACATTTCCAACTGATAATTGATTAAAAATCAATCATCGTGACAACACTAGCTCCTGTTCATGTACATGTATTCACTAGTTTTGATTGATTTCAGAAAAAGGCTGATGATCCTTTTGATTTTGGTAATGGTATTTTGGTTTTGTTATGTTTTATTTCACTTTATTATGTTTATAGTTATTTGATTTTCTTTCAATTTGAACATTAAATACGGTTCTTGTGCTGACCTGAATAGATTTATTTTGTTTTCATTATCGAGAACCATTAAAATAAAAGCTTGATAGAGGTGTCCAGTTGTGCAGTGCACAATGCACTTGCTTATCACCACTGCGACCCGAGTTTGATCCCCATGATCGACAGTGGTTGTATGTGATATGGTATGGTGGTCGCCTGCTTGGACACGTGGGTTTTCTCCAGTCACTCCAACTTCTTCCTACATCAATGACCCACTCGCGCTAACATCTGTGCCAACAAAGACTATTAATATAAGTTATAGAACTTGTTTATCAATCGTAAAATAAATAAATTTCAGTTTTAAAAGCTCGAAATGAGTGCGCATTGTGAATCTGTCACTAATGTGGAGAGTCTCCTTTGCAGAACAAAATTATTTTTTGTTAGATTAATTACAAAATTTGTTTCTGTAGAAAATATGTATGTTTTGCAAATTGTATACAGAATGTACTTCTTGAAAAATATACATTTACATAGAATTATCAGATTTTGTAGGTTAGTTAATTTAGGCATCAATCTGAATTGGAATTCATTTTTCACTGCATATTGTTACAGTCTTGTTTTTGTGCCATGGCTGAAAATTTTGATTAAGTCAGTGGTCTATTGTCAGATTTATAAAAAAAATCACCAATTACCAAATGTGGTAAATTAATAATTGTTGAATATTTATGAAAGAAAATTTCTATTGTTTTCATTTCTTTCAGTTCTTTCTGATGTGGATTCTGACCCATTTAGTGTATCAAACTACTCGCCAAGTTCTGATTCTGAATCAGATGAAAATAAGGAGGTTTTGGGTAATGTTATTATTTAAAGAATGATTTTGCATCTGCAGTCCATTTTCACTTTGCAATAAATACCTGATAGAACAAGAGGCTTAGAGCCCAGTCATTTTAATTCAGACTAAAGTAAATCCATTTATATGAACTAAATATACTTTGAAATGTAGTTGTGTATAACAATCTACATGTTGATCTGGTCTCCCCAATGCTGTGGTAATGCATTTGATTTCCATGATATGAATGGAATGTAATGGATGTAATATATTTGTTATATTTATTTTAATTAATCATTAGGATTAAAATTTGCAATGATTTAAAAAGTAAACATTAAAGCTTGTATTTAAATAACAATAGATCGGTACTTTTTACAGAGTCCACCCCAGATTCATTGAGAGGTAACTGCAACACCATGGAAAAACAGGTCATCTTGACCCTCAGGGAAGGCAGTGAGCATTTTGAACAAGGTAAGTGAATTAAAATCAACGTTGCAATGTTATTATGTATAACAATCTACATGTTGGTATGACCTATGAATCATGAAGCAATTTCTGACTTACAAAAATATGTCAAAATCTCAGTCAGTCAAAAAATATTTAACTTAAAATTTTGATTGAAATCTGTAATGAACAATGTTATATCAAGTCACTTTTAATAGCATTTCAATTTTGTCAGTGTTTTCAATCAAGAGGCGATAATACAGTGTACAATTTACTACTCAAGTCCAAGATTGCTTCATGATCTTGGGCTTGGTCTCCTTAATGCTGTGATAATGCATTTGATTTGTAATGGATGAAATATATTTGTAATATTTATTTTAATTAATCATTAGGAATAAAATTTGCAATGATTTAAAAAGTAAACATTGAAGCGTGTATTTAAATTACAATAGATCGGTACTTTTACAGAGTCCACCCCAGATTCATTGAGAGCTAGCTGCAACACCATGGAAAAACAGGACAACTTGACCCTCAGGGAAAACAGTGAGCATTTTGAACAAGGTAAATGAATTTAAATCAATGTTGCAATGTTATTTTGTATAACAATTAACATGTTTCCCTGGTCTCCCTAATGCTGTGATAATGCATTTGATTTCCATGATATGAATGGAATGTAATGGATGTAAAATATTTGTTATATTTATTTTAATTAATCATTAGGATTAAAATTTGCAATGATTTAAAAAGTAAACATTAAAGCTTGTATTTAAATTACAATAGATCGGTACTTTTTACAGAGTCCACCCCAGATTCATTGAGAGGTAACTGCAACACCATGGAAAAACAGGTCATCTTGACCTTCAGGGAAGGCAGTGAGCATTTTGAACAAGGTAAGTGAATTAAAACCAACGTTGCAATGTTATTATGTATAACAATCTACATGTTGGTATGGCCTACGAATCATGAAGCAATTTCTGACTTACAAAAATATGTCAAAATTTCAGTCAGTCAAAAAATATTTAACTTAAAATTTTGATTGAAATCTGTAATGAACAATGTTATATCAAGTCACTTTTAATAGCATTTCAATTTTGTCAGTGTTTTCAATCAAGAGACGATAATACAGTGTACAATTTACTACTCAAGTCCAAGATTGCTTCATGATCTTGGGCTTGGTCTCCTTAATGCTGTGATAATGCATTTGATTTGTAATGGATGAAATATATTTGTAATATTTATTTTAATTAATCATTAGGAATAAAATTTGCAATGATTTAAAAAGTAAACATTGAAGCGTGTATTTAAATTACAATAGATCAGTACTTTTACAGAGTCCACCCCAGATTCATTGAGAGCTAGCTGCAACACCATGGAAAAACAGGTCATCTTGACCTTCAGGGAAGGCAGTGAGCATTTTGAACAAGGTAAGTGAATTAAAATCAACGTTGCAATGTTATTATTTATAACAATCTACATGTTGGTATGGCCTACGAATCATGAAGCAATTTCTGACTTACAAAAATATGTCAAAATTTCAGTCAGTCAAAAAATATTTAACTTAAAATTTTGATTGAAATCTGTAATGAACAATGTTATATCAAGTCACTTTTAATAGCATTTCAATTTTGTCAGTGTTTTCAATCAAGAGACGATAATACAGTGTACAATTTACTACTCAAGTCCAAGATTGCTTCATGATCTTGGGCTTGGTCTCCTTAATGCTGTGATAATGCATTTGATTTGTAATGGATGAAATATATTTGTAATATTTATTTTAATTAATCATTAGGAATAAAATTTGCAATGATTTAAAAAGTAAACATTGAAGCGTGTATTTAAATTACAATAGATCAGTACTTTTACAGAGTCCACCCCAGATTCATTGAGAGCTAGCTGCAACACCATGGAAAAACAGGACAACTTGACCCTCAGGGAAAACAGTGAGCATTTTGAACAAGGTAGATGAATTTAAATCAATGTTGCAATGTAATTTTGTATAACAATTAACATGTTTCCCTGGTCTCCCTAATGCTGTGATAATGCATTTGATTTCCATGATATGAGTGGAATGTAATAAATGTAATATATTTGATATACTTATTTTAATTAATCATTAGGAATAAAATTTGCAATGATATAAAAAGTAAACGTTAAAGCTTGTATTTACATTACAATATATCGGTACTTTTTGCAGAGTTCACCCCAGATTCATTGAGAGCTAGCTGCAACACCATGGAAAAACAGGACAACTTGACCCTCAGGGAAAACAGTGAGCATTTTGAACAAGGTAAATGAATTTAAATCAATGTTGCAATGTTATTTTGTATAACAATTAACATGTTTCCCTGGTCTCCCTAATGCTGTGATAATGCATTTGATTTCCATGATATGAGTGGAATGTAATGGATGTAATATATTTGTTATACTTATTTTAATTAGTCATTAGGAATAAAATTTGCAATGATTTAAAAAGTAAACGTTAAAGCTTGTATTCACATTACAATATATCGGTACTTTGTACAGAGTCCACCTTAGAT
Source organism: Magallana ariakensis (assembly GCA_020458035.1). Taxonomy (NCBI): domain Eukaryota; kingdom Metazoa; phylum Mollusca; class Bivalvia; order Ostreida; family Ostreidae; genus Magallana; species Magallana ariakensis. Next base: position 32,916,469 of record CM035811.1, on the reverse strand, counting down.
TCATTTAGAGCTAGCTACAACACAGTGGAAAAGCAGGTCATCTTGACCCTCAGGGAAAAAAGTGAGCATTTTGAACCAGGTAAATGAATTTAAATCATCTTTATTAATTTTTACTTGAATGTGTTAATAACATCATAATTGGAATATTGTATATTAAATCCTGATTTCTGTATTAATAATATTTGGTCTCCATAATGATCTTTTTATGCAATTGGTCTCCATAATCTATGATTTATACATTATTATTTAATTCATAATGTACATGTACATTTTACATGTAAGATTATTTAATTATCCTTCAATTTTGCTAGGTTTCAGAATATATGATTTTTTGTTTAAATAACAAAAAATTGATTTATATAAAAAAAAAAGATATGCAAAAACATATTGCTTCACACATTGGTTTTAATAGGTCTCCTAAATGCAGTAATTAGGCATTTGTTATTCTTATACATGTAAATAGTATGTGTATAAATGTAGCGTATGTTGTTATTTTACGCATACAGAATAGTGAAAAAAATTAAAGTTTATATAATATTTCTAATAGGTGAATGTTTAATTTGTGAGGTAGCAATTATATTTCTCTACTGCATCCTTATTTTGCAGAGTATGTGCCAGAATTGTTTGGAGTCCAGACCAATTCCATTGTTCAAGAGAAGGGAAACTTAGCTGCAGAGGAATCTACATGTAATAGTCTTCATTCTAACAAGGGTAATTCAATTTGGATTCTCTAGATGCACATGTTCTATTAAAGTACATGTGTATTTATAGTGGAATATAAAGGTTCTTTGGTTTTATTGATTGAAAACTCTATACATGTATTTTCAAAGCCAAAAAAAATCTAACCCAGGTACATGTAGATGAAAGAACGTCATTTTAATATAGTTATTTTTGTTTCAAGTACGTGCATTATGATTTCTTTTTTTTTTATTGAAGGCTCACAGGCATGTGCAAGTGCCATAATGGATTTTGTTGAAAATTCAAACCTTAGCACCCTATCCGAGGAAGGTAATAAATATATTTATTTTTTTTGAAAATCTATCAACACTAAAAAAAAGCAATTGTTTGTAGATTGTCTATGCAATGTTCCTCACCAATCAAGGAATGTTATCTAATAGTAACACATATGATGTGATATGAGATATGATGTTACTTGTAAATAAGAATAATTAATTTTGACTTGTGAAAGAAATTAATTATTTTAAGATTGATAAAGCCACTAAAGAGGCAACTGTTTCTTTAAAAGATTTCTTGTTTTTTAAACTTTATTTATGCAATAACGATTCTTTGATCTTTTGCAGTTCCATACCATTGTTTTCCCTCTCTCAGTTCGTGTGATGAAAGCAGTCAACTTGATAGGTTTGTTTAAATCTATTTTGTGAATGTTTTTCTTGTTTGATAATAGGTTAGTCACTGTTAGGCCTCTGGCTGTTGATTGACAATGTATAGATGGAGTTATTTCCTTATGACAGAGGCTCTAGTGCACAATTCCATTTGACTTTCAAGAAATGTTCAGATAGTATGCTTTTGATACATTTTTAAAAATTTTGATCTTCAATGAAAATTTAAACTGTTAAGTTACATTTGCTGAGTACCACTTTCAATACTGTAAAAGTGATTATTTACGTGTGAGGGAAAATTTTCACTTAAGCTTAAAACTGCGTAAAATACCCCCGCATTTGCATATGGGAATTTAAAGGAATCAAAGTAAATCACACATCCACACACAGTATTTAAAAACCTCATGTATTGGTTGACTAAAGAAAACTTGTACCTTACCACCAGCATTAAAGGGGCATGATCACAATTTTGGTCAAAAATTATTTTCTCCAATTTGAATGTTTACAATGCTTTAGCAAGGCAACCAAAATGTTAGTCATTCGTTGAGTTATAAGTGAGCTACAGAGCTTGCAGTTCTTTGCTTTGTTAGCAAAGTTTTTGTTTACATTCTGAATGTTGAAGTAAAAAAATCCAGTTAAATTAAGATCTTAAATGAATGTGTTAAACGCTGGAAACTGTTTATTTATCCTTAAAATGAATCAGAAGAAATATTAATCAGCTTGAAAAAGATTTTTAACTGGTACCGGTAAATTGAACCTATGTAAACAAAAACAGGGCATGAGCCTTGTTTACGTGACAAAGAATTGCAAGCCCTGTATCTTGCTAATAACTTTACAAATGACTCTCAAATTTCATTTGATTATAAGAAATTTATTCCTAAAGCAATGTAAATAATAAAAACAGGAAAATAGAATTGGACCAAAATTCTGACCATGCCCTTTACATACCACTTTATAGGTTTTTTACATATTTTTGGGGGTAAATTTTGTGACATGACAAAGAGTTAAGGGATTGCTCTTATTGACTCAATGTTTTTATTTTTTCAGGTTAAATAATGAAGAGAAAGATTGCAACAGCAGGACCAAGAGCAGAGGCAAGGGAATCCCAAATAAGAAGGTCAATATTAATACCTGCTCCTAAGTTTGAACAATGTGTGTTATTGTGTATAGCTTTATGATTATCAGGTTTCAGGAATCATGAACTTTATGATATAATGGAATAGTATACATGTATTAACTTTTATTTGTTTTGATGCTCCCTGATATAAATCAAGCTAGACTGTTTTAACGAAATATGTTTAAAAGTCATTGATATATACCTATTTAAAAAAAATGGTATCACAGTAAAGTAAATAAGGTTTACACGTAATGGATGTAGTTATCTATCATTGCTATGCACACTCATCATTACAGTAAACGTGCTTATACTACATGTAAGTAATAGCAAAACACTTGTAATGAATTGATGCTTATAGTGAAATGATTTTCATTCCCCATGTGTTTTAAACAGATTGTGAAGCTAATGGATATAACGAATTACATTTATAATGAAGCAAAGTAGCCCATCTCTTCCACTTTGTTGTAAAGGTGTTTTACTGATTAGGTAACAATTAAGGAACTGTAAACTATAAATTAATGGTTTTTTTTTTTTTTTGTGCAGAAACCAAATAGATTTTGCACTTACTGCAAATCACAAATAACTGGAGGAAAATTGAAGCGACACATACTTAGGAAGCACAAAAGTGACCCAGAAGTAAAGTCCATCATTTCCAAACCAGCTCATATTCAAAACAAATTTTTCGATGAAAAAAGACGTGAAGGGATATATGAGTATAATCTTCAGCTTATCGGAGATGGATTAGACCCAGAGATGAGGGAAAGAAAACCAATACTAGATGACCAGCTTAGAGTTTGCAGTGACTGTAAGGGCTTCTACTCGAACAAATACTTTTTCAAGCATAAATGTGTAATCCACAATGATTCTGCACCCCAAGCATTAAAACCTAGGCTGCTTCAGAATGTAACGAATGATTATATGGACAATGACGAAGGTTTTTTGGATATACTTAACCGATTTAGGGAGGGAGAAGTTGGTGATTTCTGTCGGACAAACAAAACAATCAAACTCATAGGATACAAACATTTTAACTTGCGTCGCCATGAGGAGGGAAAACAAGATGAAGTGCGGAAAACTATAATGGCAGAAATGAGAGAACTTTCAAAACTTTTCTTTTGCTTTCGGAGCTTGAGTGGGAGTGAGGAGAGGATTGTGGAAGATATGTTCCGTAGAGAATACCTACTTGATTTAGTGGAGGCTTTAAAGCAACTCACAACTACAACTGACAAACAAGAAAAACATGGCCAAAAGCTCTTCCTGGATGCTGTACTTCTTCGATCTGTAAAAACACTGGAGGGCTATTTTGCCCAAACTATGCAGGACACTAAGAAGAAGGAATTAAAGAACTTTAGATCAGCTTATAAAAGCTTACAACATGAACTTTTTCCAAGTGCAAGACAGAAATGCATTAAGAATTCATTGGAGACAAACAGAAAACCTGCAAGTTTACCAAATGAACAGAAAGTTTTACAATTGAAAGAATACATTTCCACATAAATATCTTTTACCTTGCAGAAATATACTGTAAAAAACTTTGCTTGGCTAAGAAGCCTTGTTGTTGCCCGCCTAACCCTGTTCAAAGCTAGGAGAGGAGAAGAAGCATCACGAATGCTATTATCTGAGTGGGAAGAAGCAGAAAAAGGAACATGGCTGCCGGATGAGGAGCTGGAGAAAATAAAAGATCGTGCTGAGCAATACCTTCTGGGACGTTTCAAACTTGCCTACTTAAAAGGAAAAGGCAAAAAATATGTTCCTGTGTTGATCCCAAATGATTTGATGTCAGCAATCCAGGTGCTCAAACAGGACAGATCTAAGTTTGGTATTCGTGAAGATAACCCCTTTTTGTTTGCCACAAAAAATGGCTTATCACACTGCTCCGGTTGGCATGCAGTAGCTGAAGTTTGTTCTGAGGCAGGTATCCATATGATCACAGCAACGAAGATGCGACACAGGCTATCATCTATATACGCAAGCCTGGATATGTCTCCTGAGAACAGGAAGATATTTCTTCAGCACATGGGGCACGAGGAACAAATCAACAGAGAGAACTATCAATGCCCTCTTGGAATCAGAACAGCATGCATCATGGGAAAAATGCTGAGTTCTGTTGATGAAGGTAAAGTTTAACTTACTTGATATATTCTATTCCGGTACATACCGGTATATTGAAATTAGTATTAATATTAGTTTACTCGGTGATTGTAGTTATTTAAGGATTCAGCTAAAAAGGCCACATGAAGTCAGAAGTAATAATATAAAGCATTTAATTGTATGCACAAATGAATACCAGACATATGTATTTTTTTGTTGTTCTTCATTAAATAATTTGTGTATTTGTATACATTTTTGAAATTTTATCTAAAAGGGTCAGTGTCGGAGTTACATGTACACAATCCTAAAGGTCCAAGTACAGCACTTGAAACACGTGTGACTGAAGAAGATTTGATGTCCAAGCCCTGTAAGAGTGGAAGTGCAAATGAATTGGATGTTACGCCACAAGGTGATCAATCTTTTTTTATTTGTGTGCGTGTGTGTGTGTGTGTGTGTGGTGGGGGTGGGGGGTTAATAGAAGTGATTTTATTGATTTCTCAATAACTTTCTTTTTTTATTTAAGATGACATTGTTACATTGATTTGCATTGTTTAATAATTAAAACCCATCCATAATGTTTTCTCTTTTCATTAGGTTTTATGCATGTCTGTCAAGTTTACAAAGTAAGATATTCATGATATTGTTATTACAGAGTGTTCCTTTGAGATCGAAGACGATGATGGAGATAAAGTTCTTGCAAGCCCAGTTGCAGCCAAGAAGACTAAAAGCAGCTCAGGTGACATATCTTTGTTGAAGGGTCTGTCTATCCACAATTTGACGAATAAGCAATTTTATTTTTAAACTAGGCTTTTTAAACAAGGTCAAATGTAAAAACTGCCTTAGTTTTTTTTTTTTGCATTGTTGATGTCATTTTGTATTTAATATAATGGTGCATGACATTTTACTAAATTAAGTTGTATGCCTTACATGTGTACTAACTGAAGAGCAGCTGTGTTTTATTGGTTAAATATTCTTCATGTTATCTATCATAATCAAATAATTTTAAGGAACTTTTTCTAAGCCTATAGAGCCATTTAAGATGGTGTACAAATTACATGTACTTGTTATAACATTAAAGGAACATAAATAAACCTATACATAATTAAAGGTGCATAACATTACCATGTACATGATATTTAGAGTATAAAGTTTCTAAATAGTCAAATGCAATACTTTTACAAAACCTTGAAATGGTACACTTTAAAATTGACCTCTTAATGTCAATTTTTTCCCAGTTAAATGGTCTAAAGATGAGACGGAAGCAATCAAATGTTTTTTCCAAAGGTACATATTTGATAGGAAAGACAACAATACTGGTAACCTACCTAGTAAGTATGTTTAAGGTCACCTTTACTATTGAGTGACAATTGCCATTTTTCACTGCTTGTTGCCAATTGTGTATTGCTATTAAAATATTTAAAACTTCCTGAAACTGTCAATGTAATTTGCTTTCTATTTTAGTACAAAACATTTATGTGATAAGAACACAATATTAATAGTCTGTCCCAAGTTATTGCTTCCATCACTTTTTGATTATTTTCAATAAAATTATGCATATTTGTGAAAGAAATACAGTTTAAATCGACAAAAGGGAAAATATCCAAGATATCTTCATTGACACATTATCATTTTTCACTTATAAAAGTTCACAGGAATGGAAACAAATTTCTCATGGAGATTTATAATGTGAAATGTTTACATCTTTTCACCATTCGGAACCCACTTGGAATACGTCATACAATTTTTCAACGATATCATCCAGGCTTTATAATTTCTGATGCAATGCAAAATCTCTATAGGCTTTCTATTTTGGGTTGTGTATTGAAGCCTAAAGCGGTAGAGGGGGCATTTCAAAACAGATAATCTGGACATTTTTCATATAAGTGGATGAATGTAGTTTGAGCATGAATGTATTTATGAGAATCAAAATATCAAGCAAGAAATAGTGGAAGCAAAAACTCAGGACAGAGTATGGTATGCCTTGTATCTATACATAGGTATTATCCTTTTTACATGAATATATGACAATATAATAATTATGATTGTTCATATTTTTTTAAAAATCTTTTCAAGGTAAAAGAGAAATCCAGGAGTTTTTGGAAAAGCATGAAATGTATTCATTGGAAGGCCTTGATGAAAGGACCAAATTATTGAAGATTAGATCAAAAATCTTCAATGAGAGAAAAACAACAAGACTTAGGACATTTAAAAAATTAAATGAAATGAAATCGATGAAAAAGCAAAAATGAATCGCATCATTTTACATGTAATGTAACAACAAGACGTGATATATATTGCAGACGACATCCTAATGTCTTTATGTTTGAAAAAAAAATAAATATTTTTTTTAGCTGGCAGTGCATAATCCTGTTCGTCCTTTAATATTTTTTTTTATGCCATGCATTTGATCAGTCATTTTTGCTCCCAGGGTAACTTTTAAACTTTGTCAATTTCTTACATGTGTACTTATTATCAATGTTATTCATTAACATTTGTTAATGAATGGTTCATTCAGTACATGATCTTTGATCACCTTTTTTTTATTGTTATAATTATATGAATTATGAAGAATAAGTGAATCAATTTTAAGAACTTTATTTTCTTGAAATGTATGAAATTTGAAAAATGAAGGTTAAGAATAGATTATGAATATTTTGATTTCATAAATTTAAAGATCCTTACATACATGATTTTGTTGCAGAAAGAAATGAAACTGTTGTAATTTAACTGTACGTTCACCAAAATAATGGACATGTTATGTACACTGATTAAAATATTGAATGCAAATGATTGCTCTATTTATAAATTTGAAAAGAACTTCTAAAATTGAACTAATGTTAACATTCTGGCCCATATATTATGTATAAAATTTGTTTGAAATTATTTTTAATGATTAGTAAAGTTTGTTGGTGAACTTCAAAGGTTTCTTTGATTTATTTACAGGAAATTAGCATACATGTAGAATGGATGGAAGTGAAAAGATAAATTACTAAATATTTAGAGTAGTAGAACCTTGCACCATTATATGAGTATGTAGGTTTTTTTTAAAGGTGCGGACATGAGCACAACAGGTTGGAGTATCTCCACAGCGAAAAGTACTTGAAAATCACGAAAGTTTGGTAAAAAGAGAATGGTCTAACTAACCTCTAATTAAGAAATGTGTATGAAAATGTGTATGACAATGTATGATCGATTTCTCTTAGCCACATAAGACGGTATCAAAATATTAGAGGGCAATCTTTACAGTAAATTTTTAAGTGCTAGTTATAATGAAAAATTAAAACAGATGTAAGATTAGTGCCTTTCCACACACCTTCTGAATATTAAAAGTCCTCACCATCAAATATGTGAGAGATTAACATAGTTTACACACAAAGTGACCTTGCATTATCTGTTAATTCTAGGTTGCGTGGCCATAAAAATTGATGGAGCATTTTCAAAACATGAAATTGATTGTTAAAAAGAATGGTCTACTTAAGCCCTAATGATATATATATAAAATATATACATGGTCTCCTTAAGCCTGATAAGATAGTTACAAAATATTAGGGAGACCATTTATACTACATATTTTTAAGGACAGGGTATATTAACAAATTAAAAACCATGCGAAGTTATTAGAATCTTTAAGACCTCTAAATGACTATTTGCAACAAAAAATAAGCATATATTAAAATTTTGTATATTGTCTCCCTAAACCACATTCTAGGATATGGTATCCTCAATGCCTAAATCAGATTTATATATATATATATATATATATATATATATATATATATATATATATATATATATATATATATATATATTAAATCTAGTAAAAGCTTTAAGGAAGACGGACCCAATTCAAGATTTTGCACCTCTGCGCAGAAACCGCGCATATGCTATAAATATGACTGTCGTAATTAAGTACATCAGAATAAGAAAAAAAAATAACAAAAATTATTATACTAAACATAATTTGTGATGCCAAATTGTTTTCAGTGGAGAGAAATTATGAAGAAAAAAATAGTCCGAATTTCCTCTGTTTGCGACAAGTCCTTTATGTTTCCACGGTTTATAAATCATTCAACGCCGAGTGGCAGTTTTTTTTTATAATTTATTAATTATGAAATACAAGCATACACACAACTACATCCACAAAAACCACACACAAGAACCCCAGCTCACACACTCGCCTGATATTTAAATACCAAGCTATATGTACATGCACTTTTATAATGCTAGGCAGTGGTTACTTGCTTGAAGAAAAAAAAAAAACAAATAATTAAAGGAAAAGGATTAATAGCTGTAAAGTTAATAATACACAAGAGTGAAAAAAACAAAACATTGGAAACAATAACAAAAACAGGGAAGAAAATTATCAGTCTAATATATCTTTCCAAATATCCCATTGTTTTTCAAATTTATGCACTTTGAAACTTTGAATTGCAGCATATCTTTCAACATTAAATTTCACCTTTAAATGACAAAGAAAACCATTCAGTGTTGGCACTTTGTTCACCATTAGACAAGAAAATAAGTATTGCTTCATAGATATAATAATAAAATAAATAACTTTGTTATGACATGTCAATGGAAGTTCACCAAAAATGATATTTAATACATTGAATCCAATCCTTTCAGAAGTTTTTCTGTACACAGCAAAATGTGCAACATATGTTTTTCATATGTTAAACATATGTTTAACATATGTGTCTTCACATATGTGAAACGTATAAAAAACACCCCGTATGTTTCACATACGTATTAAAACACATGTTTTACATATGTTTCACGTATATTTTTTTTTTTTTTTTTTTTATTGAACTTTCACATAATCACATACCAAAGTATAAGTATTACGCATAAACATAGATATATGTTGTAATGTATACATATATATTTATAATATTTGTTTGATAGATACATGCAATATTTTGAAATATATACATATTACCCCTTAAAAGAGTTACAATACAATTTGAACAAGTAGTGGTATATAATATATATGAAAATGCTTCACGTATATTTAACATATGTTTTTTATTTTCATATGTTTAACATATGTGGCTAACCATATATTTATTATTTTTAAAATCTACCCATTTATATGTACTAAGGATTAAATTAGGATTCTTTACATTTAATTACTTAGTAAGATTTTACAAAAACAAAAATCAAACAAAGAACTGCAATAACACACATGTTCAGAACACATTAAATTTAATTTCAATCAGCTCCATTACAAAATCAATCTTCAAAATCGTCTTCAAAATTTTTAGCTTCTGAAAAAGAAGATAATAATATTTGTAAATTCAATAACATCACATAATTTACATTTGCAATAAATCTACTTAAATAAACAATCCTAGCTGTACTTTAATATGGTGATACAATAACCATAACAAGCATATTGGATTGTCTGAAATGTGAGAGAGAGAGAGAGAGAGAGAGAGAGAGAGAGAGAGAGAGAGAGAGAGAGAGAGAGAGAGAGAGAGAGAGAGACTCTATGATACACACAGAGAAAGAGAGAGACAGACAGACAGTCAGACAAACTGAGACTTGGTGGCTATATAGAAAAGTCAGAAAAGTTAAACATTTACATACATGTATAAACCTTTTACCTCTAGTGAATATATTCAGCCTCGCTGCCAGATTTCTGCCCAACTCCAACTTCTCACTTCTCAATGTTTTTCCTTAAAGAGGCATGTTTGAACTTCTTTCTAAAATGTTAATTCAAAATTAGACACAATCATAAGATATTTTAAAAATCAACATGATACAAAAATATATCTTAAAAGTGAAAAAAAAATTATGCATAAAAATTTTCTATAATTCAATTAGCTTGAATCATTTGTGTTAAGTGAGATTTTATTTTAAACACTTACAAATAGTCAATGTAATAAACTTCTTAACATTAATCTATACACTCAGAACCTTAATTTATTTACCATTATTTTTCACAATTATTGCAACCACTGTGCAGCTTATTCTGCTATCTTTGAACTCAAGTTTTGATCCTAGATTGTTCTTCACAATGTCTTCAGACTTCATCCAGACAAATCTTATATTACATCCATTTGCTAAAAAATATATTACATTAAATAGTTGAATACATACATGTGTACATCAAAATGTGTTACATATTTCAATAAATTTGTGTTATCAAAGCATATTATACTATAGTTAAAAATGACATTTTTTATGCATACATATAAATCATAATGAATATAAAAATTGTGTTTGAAAAAATGTTTGAATTGAAATTCCATGATATATGTACTTACATTTAAACAATTTAGAGAGACATCTGTCACTGTGTTATGGTTGATATCCTACATCCGTCCCATTGATGCATTTCTATAAACTTTAAAAAATTATTCAATTAGCATTTAATAAGACTATAACTTAATTCAGACGACTTACTGATCATTCAATCGTGTTTTGTAATGTAAAAACATATAGAATTAATTAGGTGTATTGATTATTTTTTTTTGTTCCCTCAGCTGCAAATGGAAGTCAAGACCTACTCGTTGCTTTGCAATGAGCTTTGCTCTAGTTCCTTTGCTACTTTCACTTTTCAACTTTTTGTATTTTAATATATCTTCAAATCAACAAATATTTTATGCTCCCCATACGAATTAATTAGCCTAATTCGACTGAAACCCGTTAGCTGCTGAGTTGAGATCTTTCGAGAAAATTATGTTCAGTATTGATCACATTAAACATGTTAAAAGACCTAACTATAGGTAACCGGCCGTTCGTTTTCTGAAATATTCTATAAATGTGTGATTCAGCTACTGTATTTAACTCACTGGTATTTCATTTACTATAGCTACACTTTTAATATTCTTTTGGCAACATAAAGCAATATTTCTTTTTTAAAACCACAATATGTCCGTCGATCGTTTATCGTCTTTCAACCCGAATTTTCCCGTAATGTTCCCTCTATTACCACCAGCCACTGTATGATTAGTCAGCCCGCGGGCTGACTAATTAAGTTAGGATGAAACTTCAATTGCGCTTGCGTAAATTGGAATTCTGGGAAGGAATTAGACAGTTCGTGTTAGAGAAATTCGAAGAAGTTATGAAACTGGTCAGTTTTTAGGTCAAACTGCGCATCGGTATACTGGAAGACTGTCAATGGGAATCGTCTGCAGCCACATTCTGGCTAGGAGGTTATAAACGCTGGCTCGGGCTCCAGCTCCAACTCTAGCTCGAATTCTAGCTGGAGTCCGCGTATATCTTCCCAACTCTCTTCGTCAGATTGGAAAGTAAATATAATGGAAGTAGTTTGCTATGAGACCATGAAAATCAGAGAACTATGTCTGCAAAGTAACAACTTAAGTATTAAGTAGGTGTGCAGTCATACATTGCATGTACACCGCTACACGCTTATCTCCTCACCTACATGTACAGCCATAAAAATAAGGGTGCAAACTAAATGTGTACCCGCTTATTATTATTGTTCTGGAAACTATTTATCTTGTATTTTAATAGATTGTGTATTCACTTTTGACCTAAAATTAAAATTCCGCTGGCTGACTTTCTTAGCTTTTTAATAAGCTAACCTTGTGAAATTTTAAAATGCAAGTAAATGAAAACAAATGCTTGAAAATCCTTACCTTTAGCTAATTTAGTAATCTTCTGCTTCCGTGACGTAAAAATGTGACGTGTATTTGTGGACGACAAAATTAAAGTCGATTCCGTCTTAAATCCGGATTTGTTAATAAATCAATATTTAAAGAGAGTACATGTTTAACATGCGCGGATCTAGAGGGAAGGGGGGGTCCCCAACCCCTCCCCCCTGAAAAATGAAAATTTATTACATTTACATAGTAACATTATCGCAAACATGCCTCGAACCCCCCCCCCAACCAATCCGCGCATGTATACTGGCAAAGTTTTTCTTCACACATGTATCTCATGTGTTAAAATAACGTATGAAATACATATAGAAAAATACACACATGAATAACACATGTATAGATCTAACATATGTGTAACATATGGAAAAAAAGTATCATATGTTACACATGTGTGTATGTATACATGCGTTTATACACACATGTTTACCATATGTTTTTGAACTCATGTTTAACATGTGTTGAAAAATCACGCATGATTTACATATGATACACATGAGTTATACGTATGTTTGATCACAACATATGTGAAACATATGTGGCACATTTTGCTGTGTAAATATGTAGACTAAGTTCACTCCACAGAGTATGAATTATATCACAAGAAACAAAAACATGGACTATGGTTTCTACATTTTTCTTACAAAACCCACAGCTGTCAGAAGACTTAATATTATTTTTTTTAAGGTAATATCCAACTGGAAGAATTCTGTGTAAAATTCTAAACTGTAACCATTGAACAGAAGAATCATTGGTTGTTTTAAAACAAATCTTAAAAACATCAATTACTGAAATATCATCAACACCATATGGGGTTAGTTCTGTCCTCCATTTATTTATAGCAGTTGGGACAACCTCTTTCTCATTCAAATAGTTGTAAATGATTTTAGTACATTTTTCTGATATTAAAACAGGTTGCAAAAAAACTGGCATACATGGATTAGGAATTCTTTTAACAGAAGTCCTATCAATAGATAATAATTTCAAACATTTCAAAATTGGTGTTGTAATGCTATTATATTGCATAATACATATATCCTTGAGGTTATGTATGCGTTTAAATACATCAAAAACTAAAAGATTAGAATCCTCATCAAGAAAATCTTTCACTACCTTTACTCCATTTTTATACCAGGATTTATAAAAAAATGTTTTGTTGGCTACTTTTATATTGGAATTATACCATACTGGAACATTTAAAATGTTGTCTTTAATGATGGTTGGATGGTTATTAATAGTTTTAATGTAACATGACCAAGAATAGAGAACATCTTTCCAAAAGGCATTGTTTTCTTTATGTAGGCATTCCAATACAAAAGTGTCTCCAAAATCATATAACTTCTGTAAAAAATCATGTCCATTGATGGTAAAAAAAAATATCCATCTATGGTTTATATGATTTTGTTAACCTTTTTATCCATGAGCATTTAAGCGATGTTATAAAGTTGTTTATATCAATCATTTTCATACCCCCTGAAAAATAGTATTGTGTTATAACTGATCTCTTAACTTTATCTACCTTAGATTTCCACAAAAATTCAAAGATACATTTATATAGGCATTGAATTGTCTCCCTTTTTGGAGTAGGCAGTGAAATAAACAAGTGGTTTAATTTTGGGATAAGCAAACTTTTAATAACAGTAATTCTGCCAATAGAAGTAAGAATTCTTCGTTTCCACTGTTCAATAAGTGCAATAAATTTTGGGATTTGAAGCCCAAAATTAATATCTATAATTTCGTTAAGATCAACTGAAAACTGAATACCTAATACATTAAAAGTTGTAGATCCCCAATCCAGCTTCCATCTTGTATGATGATAAACTTCATCAGAGAAGTTTTTGGAACCAATCCAAATTATTTTTGTCTTACCAGTATTTATCTTTAAACCAGAAAAACTAGAATAGAAATCTATAGTATCTAAAGCTGCAAAAAGAGATTTAGGTGAACCATCAAGGACTAGAGAAGTGTCATCTGCATATTGTGATATTTTGTGTTCTGTGTTATTTATACATATACCCTTTATGTCATTGTTTTGTTTAATCAGTATTGCAAGGATCTCAGCACATAGAATAAATAGATATGGAGCAACAGGGTCACCTTGTCTACAACCCCTCTGTATATCAAATTGTGTTGACAAAAAGCCACTCTGTAATATAGTGGCCCTAAAGTTGGTATTTAAAATCTTTATCCACTGGATAATATTGTCTCCAAAACCAAAAAACTTTAGAACTTTATATATAAATGACCAAGACATTGAGTCAAAGGCTTTTTCAAAATCTATAAGAACTAAAAGACCTGGAATATTTTTTAATTCAGTGTAAGACATTATATCATATATAAATCTAGTGTTTTCCCCTATGTATCTACCCTTTAAAAAGCCAGACTGTGTATCTGATATCAGAGAGTCTAAGACTTTCTTAATTCTCAAACTTATACACCCCGAAATAATTTTATACAATACATTTAAAAGAGTAATTGGTCGCCAATTTTTTTAAAAACTGTCTAGGCTTATAACCTTTTGTTAAACATGAAATAACACCAAGTCTTTGTGAGATGGGGAGCTCCTTTTTGATAAAAATACAATTAATTGCTCTTACAATAAAATATTTTATATCTTTCCAAAAGAATTTAAAAAATTCAGCGGTATATCCATCGCTTCCTGGAGATTTGTTGTTTTTCATGTGTTTTAATACAGTTAGCACCTCTGCTTCCACAATGTCTTTATCTAAACTTTTGGCCAATTGCGTTTCTAACTTAGGTGAGTTGTAATCATAGATAATATCTTCCAAATCTAAATTAACTAAATTTGCATCATTGCATGTATATAGATATTCAAAATAATTTTTTACATTGTCTAATATTTCTGATTGGTCATATACCATTCCTGTACCTTCCACTTCAATTTTATTTATGGTTTTGTTTAAAAAATTACGGGATTCTAAATTACAGAAATATTTTGAAGGTTTTTCACCTTCTTCTAACCAATGAGCACGTGACCTTATCATATGACCTTGTAATTTTTCTTTGCGAAGGTTTTCTAAAGCATTTTTTTTTCATCCAACAAATCAATGTCAACAGAATTATTAAACTCCAAATCCTCAATTTCTTAAAGTAGTATTTTTTCTCTATTGTCTTTTTCCTTTTTCTTATATGCTGAATATGATATAGTAACCCCCCTTATTTCCATCATTAATACATCCAAAAATAAACTTTCATTAATACTATTTTTACACTGAAAATCGTAACTTCCTATGTTTTCTAAGTACAGACTACAAACAGAATGAATAGTTTCTTTGACCTTTGTCAGTCAAAAGACTATTATTAAATTTCCACAGACCGCGCCCTCTCTTAAAGGGATTAAATTTAATTTCAAGTAAAACAATAGAGTGGTCCGACCTGTATCCAGGCTTAATTATACAATTCTCAACTAAATTGGACAAACTATTAGAAATCAGAAAATAATCAAGACGACCTTGCTTCGATGGATTTTTTTTACGCCATGTATAAGCTTTTTTATCTGGATGCAAAACTCTATAGTAATCAAGAAGTTGTAAATCCTCCATGACTTCTAAAACTTTACAACGAGCCTTAGGGTTATTTATACCACAATAATTATGGGTATCCTGTAAAGGATTTAATGCTAAATTAAAATCACCACATAATATATAATATTCATTATCAAATTCTAAAAATATATCTCTAATATTTTCATAAATTTGTGGATTATCTGAATTTGGGCCATATATGTTTATAAGGGTTACCCTGTTATCTTCAATTGACAGATCTAAAGCGAGTAAATTACCCCCTCTGTTTTTTTTTTCACCATGGATTTTAAACTCAAAATTGTTGTTAAAAATAATACATACACCCCTTGAATTTGACATGTAAGAATTAAAACAGCACTTATATCTCCACTGAGATTCAATGAATGGTTCATTATCAGGAATAAAATGTGTATCTTGAAGACAAATTATTGAATATTGTTTTTGCTTGTAATAATTAATGACATATTTACGTTTACTGAGAGTTGCAAGTCCCTGACAGTTTTCCGTAGCTATTGTTATATTATCTGGTTGAGGCATCGGGAAAATTATGTAAAACGCAATACAGAAAAACAGAGAAAATAATGGTTTTGAAAGTTTTGTAAGCCCTTGGCAGTTGTATTAAGATGTTGTCAGTCGATGGCATAAAATTATAAACACAAAAACAGCACAAAAATAAAACAAAGTAATAATAAACAAATGGAAAGTTTCCTATAAGCAAGCAACCACTTACCAGCCCCTGGTTAAGCCCAAACACACACGCACCTGATCTTTCATTCACACACCCATTCATTGTTTTTAGAGTATTTCGACTCCGACCACCAACAGTCACAAAGTCAGGATATTTCGATTCTCGATCCCGATCAATTTAGGACACCCCGCAATATTTAACCTTAGGATTTTTTAAACTTCCTTCCGACAGTGTCTAATATGTCAAACGTATGACGAACTCCTTTCTGGTCCAGTCCGAAGATCTTTCCATTGTAGAACCATGCACTTTGGATTCGATCGTCATTTTTCAATTCGCGCAGAAGTTCGGAATTCATTTGCGTGATATGGTCAAACAAGGGGAATCTTTTGTTCACCTCTTCCTTTGATTTATTTTTGATGATCTTCACCTTTACTTCCGAGTTCTTGTATTTAGCGATGACTGGCCTCGTTTTCCCTTGCGCTCGCGGGATCCTGTGTATCTCCAGTATATCCGAGGGGTCGATGGTCATGCCCGCTGCCTCTCGCATAATAGAACATAGATCCTCCCGTAGGTTCTCCTGCGCTCGCTCCTTCCAGCCCAGAAATTTAATGTTGTTCTTTTGGGAGTACTGCTGATTGTTATTAGCAAGTGTGAGGGCAATTTCCGTCATGACCTGGTACCGCTTTAAACTGTCCTTCAGTGTTCTCAATTCCTGTAGCTGGTCGTGGAATTTCTCTCGCAGAGCCGTCAAATCCATATTCACTCCATCTGCGATTTCTTTTGTATGCGATTCGAATTCTTTTGTCTTGCTGTCGATTTTGTTTTCAAATTCGGTTTTGACCTGAACCGTTATGTTTTCTGTGAGTTCTTGTGTTAGAGTTGCTTTTACCTCCTCAACAATTTCTTTCTTAATTTCGCTCTTTATTTCTGACACAATTTTGGTTACGATATCTTTAATATCTGCATTTTTCACCATTGATTCTCGGATTTCGGTCAAACTAGCATGTATAAGTTTCAGTTCATTTGACATATCTGAACTTAGGGTAGGTGTTGAAGGCTCGGTGTCTGAGCTGCTCGTCCGCTGTTGTTTTGACGGCCTTTTATCCGACACAAGAGAACTTTTCACGGAGGGCGATGCCGATTGTAAATTTACACTCAAATGTTGTTGTACCAACCTTTTGTCTGCCACTTTACTGATACGGTCAGCTGGAGGTTTTTCATTTTTCTTGTCTAGCTTATCCTGCTTTTGTTTACCATCCATTTTCTGACAGTTTGGTGAGCGAGAACTCACGGTGATTTTTTTCACTTCACAAAAGAAACAAAGTCAAATACTCTGCGTATACTCACAGTACAATCACAGAAACTTACAAAACTATCTAAGACACTACTTCTGCTTCAGTTTGAAATTTTTGGAAGCTTTTTAACGCTTTTAAGATATAAATAATTTGCGGAGCACTCAAAATTCCCTCACTCTACCACCATCACGTGACCGGAAGTCCGAGAGGCAGTTTATAGTTTTATATTTTGGTAGATATTGAATTTATACATTAACTTAACAATATTTATATATATAGCAGTCAATGTAACGTCAGGCAATAAATAATTATGTCCTTTTTTAAATGACATTTCTGAAGAAAAATGACCCATGCAGTGAACTTTGACACAACCCCTCAAAAAGTTTAGGTCGATGACCTATATTTTTTTTCCCTGATAATCGGTAAGGTAATTGACTTCTTAATATTAAAATTTAATTAGAGTAAAAAATCTATTGCAGAATTCTTAAAATATCAGTTTTTATACCACGCCACAGAATATTCCCATTACTTTCTATAATATCTGTCAATTTTCGTACCCAAATTTTGTAACGCTACTAGTAAAAAAAGGAAGTCGATGATCATGTATTTTTTTTATTGATTTTCACTCACTATTTACTGATTAACATTATATAAAAAATTGAATAAAAAATCTATTGTAGAAAAGAATTGGGTCCGCCGTCCTTAATACATATCGTAGATATGAAAAAAAAAACCAGGTTTTTTTTTTACTGCAGGAAGTACACAGAACCCATTTAAATCGTAAAATATACCTTAATGAAATTTTATACGTCAAAGCGCATAAGAAAGAAATATACTGTTTATTACTCTTTATGTTATATAAAAAATACAAATATACATACCATGTGGGGTCTCTATGTCACCAAAAACTTTAAGAACGCGGATTGTGAAAGTGAAATTGTGCATGGCGCTCGTGGAGCGGAGTTGTACTCTGATCTCTGAACCGGATGTGTATATATGAATCCGGATTATAACTGAAAATAATAGACAATTTTGGAATGAATCCAGAACACCCCCACCACCCCAACTTAATACTGTCACAATATTACCCCTTTTATCAAAAGTTGTAACAAAACAAGACAAAAATAATACATTTTATAGAATAAATACATGTAATCAATTTTCAGCTAATATCAAATGGTGCAGTGACCAGGATAACCTAACCTTAAAATATACATGTTAAAAACATGATCATATTAATATTGATCATCTTTTAATGCCTACTTTAATTGTTCATCACAATGGCATCATTAACAGTGCATATGAAAGTAAATATTCAATAATAAACATTTATTCAATGAGACAAATGCAGTTCACTGATAGGTCTCATATTCAGTTCATTGATAGGTCTCATATAGGTACATGATTTCCCATTCACAATAAGGCGAACACGGACTTTTCGCACAAGTTCATCAGCACTTGGGAAAAGTTCTTCAACAGTCCAACATGCCACTGACGTCGCGCTACATCTTTATTTCTAACAATCACAACATCCCCAGCTATAAAGTGTGGTTTTTTCAGAAGTCCACTTACAGCAAGACTATAATGTATGAAGATACTAGTTATTCCACTGTTTCAAGAAAAAATCGGAAAGTACTTATACTTGTCTCCACTGTTCTGTTTACAGGAAGTTAGCATTCACACATGTAGAGAAATGTCCCGATATTTGCATGGCTCAATACAAAAGGCATACCTGGATTACTTGATATCATAGTAATCGGTCTAGAGTTGATGATTGCTGTCACTTCGGCCATCAGTGTACTAAGAAGGTCATGATTGAGATTGTTTCCCTTTGGTCCTAATAGTAGAACATCTAAGATACGCCGCGTCACTCTGTTCATCCTTCCTTACATTCTTCCCATGTTGGAAGAGTGAGGGGCGCTAAACATCTAATTTATCTTTGACTGGTCTATGAAGTGCTATACTGGACCATGCATCACGTCTTTGTTAAGATTTTCGGTAGCTCGAATGAAGTTTGTGCTACGGTCAGATCGCAGTTCACTAACGCTTCCACGGAGGGCAATACATTTTTGTAATGCGTTGGTGAATGACGAGCTTGACATGTATTTCTCCAACTCGATGTGAACAGCTCTTGTCATCAAACACGTAACCATAATAGTCAATCAGCAACACCTCCTCTGGTTTTGCGTGTCACAATCGACCAGGGGCCAAATGTAACCACACTTACGACACTAAACGGATGTCCTGGAGTTACTTTATAGATAATGTTAAGGACCGGGTCTGGGGTATAAATAGCACCCAATGAGGAAGATGGAGAAAATTTCAATTTTCTTCCCACCTTCCACTTCAGAGAAGACATTTCTGAATTTACACTTTAATCAGCAAAAACTATAAGTTAAATTTTGTCATGCAACTAAAGTAAACTGAAAGGCATCTCTAGATAGTAAAATAATTATCATTGATGAATTACTACTTTAGAAATTCTCATTTTAAATTTTGAAGTGATCCAGAAATTCAAATTACCTCAGATTTGATTGACATATGAGAAATTGTCTCTTTGTTTACATCTGTACCGGAAGTGCTTAATGCTATAGACGCACACTGTGCGGCACAGTAAATGGAGAACAGCTTGTCTTACCTCAAAACTGAATAACACAAAGTGATCCTTGTAATTATTTTATTACTCTATTATCACTTTGGTAATCATAAACAAAGAGAAAAACACACGCTTGTGTAACGATGGGGAGTCAGTCCTTCAGCTTTGATAGTATCAAGTTCCCTTATCTATTATCGCATGGGGCCTCCCAGGTCACAGGTTCTAGCAGTATTCAATTATTAACATAGGTCATTACATTGAGAAATTATAAAAGCAATCCTTTGCCACTGAACTCAGATTCTAGTGAAAAATCCAACCTCCTACAGATGTGTTTTGGATCTAGAATACAGCTCTGTGAGACAGTATTGTCAATTTGTTTTCCCTTCCTCAGTGAAGTATTATGTCTGTTCGGAAGTTCAAAATTTGATTTCCACCATATCGGACAGCTTCTGTTGGGTCCGCATAAACAATAGGAATATTCCTAAATGATTGCTGTTTTGATGAAATCATGCACAATTAACGTTCAAGAAACTCTCCTGTAAATCATCAGTCACCAGCATATTGCACTATCTTGGATCACTAGTTGATTATTTTAAATCCCATTTTATAAGCTGAAAAACTTTACTATTTCTCTTTGTTCACATTTACCCTCCGTCATCTTTTCCACCGCCATTATTTGGATTACAAGAATGTTTTGGAGGGAATTTTATTAGGGCAGAGGTCAAACAAAAGGAAACTATATCTTGTAATGTTCTAATGGGAATTATAGTTCGTGACTTTAACATCTGATTTAATAAATTGTATATGAATACATTTGTCAAATGCTTATGATTATCAAAGATTAGGCCCATATGCAAAATCATCAGGTAAATATAGTTTTTTTTTTATGTTGAAACACCTCCCTGGAACCTCTTTCACATTTGCAGATTTGAAGGCTGATTTATTGACATTTGGCGGGAGGGATTCCCCACTGAGTCAGGATTCGTGTGCATTAGCTCTTGCACCTAACCCACATTGGTGTAGATGAGAGTTATTCTGACAGTGAATTGGTTTTTTTTTAATTTACAGTATTTTTTATATAATTACATGTATGTGAAAAAATGATGCTTACTATGATAGAAGTTTTAACAATGCTCTAAATATAAAAACAAAGACAAAAGGGATGTTTGTTTTGGCATTGATCAATTTAGAAGTACCGTACATGCATTTTTACGTGCTTATTACTTAAAGAATAAAAATCAGGGAAAGGAATTATGCACACCGTTTCATTATTAAATGACCCTAAAGATTATGTAGTTCTCTGATCAGCACGTGCTTCTGGTATGCAGCTATCTATAAATAGATTCACGCTGCAGTCTTATCAGTTTGGAGGTGTCGCCTGCTTCCTTATATGCTTAATTGCCGTCCGTGTGGATACTCAACTAGGTCAACCCCGGTCTTTAAATCTGCCATCTTTTGAGACATCAAGTTTCCCCGTAATCTTTTACACACACCACACTTATGAATCACTGATGAAATCACCCAATAGCCATTGTTCCTTATGACACCCTCTGTAATGTGCCTTCCCTGATGAGCATCAGTTGAAAATGTAGCACAATCAATTTTGCAACATAATATTTCCTAGGAAGGATAATTTGGCTCTTTTGCTCAATTGGAAGTACACTAAGGTTCAATATGCCACCGATTTTCATAATACCGTCCTGATCTAAATATGGCCATATATTCCGTCATGAGCTGTCTCTTACAACAAATAATTCACTTTCTTGTTTCATGGCTAAAGACTCAAATGTCGTATGCTTCCATTTTCTAACAATTACAACCATTTTGTAGCACTGTACGTTTAATTGCAGATATTAAGGAATTCCATGTAGAAATCTCTCAAAACGATTTGTGAGGTCTGCAGTCTTCAACACTATCTTGTTACCATTTATGCGGGTTTCTTTATCTTCATGAGGATTTACGAGTGGAAAATATTCCTTTACAGGGTCTTCGTTGATCTGCAGAAATTCAGGTCCTCTTAGTCATTAACAGTTACATCGGCTGTACTCAATCCCCTTGTTCCTACATCAACTAGGTTTTTATCTGATTTTACATAATTCCCCCAATGGCTATTTAGTTGTAAACCGTTTGGTATGATTACTAATGTAGCCTAGCACAATCTTGCTGTCAGACTAGAACCATGTATTGACCAACGTAATGTTTAAATGTCTCTTAACAGTTTCTGCTATTTCAGCTGCCATAACATAAAAACGGCGCAAAGTTCTAACCTTTGCATAGCATTTCATTGTAAAGGGACCAATTTCACTTTGCCAAACACAAATGATACCTTACTCCTCATCTCATCTGGAACTTTAATGTATGACACCGCTGACACTGCTTGTTCGGAGGCATCACAAAATACATGAAGCTCTACATGGTCAGGAAGGCTCAAGAGTTTTTGTGATATACATTCGAGGAACGGAAACACTCTGAAGTGATGAAATTGACCTTTTCCATAATTTTCATCGATGTATATATAAAGAATCGACATTGTCATCCTAATCACATTTTGTCATAATTTCGCAAAGGATGCACGGGTATGATAAGGCAACTCTCTATGGAGGGTAATCGTGTTAAAAAATCCAGACATGTTAACTTGTAAATCCGAATATCCAATCGTGTTGGTGTGTGAGCTTGAGTATGAATGTGTGTACTTTTGATCGCATAACCTTTAAAACTCGGGTATAAACACTCAAGAGTTGACACCGCAGGCCTTCAATGTAATTCCTCATACAGATGCACATTTGCAGCTGTAAAATGACATTTGTTATTTACATGTAACCTGCCATTATAATATGCATTTTTCATCTGTAGTCTCTGTATTTGTATCCCTGTTTTCTGAAAAAGCAAGGCTGACATGTTACAAATCGACAAATGCAAAGTCTACAGGTTTGTCGAATTTTGACATGACCATATATGGAAACAGTGACGTCACCGATAGAGAAGGCTAGCTGCAGGAAAAGGCATGTCGTACTCGTCGGAATGGGGACGGAATAGATAAAGAAAAAATGTATAATCATATTATCTCTGGATAACATTTCTTAGGAAGTCTGATTTTTCGGAAAAATAAATTATATGCTTGGTGTGCATTTTATCAAGAGAATGTATGAAATATGCGAGTGAAGAATTCGATCAGCTTCAGATATCTTCTTAGATCTAGAAAAAATACATATAATGACTTCGTTTGAATATATATACATATACACCCATTTTTATTAGAGTATGTGCAACAAATTGTTAAAGTATAGAGCTCGGTTGAAGCTCGGTTGAATAAAGAAAATATCTCCAAAAGCATCATTATCGCTATCACAAAGTTAAGATAAGACACCCCCCTTTCCCGAAAAAAAAATTCACCGGGTGGGGCGGCTGGTCAATTAAAAATCTGAGTTACAAAGTTATCAATAAAAAAACAAACTATCTGGAAACATTGGTTTTAAGATTTTGATTTATATGAGACATAAGTAGCGACACCCCTCTCCTTAAAAAAAATGAAAATTCCAATGATAAGGTTAACTGTCGTTTTAATTTTCAACGTTGAAATTAAAATGTAATTTTTTTTAAAAATGTTTCATTTTGTCTGTAATGTATAGAAAAAGAAGCCTATGAGATGAAATTAGCACAATTTCTGATTTCATGCATTTATTCCGGCATATAAGTATGGCTTTCTGAATGTCGTTCAATACAGACTCACTGAGTGAAGTTGGTTAATCAAATTTTCCAGAGAGCTAATATAATACAGCTTTACAGTCACTTGTAAACATGTACTGTTAATCATAAAGCAGCTACTCGATTTTGTAAAATTACCGTCAATACAGAATATATTTAAAAATATTTTTGTCCCCCGCCGCAATGCGGAGCGGGGACATAGAAATGCCGGGCGTCCGTCCGTGTGTCCGTGGGTCCGTGTGTCCGTGCGTCCGTCCGTCACACTTTTTGACAGATTTTCATTACATTTATACCAAATGTTTATACACCTATTACATTGGTCAAGTTCGAAAATTAGCATTGGTCGATACTTTTTGTTGGAGTTATGGGACTCTGACCACAATAGTGACTCCGTTTTATCAAAAAATTGACCTTGTAAGCGCTCTCATGCCTACAAATTTTGACGGATTTTCATTAAATTTATACCAAATGTTTATACACCTATTACCGTGGTCAAGTTCGAAAATCAGCATTGGTCGATACTTTTTGCTGGAGTTATGGGACTCTGACCACAATAATGACTCCGTTTTATCCAAAAATTGACCTTGTAAGCGCTCTCATGCCTACAAATTTTGACGGATTTTCATTAAATTTATACCAAATATTTATACACCTATTACCTTGGCCAAGTTCGAAAATCAGCCTTGGTCGATACTTTTTGTTGGAGTTATGGGACTTTGACCATACACGAAATTACGTCCCCACGAACCTGTAAAATTTAAGCAATCCACGAAAATTGGCCCCCACGAAATTTAATGATTCCACAATACAGTATATTAGTATACTGCTTGAACGGCGGGGGACCCAGGAATTCTATTCTTGTCTATAATTAAAACTCTACCAGTTTATATACGATCAAATTTGTCCGACCCACCCGTTCCTTAATTTTAGAAATCAAATTTTCGAAGATAAAAACATAATTACAAAAACATAAACACAAATCAATTATTTTTATGAGACATTAATGATGTTGTTGTAAATAAAAAATACGTAGTATTTTCAATGAAATTGAAGAAGTTGAGATTACACTTTTTCATTTTTTGTTAAGGTAAACAAAGTTATCAATTTTTAACTGTCACGTGATACCATGTCACGGCAGCTTCAGAGATCGACTCGATTCCAAAGTAGAAAAATAATATCTTGGCGAACACATTTACTTGATATCAATATTTAGCACTGTTTTCAAAAAATTAAACAATTTTCAAATTGATCATAATATCGACGGTCATGAAACTCGGAGTTGCCTTAACCTACCCACGTGATTTTTCCATAAATAACGAGTAGTCCAATGAATCCTAGAGGATCATATATGCTGTGCAGCATAGGTAGCCACGTCTAGTGTTTGGTTTCTCTGGGAAGTTGACATCGAACAGGAAACTAGGAAACTATCAGCTGATAAATCATATAATAGACCAAGACTATTATTGACAGGACTAAGGTCTTTCTTTAAATCCAATTGTTTGATTTCTTAATTCAGGTCTTCTTTGGAGATAGCTAACATCACTTCTGTATTGTTTGAAGCATTTTTGTGAATATTGATGTTACCATTGGTTTTCAAAGCAGTCTGAATTATTCTCAATAGGTCGATTGCTTGCAAAACATTCGGAGCAAATGTTAAGGTATAATCTACGTAGAAGATGTTGTTCACAAAGACCTTGATATCTTGCTAATTTGCGCAATCTAAAAGTAAAGAGAGCTGGCGATGGACAATTTCCAAGAACATGTGCACGAAAACCATATTCCACAATATGCTTGCTTGTATTATTGTTCTGGTAACATTAGAAGCGTAACGTGTCCCTATGGTCTTCCTAAAACAAGAAATGACTAAAATATCTGTTAAGTATCTGCTGATATTGCAATGGTATCTTTTCGGAAACGAAGGAAAACACCAACTAAGTTGTTAATCAAATTGAGTTTTGTAAGTAGAACACTGTTGAGTGATGTTCCTTTGTACTGCGCAGATGAGTCAAAATTTCCATGTATTTGGTCTGGTTTCTTAGGATGGTAAACGCCGAATATTGGGAGGTACCACGTACACCTCTTGTCGATCTTCTAGAATTTTAGCAATTTCTGCAGCGCCACCCTGAATAACTTTTTCCATAAATGTGAAAAAAGTGTTGTCTTTTCTCAGTTTTTTTTCGGAAAGTGTTATGAAACATCTTTGCTAGCCAAAGGTGTCTGACCTGCACCGATCTTCACGAACCCTTGGAATATCGTGCTATCGAAAGTCTGGACTTTCTTGTCACGTGATCTTCCAACCTATTTATAAATCATCGAAATGATGAAAGATGCAAGTTACAAGTTGAAAAAAAAACGTTTTAATGCCCAATGTATTCAATAAATAGGAATATTCTTAAATGTTGCATATAGATCGATTTCATTCGAAGGCATAGGCGCTCCAAGCTTATTTAGTAAATGACGAACGATTTATATCAATATGTGTTTACCCTCTATATTATAAAGTTGATTTGGGTAGACATATACAAATATATATCGTTCGTCATTTACCAAATTAGCTGTGGAGCGCCCTGTTCAAAGGGTGAATGACTGGGTTAATCCGTTTAAAATAATTAGATTTATTCAAGATATTTTCTAGAAAATCGTATTCTTTTAAATTTTGTTTGTTTAGGATCAAAAAGAATCATTTCCGACATTAGAATTATCTTTTCTAAAATACAATGTTTTTCTCTATTGTATTGTTTAATCGTCTTAATTGATGATCAAATATAGACGTCTTGAAAAACAAGTAATTTCAATATATTCATATTTTGATTAAAACAAAACGCTAGGGGGAAAACAGAAAAATGAAACAGCATTCATAAGAAGGCGGAAAGTAAACTGAAAAGAACATTTTTGTTATTCATTGCCAAGAAGGTTGGTATGGTTTTAACTGTAATGAACTATGTGGACATTGTCTTAATTTAGATCAGTGTTTATATATTAATCGGACACGTTTGATTGGTTGTAAATCCGGCTTTCAGAATAAGTTTTGCGAAACACGGCAATTTTTTGTCTGATTCAAAGATATTTTAGATAGATAGATAGTTTAGAAAGATAGATAGTTTAATGTTACACAATTGAAGTAAAAAGGAGTAAACATGGTACAAACTAGGAAATTATTATATTATTTCTAAAATAGAAAAAAGTTCAAAGCTGATCGATTGTTTTCTTTCTTATGGTAGCTTGTGACAGTGGATTCTATGGTGTCGACTGCAATAAAACATGTGGACACTGTCGTGACCTAAACCAGTGTTTCAACATTAACGGTTCATGTTTAACAGGATGTGATAATGGTTTTCAAGGGGATAAGTGTATCAATCGTAAGTATAACTGACGTTGTCGATATTGATATACCCTTATTTAGCTCACACCGAAAACAAATTAATTTGCATTTGCTATGTTCAGTGTTTTTAAACGACGCTGTACCTAATACTGTTTGCTAATATCGCTGATAATTTGTTTTTAATTTCACTTTTTAGTGTTTAAAAAAAAAACAAACTAGAATTTTGAGTGACACTATCATTCATGGATATTGGCACTTGGTTCATGAAACGTTAGTTTGTTACATAAAAAATACAATCACTTTATTAAAAAGAAAATCAGACCAAAAGTTATAAATTTGTCCTGAATAATATCAAAGATAATTTTATGATAAACTATTCTTAATTGATAGCTTGTGAAAGCGGATTGTATGGTGTAAACTGCAATGAAACTTGTGGCCATTGTAAGAACATAACCCAATGTTTTAATGGCAATGGAACCTGTTTAACTGGGTGTAAACCCGGGTACCAAGAGGAGTTCTGTAAATCACGTAAGAAAATTATTTTTTTAGATGGTAAAATATATAAAAAGTATGATTAATATGGTGTTAAATAAGATTGATCGTAATATACAATAATATTACTTATAACTTAACAGCTTGTGACAGGGGATTGTACGGCATCGACTGTAACGAAACTTGTGGACATTGCATTGATATAGATGAATGCTTCCATATCAATGGAACGTGCTTAACTGGATGTGCTGCTGGTTATCTGGGGGACTTGTGTAACAAATGTATGTATGAATCAATCAAAAAAAGAAATAAAATGTATGTATGAATCAATCAATGAAATTTGATAGCGATTGAACATAACTTAAATTAATAGCAGAACTGAAGATCAGACCCTGTGCTTTATTGTACGTGTCATGGATTATTTTTATGTTCTCAAATTTTTAACTTGTATTTTGAGTTGATGTAAAGAATGATTATAGCACATGGGGTAACACAACTACCTTATTTGCTCACGTTTGCTGATCTTCTTATAGTCTTATGCGTGCAATTAGTAATAATGCAAAGCCAACTTTTAATCATTTGTGCAGCTAATATTTTATTGTTTTGTGGAAAATGAAGCATGTATTGTTATGATCAGATTAGGTATAAATTATAGCAACATTTTGTTTTTCAAGCATGTGACAGCGGATACTACGGAAAAGGGTGTCAACAGGAATGCAGCATATTTTGCAAAATATCACATGACTGCAATCCTGTTTCTGGACATTGCAACATGGGATGTAAAAATGGTTGGAGAGGCCATGAATGTTTAGAATGTAAGGTTTTTTTTTTCATCGATTATTGTTATTATACATCTCTAGCACTATTGCGTATTGTTATCGATTACCCATTTTTTTTATTTATTTTAACTTATACTCTTTTTTAAGTCTCCCAAACGAAGTATTGTTTTTGTACGGTTCTTATTATTAAGGTCTTCCGTTTCCAACGGAAGACCTTATTGTTATTCTTCGGATTCTTTTTCTTCTTCTTTTTTCTTACCGATTTTGTGCACGCGATATCTCAGAAATGGCTCGACCGATTTGCACGAAATTTTAGATCTTACCAACTATATTCTGAACCTTATCGGATTTTTTTTTTGGTTGATGACGTCATTTCCGTTTTTGAGATATTGGCATTTTAAGGATTTTTAGGGGGTTGGTTTGTCCAGGAGTGTTCTCATAAACTACAAACGATATCGATTTCAAAATTTCATGGATGATAGACAAAAGATTGTTAATCTGAACAAAAGCATTCATATTTGCCTAGCACAAGAAACGCCGGAGCTCGGAGGGCTCGAAAATTGAGATAAAAAAAATTGCAATTTTGCTTGGTTTTCTTAGTTTATCTCTTTTCTCGCAAATATTTTGTTAAGACATGTTGAAGAAGAAAGATGTTTATATACAAGATCTTTTGTTTGACACCAAGAAATAGGGGCTGGCCCCTCAAATTAGGGACCTAGAACCCTTGAAAGTTTTCACTTTATAACTCATAAGCGGTTAAAATTTCGATATGGCTGCCGCTGCAAAAGTTGTTTATTATGATCTTATTAATGTCGTAACAATAATATTTTGTTCGGGTATTGCGTATTATGAGTGTAAAAAGCTAGACTTTTTATCATGTAATTGTGCTTTATTTTGCAAATAAACGGGGTATTTGTGCGTGTAACTGACATTAAGTGTACCAGTTTACAAACGGCAAGTGTTTAAACATTTTAATTCACATTATGGATAATTATGGATAAAAGAACTGCTTCAATGCAATGCATTTGAGTCGCATTTAAAATCTAGCTGTATTCCGAGCTGTGTATGTGAACAATAACCTAGCTGATCCCGTGCCCGCGGCCGAAAAAATAGGTCGCGGCTGGACTAGCGAGCGGTCTACCGTTATCTAATACACAAGATTTGCGTCTTGCTGTAATGCACACATGGGTTTATTTATGTAGCTGCAAACACAAAAATTCCGATTTTAACCATATTGAATATTAAAAAGTAAAAGAAAAAAGATAATACCTTTACCTACTACCATAGACAGTGTACCAGCTTACATACGGATAGTGTTTAAACATTTTAATTCTTTTCTAGTAAAACACATTATGGATAAAAGAACTGCTTCAATGCAATGCATTTGAGTCGCATTTAAAATCTAGCTGGATTCTGAGCTGTGTATACAATTTTACGTATCTGATCCCTTGCCCGCGGCTGAGGAAATAGGTCGCGGCTGGACTAGCGAGCGGTCTACCGTTATCCAATACACAAGATTTGCGCCATGTTGTTATGCACACATGGGTTTGTTTATG
Organism: Magallana ariakensis; assembly: GCA_020458035.1. Classification (NCBI taxonomy): domain Eukaryota; kingdom Metazoa; phylum Mollusca; class Bivalvia; order Ostreida; family Ostreidae; genus Magallana; species Magallana ariakensis. The sequence continues at coordinate 32,886,315 of CM035811.1, read as the reverse complement.
TAGCTGCATACACAAAGAATTCCGATTTTAACGATATTAAAGTAAACGAAAAAAGATTATACCTTTTCCTTCGAAGAAATGCTGTTTTAGTCTCTTAATTTAAAAAATAAATAGATTGTATGACTGTCATTGAAAAAAGGCGTTCTTTGTGATCTTGTCTATGTTATAAAATATTTTTATTGTTGGAAATAAATTCATATATCAAACTGCAAAAATTTTAAACCCACCACGTTGAGTGTACATTTACATAACACGGGCCGAGGAGATGCCGCGCTAGTGGACAACCGAATCGCTGTAGTCTAGGACACAGGCTTCTCGTGTTTATACGTTATCAAACATTTGAATGTTCATTGATTCTCTGTTAAATTATTTTCATTTTCAATTATATTGGTTAAAGATGCATCAAACCATTGATATAAATCAAAGTGCGTAAAATGAAGAAAAAAAACCGCCATTAATGAATATAATACAACGAGAATTTAATGCATTACACTACCTATTTCAACAAAATATAAGCAATATTCACAACATGTTTATTCCAACACACCCATCTTAAGTATCTGTATTCTGTGATAATTCACTTGGCTAACAAAATATTAGAATTTGTTATGAGTTATGAGAGAGAGAGAGAGAGAGAGAGAGAGAGAGAGAGAGAGAGAGAGAGAGAGAGAGTAGTAAGTGCAGGGTGTAGTAAGTAAAGTGAGTTGAAATATATTTAAAAAGCGATCGAGATAAGGCAGCTAAAGTGCTACAATGTTACATGCTTGCGGTAGGTGCGGGCACGATAAAACTGACCATTGCCTGCTAACACGGAAGGAATTGAAGAAATCAGTGTATACCCATGAATTTTTAAACAAGTTGAAGTTTTATTTACATTCAAGCCGTACAAGAATAATAGTCATACTATTGGTTTAACCTCTTCTGAATGGTAGTCCGATTCATTAAAAAGCATACTCATTGCTGATTTTATTCGTTCATTTAATTAAATTTTATTTATAAAAGAATATGCGAGTTTTAAAAAAAGTTTATTTTCATCCGGTGAATAAAAGTTTTGATTGGATTCGGACAGTTGAAGATCGAGTAGAGAACACACGTTTAAAAATACTACTTAGTAGATTAGGGACATTTTCAAATCGAATGGACTTTGCATATGCAGGCACACTCGAATAGTTTATACATAAATTATATATATTTTAATAAAACGTATGTATGCTGTATTATGTATTTGCTCTCTGATCCGGACTGATCTTCCTCAACAGAAGCGCTCGGATATCGCGTCAAGAACGTTCTGTATAGTACAACACCTGATTGGAGTACATGCTTATATTTTTTTTTAAAGGTAACGTTTAACTAAGCGAAATTGTAGAGGTCATGGAGTCAATAAGCAAATCAAATTTGTCAATTAGGTAATAGCAGTTATCCAATGCCTATGGTTGATAATTTTACAATGTGAATTAACTACATGTAAATATGAATTTTAAAGCACTCCCCGTCCCCTTGTTAAGAGCTTACGTTTCCTGCATTATTTTCTTTGATTAGCGATTTTTGTGCACGCATTTTCTCGGAAAAGGCTCAAATTTTGTTAAACGGCCCCGATAAGAAGATGAAAGGATGACCCCAAAAATATATTCCCAAATATATCAAGAACGGTCTCAAATTTCAAACCCTGGTTGAATAACATATAACTTATTTTGTGTAAATTATATGTGCATGAAATGACAATTTTCCTGTAACCTAACAAAAATTACACTTTGTGAAATCTAAAAATATCTCAATTTGTCATTAAAATTTATAATTTTAGACGGCACATGCAGTAAGTTTTTCTAGCCGAGTCTTTCGTTCAACAGCGCATCGATTGTAAACATTTCAGCGTGGTTTACAACAAGAGGGTGAAACGACCACAAATTTTGACAGAGTTTTAAAGAGATGGATACAAAACACGTGCGATTATATCTTGCAGGAGATAAAAAATAATAAATCTACGTTTGCCATAAATTCAACATTTTATCATAAGAATATTTTAACATTTAGATCCGCAAAATATTTTCATTCCCCTTCATTGTTTGGTGCCTGATTTGAAATAACGTTTCGAGGTATACAAAGTGGAGAAATTTCTTTAAGCTGCATTTTCCGATTTGTTGGCCATTACAGTATCAAATAATTTTCCATGCAAACCAAATGAATGATCTTTCAAAGTTATAGACGTACTTACACGGAATTGATCTCCTTTCAACGTTAGAAATATTCAAAGTAAATAAAAATAAATATTGGGGCATACAAAAATACATCATGGGAATGTTTAGAAAAGATAACCGTTTGGTTTCGTCCTCCGAATGACTGGGTTTATTCAACCTGTATGTTTTGCATCGATTATAAACAACGTAAACTTCAAAACTATTAATGAACTGCTTTATTTTTGTTTTGTTAAATAGTCATGCAGTATATGTTATTTGTTATAATAGATCATATAAATAGGAAATATGTCAAAGTCGGAATACAATCATACTCGCTTCGACGTAAGGGACCAGTTTAAACATGAGGCGAAATAAAGCAAAACCCTTTTTTGTCGTTTATTTTGTGAGTAAATTGTGTACAATGTACAGTAAAACTTGTCTAATCCGGCGGAGGCCAAATAAGGCAACATCCGATTTAGAGGACATTGTTGTAAATTAATTTTAGTATTTAATGCAATAGGTTTTGATCGTGTATTCTTGCAAAATTTTCAATTCTTCTGAAATATACTAATATAAGATTTCATCGATCGTAATTACGGTACTAATTTTCATTTTCATTTTTTTTTTTTTGGGGGGGGGAGGGGGGGATTCATAACGGAATACATACGATGGAAATACTTTTTTCAATCAAATCATCGTAATTGATAATTTTTCAAACATCCGATTAACCTGAAAAGTGCATGCTTGACCGTTGATTGTTAAACAAACATTACCAAGTCAACAGGTGGCTAGCTGAATACGTACTAGAATGGCGAGAACTGTTTTGATGCAGGGAACAATGGATTAATATTTATATAAATGAGAATTTTATTAACAAAAAAAAGATGCGTATTTATTTATAACAAGACTTAACGGTATAAACTGAAATGAGATGTTTGTTTGGAAATATATTCACAGTTGTTTAAATCAATAACGACAGAAATATTGATCGATGATTGAGCATTAATTATCTCACAGACGGCCGATCAATCGATAAGTGGCCGGACTACGGGAGATAACTCTCATTAATTATAAGCAATCGGTTGTTTTTATCGCGGCCGGTTTACAGAATAGACAAGATCCAAATTGCACAACATTTTTAAAACAAAAATGATAGGAAAATGTGAAGTGGCTGAACACTGTCGCCGGATTGGACAGCATGCCCGAATGCACAACATCCGGATTCAACAAGTTTCAACATGTACATTATGTTTTCATTGAAATATGGCTTAATCGATCGGGAAAACAACTGCAACTTATATTATTATACACATACTAAGCATAAACATCGTTTAAAAGCGTACAAAAAATTGCATATGTATTGAAAATCGAACCAAGCAGCTTTCGATAGATTTTCATGTGATCCTGTGCATGAATTATTTTCACTACCTGTTTATTTCTCCAAAATGATATCCAATTCCATTCACAACTGTTGTCATTCAAAATCACGTGAGTTAAATAAAATTTCTAATTTTGAGTCGATCTCAACTGTTATGTATCCAAGGAATCTAATGATTTTATCATGATTATAGCATGAGTTACGGAATTATGGGTTTTTAGGGATCAAAAGTCCAAAATTTTGGTCACCCTTATATCATTTGATATTTGACCTTTCATTTGATAACAAGACAAGTATTCCTTTTAAAGGAATGATCGGCATGTTGGCTATTATCTTTGGTCAGCTTTGTTATGTAATGCGAAAACATTCCGCTACATGTTTTGTTGATTTCCAATATAATTAACATTTTTTTTTTAAAAAGATAAGATTGCATGTAAACGAAAAATGTCTATCAAATGTTGATATAGGGAACGATTTGGCAAACTTAAAGGAGATGATATTAAACTCTTTTGAAGATAACCAAAATACTACATTCAATTACCGTATCTTGTAACTTCTAAATTGTAATTAATCCAAAACCTAACTTTAACAGCTTTTTATTTACAATCCAAATATGTTTATCCCGGGACAAATGGAGTCTGTTTGGATACGAGTCAGTTTGGGTACGACTTCACTTTACTCCGTTCCGAAATAGAAAGGCATGAATATGCTTTACTTTTAGTAGGCGAATTGTACTTCCAATAAATATTCTTACGCATATGTGAAGACAAACGTGATTAGAATCAGTTTGTATGTAACTGTATAAATGTTTTAATTTCAATGCATACGAATAGGAGTAACGTTTATTTAGTATTCTACGTGTAATTAAAGATTTAAATGAGGCTGTCATTGCAAAGAAAATAAAGTAGTGCAAGGCGTAATGCGTGCGCAAATAGTAAAATTTGCCGGATGCCTCATATGGACACAACTGTGATCGGCCAAAGCCGATCACAAAAAGGGGGCGTGTCCCTCAAATGTCTTTTAACTAAAGTCCTTTACTGAGAGAAATTTCGGAAAGGTCGTAAAATCAGATATGTTATCTTACAGTTATGTACATATCTCTTTCTTAGAAATATTTTGTAATGTTTTATAGAAGCAAAATTGTTTATCTTTTCGTTATTTATCTATACATGATTAAAAATTTATTATATGTTACATAATTAGGCCCAGCAGGCATACGACGTTGTGCCAACGTTGAAAATACGTTGATTGTGGTTGACGACGTTGAACAACCAAAAAACAACGTTATTAGACGTTGAAAAAAAGACGTTGAAAACCTAACTAATTTTCAACGTCAGTATGACGTCTTGTACTCTGACAAATATCGACCAAAACATGATTTTAAAAGATCAAACTTTCGAATTAAACTTTCTGATTTGTTTTGTTTTTGAAATAATATTTTTAATTATTTTAATAAATCAAAACTGCAAATGCAATTATCAACCTTTCTAAATACAATGCCATTTTTATAATAGACATTAAAAAAATATATGAGCCAACAAGCGTAGAGTTACAAATTATAAAATGCATCATGTAAACAAATTGTAAAGATGAGTTAGGTCATTGGCCTAACCCCGCTCCTCAATTTACACTGCTGGAAAGGGGCTGACCAATTAGTATCAAATTACTGGCGCAAACTAAACAAAGAAATAGAGTCCAGCTGTGGAGATAGAGAGCACATTTTGAATTTGAATGTGTGAAGCAACACATTGACCACTGATGAACGATAATTTGGATTTCATTAATGCAACAGTAAAGTAAGTTGTCTCTTCTTGTACTTTTTTAAAACTTAACTAAACTTGTAAAATAATTGTGAAGGAGTATGAATGAATTTATAATATAATGTGTGTACATGTGTTAATTCCTTGCATATGGGATTGACCGGATGTAATACAATGTTTTGTTGTTTGAAAAATACTAGACAGTTGGACTGATAAAAGGGGTTTAAATCAACCGATTGAGTAAACACACTTTGCATTTATTTTTTGCAGGTACGATTGTACAGGATCATGTATATCAGATCAAGCTGTTGAGTCCCATGATTATGCCCCCATAGCTTGATGGAGGAGATGGGATAAAGAGAAAAGATTGACTGTTCAGAACGTTTCTTGTGATTCGAACCAACTTTTATAATGTGTTTCATCAGAGTTATAGTGAAATTGTTGCTCATTTATTGACTCAGAAGGAATTAATGTTAAAAAATAATTCACGGAATAAATAAATTGGATATTATCTAACACTAGGTGACTTGTTTTATTTGAAATAATTTAATATATAGTAAATCTTATAAAACTACGTGGGTTATAGTTCAAAAGCTTTGATTATACAAAAAGTGGAATGACGAAATTTCAACCATATATCAACCAAATAAAGACATTGCATAGACGTCAGAAGACATTTAATCAACGTTGAATTGACGTCAAAATTCAACGTTGAATCAACGTCGGAATTTCAACGTCCATTCAACTTTCATATTCAACGAAATTTCAACGTCATTTCAACGTTGAAGGGTGACGTTGTTTCAACGTTGAAACAACGTTGTAATGCCTGCTGGGTGGGTTTTAAGGGGCTAGAAGTCCAATATTTTGATCATTTATATGTTAGAAAGGAGAAATATTTTGAAAAGCATTATAGAAGAAAAGATGCTCAGAATAATGTTTATATTGATATGTATCAACCAAAGTTTCATAAAATGACCCCTATAAGGAGATAAGGGGTCGGCCCCTAAAACAATCTTTTCCAAATATCTCAAGAACGGTAACGATTTTCTTAACACTTAATGAACAAAATGTGTTAAGATTAAAAATACCTTTCAACTGACACCAAGAAAAAGGGGCTGGCCTCTCAAATTAGGGCCCCAAAAGGGTCTAAAGTCAATTATCTGTATCTCTTTAAGAAATATTTTGTTATGTGTTATAAAAGCAAAATTGTTTATCATCTCGTTATTTATCTAAACATGATTTAAAATTTCTGATGTTACATAATTATTGGTTTTAAGGGGCTAGTAGTCCAATATTTTGATCATTTATATCTTAAAAAGGAGAAATATTTTCAAAAGCATTATAGAAGAAAAGATGCTCAGAATAATGTTCGTAATGAAATGTATCAATCAAAGTTTCGTAAAATGGCCCCTATAAGGAGATAAGGGGTCGGCCCCTAAAACAATCTTTTCCAAATACTCAGCTATGTTAAGGGCGTCCATAAAATAAAAGCGGTATTTATCACATAAAATATTAGCCTTTGAATAATGTTGATATTATATTCCACAAAATTGTTACACAAAGTGATTTTATATCAATATACAAATTAGATAATTCGCTATCGCATGAGGATTTTTTGAGTCTCTTGGTGATAACCTGTCACGTGATACTGCTAAAAATAGATGACCCAGGAATAAAACGAAAAAATGCAAAGTGCAAGGGCTTAACATTAGCAAATATTATTACTTCTGTTTCTAACTTGTAGAATGAATATCTAAAATTTCGAAAAGTGCTGGGAGCTTGAAATATTCAAGTAATAACGATAATTAAATTCAATATAAACAGTTAATGAACATAAATTTACAGGGAGTTCCCATAATTAATGCTTATTTATGTGAAATGCGTAGCGATTTTATACAGCTCCCAGCACTTTTTGATATAATTGGAATATAATTGTAGCACATGTAAAATTTCAATATATTTGATAAAGTGTATGCGCTTGCACTACTGCATTTTATCTGACCCATTTCACTTTCGGCGTCATTTGCGTGAAATTCAAACGCACCAATGACTAAGATCATGATTTTAATTTTCGTTCATAAAATAACTAAACGCTGTGAATTTCATTAAAATAATGTTAGAATGTTGTCTCTGTTTACACCAGTCTTCATTACCAAATTGTTAAAATTGGAAAAATTAATACATCTGTTGCCCTTACCAATAACTATCAAAGGGGGGGGGGTGGTTTTGAAGTATAAGTTTGTAATCTACACATTTATGTTTTATGTTACTCTGCTGGGAAAATAAATAAGAAATACCTTAAATATTTGATCAGGTTACTTGTAATTATAATTCATATTTTTTGTAATAATGAAAGAAAGCAACAAAAATCAATCTTCATCTAGAATTTATTATAATAATCAACTTGACAAATTTATACAATGTTCTATAGAGATTGCTTTTCTGTGACAAACTGTTCAACAAGACTAGTGTTTTCTGATTTTCAGCATTATTCAGTCATGATGTGGAATCTATGGCAATTGACCATATTCTTGCACACTACTGTACATGTACTTCTCCTCTTGTCTTTTTGATGTACATATACATTGTAAGGTGGCAGTGCAGTTGATAAGAAAACCAAAGCCTGAAATGATGAATATTTATCAATTTCAAATTTAATTTCAATAGATATCAATGAAAGATATTATGATAGGTTACATTATAGTAATATGATTTTTAAAAAAAAAACAGATCAAATATACATGAAGTTAGTGAGTAAAAGAAATATTTATAGAGTACCTTCTTTTTTATCAACAACCCAACAAAGTGTCTTCAGTGGACCATTCACTGAGCATTTAACAACTCTGAAATTGAATAATGTGTTATAATTAGCAAACTATTGTGCTAAAGATAACATGAAAATGGAAAATTACCTTATCATTGTGCATACTAAAGGCAGTTTTAATTTCATTAATATTATAACAGGCATAATCGAATGTTTATTCTTTAAAATGTGTAGAAATTCAGTTCATCGCTGTGATTTTGTTTTTTTTAAAACATGTAATCTTTTTTTAAAAAAGGGTAAGTGAAATAACACATTTCGATTTACATAAACAACAATACAATCTTGTCTATATTCAATCCCTTAAATTAGGGGCCAAAGGGTTTTTTCAGTCTTTTATTGATATCTCTTTTGTAAGAAATATTTTGTAAAGTATTATAGAAGCAAATATGTTCATCTTTCAGTTCTTCATCCATACGTGATAAAAAAATTTAGATGTATTACATAATTAGAGATTTTAAAGGGCTAGAAATACAATTCTTAAATCTTTATATCTTTAAAAGGACAAATATTTTGAAAAGCATTATAGAAAAGACGATACTAAGAATGATGTAATCAACAATATTTCACCAACAAAATTTCGTTAAAAAGCCACTATAAGGAGATATGGGGTTGGCCCCTAAAACAATTCTTCCAAAATATCTCAAAAACGGTAACGAATTTCTAAGCACTTGTTAAACAAAATGTTATTGATATTAAAATACCTTAATTTCTTTTGATATCAAGAAAAAAGGGATGACCCTTTAAATTAGGGGCCAAGAGATATCTAAATGTTTCCAACGAAAGTTCTTAAACATGAATCTGAAAGAAAAAGCTTCTGGCCTTTTCAATTAAATTAGGGGCCAAAAGGTCTCTGAAGTCTTTCTTCCATAGCACTTTACTGAGAAATTATTTGTAATATGTTAAAGAAGCAAAAATGTTCATCTTCCAGTTATTTAACTATGATTTATAGAAACAATTTCATGCATTACGTAATTAATGGTTTTAAGGGGCCAGAAGTTCAAAATTTCGATCACTTATATCACAAAAAGGACAACTATTTTGAAAAGCAATATAGAATAAAAGATGCTCAGAATGATTTTCTAAACAATATTCAACTATCAAAATTTCGTTCTGTGGCCCCAATAAGGAGATAAGGGGTCGGCCCCTAAAACGTTTTTTCTCAGATAGCACAAGAACGGTAACGAATTTCTAAACACTTGTTGAACAAAATATGTTTAATATCAAAAGACCTTTCGTTTGACATCAAGAAAAAGGGGCTGGTCCCTCAAATTAGGGGCCAAAAGGGCTCTGAAATCTTTCTTCCATATCACTTTACTGAGAAATATTTTGTAATATGTTTAAAAAGCAAAAATGTTAATCTTACAGTTATGCATCCGTATATGATATAAACAATTATCATATGTTACGTAATTAGGGGATTTAAGGGGCTAAAAGTCTTTTGATAATAACTTTTAATACTGAAATATTTTGTAATACATTATAGAAGCAATTATATTCATCAAAACACTATACACCTATAAATGACAATTGTTTACTCCTTTGTTACGTAATTATAGGGTTTAAGGGGGCATGAAGTCCGAAAGTTTGATTTTTTTTTGATGGAGAAAAATTTCGAAAAGTAATATTGAACAAAAGACGCTCAAAATAATGTGCTTAACATTATGCAACCATCATTGTTTTGTTACCCGGTCCCTAAAAAAAGTTATTGGGCCGGCCCCTAAAATGATCTCTTCCAGATATCTCGAGAATGGTATATAATTTCTAAACATTTGTTGAACGAAATCTCTTTGACAAAACATGAGCTTTCTTTTGATATTAAGAAAAAGGGGCTGGCTCTTCAAATTCAAGATCCAGTGTGTATATAAGGGGTATATAATCCTTCATCCATCGCTCCTTTAGATCCCCCCGCATATCCTGATATGTTTCGTTGATGAAGATCAAAGGCAATTTCATTTCTTTTTCTAAAAATCGGACGGAAGACCTCCTCGTTGCTCGCAACGAGATCATGTCTAGTTCTTCTTCTTCTTCTTCTTCTTCTTCTTCTTCTTCTTCTTCTTCTTCTTCTTCTTTTTTTTTTCTCGCTCTGAACTTGTCCGTCGCGTTTCTCAGAGATGGCTGAACAGAATTGGTACGGTATGTTGGTCATGGGCCCCAGGGGTAGTCCTGACCCCCCTCGAACAGGAAGTGCCCAAATATCTTGAAAACAGTTGAGATCCTCACCCCTTAACCATATATATTCTTGTTCCTTGTGTTAAGGGGCATCAAACGGTGTGTAGGTCATGGGCCTCGGAGGTAGTCCTGACCCCCTCGAACAGGAAGTGCCCAAATATCTTGAAAACGATTGAGATCCCCACCCCTAAACCATATATATTCTTGTTCCTTGTGTTAAGGGGCATCAAACGGTGTGTAGGTCATTGGCCTCGGGGGTAGTCCTGACCCCCCTCGAACAGGAAGTGCCCAAACAACTTGAAAACGGTTGAGATCCCCACCCCTAAACCATATATATTCTTGTTCCTTGTGTTAAGGGGCATCAAACAGTGTGTAGGTCATGGGCCTCGGGGGTAGTCCTGACCCCCTCGAACAGGAAGTGCCCAAATATCTTGAAAACGGTTGAGATCCCCACCCCTAAACCATATATATTCTTGTTCCTTACATTATGTCGGTACACCTGATATATAGTAAATGACCCCTCGGGAACCTCATTAAATTTCACAAATAGAAATATTCAAGTATTAACTCTTTTTGTCTGTAAAGTTTGACCCATGTTGGTCATCCCTAACCCTAATGATGGCCTCGTTCGTTTGGGAGACTTTATAATCGCCCCGATTATAATTACATCTTGTTTTGCAAGTAGTTTTGCCATACATGAATATATTCAATGAAATCAAGGTATGTAAAGTAATTTGTTTTAAAACGACTGTGTATTTAGCTCACCTGAACCAAAGGTTCAAGTAAGGTTTTCTGATCACCTTTTGTCCGTCCGTCCATCAGTCCGTCCGTGTGTAAACTTTTCACATTTTTGACTTCTTGTCTAGAACCACTGGGCCAAATTTTACCCAATGTTTTACAATTCATACTTATTGAAAGAGGAATTTTAATTGTTAAAAAAAAGGACAAAAACTTTTTTTTAAAAGAGAGAAAATTGCGACTTTGAAAATCGTGTAGATGTCTTAAAAATTCTTCTTCTCAAGAGCCACTGCACCATAAATGCCAACATTACACCAAAACTTGTGTACAGTGAAGATTCTAAATTGTTAAAATCGTGATCCCCAGACTAATACTGGGGCCCCAAGATGGGTTCAAAATTTAATAGAGAAATATATAGTGAAATGTTAAAAACAATTCTCAAGGACCACAATGCTACTATTAGTGAGATTACAATCCAAGTACGCTAATATCGTGTAGATTCTAAATTGTGAAAACGTGACCTCGGAGTAATAATGTATGTGGCCCCAATAGATGTTTAAAGTTTAACATAAACATATCATTAGAAAATGTTTAAAATTCTTTTTGACTTTAAAATTACAATGCTACAATTTGCGAGACTACTATGCAATCATTCTAAGGTAGTGTAGATTCTAAAATGTTAAAATCGTTTTTTTTAAAGAGGTCTCTAAAAATAGAAATAAATAAATTTAGGTGATTAGTTTATTATAGTTTATTAATCTCAAAATTTGTTTATCAACTAGATTTTTTTTTCTCAAATTTCGATGCCGACATCAATTAGTAACACAAAGTAATCAGGATCAATGATCTCTAAATTCAAACAACTTTAAAGGTGCTGATCTTAGTTCTTGCGAAGTTAAGTATTGAAAGAAAAAAGAGGAACCATTGATAGAATATATTAACTTTATATAGAATTTTCATATTTAGTTCATTTTCAACTTTATAAAACAATTAAAATCACCTTAAACCGATGATAATGCAAGATCTAATGTCCTGAACACACCAAAACTTTATTTAATGGATCGATAAATGACCGTTTAATTTAATACAAAACAAAGATCAGTATCAACTTTCAATTATTCAATAAATAATTCTCTATTTTTGCAGTGTATTATGAAAAATTGTTTTGACTGCAAATAGGGTATTTTAGATCTCAAAAATTCAGTTTTATTTGATGTGCAAAATATTAATGAATATATGTAACAACATGCCAACGATATAATCTGTTTTGAAAAAAAAATGTTTCTGACAGTTTAAATTGTTTTTCTTTTATATTCTTAAATTTACGTATAAAAACCAAAGAATAACAAATATTTACACATAACACTTATTAACAATGATATCTGGAAAATAATTTGAAATAAACGAAAATGCAAACAGATTTTCTAACTAGTTTTTTCTTAACTAGGCACGGTTTCAGTCATATGTTGCCCTATTTTAGAGTGATTTAAAAAAATGGAAATGCAATATTTATTTACACAAAAAATACCAATTAACTTATAATCTTTTGATAGTTACATGATTAGACTTTTCACAAGGGTAATTGTGACGTCATAAACGGTGCATTTTCCTGTAATTTTCATAAAACTGAGCAGAATATACCAATTCTTCATTGTTTTTTTTTAAATAGAAAACTATGTCCGAATCTGTCGCCCACGATGAAACTCATATTATAACTTTAGCATGTGGTATCACATAAAATATATTAATTTCGTCGTGGGCAACGGCTGAGACACATTTTCCTCTTCAAAAAACTACTAAAAAACGAGCCATTTTTCATCATTTTTTACTAAATCTTAGAAATATGCAAAAATGTCGAAATCATAATGATGTTTTGAAACAAGATAAAAGTATATAACTTGGTTTCTTATATACACACATATTCAAGATGGTATTTGTGCATATTCATTAAATAAAGTTCATAAAAAATAATCTGAAAATCTTTTAAAATAGTATTTTCAAAAATTACAATGCTACCATTAGTTATTTTACTTTGTTGACATATTCATATCCCCGCTTAAGGGTCACATCATCATCCATAACCATCTTTCACTTTTTTATAGTTCATTTTAGAATTTTGTTATATTTAATACATTGAGGCCTAGGTTGTTTAGATTAGTCAGTTGAGATATCTCAGATCTTATGCTATGATGTCCCAAAAAGTAGGCTTCTTTTTATGAATTGTTTAATGTATGGCAAAATCTTGAAATATATGAGAAGTGTACAATATTTTACTTTTCTAGAGTTCAATTCACAATAAACCCTTTCAAAATGAAATGATACAAGAGATTTTGTTCAGGTGAGCGATATGTGGCCATGGGCCTCTTGTTCATTTTAGTATCAACAATAACAACTGGGGCTGATAGCTGGCCAGTTTTGTTTTACGGTCTCCTTTTTGTCCTCGCCTTTCTTGGCCTTGGCATAATCGTTGGAATATATGCACCACGTATTATATCGACTCGGTAAATATTGGCCGATCTGCTTTTTATTCTACTTTGACTTCTAGTTCACGTACAAGTAATAGTTTTCTCTGTTTATTTTCTTTAAATTCATTTTATTTGTTTCTGTTTTTCGAAAAGAAAGTTGTTGCGTAATGACCAACATTGCAACGAACTGGATGAAAGGTCTAGCAATGTAGTCGCCACCAGTGCCTCAGGGGCATTTTTCTATTATTACCGAGAAAACGATGAACCAGTTTGCACATATGTCTCAAGAACAGTTAGTAAATTTTATGAAATTTTAAGAAAATCTAATTAATTAATCATATTTGCAATAAATTAAATACATTTCATATTTTGAAATAAAGAGATTTAATCTCAATGTCTATGTTATATTTTAATGCTCGTGATTTAATATCCAAAACATTTATAATTCAATTTTCCTTGACATCTTTTTATTGATAATCTACTTAAATATTGTATGACAACTATGCTTATTAAAATTGTTTAAGAATGCAATACATACTAAATTTGATATGATTTATACTTATTTTTCTAATATTTTAATCATCCATGGACGTGATATATTTGTAGACTCCTGCATACGAAGATTCCTTGTACAAAGAAAGGGTTCACTCATCTTTATCCTATGGTGAACATGATTATCCAACCACTGAAAACTCATTATAATTCCTGGTCTTATAATCAGCATTGATATTGTACAAAGGAACCACTTAGATGAATGGCATGACGTCCTTTGTAGTTTGTGTTCCTTTCTTATTCTAGGAGTATACATGCATTTGCACAAAGATCAATACTGTTTTCATGTGCGTTTCATTCAAATTGGAACAAAGTCACACGACTAAAAACTGTTTACCCTCTTTATATTTTATCTGACTTCACAGTCACTTTTGTTGTATCATGTATGTCTAATTGTTTGATTAAAATTGATTAGAATTTTAAACTTTAATTATAGAAGTGTTTCAAACAATTTTAATAAATTGACCTTTTCTTTAAATCTTTTTTTTTTGTAAAAAGCATCGGTGTGATTGATATTTCATTACTTACTTTACTTACTTATCATTTTTTTTCTTCGTATTTACATTTCCTTACTCAAACAATATTTGTCATTAAATAAGGTCAGTTTTCTTTCAGATAAATTAACGTTATTGTTTGACTTTGTATATATACGTGAAGATGTATATTAACATTAACTAAAAATAAACATATTACATGTAGAAGGTTTTTTTAATTACACTTGCAGTTGAAAAAATTGCGTTGGGTAATTGTAAATCGTTGAGCATTACTTTATACAAAGGAATTGTCCTTTAGTTTTGTAATGGGTGTATTTTTGCTTAATATTACTGTAAATGCCTTAAATGTTATAGTATGTCTTTATCTTGTGAATTATTGTTTGCTGTTTTCGTTAATTTTCTGGATTGTCAATTTCAATCAACATTTTCTCAAATAAGGATTGAACAAAATGGAAACCCTATGTTGCCCCCCCCCCCCACCCCTCCTCCTCCGAAGCAAATGGTCGAAATAATTATGTTGCAAAAATAGTGATATGTCGACATGCTTATAACTATATTAAATTAAAAGTAAGAATACATGAACTGTACAAAAATCCATATACACAAAACAAAATGCCATCTCTGCAATTTAACCAAGAAATATTCATTTATTTTTCATATTCATTATGTTTCTTGTTCTTGTTTTTATTAATCAATTGACAGTGTTTTTCTAGATCTATAATCAAATATTGTCATTTTTTGTCACCTTGACAGTCCATTAAGTTATACTTGTAAATACATTTTATATTTTACACGTTATCATTTTTAGTATTTTCTTTTCTTTCATTATTTGTGTTTTATACATGCGCGTTGTCCATTCATTATCTGTCTTATATTCGGCTGTACATTTGTTATATATTTGAGTAGCTAATACTTTTAATGTTGGAGGTTATATATATATATATATATATATATATATATATATATATATATATATATATATAAAAAGCACTAAATAAAATCAACAACACTAGGGATCTTTAAAGTGTCGGATCTAATGTATAGATACTAAGCCAGTAAAATGAATATATAAAGCACTGAAAATGGCTAACGACACGAACAATTGCAATTGTCAAATTTTCGGGACAACCAGTCCCTTCTTCAGGACATAAGAGAAACAAAAAGGATTACATAGGTAAAAACAAAGAAAACAAAATCTAGCACTACAACTAACACTACTAAAGAACCTATAAAAAATAATAACTACATTTTATACAGTTTTGATGAACAATGTTGATAAGGTTTTGCCAATGTGGCCGATCGCTCTGGAGTAATCAATCGACTGTCAACTTCACGCCTGATCGAGTTAATTAGGCTAATTAAAATTGATGTCCGAATTAATAATTCGGACATCAATTTTAATTAGCCTAATTAACTCGATCAGGCGTGAAGTTGACAGTCGATTGATTACTCCAGAGCGATCGGCCACATTGGCAAAACCTTATCAACATTGTTCATCAAAACTGTATAAAATGTAGTTATTATTTTTTATAGGTTCTTTAGTAGTGTTAGTTGTAGTGCTAGATTTTGTTTTCTTTGTTTTTACCTATGTAATCCTTTTTGTTTCTCTTATGTCCTGAAGAAGGGACTGGTTGTCCCGAAAATTTGACAATTTCAATTGTTCGTGTCGTTAGCCATTTTCAGTGCTTTATATATATATATATATATATATATACGATGATTGTCCCAAAATAGCGTAGACAAGTGGCAGTATTAAATTAATCGACGACACAGGGAAATGAAACTTGTTTCACTTAGGTTTCAAGACATTCGCATAAAATTTACGTTTTGATAGCAAATACTATATAAATTCGACGTGCGGCGCGATGTCAAATATGAACAGTTAAAAATCAACATAAAGAAATAAAAATCTCTAGGATAAGTACTTTTTGAAGAAATAAAAATGAAATAAAAATGCGTTTGAATTTGTTAATTTATTATATTATTTAACAAGAAAAATGTGAATGTAACCTTTTTTTTAAGATTTTATGTCACAGGATTAATTATTTTAGTTAATTATTCATCATATTTGCGTTCATTCATTTCAACATTTCATGTTTTCATTTCATTCATTTCCCATTGGTAAATTGTTTTCATTCACGCCGCTTCATTCATTCATACAATCATTCATAGTAAGATAGTAGTACGAGAGGTCACGTGGTTGCGTTTGGTGGGTGGATCGGTGAATGAATGGGTGTGTTAGACTGGTTTTTCGGGTTTGAGTGAGTGAGTGCGCATGTCAATGTATGTAATCTAATATTTAGCACGAACTTTAAGAAATAATATCACGACGCCACCCAAGACAGACGGTTGATGTCTGCTTCATAGCTCGTCAACTTGACTAACTATTTATTTTATAGTAGTCCTAAATCGCTGTTATACTTAGTGAGTTATTTTATTTAAATATATGTAATTTAAATACTATCTAACTAAAGATAAATTTAATGAGTGAATGTAGAGAATGAGTGTTTTATTAATATTATAAATTGTATATGATTATAGATCACCTGTGGAAACCATTTATTCGATAATATTCAAATACAACAACAAATTTAGCGCCATTTCCACAAAAAGGCCTTGGAGTTCTTGTTCCTAAATGTATAGCTCAAAAAAATATATATCAGCTACCCCTTGACATTTATAACGCGTTTTATGACAAGTTGAAGTGTGAACCGGTACATGTAGTAAAATGACAATATCAGCGATTGAGGCGGCGCACCGATAACTAATATTACATATTGAAATAAGCCGATTTGATAGTAAATAAAATTTTCAAAACTGCGTGGACATGCATTTTGGGAATAAATAGTCTCGCAACATCGAATATATTCGGAACACCTTTGGGAATGTAATTGTCATTTAAATTTAAATCACGTGTTTTTTTTACAGTTTCGCAGTACAAATCGTGCCTCGTGTTTATAGTTTATTTCCTAATGTCTAGGTACTTGTAGTCAAATATAAAATCTAGACGTTTATTGATTTTAAACTTTATCTTCATTAATTGGTGGATAAAATGAGTTCTAAAAATAAATGTGACAATCAAAGATATAGTTGTTTTTTTTACTGCTGTTGCAACAATTAGCATCCTAAGTAGCGACCCCCCATAAGGATTAATTTTCGATCTGAGCCTGACCTAGTAATAGCGCCAATAGTGAAAGAGTCTATACTATTTTTTGCGGAATGTTCCTTGAAAATGGCTCGATGTACTAAGTGTTTGTACAAATCAGACACCTATTCTTTTTTTTTTAACCATAGTATTGCACACCAAAAACCTCAAACATGGCTATATTTTTTTCAAGCAACCCGATGTTTATACTTTAAACCACGTGAAGAGTGGTTGAACACGAACAGTAACTCTGTTCTGAATACCATCGTTTAGTTTTAATAACCGTTAGATAATGAGATACGACATATACCTTGATAGATTTTCATGTTTGAAAATAAATCAAAGTAGAATATGATATAAAAAAACGACCAGTACTTAATTTGAGAATATTATCCGAACACTAATACTTCCGCTTGAAATTTCACACAGGGACTTAAAAAAATATCGGGGAAGTCTCATCAACTTTTATTCGAGCACTTCTTGATTTATTACATACTTAGCAAAGATAAAGAAAACATTCCGAACACATTCACAGTTAGAAATGAACGACACATTCCGGGAAGACATACGTTAGGCAACAAGTAATACATGGCATTTTTGGAGTCGGTAGATCGTTTGTTATTAGTAAGAATTTTAAAAATAAATCTCAAATTGCATAGTAAATGTGCACTCGGGGTACACGTGTAAAAAAGTAATTTTTTTCAAGATATTTTTGAAAAAAGAACGTGGATGTTATCGTGAACGATGATAAGGGTTTAATAAGGCATACAGGCTGGCTATTTTCGACGTCGTACATTGCGCTGCCTAGGAAAATCCAAAAATATCATTTTTTTCATAGAATATACTAAGCACGCATATAAATTTTTGGGTACTATTTAAAAGAATTTCTCGACCATCTAGCCTCCTTTATATTCCACAGTATTTCTGTTCGTCATTTGAAAAAAAATAATAAAGACCGGTCATATCAGTATGCATGTATATATGTATTGCCGGGTTATGAAATTTACCAGTTTGGTAAAAACTAACTTCATCATTGCAATGTATTTAATGCCCGTTTAATGTGTACATTTACATACATAAAATAAAGAAAGAAGTAAAACGTAGAAACGTTATGATCTATCAATCCATCCTATACTTTCATAAATGTATGAATGTATGCCTAAACATTTTTAAATATTGGTTTTTGAGTACGATGTAAGAAATTCCACCAGATGTACAGACGACTTCTCCATTTCACTTTTGTTTAGACTTTGAACATGTCCATTTTAACATTTTTCTTGTTTTGTGTTTTTTAAAGAAAACAATAAACAACAATTAGTGTATTGTCTTTGCCATAACTGTTTATATATATATATATATATATATATATATATATATATATATATATATATATATATATATATATATATATACGAGGGTTGTTCGGAAATTATTGAGACAACGCAAATATTTTCCTTTCTAAGTGACGAATTAAGGTAAAAATTGGCATAAACTTTGAAGAAACCTGATCAAATAATTAAACAAAGTTATATTAAAAAATCTTTAATATTTTGTTTACGACGGTACATATAAAAGTCTGTGGTAGGGGTACCCGGCGCAGTCATAAACTGGGAAATAAAATAAACTTTAACAATAACTTACATAGTGTCGGATGACCAACAAATTATAGGAAAGTAAATCAAATTACATATGTTCATTTTGCTACTTATTGTGACTAACTTGTGTGCAAGTTTCACTAGTGTTCGAGTTGAGATACGGAGATAATACAAATATATATACCAAGCAATAGAAATCTGGCCACGACGGTTTATTGAATTTTGACGTCAAGGCTGCGGAACGAATATACATCAAATTGGTCGGAAACACAGAAGAAGACCTTTACAGGCCAAGTTATGGCTTATACACAAACTATACAATATAAAGGAGTCAAGAGCTCCATTTAATCGGAATTTTTTTTACTAATTTTTTAACTAGAATTAAAACAAAGGGACTAAAGATCTACTACTTTTTAAACAAAAACCGATGTAAACATTTTATTAAATATGTACAGAATGACTTTTACAGACGTTTCACAGAAAGTTAACTTTTGGGTAGAAATAACTCGATTTTTTCACAAAAAAAGTCAAGAATGGAGAAGATACTTCAACGTTGATGAGATGAGAAATGAAGAATAATTCATGTGTTCCGTTTGTTTGTAAGACGTTTAAAACATAGGAGCAAGGAAACGCGTTAAAATGACGTTGCGATGAGTTTTAGGTTGCGCCGGGTCACTGGACATAAGCAAGTTTGACAGCTTACTAGAAATGATGTGATGAAGCTATTGACTGGAACATGTTCACATTAATAAATGGTACCCTGGTAAACTTACTAGTGAAATGTCAATGGTTCATCTGTTTTCACAAGGGAGTAAGAGTAAATGTCTCAATAATTTCCGAACAACCCGCGTATATATATATATATATATATATATATATATATATATATATATATATATATATATATATATATATATATTTTTTTTTTTTTTTTTTTTTTTTTTTCATTTTTTAAATTATAACATTGATGAGCAAATCTGGGCTGCATTTTACATAAAAACTTACGACTGGCGACTGTATTTATAAAAGCTTATTGATAATAAGCTACCAATTGTTTTAACTTGATAATAATAAAACATACAATGAATGGTATGTCTTAAGCAGATTGTTTGGTATACATGTTATACGTTAGGGATAGTTCTATAAAAAATGGCGTGTGTTGATAACGAACAGTGTTCAAATTCAAAAGTCTTAAGGAAAATTACAAAACAGAGGCAGAGCGAACACGGAGCTCTTAAAGAAATAGAGGTAGAATCAGGTCCCATGAAGGAGTAAGCATCTTCTGCTGACCGGTCACACCCGCCGTGTGCTCTTTGTCGTAATCGGGAAAAACGGTAAAGTCCGTTCATAATTAGGTGATTAATCATGGTCTAACAATCAGTATAAAACTGAAGAAAATACGATAAATTACTTTTTTTCTTGGATAAGGTATGTTTTGGGTTTTTTTTTCTTTAAGTATATTTCCGTAATGATGTTGTTTAAAAAAAAAACCATTAAAATGCTTCCACATATGAACTCCTGCTGATTCTACTTTTTTAAGGCGAGAAAGTATTACAAAGGTGTGAAGTTTATCTACAATAAATTCGTTATGGCGTCGTGTTGAATAAATGTCACGTCTCTCCCATAGCTTACATATGTACTTGTATCGATATGTACTATACAAGGCCGGGTATATTCAAAAGTTGGGCTTATGATTACCCAATCGAATATATTTCTACAAGCATTATGAGAGCAATATATAGAACTATAAATGTTCCCTACCGGCACCCTCGATTTAAATAAAAACAGTTGTCATTCCATATGTTAATTAGGTAAAAAAAATCGATTAATTACACATCATATACAAGTTTATTTAGGTTTATTTGGGTACATTTCGGTTAATCGACGTACCAGCGTAGACTTCGACTTAGTAATGTATACGACTACTAAATCAGGTCTAGCTCAGGGTGTGATACTTGCTGTTTTATGGAATTGTACAAAAGTATCTTAATGATAAAGACCAGTCTTTTCTTTTCTCGCCTTCATTTATTGGAAATCTGATCCTACCCGATCAGAAATTAAAGATGCATAATATAGATATTAGTTACGGACATGTAAGTACATGTACCTAATTAAAGCAGCAAAGGTTATACTTTATCGGTAGGGCCTCATTTTAAAGCTAAACACAGTTTACATTATTTTGATAATCCACAAGAGAAAAAAAATATGGAAAAGGAACTGGGAACAGATGGATTGGCAAGCAGTATGATGTATACTATAACACTCCCTTCCCGCCTTGCGCCCAGTAGGGACAAATAAAATCACTATGATGTAGTGAAAAAAATGATAATAACAAACCGTCAATCACCTCGAAATTCCACAAAACAAAATACAAATTCAAAGCAGAGCAACACGGACCTCAAAGAATAGAGATAGGATCAGGTGCAATAGAGGAGTGATCATCCTCTGCTGACAGGTCACACCCGCCGTGTGCTCTTTGTCGTAATCGGGGAAAAAACCGGAAAAGTCCGTAGACAATTAGGTGAATAATTATGGTCTAACAATTAGTATGAAAAACGTCAGTCAGCATGCGACCCAGTGGAAGATTGTATTTGTTGACAAGGTCGTTGTATCGACCATAGAACTTACGAAAAGATGACTTTAAACAAGACCGTTGATAGTCCTGTTTTATCAACTTGTTTGTCAGTAGCTTGCCTCGCCTTAGAAACTGTTCATACGAAGAGCATCCCCTTGCGTATCGAATTAACTGAGCGACAAAAATACCATATGCAGGTGATGAAGTTATATTGCTACATAAGTAAGGAAAATTGACTATAGATAAATTAAAATCATTGCGTTTATCATAAAGTGTTGTTGTAGGCGTTTAGTGCAATTGCTTGAGAACACAGTCGTTCATATTGCATATATTTTCCTTTTACTGTCTTTGATTTAGTTAAACATGCAGTTTTATTTAAACTTTCAAATAATAAAATAACTTAAAAGGCTTCGCCTACTTTGTTTTTGCTAAAAAGCAGAACAAAATAATTAAACTTATTTAGAAGGTTTATTAATAATACTTGTTTCCATGTCTTTATTACATTTAGGGCAGTCTAGCTGCTGTTACTGTTACATGTATTTGTAACCTCCTCTCCATCGAGAATCCACATGGACCAACATTCACAAACGGCGCTGTAAAGGAGGAAACTTAAACGTTTAGTAGTAAGAGGTCACCATTTGATTACATGGTTTATAATGTAACAAGGAAAAAAGATTGTTTTCTACAATTGTTTTCAAAATCTAAGTAGAAGAATAAGACTTTTAATCATATGAAAAAGATTTAATTGGAGGTAATATCTTGTTTTTAATTTGTTTTCTATAAAAAGAGAGAACAGACACAACATGAGAACAATAGCATTTTTGATCACAGAAAAGGGATTTAATTTGTGGTTGTTATGTTTTTTTTAAAGGTATTTTTTTCTTATAAAATGAGAGAACTTGACTCATGATTATATTGCACTTAAACATGCATTATTCAATCTATTATAATATCGTATTTTTCCCAAGCATGATTGGTCGATTGCTGTCACATGACAGTGAAAACAATTCTGTAAAATAGAACTTACTATACTAAACATAGAAAATTTATAGACCTCACTATAATTAAAATAAATTTTTATGACAAAATACATGTACTGGTTTTGGCACGTGCGACATTGTGTCGTCACAATAGCGAAATCAATGTTTATACAATTTGAAACAAATATATTACTGTTAAGCTTTTAAAGAGTAATAGTTTTTGATTTATTACAATAACACAGTTATAACTTCTTTATATCTGTCAATACATGGTTTTATAGACCTGATGAGAGTATATCAACCTATGACTTCTTCCTCAGTCGATATACTCTCATCAGGTCTATAAAACCATGTATTGACCTCATAAAACGGCTATGATTGTATAGACGTTTTCTCAACAATGCTTTGCGCTTACAAGTAAATTGCTTTATGGCAGGTAGGACGGATATAAGACTTTAAATCAGATAAAAAGTAAGGTGAAATGTGTATGTCATAGATATTTTTTTTTATTTTTGGTTGTACCTGCTTTCCTGTAACAACCAACCTTCAAACAACCTGAAACATAAATGTGTTTAACAGGGCTTGATTGTCATAGCCATATCTGGACTGTATTGATCTTCTTTCGCAGAAGAGCTCTCTAAAAAAATATAAGAAAAATGCCCAAATGTACAAAGTAAAATGTTTGTATTTATTTTCCATATTATAACTCATAGCTAAACCAATAATATCGTAGCATTTAAGGTTAGATTGATAGGCAATTCATTCACCATCAAACCTTTTAAAAAATGTGTTGTTGTTGCTGCTGTTGTAATTTATTTTTGTATCCCTTTATTTTGAAATGTTCCAGGGTTTTTTTTTTGTTTTTTTGTTTTTTTTGTTTGTTTATATATTTTTATCTTTTTCGATGTGTTGTTCAGAAAATGTGACGGAATTTATAAAATGCATGGCGTTAAACCGTATGTTTTGGTTTACTTTCTTGGTCAAAAGAATCTAAAACAAATTCATTTCAATTACCGAGAAATTCAGCAGGAAAAAAGTGGTTTTACGTACTGTGCTTTTTCCATAGATCTTTCGTCTCAAATTTGTCGGCATTGCCACCACAACCACCATAGTTAAACGATTTACCTATGTTGTTACTTGCATGGAAGTAATGCATGGGTTTAAGAGCTTTACATCTTCCTTGTTCAGGTGCAAATCCACATGGTTCATTTATTAAGAGGGCTGAAATAAAAATATAGAAAAATATATATTTGAATAACCCTATCTAACCCTATCTATGTGCATGAATGTGAAGGTTCATCATTAACAATCACCAATTCACTTCACATATTCACCACAAATTTTATGAGTCCCTTAATGTTCTGATAGTGTTACTCATTTATCTTTTCAACTACAAATAAAGCTATGAAACATGTAAACAAAACACAAGGTCACCATCCCCCCTCCCCCTAAAAAAAACCAATACAAACAACTAAACAAAAAAAAAAAAAAATAAAAATAAAAAACAAATGGAGTACTCAATTACATGTATTATTAAATATCACATCAATTTCAACGTGATATTTTGAAATTTACCTGATTGTGAAAACGATGGAGTTGGAAATATGCGAGTATACCAAACTGCATGCACCTTCGATAAAAATACATCTTCATTTCAAGCACACCATAAATTGTAAAAAGTATCCCATTTTTATATCAAAGTCCAAGGGCATTTCCTAACTTTCATTAATGAATGTATTTTAAAAAAATCCCAGTTTACTTTTTTAAAGTTACTTTATGATATAAAGTATTTCTTCTATGAAAATAACGATTTACATTGCTAAGGTGTTTTTTAATAGTTATGTATAAAACAAAACGCTGGTTTTGTGGATTTTTTTAAAGAAACACTTTAACGTAAAGTATTATGTCTATGAAAACAAAACAAAATTTTTAAGGCATGATGACACAAATTTGTAGCTTACCGATGTTAGAGCCACCAATACAATATTAAAGATCGCTAAACTCATGCTGTCGGAATTCATTCAACAATCTGATATAAAACTTTAATCGTGTTTGTTGTTTATATACATGTATGTTGATGCATTTCAACTATTCACCAATCTCTATATTAACATTTAAATCTGGTTTCATTGTTTTGTTTACCGTTGTTTTAACGTTTGTCTATAACAGCTGTGTAGATCCTGCTTTATTGTGAAAACATATATTATCGATTATTTTCTAAACAAGGATTGCTTTGTTGTTGGTGTGATTATGTTTTTATTAGTGCTACTTGTAGGTTTTAATATTTTTTTTTCCTAAACATGCAATCAACAAGGGTTAAAATTGTCGACTACAAAGATATTACTTTTGTCTACCAACGGCAGAACTATGAACGCACCCATTGATGGGTTATGTAAGTACCATATTCATCATAAATTTAATATTGATAAGTAAATATTAGGAAACATTTTCTGTGGATGTATACCATATGCTTTTTACATACCTATGAGCGGTAGAGTATCATCCACCGACATGTATCAGCAAGATGGCTTTACAATCAAAATCAAATTAGTTCATCATTTGTATACGCCCCCTTTTTTTTGTTTACATGATTATATTTTTTTCTTCATTACAGACTAACTACTTCTACATATTAGGTAGGAAAAGATATTACAATTTGAGAAAAAAAGCTATAGTAATATTTTTTGTCTGCTTTGATGTGCTAAAAATGACAATCTCCTACATATTTCTATAGTTAAATGTACCTCTATTTTGAAATGGTCCCTAAAAAGAACCAGACTTATTGAAACTTCGCAAATAAAATAGAGTTGGTTAAGAAATAAAGAGTTTTGCTTTTGTAGTTTCTCCCCCCCCCCCCAAAAAAAACCCAAATCGGCCTCTTAAGTGGAGATAAATTATCATATATGTTATTTTTTGCCTGCTGTTCGATCCATATTCACGTACGTATTTATATACTTTAAAACATGTTTTGAACACTACTCCAACTATGTACATGTGCATGTATAACAAATTACGTTGATTTTTTTGGGTTTTGTTTTAATTCTACACTAATACAATGCAGAACATGATTTTTTTACAGATGATTTTCTACCGGTAAATATTTACAGCATTAAAAAAATGAAAATAATTTCGTGATTTTTAAAGGGGTGGGGTAAGGAAAATGAACAGCTCATTCGATACTATGTTTACTTATAAAATTTTATTAAATGCGTATATAATGTACCGCATTTAATGGATTGGTTTCCAATATTCCACGATAAAAATAACGCCTGAAAGTAATGCTAGACATTAAATCCTGACAATATTATTCAGATCAAGGCCCTCAGAAATGCTACTCTGAACTTATCTCCAATGCCGATGTTACAATGTTATAATGACATTTATCTTGTAACGTCTTTTCTGTTTAATTTATGTATTAAGTAAATTCAACAGGATATGAAATTAAAAATGAAATCGTGTATATGTTTGTATCATTATGGTTCGTTCAGCATTTTTTTTATTGTTCATTGATTTGATATTGCATGAACAGAACGGAAATTCGATTTCTTTAGTTCTCTAATTGCATTGATGTCATCTAAAATATAGTGTTAAAAAATATCATGCATTTAACAAAATATAAGAATATATATCAAGCCAGAATACATGACATGTCCTTCATAATTCCTTAACCTAACAAACCGAGAAAATTTTGGTCATTTTGATACTTACTTTGGAAATTAAATAAAAAAATTAAGTTTAATAAATCCTGGCGATGGGTTGATACTATACATATTTTAACATCTCAAACAATTAATTTACCTGTAATGTGTGACGGCGGCAGAAAGCAGGCCATGAACATACTCATTAAAATCAACATTTTCTTTCCGAAATCCAATAAAATCGTTTGAAGTAGTGCATGATAGGTCTATGCAAGTTTCCTAATGGCCAGACGCGAATTTTAGGAGGATAAATATACAATTGCAGTTCAACACTGTGATACTATTAGGTACAGCCAGTGAATGAATAGTCCATTTTCCAATTTTATATGATATAAGTATTCTGACCTGCTGTCATTATTTCAAATAATACAGGACGTTTTGGCGCGCGCCTATTGACGTTTTCTTCCTAGATCCAATAAAATCTTTAGAACTATTGTATGATAGGCCTGTGTATATAAGTGCAGTTAAAATTCTGTGATGTAGTTTAATGAAGCCAGTCGTTGTATAGTCAAATTTTCAATTATATTTGATTTAAGCTGACCTTACATCGTCATTTTTTGCTATAAGCGATGCATACACAAGGCATTACGACGCGTGCGATTATTTGGGATACCTCGTCATTATGATGAGACACTGTTGTTAAGGGACTCTTAAAAACGACTCCCAGCAGCTTGTCGTGAGTGAGCGTTATATTCATGGATTATATCTGCGTGACCTATTAGGAACCTAGAGAAATGCCGGCGTACGATCACACCAAAACGTCAATGTTTAAAACATTATCAACTAGGATTAAACGGGTCGATCTTAATCTGCACCTACCCTAATACTTTGCTAAAAATTTAACCCACATTGATATCTTATAGCTATTAGATATTGATATCAAATAATGCGATCTCGTCAAATCATTATGGCGACGTCTTAAAAACCCAAAATAATCATGACTATAAAGTGAGACTTCAATCGAAAACAGCAATAGTTTAATAAAAAAAATCATCGAACATTGCATTAAAAGTAAGACAGAGTTAAACGATTTATGTTAACTTTGATCGTCATTTGTGTATGTCAGATCGTCAGAACATTGGTACGCGCATCCTTTATGTATTATCCAGGACATTTTATAATATGATTTTTAGATTTTTCAAAGCACATGATCCATATATTAATGAGCAAAAGAAAAAGAAAAAAGACCAAGTCGTTTTGAAGAGTGCACATGTCAATTGCAAGGTATTGGACACAGTTCATAATAATTTGACTATTGTCATAACTTTTTTTATATTTAAAAGATATGTTTGCTTCATATCTACTAACTGTCAACTTACCAAGTGGTGCACGCCTAAGTGGATGGACAACATTTATAATGGTTAGATACTTGTTTAAGGAAGAGCGCCTAACAAACTCTGATAGAAATAAAAATCGCTACGAATTTTCATCCTTCAATCTGTTTGTCATTTTTTGAAATCGTAGATAATAAAAGATACAAACAGTTCATTAATATAAGATGTACTTGCAAAACACCCCTTTAAGTTTTTGCTTAATAACTCAAAAACGGTTAGGATTTCGATATGGCTGTCGCTGGAAAAGTTGTTTGTTGGGATCTCATAAAGGTCGTTACAATGTTATGTTGTTGGTGATTTGTTTTGTATGAGTGTAAAAAGCTGTACATGTTAACATGTACCTCGTTTAATTTGGCAAATTAACGAAATTCTATATGCGTGCAACTGGCATAAAGTTACCACAGAAATTCAAAGTGTGCTGGTTTATACTGGAATTTTTTTTAGAATAGATTTTTATGTCAGTTTTGTTAAGTTCTTATAGTGCACAATCCCTAAAACGAGAATCGGAAAACAAAGCATTCTTCTTTCTTTGTAGTAAAACACAAAGTACGGATTTCAAATAAATCTATGTATTACATTTGAGTTTTCATACTGAATGCATTTAAAATCTACCTTGAATCAGACCTGTGTGTGTACCGTTACGTAATCTATCCCTCACCCGCGGCCTAGAAAATCGGTCACCATGGTCGCGACGGGGCTAACAAGCGGTCAGTGGTTATCTAATACACTAGAGTTGCGTCTCTCATATATGAGTCTATTTAGCCGCGAACTCTAGAATTGTTTTAGTTTAAATATACCCGTAAATTAAATACAAGATCTGTTTTAATTTCTTCATGTTATAAGAGTTTGTCCATCTTGTTTTTATTTAGTTAGACATTAGAGTGTAAATTAAGAAGACGTTCTGGAAATTTGTAAAGGCGATATTACTACAAATCGGAAACTTCGTCAGACTTAAATTAATGCATATGGTTGGTTTGTAGGTCTAAAATGTTTTTAAATCTGTACAAATATTGTTTTAAATCAACAAACAACCAACAAATATTAAAACTTTAAAATGATGATCATCCCTCGCACATGGCCAAGGAGATCCCGCGCGAGTGGACAGGTTTGTGTTCTTCTACATGTACCTTTTCACGGGTGCATGTTTCAGACTTTTGTGCGAACTTTTTTCTTTTATTATGATTTCAACTATGATATTGGTTTAAGATGAAAAGATAAATTTATTTTGCATGTACAGTTGATTTAGCAATGATTAATACGATTGCGCACAAGGTAGTTTATTATAATCCAAGTTTCATGTTTCTCGTTTGCGGTAGGTGCTGACACGATAAAAGGATGTCCTGAATTGAGGCATTCGGATTTTTTTTTAATTGGCAAAAAGATAATCAGATTTGACGAAAATCATTTTTGGTGACTTCTTCTTATGTGTAACATTTTCACTTTCCCACCCGTTTCTTTATTCGGTCAGTCTGTGTTAATTCAATCGCAGCGTGCGACCGAAAATCTTGCTTCAGCGCACACAGCTGAGAACATCTATAGCCCCAGCCGGGTTATGTTTATGTCTGCAGATCATCAATTGTTATGTAATTGAGTAACAATGTATCGAAGGTTATCGAATATTATTGAGTATCGAAGTGTGCTTTCACTACAGTGGTCAATTGTTAAACAATAAGGCTATTATTCGAAGTCAATCATCTTCACATTATACATGTAGGTGCGAATTCGTAATCGGATAATGTTGCTTATAAATCAACCTGTTGAACACGTTTAACTTCTACAGATATGAACGGAATAATATATTATACTTAAAAGTTTTAAGTGAAAGGAAAATTGTTCTCGGATTAAGAAGTTATAAAATACGACTACATTATGCAACGCAGTCGGTCGCCATAGAAATCATCAAAGTACTGCAAGTGACGACAAATTTCTTGTTTCTTTGAAATACATGTACCATGATAGTTCACTACAAGAGTCAAGCTAGCCAGCACTAACTCCAACGCACTAACAAAAATTTTGTTAAAATTATCGATTATTTTTCAGGCGTTTTCCCATCCCGATGTTAAACAACTGAAATTATTAGGCCGCCTTGCACCCAAAGTAGGACTTGTGCTCATAAGGTGAGCCCGGATTCCTCGGGGACGGGTGTACCCTCCAGGATTCCGGCGCCAAATTAGGCACTAGTGACAACGATTTCCGGCGCCAGGGCGCGGAGTAGACCTTAAGTGAACAAATTATTTCTGTAATGTAGCGTTCTAAACAAGGCGCCCTCCAAACATTGAAAGATCTTACTTCACACAAAGATTGCTTATGACCTAAGTGTGTGTCTTATGATTTTGTTTCAAGGTTTTTTTGTGAAGTTCAAGGTCATTGGAAGAAATTTCATAAGTTGTGTCTGCTTTAGACTGTTTTTAAGTAGAAACATTGGATATTGCTTTTTCATTTAAAGATTGCTGATGACCTGAGGATGTCTCATGAACTTGACCCAGGGTCAGTTGTGCAAGTTCAAGGTCGTTTGAAATATAAATGCTTCTTTCTTGTCTGTCATATCTACATGTAATATACATGGAAATGATTAGAAGCTAAAATTTGACAGAATGATTGTATGTGACATGTACTTAAATATGTCCCGACTTGAACTTTGATCATCTGTGCAAGTTCAGTGTCACTATAAGAAAAAGAAGCATCCATTATTTTCTAATAGATAAATACTTTAGTTATGATTTTGTTTTTCTTAGTGGGGAGGGGAGGAATTATTTGTGAGGTTGCTCACAGAACCGCCAGTTAGTCCACTGAGAGCACTCTCCCCCTTTCTCGCAACCAAAATTCACCTTAAATTAACTTACAGGAAATTGAATTTTGGGGCATTGGTCCCCCCGCCCCCAACACACATTTTAGTAGAAGGCAGTATGAATTTTTATGGTAAATTGAAAACAAATTATATTAAACAAATTAAGTTATAGCTGCCTCACAACCCCCCCCCCCCCCTCTCCCCTACCACTACCACGGATTAGATTTTGAAAATTAATTTTTTTTTTATTGGCTTGTTAATACATTTCGGATAAATTTGTTCCCCGAAGCAAAGCAAAAACGATGCTGAGTGTTTGCATGGCCAAACGTTATACAGAGAGTTGTCCCTCCCACTGAGCACCTCTCGTACAGCGCACCCTCAGATTGGAGAAACTGTCATCGTTTATTTTTGATTTTCTGATCTTACTTTTATCATATTGACAATCCTGTTTGATTAAAATCACCACCCTTCTGCTTACACTCATCAGGGTCTGATAGGTATCGATAACAATTCATCTTCACATGACCTCTATATTTGCACATAACCTAAATATATATCTTATTTACCAAATACATGACTTTATCTGTTAATGAGAGGTGCAACTCTTCAATACTCAGTCTGGGGGTTACATAGAAAGCAGGATTGAAATGATTTGCCTGTCTCCATTTAAACATTTCCAATACATTTTCTAAAGCCCTGATTGGTCAGAATTTTAGGTCGGGTGAAGATGACCCCCTATCAATACCTGTCAGACCCTGTAAGGAGAAGAGGGTGCTTTTAATCAGACTGATTGACAATCCTTTTCCGACAGGAAGCTGCAACGGAAGACATCTTCGTTGCTTTGCAACGAGCTCGTCTTTAGTTAGGAGTTACTTTTTAAAAGATTTTGAAAACATGACCGTCAAAACTTAAAAAACTACAACAGTTCTATTTATGGTTTGACCCAAATATTTTCCTCTTGAAAACTTAAGAGTTATCAAAACTACATTCTATGATGAACACAACAAACCTTATTATATGTATTATTTTAATATAATGTTCCACCAAAATCAATCAACCTTTATATTCCTTCTTGTATTTCAAGTTTATAGTACCAAAGACGATATGAAGCTATATTTTCTTCAAAATAAGTTCCGTATGTCTCTGAAACAGACAATTCAAAGGAGAAGGATGTCAAAGAGACCTCATCAGCCTCCATGGCGGAATAATTCAAAATGGCGTAGTAGATGCCATTTTCATCGTTTGTATAGTAGGTGTCAAAGTACTTATAATACTCAGCAAAATGAGTTTGAGTGCTGATATCTCTAGATAATAGTGGAAACTCATTTCCCGATTTGTCGCGAATAACACCCACGAATCTCTTTATAAGAGTTTCGTTCTCTGAGCAGTTTCGCGCTGTTGCCTTATATTCGGTGTGTGTGTCTCTCTGAATCTTTTCTATTCCTACATCACAGCTGCTTTCAGGGAAAGATTCCTGAGTTCGATACTTAGGGCTGTAATTGGTAAGAATGTACAAGACTTCTCGTTTGGACTCTGAATGCAAAGATAACGTCCTCTGGTAGTCGTTATTGCTATTTGACAACATTGCTGCAACCACATTGTTTTTTCCTGAAATATTTAAATTATTTCTTGATTTTTCAAAGTTGTTTTATTGAAGCATTATATAATTTTTTAAAATCATTCTTTAGAATAGGATTTAACTTTCTTGTTGTGTGAAGCACAATGATTGCTTTGAGTTGATGTTTGATTTACCTACTATATAGTTTATCAAATCAAAAAGACGGATAATTGTTAATAACAGTATATCCGACTAAATAAAAACGATGGCATTAGTATTAAATATACGTATTTAATAGACTTTAGAAATGGCTGAGTGGTAAACAAATTAACCCTACAGTAACGAATAACTTAAATTATTTAGATGTGATTTATCAGCTCTTACCTAGTATTAAGTGTAGTTCAATTTTAAATATTTTAGAAGAACATCATAAAGATATTACATCTTCATACAGAGCTTTTCGAGCTTTTTTGCCTAAAAAGATTTATGTGCATGCATTCTACAATGATCAAGATCAACTAATCATTTTTTTGTACGTGTAAAATATGGGGACAAACCTTTTGTGACACCTTCTATTTTACCGCCGGATACAAACTGTGTGTCGGGTGGAGCTAAAAAAACACCTGTATATGTTGTATCGCTGTCGTTTACCGGCGCGGCTGTCAAGAACAAAGTTTGTAACGACGGCTTCCCGAGGCTGCGAACTGTTTCTGCAATCTGCAATATTTTGTACATGTAAGGGTAAGCTGCTGATGCCTGATTAACATACAGGATCGCAAGAACAAAATAATATACATTTTAGTTTTAAAACTGTATATATTTACATTTTCCAGTGTATAGCCTGTGATAACACTACGTATCGATTTTGTACTATATAACTCAAAACTTCGATTATTTATATTTAAAAAAAATATTTCATTTTAGTCGGGGCTATCCATCATAAAACCCTTCGGGCTTTTTTGGATTTGATCACGCCCCGACCAAAATTATCACCTCATAATACTCAAAGAATGATTCCTTATTACTTATATAAATACACCAATCAATAGCGATGATACAATTCAAAATGACATTTTTCCTTATCGACGATCACTTTAGGCAATATGGAATATGTGGTTGTTTAACTTGTATAGAATTAAAAAGAACACTAAAATTAAAACAACAACAAAAATCTACATATAAAAATTCCTTACGTTCTTTAATTTAAACATTTTTTCCTGCATTTGCAATAAGACATCGCCCCACCCACCTTTTTCATGAGAATAACATAACGGGTTGATGAATGAGATTGGTGGAAACGACATGTAGAAAATAAAACATGAGTCTAAAAATTGATCGTGAATTTCCAAAATGTTATTACTGTTTTTCATTATTCGTGTTTTCCAATGAAATATAATGAAATATCGCTTTTCTCAATTGTTCGACTATTTGTTCACAGTAAAAAAAACTGAGGGTTTTCGTTGTTTGTTTGTTTGTTTTTTTTTGTTAACAATTAGTTTTATGTCTGCATCAGTTTGTCGCTGAATAATTTAATGTGACAGTTATTGATGGTTTTTTTTATTTATGAATACGGCGATTTAGCTACCCTAGAGGTATGATATTTATAATCAGCACAAATATCGCTACTACCAAAGGATTTAGTGCCGTTAATATTGCGCTCTATGATTATCTTCAAGCACAAAAAATACCTACTCTCGCACTTTAGAACATATATCATTATACACAGAGTTAAAGCAATTTCAGTGTAAATTATGTCATTGATTATTGAATACTTCTTCTAACTGAAAGTATATAATTAGTTGTAAAGCTGAAATATACTGGTATTAAGCAATGTTTTAACAAGTACTAATTCAACATGTCTCAGTACGTTATAAATTTTTAAAGCATTTTTCACTTACTAAATGTATGTGATTGACTTGTTTTTCGTGCAATCAAATAAAATTGATGATTTTGTATTGATGCATCTTCGCTAGCCAAGTGTTTTCGATCAACTCGTTTGTGAGGAGAGGTGCGGACCAGAAACCCTTGACTTGGGAAGATGGTATTGATGTAGCTTGCAAATTTACAGACTCAAAAAAAAAATCCAAAATATAATTAGAAACTCCAATTAAATAGTGCACTTCATTGATTTTACATCGGATTCGTACAATAATCTTTATAGCTGCCGTATCAAATAACAAATCACAAAAAAAATGATGTTCCTCCGTTACAATTGCATAAAATTGTTAATTAATCACTAATAAAATATTCGAGATTTGTTCAAAAAGTTCGTGGACAATGGCGTTTTTTGTCATTTTAAATGGATTTATATATATATATATATATATATATATATATATATATATATATATATATATATATATATATCTCTGCTTTCAACCTTAGGGTGACTATATATTTTTTTGACCCTTAAGGGGACATTTCGTATAATTTTATATGTTACTCTCAGCACTATATGATTTACATGAACATTAGTTGTATGGTTACCAAAGGCCAATTTTTTATAGAAAATCATAAAACTCGTAAAGAAAAAAAATATACAATTTTCGTGTCCCCTTAAAATTTCGAAACCATGTCGCACAGTTTACGGGGACATTTGTATATTCATTTACAATGGGCACTTTAAGTAGACCAGATGGATATTGATATATTCCAACTTAAGGTGCCCAGAATTTTAATTTATCTCATTTAAAGTGTTACATTGTGTTCTTTTTGTATTTATAATGAGATAATTTTAAATAGTTTAGTGAAACATTCCTTACATGGCTGAAGGCCCGCCATTAGGATAAATTTATAATATCAAGTTATTCTTACCATAAAAAAAAATACTTCTTTTCTTATCAGTTCTTTAATTTCTAAATTTGCGGTGATTCCTACTTTATATTATATACATTTTTTTTAAATCTTTGATATTACAGAGGTTAAAATTCAGTTAAAGGCATGTCAAAAGGTGAAAAGGTGTAGGTATTTTCTTACTTTGAGAAGCGAGTGACAAATAAAAAATAACTACACAGATGTATGAAATATTTCAGTGCCTACATAAGTGTCTCAAACAATACCAAAGTTCAAAATTAATGAATCAAAAAACACGTACTAGAAATGAAATGATGAAATAATCTTTCATTATCTGCATCTCAAAGTACAACTATTGGGAAATTAAAAAAAAATACCAGGCAAACAAAATTGGGCTTTCTAAAATTCTTTTATTACATATTCAAACAATTTTATAGGAAAAATTCAATTTGTTCTAACTTATTATTCATTTCTTTAAAAACAACATAGAAATTAAAACATTAATTGTACTGTTATCAAAAATTCTTGAGCAAAAGTCAAAGAGAATTACAACAATGTGGAACATTTTAGTCAATGTCTTTCATTTCTCCCTTGAATGACCAGTCTACATTCAATCAAAGCTCAAAGCTGAATTTTTAATTCAGCAAAATATAATGCAGTCTGTCAGTTACAGTGACTCTAAACCAAACTTTTTTTTCAACACTTTGCACTTTTAGTTGAGCTAGACTGTGTTAAAACTAAATAAATGCAAGATCTTGTAAATGCAAGGTGCTTACAGGATTATGAAATTCAATATATACATTCTTTTATTGATGCTTCATAAAAATAGCTTTGTTTGATTCGGTGTGGTGGGGCTAAACTTTTGGTGAACACTACGAAACATCATGTTTCAAACTGTCATTTTGAATGAAATATAATGGAAATTAGTAACAAATCTGGGAGTTTAATCCATTTTTGACAAATGAAATATAATTATCTAGATTGCCTACAACCTCTCCGAAAGTGGCATGAAATAAGCTCATGACCACCTCTTTAAAATAATGTCAAATTAAAGTTAGGTATTGGGACTAGTTTTACTATAGAATGTCCAGAAGTTGTTTTATTCAAATACATGTACAGGAAAATATATAAAATCAATTATGATGTCATAATGGATTTAGCATCAAAAAGACACTAAGGAATCATTTACTAGATCTTGACCTTAAGATGAACATGACTCATAAAATACATTCTTTATCATGTTTCTCCTTTCTCGTTTTATTTCCTTTAAACCTTAAAGGGGCATGGTCACGATTTTGGTCATTTTTTTCTTCTTCTTTTATTGTTTATAATGATTTAGTTATGCATTCCCAATGATCAACCAAAATTTGAGTGTTAATCGTACATTCATAAGCAAGATACAGAGCTCACATTTCTTTCTTATGTAAACAAGGCTCGTGCCATGTTTTTGTTTACATTAGTTCAATATACCGGTACAGGTTCTTTTTCAAGCTGAGTTTTCTAATTACTAAGTTCGTTTTGAACTTAAAGAAACAGTTCCTAACGTTTGTAACATTCATTTTTGGTCTAAACCTGAAATTTTTCCTCAACATTCAAAATGTAAACAAAATCATGACCTCAGCTTTGTTTACATAATCAAAATTGTGAGCTCTATATCTCGCTTTTAACTCCACGACTGACACTCAAATTTTTGGCTGATTATTAGAAATGCCTAATTAAGTCATTGTAAACATTAAAAAGAGAAAAATTAATTTTGACCCAAATCGTGACCATGCCTCTATAATATAACAGACATCAAGTTATTTGCAGTATGTAACATTTTGCAACACAGATCTTTTCTATAGGGATGTACAGATTACATCTGCAATTATTCTTGGTAACAACAAATATCAAATATTTTTTTGAAAAGAAACATTAATTCTAAAGGTTAATTCATTACAAACAAACAAGATATCTGTGAGCCAATACTCAAAAGTGATACCCCCGCTCTGATCTGAATATACAAAATAAGCAGTCGATATTTAACTGGGAGTTGACATCATTTTTTAAAAAAATGGATCCCACCATATGGCATGCCTACACAAAGAGGTTAAAATTTTAAGCCTCTGCTATTAATAGTTGCTGAGAAATCTTTGACAAAAATTTGTTTTAAAATTTAAGCTAAAAATAAATAGTCGTCATTTAACAAAAAGTTGACATCTGATTGGTACAAATTTGGATCCAACAATACGGCATACCAAAACAAAGAGTGTGTTAAAATTTATAGCATTTGCAATCAATAGTTCCTGAAAAAATGAGACAGAAAATTGTAAAGGACCAACAAAAAGACAGGCAGACAGACACACAAGGGTAACACAGTATATCCCCTCTCCTTTGGAGTTGAGTATTAAAACACAATAAACCAGCACAATAAAAATGCAGACAATATGGCAATTTAAAGAATACTGCATGTACATCTAGGCTGAGTTCCATGTTTGTTTTAAAAGGAGCATGGTCATGATTTTGGTCAAAATTTATTTTTCCGTTTTGAATGTTCATAATGCTTAAGTAATGCATTTCTAATAGTCAACCAAACTTTGAGTTTCAGTTGTCGAGTTTTAAGCGAGACGCAGGGCTAACAATTCTTTGGTATGTAAACAAGACTTGTGCCATGTGTTTGTTTACATTTTGAAATTCCAGGTTAAGACATAAAATGAATTTGACAAATACAAGGAGCTGTTTATTGATGTACAAAACAAATTAGCAGATAAAAAAAATTCAGCTTGAAAAAGAACTTTTACCGGTATATTGAACCAATGTAAATATAAAACATGGCACAAGCCTTGTTTACAAAACAAAGAATTGGGAGCTCTGCATCTGGCTCATACCACTACAACTAACACTCAAATTTTGGTTGGTCATTAAAAATGCATTATACTAATGCATTATAAACAATAAAAAATACAAAAATAAAAATCTGGCCAAAATCGTGACCACGCCCCCATAAGATGTACTAATTGCTAATATCTGACTAGAAAACTACATACTATTCATATGCATATTCACAAGTCATGTTCATTTCTAAATTGTTCATATAGCCACCGACTCCTACTCTGCAAGTTTTTAGGAAGTTCTTAGCCTCGCCGTTTTTCTCTCATTAAAAATCTTTGTTCTGGCTTTGGAAATTTTTGTCTTTATATGAAGACCATCTAATGATGATATATTATTTGTCTTCAGAAAGTCTTCAATTTCTTTCTTACCTGTAAAAAATAAAGAGGAGTGAATGATTTGTCATTGATTATATTTTTAAAAACATGTTCATGAACACCACATAAATAGGCATAAAGTCATCATTTTAAACATTAATATTTTAATCAATCTCAATGAAATAATCCTAAATTAGGTAACAAATTCCCCAACAGACTTCACTGAAGGGAACTAGAGCTTTTTTCTCCATCTGTCTGTCTGTCAATCCCACTTCAGTTTTCCACAATTTTTTTCATTATGGGTTTGAAGAATAATATGAACTTGCTGAACAGCTTCAAAATGTCAAACAACAGATCAAGTTTACATTTTAGTAGCCTCTGGTCGTCATATTTTTGAGAGAATTGATTTTTACATTCCAATTTTTTTAATGACTGGATTCGGTGTATGTACTCAATAAATGACACCAGTATGTGGTCAGTTATAATATCATGTATTACTTGTATCATTACTTTTATCATTTCTTACAAACAAAAAAGTTCTGTAAAATGTGTCAAGTATTGTGCTGTACATTTTATAGGCAGTTTTTTTTTGTATTATTACAATCCAGTGTTATCGTGTCTGGGCTGTTAAATATTAAAGTTTGGTTTGAGGTTCGGGGTAAAGAAGACCGTGATGATATTGTGTATAACAGGGAATACTTCTAGCAGCGAACACTTAATTGACTTGGCGAAATTATACGAGATAAAATAAAGAGTATTAGTTTACCCACTTTGTATTTAATTTCAACATCGACTGTGTCTGCTTCGCTTCGAATATGTATTTTTAAAATGGATTTTCAAGGTTGTTAGCTGTTTGTTGTAATTATTTTTCATAATTCCATACTATACAAGAAGTCTTTAATTTCTGAAAATTTCAACATTTATGATGGGGGATATTTAATAATATAACAAAAGGTCTCAAAATTTTGACATTCTCAATTAAAGGGGTACCAGTAAGGAACGTGTATTGCTTATGCAATACTCTCAGTGTGCTAATTTTTTAAAGTTTTAGTTATTGATTTAAAAGCAAGACTCATTACACACAATTCATTACTATGTAAACAAAGCACATGTCTTAAATCTAAAGCTGTTTTCAACCTATTACCATGGCAGAATTTGAGGCCACATCAAAGCCCATGTCTTAAATCTAAAGCTGTTTTCAACCTATTGCCATGGCAAAATTTGAGGCCACATTAAACCGATTCTATAATTCTTCTATACATATGAATGAGTCTAAAATTCAGCCACACCTTCTGTTATGGCTACCTTTAACCAGTGGCCAGTTTCAATGAAAATTTTATTTATTTTTTTTTTCACTATATATCTTAACTTATTTTAGCAACCATCTGTCTACCACAGTCAGCAACAAGTGTTTTTAGGTCTCATGTTTTGAACATGCCTGTTTTCAAGGATCAATTTGTCTGTTTTGTCACACGACTTATGTCTAGAGGACAGACTTTGCCGCATCGAGAGGCAAAAAATAATCAGCATTATTCAGGTCAATCATAGTTAATGTGAACACATGAATTTCTGAATTTGCTATTAACTTATAAGATAAATTTCTGTGTGAATGACAACAATTTAATTATTCAATATCTAATTATCAAACAAGTGAGAAAAATTTATATTTATCAATATTATCCATATGTGTGGCCTCTGCTCAATGTTCTCTGAACGAAAAACAACTGCCTGCAATTTTTATGTAAATTTATAATATAAAATGTATATAATAATATATAATATTAAATAATTTTCAAATCTAAATTCAATCTTTATATTCCACCCTCCCCCATTGTTGCCCACCCTACACCCAGGGATAATGCCTTGAAGAAAGGTCTATATATATGATAAGAGTTAAATTTGGTCCAAAATGATTCAACATTTTAAGTATTTAGTCTTGTATTGATAAATCTTTATTTAAGAGGTTTTCTTTTTTCAAACCTGCACTCAATGTTTTCTAAATGAAAAACAACTGAGTTAAATTTTACATAACTTTATAATGTAAAATTCAAATTATAATATAAAATATTATATAATAAATATTTAACATCTAATGCAGGTTATGTATTTTTCGGCATGTCGCTTCAATCATATCCTGCAGGAATCACGTTGAAATAAAAACTTTAACTTAAGTCTATTCTCATGCAGTTAGTGGTCTTGTGACAAAATAGTCAACAGACAGGAGGGCTAACAGCTACAACTGCATGTCATTAGCCAGGCTCGCTTGAAGTAACAATTCAGATGATCACCTTTAATTTAC
Organism: Magallana ariakensis; assembly: GCA_020458035.1. Taxonomy (NCBI): domain Eukaryota; kingdom Metazoa; phylum Mollusca; class Bivalvia; order Ostreida; family Ostreidae; genus Magallana; species Magallana ariakensis. The sequence goes on along the minus strand of CM035811.1, from coordinate 32,845,811 downwards.
AGTTCATGAGCAAATTGTAACTTACATGGTAGATTCCCTGTGTTATTGTCTTTCTGAGTAAATATGTAGTTTCTAAAATGAGATTTCAAATCTGCTGTATCTTCCTTTGACCATTTCACTGTTGAAATACAGAAAAAAAACATTGATAATTCAAATTTGCATGGGTTAGGCGACATAAAAGTATCATTACGTTTCTTGGGCCAAATTTCTCCTAAAAAGATGGAGGAGGGTGTCAATTTTTTTTAAAGTAGTAAATAAATAGATGCGAGAGGGCCTTTTTATATATTCATTGGCCATCTTGGGTTCCAAAAGCGCATACCTTATGAAATTGTCATCAACACAACCCGCACCCTCCTCCCCCCATTCTCCATTTTTAATGTTTAAAATTGTAAATATGGTTATCTTTAAGGCTTCATCTAAATTTGAAAGTCAATATCGAGTAACCTGCAAGGAAAGAGTTTAGAATTCTTTGTTTTGAAAACAAAGCTCAAGTCTCGTTATTGTTTACTATGTGTTGTATTGGTATAAATTTTGATCAAGTTTTGCTTTCTTCGCTGACATTATTTATGAACATATTAAATTAAATTATCTTGTTTGCCACAAGTCATTTGTGACTAACTTTACTTTACATTATCAGTAACAAACACAAGACTTGAGATTTTTTTTTGACGTAAAAATGAGTTTTCATCTCTGTATTTAGCTTGTAATTTGATCATTCAAAATGCATTCAAACCATTTTATACATAAAAATAAAATTTTGACCTCAAATCGTGTCCAATTCCCTTTAAGTTATGTTTAGTAAGAATAGTGTATGTAGGACTAAGAGCTGGTCCTCTTATAATTATCCCAACTTGGAAGGAAGCTACCCAATGGCAAAATAAAACACATATAAGTACCTGAAATGGCCCCTTAAATCATCCCAACAAAGATGCACAAAATCTAAAGTACACAAACAAAAGATATGAAATTGGTCCCCTTAATCATCCCAGCAAAGATATACAAAAGTGGTCCCCTTAATCATTCCAACAGATACATAAAATGTAAAGTATAAAACAAAAGATACTAAATTGGTCTCCATAATCATACAAAGATACTCAAAATGTAGAGTATATATACATAAGTTATTGAATTAGTTGTTTTTAACATCCCAAATAAGATACATTTAATATGATAAAAAAAACACATTAATAAATAGGTCCCTTAATCATTCTATATAGGATAAACAACATGATTATGACCTACTCTTTAATAAGGAACTTAACTGGTCCCCTTAATCATCCCAAAGAAGAAACACAAAATATAAAGTACACATAGATCACTTTATTGGTCTCCTTAATCATCCCACAGAAGATACACAATACCGACGTCACTAATTTGGTCCCCTTAAAAAAACTCAAGATGAATAAAGAAATGTATGATGAATTCTTACCTACATAGGAGAGACTATCGCTATATGAGTCTTCCACCAAAGATGACTCATTTAAGTCAAATGGATCCGAGTCACTATCTGCAAGAAAGTAACAATTATATACATTAATGTCAATTTTTTAAAAATAGATTTGCAGCAGTTATGAAAAAAAATTGAAAAAAAGTGGCCCAAATCATTCTTTCACAATAACCTATGATTTCACAACTGACAAGACTAGTAATAAAAATGATTTGCAATGACCAATCTTTCACATCATGAACTCTATGTAAAAGATCTTGAATATATCTAAGTTGGCATAATATTGAATTCATAGCCTGCTAACTCAATCTCCAAATTGCACAAATTAAGTATTTTGGGGGGGGGGGGGTATTAATGTGATAAAAATTCACAGACTATTTGGAAAACAGCAATTCATTAATGGTCAATTCCCCTCTCCCTTGTGGTGCATAATTACCACAAGATGCATCATCCAGCAAAATTTGGCAAAGATAGAACCAATAATTACTTAGATATGGCCATCAAAAAGCACCTGATCCCAAATATTTGACCTGCTTCAAAAACCTTAAGGTAACTCCAGTGTCTTTCGGATCCTATTCTTTTTTTACACGGCGTGTTATATTTCCGGTTATAATTTTGGCACACAACAAGTGTTTTAAAATAATTATGGTTTGGTCAAAAAGTGGAAAATTTGTTAAAATATAGCATCTCCATCGTTTAGAGGGATCGGAGAAAGCAAGGAAAGCAGCGAAATGTAAAAAGGTAAATGAGTGTGTAATATAATTGTACGTATTGTATGCACTCTCCTCCAACAATTACACCGCGTTTATGTAGCTTGACGACCTCATGTGTCCTCCAGGACAAGGAGAGGATAAGTAAGTACTTGTGTAATTAAAACTACATAACACTGATTGGTGTTTAATCTTCATATATAATGTTAAAAAACTGGGATAGAAAGTATTTGACTGAAAGGGGAAGGGGGTACTATTGCACTCAACTATATGAGTTTTTTGGCAGTCTCGACCTTAATTTTATATGTACAGTTTCATTGAGTATATCAATTTAAGTGACTGTTAGATTGTGTCTTTTTGGTACATTTCATTTTTTTCTAAAGTTTGCAAAAAACAACTTGTAAAATTTACATTTTCAATATGGGGGTACACATGTTCAAGAGACTATCAAGCAAAAACTAGATGGTCAATCTTGATAAACTATGTTTTTTTGTTAACACAATATGTAACTCTTAATAAATATTCTTTAAAAAATGTACGTAAACTGAATAATTTTTTTGAATTTTTAAAAAATATGCAATTTTGTGATTTTTTTGGGAAGGTCGTGGCAAGAAAAAATAATATTTTTTATATTTTCTGTACAAAATCAATAAAATTTTTATGATTTAATGATAATCAATTGATTTGCTTAAATTATAACCTAACATGATGTATTTTGGCGCATAATTTAATAAATTATGAGATCATACATCATGGTGTTAAATTTTGGCTGTTAAGTTTTTGGACCTTGTGAGCTGAAGCTCACTGTAGGAAAACAAACGTGCAAAGGTATAAATATTTTGGTCTCTATAGTAAGTTTATATGTTGTTTTAACTATTAAAATTAAGAAGTGTTTAGTTTGACACGGATTTCTAAAACGCTGGAGTTACCTTAACTTCCTCCAGCATCTGAAATTGATAGCTCAGATTCCAAGCATCCAAGCATTTCATTTGCATTTAAATTATCAAAAGATATACCATTCATGCAAGTTTAGTGTAGTAAGGACTAGTAATTAATAACTTAGTAATGGCCATCAAAGGGCACCTGCTCCAAAAAATATAACCTGTTCAAAAACATCAAACAACTCAAGCACATGAAATCTATGGGTCAGATTCAGCATTCAAGCCTATTAAGTACTTCAGTATCAGAAGATGTGTCCATCTAAGTGTAGTAAAGCTAAAACCAATAATAATTTAGATGTTTCTATCTAAGGGCACATGCCTAAAAAACTTTCACTTGCTCTAAAAACTTTAACCTCCTTCAGCATCTATAATTGATGGCTCAGATTCAGCATTCAAGCATATCAGCTGTAAATGTATCATAAGATGCCATTCATGCAAGTTTAGTAAAGTAATGACTAGTAATAACTTAAATATGGCCATCAAAGATTGATAAAATAACAGGAATAAGTTATCAAAACATAGAAATACAGCAACTAATAATAATTTTGTCAACTAAATGCAGATAATACAATAACTGGAATAAGTTAATTATCAAAACATAGAAATACAGCAACTGATAATAATTTTATCAACTAAATGCAGATTAATGTTGGTGTAAAACCTTCAAATAATACAACAATAAAAAATAGTAATTTTCCAATTACGATAGGTATACAAATCAGGTATAATTTTTTCCTAAAAGAAAAGGATGAATCTTAAATTGATAATTGGCAAGACTTGACCATTAATTTTATTGATAAATATTAAGACTTTTAAAGTCATATAACACACCTTGCCATGTAGACAAATTGAATACCGCTCATTGACATGGTATGATAATTTGTCTGCATGGCCTGGTAAGTTATAGGATAGGACCAAAGATATCCTAAAATAAGCTTTTAATGGCTATTTATATTCATTTTTATGTTTATTTGTAATGAAATATTTTTGTATCACACTAAAAAGTCATTATACACGCTCCTTGTCAGAAATATGAATAACAAATGGAGCAGCAATAAAAAATGTTTAACAGTGTGCTTCTGCTGCTAAAAACTTTGCCCAGAAAATTCTTTTTAAGATTGAATTTTTAAGATTTCACAATTATTTTTCAAAAGTATGTATCACATTTGTTATGTTACTTTGAATGTTTCATTTAATCTTACAATAAGAAATATATTCAAAACTTTTAAGGTTCACTTGTGCTCGTACGCCGTGATCAGATTTGACGTTATTAAAAATTGAATGTCACAGATTTCCAATGCAAACATAAGGGAAAAATAACATAAACTGGCATCGGAGAACTTTGGCATTTTGTTAATTCTTGCCTTAATATTCTAAACTAAAAGTTTCAAATATTTACAGAATCTTTTTTTTTTTTATAATAAACCAGTAACGTATGTGTTACCAATGTTAACACAAACGTTGATACATTGCTTGGTTGCAAACACAAGAACTAAAGTATGCAAAAACATTAGGTGATGTATATGTTACCAACCTTTCCAGGGTCATTCTTCTTCAATCCTGCTTTCAGCTATGATTAATAAAGAAAAGTTTATTAAAACCATTTTATCTAAAAATACTATTGTGTACATGTATAATCATCCAATAAATAAAAAAAAGAAAATTGTGATTAGTCATCTATTTAATGAATAGGTATAAAAATAAAACAAAACACAAACATAACACTCTTTCCCAATAAATATTTAAAAAAAAAATGACTGCAAAAGACTCACTTTATATATCTAGATGCTTTAGGCGATCATAATTTGATATTTAGTTTTACGGATTTTTTTCCAAGAAAAGTCAAGTCGGAGGACGAAAAAAAAAAAAAAAAAAGACATGTCAGCTGCTGGCCCAGGTACTTGGAGGCAATTCTTGTGCCATAAATCAAATCAGTACCGCCTCCGATTGTGAGGACTCGAACTGTGCGCATTGCATGCAGACAGGGTCTGAGGGTCTGTTGTTTTGCATTTGATGAATTTGTTTGTAAGTGTAGTTTCACTGCAGGGACCAAACTAGAGCAAAATTTTGGGAGACTTCAATTCTCTAACAGAAATATAGCTAGAAGTTTGAGAAATCAGGGAGACTTCCATTACTTGACAATGGCATAACGCTATAAATGATGATATACACAGATTCAACCTTTAATAATATAAATTAGATTAGAAGCAAGTCAATTAAAAAAAAAACTTTTAAATATTAAAAAAAAATTTACCAATTTATTAAATTTAATTTATTTGATGCATTCATACATTATATAGATGAAATGTGTTGTAATTGTTTTAGCTATACTCTGTCCCGAGTGTTTGCTTCCACCACTTTTTGCTTAATATTTCGATAATCATAAATACCTTTGTGCTTAAACTACGTTCATCCACTAATATGAAAAATGTCCAGATTACCTGTTTTGAACGCCCACTCTACCGCTTCAGGTTTCAATACACATCCCAAAATAGAAAGTCTACGGGAATTTTGCATTGCATCAGCCATTATTAAGCCCGGATGATAACGTTGAAAAATTGTGCGAGATGTCCCGAGTACTTCCGAATGGAGAAAAGATGTAAACATTTCCCATTATAAATCTCCGTAAGAAATTTGTTTTCGTTCCTGTGAACTTTTATGAGTGAAAATGATAATTTGTCAATGGAGATATCTTGGATATTTTCCCTTTTATCAATTTCAACAGCATATCTTTCACAGGTATGCATGTGTATTTTTATTAAAAATCATCAAAAAGTGATGGAAGCAATAACCTGGGACAGACTATAAATGACAGTGACAGTCTCTGTATTTCTGTGTATTTTGGGGGTATTAGTACAACCCTTTGACAGTCTCTGTATTTCTGTGTATTTTGGGGGTATTAGTACAACCCTTTGACACAATTACAACCATTATGTAGAGGGTCGTATTTTTTTTAAAGATAACTGGAAACAAAGGGTTTTATGATTATTTTAGCATTAATTTAACAGAGTTATTAACTAATAACAAGTTACCACCTAATTGTAACATCAACACTATAAGGAATAAACATCGGTTGCACAGTATGTGGTTGCATCATGAGAGTTTATATTACCTCTAATCACAACAGGGATTAACTGAGGCTGTGAAAACGTCTTTAAAATAAGTTAATTATCATTTTATTGCCTTTTGGGTTAATTTATACGATTGTGAACTCATAATACAGGGCAACTTCTCTTTTGGAGGAAATTCCGGCGAAGTTACCAAAAAGTGACTATTTCGCCCAAGGCGATCGCCCCCTTTGAACACAATGAAACCAATCCAACGATGTTCTGCAACACCTTGACCTTTCTCTATCATTCTGCAAGCGTTTTTACAACCAAATTTAAATATCTCAGTTATTTCCTATTATAAAACATGGGTTTGACACGAGCAGCTTGAAAATTTTTGAATTTTTTTTTTTTAAATGCAAATTTTTAAAGTCGACGGATCCATAAAAATAAAAATCAAATTATGGTCGCATTATCTATCCAACAATTCAACTGGGAACAGAAGCAATTCTGAACAAGATAAACAATGCTCAACTGTATTGTAAAGCTATATCAAAAATACTCTCACCATGCGTTTTCCATAAGACAATGCAGCCATCTTCTGAAAGCTAGTTTTTAAACTAGCAACCTGGTGCCTTACTAAGAACATCTGAAACAAAACAAAAAAAAATACATCATTTGGAATAACACAATCATAATATCACCTACAGTAAAACATGTACAATATGTACAAGATGTACGGCATGACAATCAAAGTACTGAGAAAACTGAAAGCCGGGCTCTTTGGATGTGTTATTATGCATATTGTGCAGTAAAGACCAACAACCCCCCTCTCTCTCTCTCTCTCTCTCTCTCTCTCTCTCTCTCTCTCTCTCTCTCTCTCATGCTTTTAATGTTGACAAAGCATCAGAAAGCAACTAAACATCAACATCATGCTTTTAAAGGAAATATAACAATATTCTTCTCGTAGACAATTCTCAGGAGAGTTTTTAAAAAGCCAGAGGACACTAAACCAACATAAACTCTGACGTCTCAATAACTTTATATAACTCTAACTGTAATGACAGTAATTTGAATTACCGAAATCTCTCTGAATTATCGAAATCTAAGAATCTCACAACAGCTAACAAATGAGGACATTTCTTCAGAGTTGGATAGGTGTTTGTAACCTGCCTTTATTTGAATGACTACATTTGGTGAAATAAGATTTTGAGGATTCCATTGATTTCCGTAAACTCCAGTTATTAGTGACTGTACATGAATCTAATGGGAGTTTTAACAAATCAATTTTACTAGCATTGCCAGAACGATAGGTGGCGCTACTTAACCTCAAATTTTAATTTCGTTGGAAAGTGTCCCAACGCATGTAACCCTTGAATTACAGGTTTTGATGTGTTCCCCATTAATTCTGACGATTTCTTTAGTCAATAATTTTAGAGAAGTGACCCTCACCTTTATGTAATGACAAAGCCCGGGGATAATCTCACAACAGCATGGGAAGTAGCGACGTTGATAATCTTAGATATGCATTTTTACAATTTAAACAATTTATTACTCTGTTACAACACATATGATATGTATTTGAAGATAATGTGCGACTTTTTAAAAGTCATTATTTGCCGTGATTATAATACTGGAAATGCTGCAAAATATGCAGGTACCCTCAAACTGGAAATGACCCGTTTAGTGAAATGCGAACTGTAAACAACATGTTGACAAACCCCGAGTACTGGCTACGTTTCATGTTCTACTTTAGGAAGTTTTAATTTATTTGACTCAATTAGGACAATTTGTTAAAATAAATTCTTGTTTGAATCACTCATTCACTATGCTGTCGTGGAAATTACAATTTTCACAAGTTATTAAAGTAGTTGCAACATTCAAAATCAGTTTAATAAACTAAAGACGAGTTAAGTTATTAAGAGTCATTCTCTGTAAGGACCTCGGATTGGGTTCAAATGAATGTCACCAAATTTAATGAAACTTATATGAAAAATCAAAAGTGTATATGAGATTTATTATGTATGAAATTTTTTTTGGTTGAGACACATCTTGGGGGTTATGGGTGAAATATTCATTTCAGGTCTAACCCATAGCAAACAGACTAAACAATCAACACTTCAGTGTCATTTTATGAAATATCCCAAGATAAGTTTATAAAATTTTAGCAATAATTTAAAAGTAAACATACTTTATTTATTATTTATTATCATTTCGGATATGTGTTTTGTGTATTAAGAAAAAGAAATGCATATGAAAACTTTGAAAGTGTTGGTTTTGGCTAAAAGAGTTGTCGCCCTTCGTGAAACTCTCTAGTGACCACAGTGAAAGAAGGTAAAAACAGTCCGATTTGTAAGCATGTCGTCTGGAGTATCTTTATACAAACCTTCGTTTTTTACTTGTTTTATAGCAGTTTACAGTATTTTTATGACTTTACATTGATAACTTTAAAAGAAAGTACCCAACATGCAATGCAGCTTCGTTGGGAGATGTGAATTAGACTGTTCTGAAGAAATACAGCACCTGGTGAATTTCGGCTCGGATCATGTTTGTATTATTTTATCTGAAGTAGGCCTTAAACCGTGTGTTGCACTCGCTAAATACAACAACTATGAAATATGTACGAGCCATTTTAACTTTTATTTGAAATCAAATACAAAGCGGTCAAGAAGGAAACTGTGTCAAATCCCAAGTTTATTAAGTTCCCACCCTCACATAGACAACACCAGAGAAGATGGACTTAGATCTCTTCCTATTCGTACGCACATAAAAAGTGCAAGCAGGGGATTAAAGGAGAGTGATATTATCCATTTGATTAGTCAAGCCGGTATAACACTACCTGTGAATACACGTAAGTAACTTATTTAGATTATTAGTTCTTATTTATATATTGATATGTTGATAAAAAAAAGATCAAACTTGTGTTCATTATGTGTGTGCATGAGTGTAAATTAAAATGTGCATTACACATGTCATGTAAATGATAAGGGTTTCTGTTTAATTATGATTTTACATTTTCATGATTAAAATCCCTATTTTGATAAAATGCCAATTTTAAAAAAGTTTTTTTTAGCAATTAAAATTAATGTTATAGTCTGTCCCAAGTTATTGCTTCCCTCACTTTTTGATGATTTTTAATAAAAATACATGTACCTGTGAAAGAAGTACAGTTAAAATCGATGAAATGAAAAATACCCAAGATATCTTCATTGACAAATTATCTCTTTTCACTCACAAGAGTTTACAGGAAATAAAACAAATTTCTTACGAAGATTTATAATGGGAAATGTTTACATCTTTTCTCCATTCGGAAGTACTCGGAACACCTTGCACAATTTTTCAACGTTATCATCCGGGCTTATTAATGGCTGATGCAATGCAAAATCTCCGTAGACTTTCTATTTTGGGATGTGTATTGAAACCTGAAGCGGTAGAGGGGGCGTTTTAAAACAGATAATCTGGACATTTTTCATATTAGTGGATGAACATAGTTTGAGCACAAAGGTATTTATTATTATCGAAATATCAGGCGAAAAGTGGTGGAAGCAAAAACTCCGGACAGAGTATAACATATATTTGATTTACTTGAATTGTTTGATCATCAAAAATTCCTGCAAAGTTTATTAAATTATTATTTATATAAATAGACCCATTTTTGCAATCTTTCAACATAAAAATTAAAGGCTTTGTAATTTTTTGAATTTAATGTTCATGTAGCATGCTGTACCATGTGTCTGAAGAAAATAAGAGAGGAACATGAGAATGAAGAGGATTATTACATGGAGTGTTCAACATCAGACAAAGACAAGGTACAGTAGCAATCTTAATTTTGAATTCTACTGAACCCAATCACAACTTCTTGGGCTTTCCGGCATTGGTTGGAAAAACACCTCAAATGTATTACATAGGCATTCATGAAAACCCCCCTTTTATAAAACTTAATATAAATACAACACATTTTCCAATCTGTTGAGATGTGAGCTAGACTTCATTAAAGTCAATGATGTACCCTAGAATATACCACAGAAGCGACATACAAGGCTGTATTGCCGGTTCTTATTTTAATGGGAAGTGACTCCTTTTTTTATAAAATTCTAACATCCATTAATGTTAATTAATACATTCGAGGTGTTTTTCTGAGCTCTGCTGGAAAGGCCCGAGAAGTTGGATAAAAATCACATACCATCGCAAATCATGAGAGATCAAATATACATATAATTGTTATTATTCTTGTGTCATATTTTAACTGCCAATTTGAATTTTGATTCTGTTTATTAATTTATAGCAACCAAAGCAAGCTACATCCATTAAGATGGAAGGGGGTTACCTCTCAGAAGTAAGGGAACCACCTAGTATTACAGTAAGTATTCTCAAAAAGTAAAGTGTACCAGTGTTTAGTAATAGCATTAATGTTCATTCATATAATTTTTAGATATGGCTACATGAAACATCACTTTTAAAAGAAATATGTCTATTCAGTGAATTTGAATTGGCCATCTATATACTTGGACAGATTTACACTATTTACAATTCCATACTACATATGTATCACTTTTCCTAAGTATCAATTATACTGAGGTTTTTTAAACCTTTCTAAAATGCTAATGTTACAGAAATTTATAAGATATGGAATATTTACAATATCTTGGAAATGGTTTTCAGGTTATTGAAGGTGCAATTAGTACTCAAACTTCCTGTGAAAATCCTGAAAGTACATGTAGCCTTTCTCAGACATCTTGTGAAAGTAGCATGGAATGCCTCTCTCAAGTAAGTACAATAGAGAAACATATACTTAAATGAAGTAAGATATATGAGAATGGTCAAAGTAAGTGTCAAATGAATCTAATCATTTGATATATCAATATGTATCAATTTGAAATCTAATTTTTAATATTAACACACCATCGACCACAAACCAATTATACATGTATTTAGTAATATTGGGCACAGTGAATCATGTGAATGGCAAAGTAAAAATGAGAAACATTCGCTTATTTAATACCTAGGGTATATTGATGAAATTTATTTTGAATTTGGCATATAATACATTTAGGATTTCTTGGTTCTCCCCAACTTCAGAAATCTTTATGTCTCATTGCTTTGTCTGTTACTACATGCAATCTAAAGGAGAGGCGATATTGCTTCAAATTTCACTCTTTTATAATATCGGTTTTATTACCTTGAAGTTTGACCTGACTTTCATTAACAAAATGTTAATGTGTTTACTGTTAAATAAGAAAAAAATAGAAATCCATATTTCACTGACTACCGGTACATGTAAACGGTTATATTGTTCAACAATTTTTTGTCCAGTTTGAAGCTGCTTGGTCCGATTTAATATCAAAATTTTTGTGTACACATTTTTTTTTTTACAAAACAAACAATGTAAAAAAAAGTATCATGTTATTTCGCCTCATAATTCGCCCATGACGTCTAGACAGGGATTATTGTATTACAGCTTGACATCACTTTTAATAGAGTCTAAATACCTATGAGTAATGTTCTGGCAAATCAAAAATAAACCTGTTTACATTTTGTTCAATATTATTTCTGAAGTTTGTTTTGTTTACAATCGATGCATAACAGTTGGTTGGTAGTTGGTAGAAATTATTTTTATTTACTTTGAATATTTCTAACATTGAAAGGAGATTCTGCTGGCGAATATCCATAACTTTCTAAGATGATTGGTTTGTATGGAAAATTATTTGATACTGTAATAGCTAAAAAATTGGACCATGCAGCTTTAAAAAACAAGACCCCAAAACTTAAATTGACATCAAAATTCTCTAAATTCTCTTGAGTTTATATATCAAGTACACAAGTCAGTTGGTTTCATTTAACATGTTTTACAATTTTAGACTTTGTTTAATTTTTATTATTTAAATCTAAAACATATATTATTTTTTACAGAACTCAAACCAGAGTTTTACATTTAGTCATGACATTCAGCACCTGAATGAGTATCTCAAGATAATTGGTGAAAGAGAATTCTCAGAGGATGGAAGATATCAGTGGGACTCTTACTCTAAGTCAGCCAAATCTTACTACACCAAACGATTTAGAAACATCATGACAAAATTGATCACCATTATTTTCCCAAAGAATGTTGAAGAAGTGGTGAAGAATCTTCTAGTATCTGAAGAAAATCAAAAAATGACACCCAATATCATACCTGAGGGAACATTTGGACCACTTGTTCATGCGTATCAAACTTCAGAAACATGGCGTCACAGACGGCAAATTCTCTCTTTTTTTACACAAACTTTATCATTTAAAGAAGCAAAATCCCTTTTACCAAACATCACAGAATCAAAGTACTACGCTGCTAAGAATCATGCAAAGAATGTTGGCCCTGGTCTTCCCGTAGATACAACTTCTACAAGAAAAAGAATGGATCCAGTGAAGTTGGACAGTTTTCTCGATTTCATTACTTCTCCTCATGTTATTCGGGATCTACCATATGGAGAAAGAAAGATCAAATTGTCAGACGGAACAGTATATGAAATGCCAAACGTGATTCGTTGCATGGGATCCAGTGATGTTATTCAGCAGTATAAAGCCTACTGCTCTGAAAATAACATTTCTCCTCTTGGTAAGTTAAAATACAAATTTCAGATACAGTTTTAAGGAAGCTGTTTCCCAAGTAATCAATATAATTGTATTAGTGCTTTAGATAAGAATCTTATTAAATATAGGCACCTAGTATATAAAAGAAAATATATATGGAACATATGTTCACTACAAAACATGACTTAATATGATGTTTGGACATTTTACTAGGTGACAGTACAATGTATAGGATCCTGTCTGAGTGTGGAGCACAAATAAGAACCAGTCTCGAGGGTATTGACTACTTCATTGCTGAAGGAGGTCGTGCATTCCGCACCATTTTGGACACTTTAGAGGAACTCCTGAAGTTTCAAGTTTTAAACCAACAGGAGAAAAAAGACTTCTCTGCCCTCTTTCTTCAATGTAAACAGTATCTTCGTGCAGATTTCAAGGTATGTTTAAATGAATATATATAATAATAATATTTGTTTGTATTTACGACTTATTACAGCCAATTACAGAATACTGATAGAATTTTCAAGTAAGCAAAAGATTACTAGATATAACTGACTTTACATGTATTGATGTCATACCCGAGTAACCACATGATCTGGATTTAAACCTCGCTGACCAAATTGTTTGCCCTGTTGAGCAATCTGACAAGCTATTGAATACTCTACTGGTATTCTGTAATTCACTGTTACAGTAAAACAAAACAAGGGCCAATTAATTTACAATTACATATTTTCAGCACATATCGGTTTGTCAGAACACAGAATGTAATAATGTCAGTAGTTAGTCTTAAGATCTTGAGATAGACAGAAAACATATTTGTGTACATGGTGGTAAGATGCCCTTGACTTGGTAATGGTTGTACAAAAGAGGTGCCAAGTTTTCATTACATTCAATAAAATATATATATTTCATATTTTATTCAAAATTTGCTTTGGTTGAAATGACATCACCAAATACATGTGCATGTATGCATTATTTTTAAACTAAAAACTAAAATGAAAGTGTCGACCCTTATTGCCACATATGGACCAATACCAAAGTCTGTAGTTCTATGTTTTTGCACAGTGGAAATTAGATTCATAAAGATTATTTCTTGTTTTTTGCCTTAGATACACATTTCCCCAGACAGCAAGGTAGCAGATCATTGCCAGACTTTTGCCCTCAGTGATCCACTTCATCCCGAATTTGCTGTCACTTGCCAACATCACCATGATCTAGTTTGTGTGACATGTGAACAAATGAAGGATGCGATCTCTTCTTTAATGAAGACTATCCAGTGCTCGTGCAACCACGGACTGACTGATTCACTTAGTGACTTACAGTTCAAACTCCAAAATGCTACGCAGAGTATCACAAATTTGAAACGTCATCTCATTCGATGCAAAAACCAGGACTCAGCAAAATCTGATCTCTTTGACACGATGCAACATAGTGAAGTGCTTTTGATCTGTGACTGGTCCATGAAATACCTCCCACGAAAGTATAGAGAAGACCAAAGTGATTGGTTTGGGAAGCGTGGTTTACCATGGCACATCACAATGGCTTTCCACAAGACAGAAACTTGTGTTGAGAGCCTAGGATTTGTCCACATCTTTCAGAGCCAAGTATCACAGGACAGCATAACTACTGCAGCCATCATCATTGATGTTATGGAAAACATTCAGTCAATTGATGCATCAATATCCTCTTTCCATGTCTGGTCAGACAATGCTGGTTGCTACAAGTCAACAGAGATGATAGCCCTCCTCAAGTCACATGGCATGGTTAGATCCTTCAACTTCTGTGAGGCACAGAATGGAAAAGGGCCATGCGACAGAACTGGAGCGACTCTAAAGTCAGCTATCCGTCGCTTTGTTAACCAGGGAAATGATGTTCTAACAGCACATTCAATGAAAGAGGTTTGTAATTTGGATCATTTACAATTTGTATTTTATATCACTTTCTAAACTTAAAAAATGTAAAAAAAAAAAAAATAACATGCTTGTTTGATGAAAATCCTTATACATGTACTGTTATATCTTAAACAATATATACACCACAAGGGGAGATTAGAGTTTTTTAGAGAAACACACAGGCACTATTGCTTTTAAGAAAGAAATAAAAAAATCATTAATTCAAATTGATTTATCTTTTTGATTTAGGCAATTGAGAAAACTGCAAAAAATGTGAAGTACAGGGTTAGCGTTTCAGAAATTGCTTCACAAAAGACACCCTTCAAGCCAATTCCTGCCATCAGCTCCTACTCGAACTTTGTATTTGAGGAAGAAGGCATACGTGTTTGGAAAGCATATGGTATTGGTACAGGTAAGTAAGCTGTTTATAAATGTATAGTTATATATGTTTAAAACAAGAATGTTTTTACATTGATTTTTGAGATACATGTACCCGGAACATTCTGTGCATTAGTGTACACAAAAGAGTCATTCAAATCAGAAATTTTAGTTATTTAGTGGGAAAAAACCCAGCAAATTTATATATCATTGAAAGTTCATTATCTTATAACAGTAAAACATGATTACAACAAACCACATTTGTGTAAAAAATTTTCCTGACAATCGTTATACTTGGATTCAACTAAATTGTAGGTTTATTGATCCCAAATACTGCCATTCCGAGTATGGAGCACCTGCCATTAACCATTTTGGAGGAACCAGAGGACATTGGTTTCCATATGATAAAAGTCAACACAACTACAGAAACAGAAAAGACCTTCCATTGCCCAAATGAGGGTTGCGTTGCAGCTTTTGTCTCAAGTGAGGATTTGTCCAACCATCTTCTATTTGAAAAGTGTAACCTTGAATTGGAACTAAGTTCAAGTTCCATAGCGGATCTTACGAAAAGAAAGTATGTAAAGAAAATATCTCATTCAGAGAATCTGAATCTGAAGTTATTTTTGACTGAAGACACAGAGGCACAAGCAACAGATAGTGAATTGACCCCAGGCTGGGCGTTGAAAGAGGAGAGACGCTCAAGGAGATTTAATGAAAATCAGAGAGATTTTTTGGTCCAAAAATTTAATGTCGGACTTCAGACAGGAAAGAAAGAGGATCCTTTTATTCTCTCTGAATCCATGATGTATGAAAGAAGGGCAGATGGTACAAGGCGTTTTTCATATGATGAGATTCTGTCCATGCAGCAAATAACTTCCTTCTTCTCAAGAATGAGCAAGAAAAACAAGATGGCTGAAGTTGAAAATTGGGAAGCCAAGAAGGAAACAGAAATTAGTAAATTAAGAGCAAATATTATTGATGAATAATTTACTTGACATAATCAGTATTGCTATTGTTGTATTCATATTGTTGATTTTTTTTATTAGAAAATGTACTCTGGAATAATTTATGATGAATTTTGAATGGTTACATGTAGTAAATTGGTATGATTTTATTGTTCTAGAACTACATGTATATTTCTGTTCATAGGTATTAGTTATGCTTTATTGTACATGTAAAAAGTAAATGGAACTTTGAATAGAATGCCATGTGTACTATGTATTATAGGATAAATACTTGATGTGATTCATACTTTAAACATTTGATTTTTATCAATTGTTGCAGTCAATTTGCTATCAAAAATGTACATGTGGTTCATGTTGTGATTAACATGTATATGTATTATTACTGCACTCATTTCAGTCCTAATGTTGCATGGTTTGACCCCTTGACATTAACTATGACTTTCTATAATCCATTAAAAAATGTGTATCCCCTTGTTTGTGCAAAATGTAATTGGAATTAGTTTAATACCGTTAAAGCAAAGGTTTATGGCATTTTAAATTTTTTTTAATAAGTTAAAATGTAGAGCATAACGTGATTTTGCAGAACAGGATGCGATTCTCTGGCGCAGGTGAAACATACTCGTAACATCGCAAGTCACTGGCGTAGTTGAAATATACTCGTAAACTTGGCCTGCTGCAAAATCTGAGCTTGCTTCTGCAGTAAATATGTAAATGTAAATGGGTTGGGTTTTAATGTGTGTTTATATATAAATTAATATAATTTTGCTTCTCTTGAACAGATTTCAACCATACATATATCTTCAAATTAAAGATTTTTTTGCAGTTTGGATTGGAGTCTTATAATGATTATTATAAAGTAGACATTGTTGAAATGATTGATTAGCATCACATGTAATTGATTTGCATTTGTTATAATTGTGCTAAAAAAATCAAAAGTAAAACTGTTCTAACAAGTTACATGATGTATTTGTTTGCTTATTTTTGTAAGTTTTGAGATGATCATGACCTTATTATACAGGATGTCAATAGCTGATATTTTACATTTCTATCAAGCAAAGGTTTGATATGAACAGGGCCAGGCCAACTTATCACACATTAGGAACAAATCTCAATAAATATATAGGGTACTTTACATAGAACCATTTTAACAAGACGTTAGACTTTTAGTAGGATGTAACTATCTATTTATTGCGTCAAAATAAGTTAAAAATGAGGCTGGTTTCAATCGAAATATGCACCGATTGCGAAGTCCTAACTCAAAAGCCAGACAGATCTTGTTGATTTCAAAGAGCCATGGCTGAGTGGCCAGCAATAAAATAGGCAGGCCTACATCACATTGCCGTTTGACATAACTACCCAGTTACAAATATAGTTTGTGTACTTTGAAAAAAAAAATGATTTTTAAAAAATCATGATTTCTTAGAATGGTTGCCATGGTAACCACTTGTTTGTAGTTATCCTCCCCAATAATGATACATTTTCATTTTCATTATTAAATTAAAATAAATATGAATGTTTTGCACCAAAAGGAAAAAAAAACACTACAAATAAGCCACATTTGATAGAATTTCTAAATTTGTATCTGAGAAAATTCGGAATTTTTGGTCATTTTCATTCTGGCACATCCCTCGTTTACTAAAATACACACTTTTAAAATCTATATGATATGAAAGGTTAAAGTATAACTATTAAAAATATGCAAGTCTTTTTGAAAACCTATCTTGGAATATCTAGATATATTTAACTGAATTTGTAATAAAATTGGGTATTTTCTACATTTTGAAAAATCACGAAATTCGATATTTTTAAACTTCAATTAGCTTTTTATATCTGAAGTTATGAAATAAATTCTTAATTATTCTTATTATTTGGGAATGTTCAAAACATTATATATAATTTAAAAGATTAACACAATTTGTATTAAAATCAAATATGGAAGTTAAAAATGCTATATTTCAGAAAATAGATTCTGTCAAATTGACCATTTATTGGTCAGTTCTGGTTGCCATGGCAACGGCCACCCCAAAAAATAAACTTAGTTGGTTTTCAACATCAGACACTTGAGTACACTCCCTATAAAAAAAATTTTCCATTTTGGAAGTATTTGTTTGAACGGCATCCCTTGATTCTTTGGTTTTTACAGAGAATGACTCTTAATTATCTTAATCCATATAAAAGTTTTTTTAATAACATTAACATGTTAATTTACACCATCTAATAGTAATACAGAGTTGGAGAAATGGCCTAGAAATCCACCAGACATTGTGTCCTATAAATTTTCAAAATTTGCCAGACATCTTGAAAATTATTCAGACAAGCAAATAAAATGACAAAAATACACGTTTAATATGTGAAAACATTTTCATTGTTTATATTTAAAGCCACTCGGCTTGAATTCTAGTATTTTTAACTTCAGCATGAACAGTTCTGAAATGGTTCTGCAGTGTTTGTTTCGCTGCAGTTTTGTTCAAATTTTGTAATGCCTTCTCATGTTATGTAGAATCTTGGTAAAGTCTAGAGGCTTTATGATCATATAGACTGCCGATGTTTAAAATTAAGTTAGAATACCCTTAAATACTGAGCCCAGCAAGGCTTATATAAAGGTAACACATACCTATATAAGAAAATCATTTTCAAAAATAGAAGTTGAATTAGGGTTACTATCATCAAGCATTTCTTCCATCTCATTGGCGCCACCATATCGGCCGCCATTTTTTTTAACAAAGTTAACTCAATCATTATATGGTTGTTGGTCATTCATGTTTACCACTTTTAACTTACTCTGAACTTGATACGAACGTCTTATTAAATTGATAAGTGGAGGAAACGCACGAATATCAAACAACCAATCTTTGAGTTTCTCAATTGAATTTTGTTTTCTATACTGCGTTTCAAAATTTACCAGACACAATGTCCAACAGAGTTCTAACTTTTACCGGACAAACATAAAAACAACCACAGATCACCGGCAATCCGGCACATTTCGCCAACTCTGGTAATAGTAATACTAAAAGATTGAAAACTGTTCACACTGCTCTTTCTCAACGGACATTCTGGACATTTAATTAACATTTGGTGAGTGGATTTAGTATTTTTTATCAGAAAAAAAGCCTAAGAACAGATAGATGTAGAAATTTAAAAAAAGCTAATATTTGTTCAGTTTTTATGTTGAGACATCTTTATTTGATAAACAGGGAAAATGAACTTTTTCGCGACCTGGGGGTTACCGTAGAAAATTGTCATTAAAACACCAATTTTAAGATGCACTGGTTTTCTTCCTTTAAGAAATTAATTATTTTTCTTTGATCGACATATCAATGCAAAAATTTACCAGAAAACTTCATCACTGCGCGTATCACAATGATGAAAGTTTTCCGGTGAACGAACATAGTTTACAGTACCGATCAGACCCAACCTAACAGAAAGTAAACCCCAACTAAACCCTGGGTTTACTTTCTGGGTTTACCCTGGGTTTACTTTGGGTTTACTAGAGTGGACCCAGAGTAAACCCAAAGTAAACCCAGAGTGGACACAGAGAGTAAACCCAGTCAGAAGTATACCCCTGAAAGCAGACGCTAACTGTGTATTCAGAATATACAAGGGGCAGGAATTACAGTCAGTAGGATAGCGAGATAAAAGACGGGTCTGCTTCACACTTTAGTGTCTACAGTTGACCTGAAAAGCAATTTCCAAGTAAACCCAAATTAAACCCCGAGTAAACCCAAAGTAAACCCCCAGTGGACCCAATTTTTCAAAAAATAAACCCAGAGTAAACCCCAAAAGTAAACCCGGGGTTTAGTTGGGGTTTACTCTGGTGTTAGGTTGGGTCTGATCGGTACTGTATATGTCGACAAAAATAATATGCATATGTATAATTTTTGCAAATGCCATGGTAATTTGATAGCCTATGTGGTACTTAGGGACAACAGACCTTATTCGCTTTGCACAGATTTATCGCGCATCTAAAATGAGTGATTGTTACGAACATCGAATTCACATATTACGTCACAATAACTAAAACTCAATGAAAAATTGATTATGATGCAATAAATAGTTGTTTCACGTCATTAATACACACTTTATAAGGCACAAGTAGTGGCTGACCTTGCTATAATTTAACATGCTAAAATACGCTTTTCAACATACTTTAACATGCATAATTTTTTTAAGAGGATGTCACAGTACTGTAGTGAGATTTTTATTAGCTCAAGTTATTTATTGCCATCTATATAGTTTAATTAACATAGTTTGAGCCAGGAAACAAATCATTTACATTACAAATCGTTCAATACTCGTATTGAAAATAGGTTAAACCGTTCCTGTACTAAAGATTTGAAGTATTTTATCATGAAAGAAATGTTTAGCAAACTCTATTAGTTGTTTTGTTTCATAAATCCACCTCAAAATGATGTGCACGGCCTTTTTCATAGAGTTGTTACAGTATCATTTATGAAAAATTGAAGAAAAATAACGACACACCACACTTTGGCATGTATCACAATTAAAACGAAGTCAATCACATGGTCATTTTATAAATGATATTAAATCAAAATCATCATACAAGTATCATATTTCAATTTGGATAGAAAATCAATGGCAGAATTTTTCCTAGATTATTTTTTTCTCTCACAAGAACGCTTTTTCCCAGCCATTATGTTCTTGGAAAAAGAGAAGAAATACAAACAATTTTTGAAATGGTCCCTACTAAAAATCTAATTCAATTTTTATGTTATATTTTGATTGATTTTGATAAATCTTTAGTTACTCTAACTCATATAAAATTTTCATGAAAATCACTATAGTAGAAGTGAATTAGGTCCGTCGTCCCTAAATGGTATATCTGTCGCTTGGAATATGCTGAATTAATAGGGGGATGCACAAGCTGTAATGACGCTTCAATTCTGAATCCTGATGGCCGATATTCTAAAACACTTCATCGTTAAAAATTTCAACCACTGTGTTACCCTGACAGATTATACATGTATATTCCCAGAACAGCCAGGCTTGCCGTAAATGTTGATCGTGGCCTCAATTTCTTGAATAAATCAATGGGTATTGTTTATCTTTAAATGCTATATTTTTAATGTATGTATAGTTTAATAATGTTTGCTTGAAATTAAAGAGTATGAACTTTTCATTTTGTTAACTGTTTATTTTGGAAATTCCCGTTCTATAAATAGTGCTAAATCAGAACAGCAGAGAAAAGTAGATCCGCCTAAAATTTTATTCACCCTTTCACGATAACTGCGGTACTGCTGTTTTGCAGGGCAAATTGAAGTAGTTTGGTGAAATATGACGTAATGTCAATTGTTTTATCTACGTCATTTAATTGTCTACCTACCAAATCTTCGGCAAAGTATATCATTTTGCCCTGCAAGAAAGCAGTACCGCAGTTATTGTGAAGGAGTCTATTGCTGCAGGTATCAAAGAAATTTTTCAACAAATCAAAAGAGCCAATATCTCGACAGACTAATAAATATAAAATGACTTTAAGAATACAATGTTTTAAACATTAAACTACCAGACGCAATTGTAGAAACAGCCCCAGATATGATTTTAAATTTTGGTCTGGCAATGCTGAACTGAAGTGAAATCAGATTTTATGTCGTATATGATAAAAAATTTGACTTATTGATTTATATGCAGACTTTCTGTATTGCAACAGACGTTGAAATTGTACGAGGTACTCCAAGTGACTTTCGAATGAAGAAAAGATTTCGATGTTCTCCATTATAAATCTCCGTAGGAAATCTGTTCTCGTTCCGGCGCTCGTTCCTGTGATTTTTTACGAGTGAAATATGGTAATGTTTGAATAGTGTTATCTTGGATATTTCCCCAGCTATCTATTTAAATTGATGTTCTTTCACAGGTAATTGTATTTTTATTAAAAATTGTCCAAATGTGCGGCATGAATATTGGGACAGACTATCAAGTCTAACGTTATCATAGTGATATTTATCAATACCTGTGGGTGAATTTAATCATATATCAACGATCGCAGCGTAAAACATTTTATCTCTTTGTTATTGTTTGAAAGATTATGAAATAAATTGAAATATCTTACCAGGATCCGTTGAAAGTTCCCAAAACTAAAAGGCTCATGGTCAACCCTTTCTTAACGGTATTTTAATAACTCGTACATCAATGAATTCGAATTCTGTTTTAAATTAAACTGTGCGATGACGAGACCTTAATCGATCGAAAATAATTATTTGAATCAGTAATTTGATTTGATTCATTAATATCAAATCGATCGACGACACATTGAGCCCAGCAGCCCTTGGTAAACTTGGTAAACTTGTGAACTCCGGACCCCCCCCCCCACCCCGTTCGCACTGGGTCCGTTCGCCAGGATTAATTTACATATTTTTGTGTATTCTGGTCAATTTAAACATTTTGAAAGATAGATATATAATTAATGAAAACAATACCACCCTTTCCACTTCTACATAATAATCATCATTTGACTGACGGTGACATTATATTGTAAAGGAATATATGTTGTTATGTAAATTCTTCAAAAATAGAATAGGTGATTATCATCTGCTAAGCTTCTGAATGAGCCAATTAAAGTCTCAAATTCTTTAATTGTTTAAAAAAACACCAAGCGAATCATTAAAAAAACAAGAAGACGGTTATCGACAATTTACGGCAATAAAATCTTACAATTATACCAATTACGTCTTTTTTCAGTGATGAAGGAAAAACATAGAATATACGAATAATTAATAAAAGTTAACAAGTTTTAAGTTACTGAAAAGTTAATGAAATAACTCATAATATAGTTTATTTATAAACAAGGAGCGAACGATGTTTAAGGCGAACGATAATTTGGGCGAACGATAATTAGAGCGAACGGACGTACCTATCTCAGCGAACGGACTAAGGCGAACATGTGGATAGGGCGACCCCCCCCCCCCCTCCAAACACACACACACACCGTGAGTCATACAACGTTAGATTTTCTATATTGCAAATTAAATTTTTAAAAACCCACTCATCGGAAAGTTGAAATAATTATTATATAGACAGAACACTGTATGAAATTTGTAAGAAGGTTGTGGGGTGTATATGTGTGTATTACATGTAGCGGCGTTGGATGCCAAGTGCATTGTACATTAAAATATCGTCGGCTATCAACTTTATTGTTGTTTGTGGTAGTTTTCCCTACGAATAAACACATTTAAAGAATAAAGCAACATTTACTTACCTTCCGTTGTGACCGGTGATATTGAAAATGCATGATGCCATTTTTCTTTGGAAATCCCCAGATTATGTACGAAGTACCCGGATGATAATGTGCGTGAACAAAATTGAATTCTTCACGGTGAGGTAAAAATTCGATTTTTTATGTTTTTCCATATTACGAAATAAACATTCCAAAAACCTTTCAAAATGACCACTGTGACTTATGATTTAAAAATTTTAACTACATACATGGCAAAATTGGGAGAAATCGTCGAATTTCCGCGGTACCCTTGTTGCGTATTTTTATGTATTTTGACATATATGTGGTCAATGATTGTGGCACCTTTTAAATCTTTAAAATGCAACAGAACAAAAAAATTTAACAGGGTACAGTAAGGATATGTCTTTAAATATTAGGCAATTAACAATTTACTATTAATCAAGGTTGCTTTGGCATACAAATTAAGCATGAATATTAGGGAACCCGGTTTGGTGTCCCCTTATTCTACAGGTCCCCTTAACATGTATATAAATTTACGACCGGTGTCCCTAATGTTGATACTCTGTATATATATATATATATATATATATATATATATATATATATATATATATATATATATATATATACATAATGTATATCTAATTCGTTGTCGAAAAAATCTCAAATCAAACTAAAGTGCTTTTGAATGTTTTCCATAAAAATAAACAAAAAATTTAAATAATTAAAAAATTCGCGGAAAGTACGCACGACTCAGCGTGCAAAAATGTCCAAACTTTATGACTGAGTTTTTATATATAAATATTTAAGTTTTCATAAAACATTTCAAAACTTCATAATATTCTAAGTGGTGTAGTCTGTACGCTGTACGTCATTTTGATACGTCGTTTGAAGTTATCTTCAAACTAGCTGATGACTTCTAATAGATTCTAGACTTTGACCCGTGCGTGCCCGGGTTAACATTGCATATGATATCGGTTATTTATGAAATAGATACATCGACACACCATATTGTAGACATTTACAGAACCAAGCTTAATCTAAGCATACAATAATGCTACTAATTTCACTACACTCTGCTTAGTTTGAATAATCTGTGTCTCGGAACAGGCATTCACCACAGTTAAAATGCCTCCCATTTACCCGTTAATGTAGCAGGAAATTGTAGAATCGCTCCGAAACGATTTTGGAGAAAATTAATGAATAACAGTCAAATTATTTATAACAAACTATTTTGGGGCTAAAAATACCTTTTATCTAAAAATTTTATTCAAATTATTGAAGAATTCAACACTTTTTTTCACCAACGTTTTTTACTCGCTTCACACCGTGTTGACATTCGGAACTCTCTGGGTTTTTTTTATATGTAAATGAAATGAGTTAGAGTTATCTCCCGTATTTTCTTTGATGAACATAATATTTAGCTAATTTCAAATGAAAATTAACACGTATTCATCTCTAAGTTTATCCATGTAAATGTGATATTGTGAAAACATAAACTAAAAAGCTTCCCGTGATTTAGCGTGAATGCAATGCGCATGCGCAAGATTGTAAAATCCAAAAACTCCAGATGATTTCCGAAAATTTTTGAACAATTTTCGTTAATTAATAATTAGCGAAGATTGTTTGACACAAAATAAAAACAAATTGGTAATCTTCAATTATCAATGATGTTTAAAATATTTAAAACAAAAGACAGTATTCTTTCGATTAATCGGTATTAAAGACCAAATATTCGAGTCTATTTTTTAAATATAGTAGTATATATTACGGCAAGAACATGTCTTTAAAAACGCATGAAAAAGCGACGTCAGCTGACCGCACGGGACAGCGCGCCATCCTAAAATTGTGTCGACTAAGGTAAAACACCGATAGAAACAAAACATGATGGAGGAAAGCGGAAAAATATCAAAAGAGTTCGAGGTTACCTATCAATAATTGGCACAAGCGATATTTTTGATGGAGTATGCGAGTGTAACCTCTTTCCAAACGGTAACTGCGGTATATTTCTCTCTTGTAAAGTTATAGAAACGTCGCTATAAGTCAACGTCAGACTGGATCACGCGGTTCGTACAGGCCTGTATATACCTGTATTTATCTGTACAGGTCTGTATATATAACAAAACCTCCAATACAAAAATGTACATTGCTCTGATTTTTATACAAATACATTATTAAACTCTCTATTTAATTAAAATATTATAATATTTTCCTGATAGTGGCACCGTGGTTATGAATAAAATTACATGTGTCCACAAACTTTTTGGACAACCCTCGTATACATGAGCTTGGCACTGCATAGTGTACGAAGAAGTGCAAAGTGTAATGTGTGCTCAAATAGTGAAGTTTGTCATATGCATTATACGGACACAACTGTGATCGGCCGATTCCGATGACAAAAATATACTCATTTCAATTTTAATTAAATACTATTTATAAAAACAGAACAATCAGTTGTTATCTCGGGTTGATTTTTTTCAACTTAATAGCAACTGTCGTTTGGTACCCTTTCAAAACCTCCCCATTGACATTTTAATGAGAGTTTAGCATTCTTAACACCGGTTCAACACCGCATTGTTTTTTTTAAATAAAAAAAACCCTGAAAAAAAAAATTAATTGGTGTAGTATTAATATCTTTATAAACCAATTGTCCACATACATTTCGTTTTAAATTTAAGTGATATGATTAAAGAATTTTATAATATGATGAAAAGTTTAAAAAATGGATTTTGAATTTATAAAAAAAACAAAACAAAAACTTACGCAGTTGTGGTTTCCAGACAGTACGAATACTGAAACCATAAAATAATATAGTTCTATCAACGCCATCATGTATAGCTATAACTGCATAGCACAACTTTAATAACTTATACCGGTCATATATATAGTAGATTCACTTAATTTTGTTCATCAAATTTAAGCAAATAAATGAAATAATTGAAAATAACGACCATCAGTTAGCGGTAATTGTGGTTTACAGCTCTCCAAATTTCGAATTCATAAATGCTATAACAGCAAGTTTCCACATTATTAAAAGGTTACGACCATTAAATTAGTGAAGTTATTGTCATTACCATTTTGAAAAATGGCAAATATATGCCAGTATTATATCTGCCATATTAATACTAATTTATTAAATGTATCTAGATAGGGGTCGGAGTTCATTAAAAGTCCATAGCTTGCTTTACCGGCGCCATTTGTACAAACACGGCTGTCTCTTAAAAATAGATGTACATATGTAAAGCACGCTTCCTTTAAATTAAGGTTTTAAGTTAGTAAAGAAAGTATATTTACAATGTTTAAATAACCTGAATATTTAACTTAGACCAAACTGATTTTCTTCTCATACATTTATTATATATCATATCAATTAAACTATTTTCAATATAATAGTTTAGGAAAATGTCATATTAAAAAAAAAGTTTTTAAAGGGACTGTATTTTGATTCGAAAAGAAAGTGATCACTTTTCTCATTTCAATATTTTTCGAGTACTATAGCTTTAGATGTCCATTTTTTTCGAAAAAAAAAAACCCAACAACACGTTTAAACATCTTTTTTTATTATAGCGACATATTTTTGCATATATACATTTAGAAAATAATTTTCTAAAGTCAGGAAAAATAAACTCCAATGTTTGCCCAAAATTAGCTTAATTCACGACTTATAAAAAAGTTCACAATATTGACCCATATATTGGAATTTACCTCTTATCTTCTTAAAAATGGTTTTAAAAGTGTGTTATAATTTAAGAAAGCATTAAGTACTTTAAACAGCAAAATGCTCACAGGCCTTGACGGTCACCTTGGTACCATAGTCCTTAGCCTGACATGTTAGAGAGTCTTATATTACGCTTCATTTTTAAGTCTAAACCCTTACATGGGACACAACTTACTGTTACCTGTTTTTTTTTTAAATTGTTTAATGTTTGAAAAAAAAAAACATCCATCCTAGAAAATAAGAAAAGGGGATCTCTGATTGTCCATAAGTTAGTTTCGGGGCCCAAAAATGGTTAACTTTTTGTTAATAATTCTTAACTTCTGTCCCAAGACCTGGGTAGTGAATTTTACATTTTAACCTCAGGACATTATGAACATAAAAATGTCATGAATTTATCTCCACAACTGTGATAATACAGGATAACTTATTATGAAATATTTACACCTACCAAGTAGTATTCCCTCTATTTCTTACGGAAACTTTTAGTTAATTCATAGTTCTATAGAAACAGCCAGACTGAAATCTGTACGCCCCATTTATCGATTGGTCGAAATCTACAGCGGCTGAAACTGACAAGATACTGACAGGACTGAAATTGACACGCCCTGTTTATCGATTGGTCGAAACCTACAGCGACCTAAGAAAAATCACGGACTGCACGAAATAATCATGAAAATGTCAGACTTAAAGTATCACAGGAGACGATTTGGCAGTTTCTTTTAGCTAACGTACTGATGTACAGTAACATTAATTTAGTGAATTTTACTAACTGTACTAATCAATTTATAAATTAGTTCAAGGAAAGATGTTAATATAAACAATAGAATGCTTTCTTGATGATTCATGCGGGTTATAAAGGTAGCGATCATTGCAGAAAAAATTTACATAACCCGCTAACGCGGGTTATTTTTTTTCTGCAATGTCGCTATTTTCATATCCCGAATGAATCACCAAAGAAAACATTTTATTGTTTAAATAAATACATTTTCACTGTATGGTCATATTGGCCCGCCCCAATTAAAGTAGAGCATGTACTTGGACATTGTAGACATGCGTTAAGTTTTTCACAAATATGTATGGGAGTAAAAAAGGAAGATTTTCTAAGATTTATTACATTTTAACTATATAGCTATCTTGACCCCAGTATAGGGCCTATACCCTTGTTCCAGGAGTCATCAATTTCACAACTTTCGAATAGGTTTTCATGGACAGCATAACTATGCATTTAGTTTTTCTCAAATAAATACGGGATAGAGAAAAATAATAAATCTAACATTAATGAATATTACTATGTGGCCACATTGGTCAACTCTAGGACTTGAACCCCTGACTCAGGGGCCATGAATTTAACAATGATGGCATAGGGCTTCTTTTGTTGCATATTTGGCCCCGCCTATGAGGTCCAAGGGGTGTTGATGCCATACATTTCATAACTTGGGTTTTTCTTTTTATAGAGATGATTCACACAACAAATTGTAACAGTTTGCCAATTTGTTTTCAAAAAGAATTGAAAACAACATTTGTAAAATTGTTAAAGGACGTTGCACGACGTACATAATCACGACAATGGACAAAGGTCAATTGCTCAAGGTTAACTGAATGACCCACATGACCTAAACATCATACTTATTCTAAAATGAAAAATAAAATACACATGCATGCATGCATCAATTTTAATTGTATATATTATTATTATTGATTTTAAATTTATTATTATTATCTTTATTATTATTTTGGTTTTATCGAAACAATGATTTATATTGTATTTTACAGTCGTTTACCTTTTAATGTTTATGTTAACCCTTCTTGACTAGCATCTACATGTATATATGCTTACATTATAACACTCGCTGATAAAACAAAATATCCATGACTGTATTATTCTGGTTATACCCTAACTGACACTCATCTAAAAATTGGGTATCTGTATTAAATAAGTCTTATTTCGGCATTGATTACACAGCATTCCGATGTTTTATCTCCCGACATTGATGTTCTCTATTAAACATGTTTGTGACGTAATCAATGTTAACGATACGTAATACAGAGAAATCGAAGATATATTCTGTTAAAAGAGGTTCTAGTGACATTTTACGCCTGTAGTTTTCATAATTTGAACCATTGATAAAGTTAAAATTGTCAGGTTTACTTGAGTAAAATATGACATCATGCTGCATATTGTGACGTTATATCGATCAGAGGAATTTTTATTTGATCGTTCGCTGATAGATGCCTTATCATACCCGTGTATGTATATTTGTGATGACATATCGATTAGAACTGTCAGAAACAACAACAAAAGATGAATATTGTAAATTAAAATAAATAAATTTTAGCATAGCAATAATATGTTTTACGGTGCGACCGTTGGGGCGAGCGCAGCATATGACCAAACAATGAATTGTGATAAATCAATAAAAATAAAATTAACTAGAAACGAGCTCGTTGCAAAGCAACGAAGAGGTCTTCCGTTGCAGCTTCCTGTCGGAAAAGGATTGTCTATCAGTCTGATTAAAAGCACCCTCTTCTCCTTACAGGGTCTGACAGGTATTGATAGGGGGTCATCTTCACCCGACCTAAAATTCTGACCAATCAGGGCTTTAGAAAATGTATTGGAATTTTTAAAATGGAGACAGGCAAATTATTTTAATCCTGCTTTCTATGTAACCCCCAGACTGAGTATGGAAGAGTTGCACCTCTCATTAACAGATAAAGTCATGTATTTGGTAAATGAGATATATATTTAGGTTGTGTGCAAATATAGAGGTTAAGTGAAGATGAATTGTTATCGATACCTATCAGACACTGATGGGTGTAGGCAGAAGGGTGGTGATTTTAATCAGACAGGATTGTCAATATGATAAAAGTAAGTTCAGAAAATCAAAAATAAATGATGACGGCTTCTCCAACCTGAGAGTGCGCTGTACGAGAGGTGCTCAGTGGGAGGGACAACTCTCCGTATAACGTTTGGCCGTGCAAGCACTCAGCATCGTTTTTGCTTCGGGGAACAAATTCATCCGAAATGTATTAACAAGCCAATAAAAGAAAAAAATTAATCTTCAAAATCTAATCCGTGGTAGTGGTAGGGGAGGGGGGGGGGGGGGTTGTGAGCTCGAGGCAGCTATAACTTATTTTGTTTAATATAATTTGTTTTCAATTTGCCATAAAAATTTATATTGCCTTCTACTAAAATGTGGGTTGGGGGAGGGGGGAACAATGCCCCAAAATTCAATTTCCTTTAAGTTAATTTAAGGTGAATTTTGGTTGCGAGAAAGGGGGAGTCTCAGTGCTCTCAGTGGACTAACTGGCGGTTCTGTGAGCAACCTCACAAATAATTCCCCCCTCCCCACTAAGAAAAACAAAATCATAACAAAAGTATTTATCTACAGACACAACTTATGAAATTTCCTTCAATGACCTTGAACTTCACAAAATAACCTTGAAACAAAATTATAACATACACTTAGGTCATAGGCAATCTTTGTGTAAAGTAAGATCTTTCAATGTTTGGAGGGCGCCATATTTAGAATGCTACATTACAGAAATAATTTGTTCACTTAAGGTCTACTCCGCGCCCTGCCGCCGGAAATCGGTGTCACTAATGCTTAATTTGGCGCCGGAATCCTCAAGGGATTACCCGTCCCCCGAGGAATCCGGGTTCATCTAATGAGCACAAGTCCTAGTTTGGGCGCAGGGTGCCATATTTAGAACGCTACATTACAGAAATAATTTGTTCACTTAAGGTCTACTCCGCGCCCTGGCGCCGGAAATCGGTGTCACTAGTGCCTAATTTGGCGCCGGAATCCTCAAGGGATTACCCGTCCCCCGAGGAATCCGGTCTCACCTAATGAGCAGAAGTCCTTGTTTGGGGACAGGGCGCCTTGTTTAGAACGCTACATTACAGAAATAATTTGTTTTCTT
Source organism: Magallana ariakensis (assembly GCA_020458035.1). NCBI lineage: Eukaryota > Metazoa > Mollusca > Bivalvia > Ostreida > Ostreidae > Magallana > Magallana ariakensis. The sequence goes on along the minus strand of CM035811.1, from coordinate 32,815,039 downwards.
AAGGTCTACTCCGCGCCCTGACGCCGGAAATCGTTGTCACTAGTGCCTAATTTGGCGCCGGAATCCTCGAAAGTACACCCGTTCTCGAGGAACCCGGGCTCACCTTATGAGCACAAGTCCTAGTGTGGGTGCAAGGCGGCCTAATAATTTCAGTTGTTTAACATCGGGATCGGAAAACGCTTGAAAAATAGTCGATAATTTTAACTTATTTTTTGTTAGTGCGTTGTAGTTAGTGCTGGCTAGCTTTACTCTGGTAGTGAGCTATCATGGTACATGTATTTCAAAGAAACAAGAAATTTGTCTACACTTGCAGTACTTTGATGATTTCTATGGCGACCGACTGCGTTGCATAATGTAGTCGTATTTCATAACTTCTTAATCCGAGAACAATTTTCCTTTGACTTAAAACTTTTAAGTATAATATATTATTCCGTTCATATCTGTAGAAGTTTAGCGTGTTCACCAGGTTGATTTATTAGCAACATGTTCCGATTACGATTTCGCACCTACATGTATAATGTGAAGATGATTGACTTCGAATAATAGCCTTATTGTTTAACAATTGACCACTGTAGTGAAAGCACACTTCGATACTCAATAATATTCGATAACCTTCGATACATTGTTACTCAATTACATAACAATTGATGATCTGCAGCCATATAAACATAACCCGACTGGGGCTATAGATGTTCTCAGCTCTGTGCGCTGAAGCGACACAAGATTTTCGGTCGCACGCTGCGATTGAATTAACACAGACTGACCGAATAAACAAACGGGTGGGAAAGTGAAAATGTTACACATAAGAAGTCGCCAAAAAATGATTTTCGTCAAATCTGATTATCATTTTGCCAATTAAAAAAAATCCGAATGCCTCAATTCAGGACACCTTTTATCGTGCCAGCACCTACCGCAAATATGAAACATGGAACTTTGATTATAATAAACTACCTTGTGCGCAATCGTATTAATCATTGTTAAATCAACTGTATATGTAAAATAAAGTTATCTTTTCATCTTAAACCAATATCATAGTTGAAATCATAATAAAAGAAAATAGTTGTGTTCGTACAAAAGTCTGAAACATGCACTCGCGCGGGATCTCCTCGGCCATGTGCGAGGGATGATCATCATTTAAAAGTTTTAATATTTGTGGGTTGTTTGTTGATTTAAAACAATATTTGTACAGATTTATAAACATTTTAGACCTACAAACCAACCATTAATTTAAGACTGACGAAGTTTCCGATTTGTAGTAATATCGCCTTTATAAATTTTCAGAACGTCTTCTTACACTCTAATGTTTAATTAAATAAAAACAAGATGGACAAACTCTAATAAATTAAAACAGATCTTGTATTTTATTTACGGGTATATAAACTAAAACAATTCTAGAGTGCGCGGCTAAATAAACTCGTATATGAGAGACGCAACTCTCGTGTATTAGATAACCGCTGACCGCTAGTTAGCCCCGTCGCGACCATGGTGACCGATTTTCTAGGCCGCGGGTGAGGGATAGCTTACGTAACGGTACACACACAGCTCTTATTCAAGGTAGATTTTAAATGCATGCAGTATGAAAACTCAAATGTAATACATAGATTTATTTTAAATCCGTAGTTTGTGTTTTACTACAAAGGAAGAAGAATGTTTTGTTTTCCGATTCTCGTTTTAGGGATTGTGCACTATAAGAACTTAACAAAACTGACATAAACTCCAAAAAAAATCTATTCTAAAAAAAAATTTCCTGTATAAACCAGCATACTTTCTGTGGTAACTTTATGCCAGTTGCACGCACATAGACTTTCGTTAACTTGCCAAATTAAACGAGGTACATGTTAACATGTACAGCTTTTTACACTCATACAACACAAATCACCAACAAAATAACATTGTAACGACCTTTATGAGATCCCAACAAACAACTTTTCCAGCGACAGCCATTGCGAAATCCTATCCGGTTTTGAGTTATTAAGCAAAAACTTTCAAGCGCTATTGGCCCTTAATTTTAGGGGCCAGCCCTTTTTTATTGGTGTCAAATGAAAGCCCTTAACATTCTGCACAACTTTTATTCTACATGTCTTAACAACATATTTTTCGTTTAAAAGATACAAAGCAAAATATGTCTAAATTTTCGCACTTTTTGGAATCCTATTTTTTGACCCCCTACCTTTTTCTAAATAACAAACGTAATCGAAAAACAAAAATCGATGTGCACAACTTCAAATTCGCTGGATTCCCATTCCCTGCTATCATAGTCTCGGAGCCTTTGTCTGGAAACCAAAGGCCCTAAAAAAATTTAAAAGGGGAATAACTCGTTAACGGAAGAGGAATTTATAGTTTATGAAATGTGTTAGATAGTGTTTTGTAATGTCTATGAGCCCTGAAAATTTGAGCAAAACCCGTTCAGAAATGAGCAAGATATGAAGCCTCAAAGTTCGCGTTTAGGAAGAAAAAAAAAAAAAAAGAAAAATAAGAATAATCTTACAAGCACAATAATAGTAAGGTCTTCCGTTGGAAACGGAAGACCTTAACAACGTAAATAAATTTGATTGCAAAATAAAATAAAATATACCTATTTTTCATTAAATTTCCATTATCCATAGTCTATAAGATTTAATATGTTATAAGATTTGTTATTTATTTATTTATAAGTAAAAAAAATAGTTTAATCTCAGATACAATGTTGTTGAGTAATAAAGATTTTAATATAAATGTTCATTGCACTGTACATGTATCTCCTCTTTTAAAGTAATTGTAATGTCAGTTCATCTCCTTTTTTGCAGTCGACATTTTTTTCTTATTAATTATTATTTTTGTTTAAATTTACGCTGACAAATATTTGCTTATCATATTAAAGGAGCATGGAGTTGCCCCCCCCCCCCCCCCCCCACTTGAGATTTGGAGCATGTAATAAATGGAAGTGAAAAAAAGAAACCATTGAACTGCTAAAGAGCTGAAGGATTAGAATTTTCAGAACTATCTTTTTTTTTCTTTTTGCCTATAAAGATTTTTTGGATGAGGCTGTCATCCACTCTCCCCCCACCCCCTTTAAAAAAAACGGATGCTACGTGTACGTTCCTGGAAATTATCGTAATTATAGTGAATAAAATAAATGTGAGCATTCATCCAAATGAGTGCAAGTTACAAATGTTTCCTATATCTGAAAAATGTCCTCATTCTTTAGCTTTGCAAGATTTTGAGAGGATTTTGGTAATTTCAGCAGATTTACAATAACTTCTGTTAGAGTAATTTCCCCTTATTGTGACGTCAAAGTTCACGCTTAAGTGTCGTCTGACTCTTTAAAACTCCCCTGAGAAAAAAAGTAAGCGAAGTATACTGTTTTATTTACTTAAAAAGCATGATGTTCTTAAAATTACACATCTTATATGATCTCAACAGTTTTACTTTGATTCTCGCGAGAACGTGAGGACTTTGAAACCACTGGTACTATGAATTGTGGGTCAAAATTTACTGACGCCGAAAAAATATATCGGATCAATGTGCAAACCTTTGTGACGTTACTCGATTATTTTTGAATGAGAGTGTACTGAGGTGAACTTTAGAGGTAACATTGACTGTATGTCGTATACATTGTTATTGTTTTGATGGTCTTGCTGATTCTCGTGAGAGTGTGAAGTGAACAAAATTGCCATGATTACAGGGAACTACTGTGACGATAAAAACAATGCATTACTGGTCCGATTTACTGACGCCAAAAAAATCCGTTGAATGAATGTGCAACTGGTCAACATTTTCTATTCACACACGCCTTGCCGGTAGAGCTCGCTGCGCGCCGGCGAGCTGCGCTCGCTATAATGTTACATTTGTGTTTAATAGATTATAAGTTTGTGCTTGATAAATATTTAAAAAGCAAAATGAATCTTAAATAAATACAACATTTAAAATGCTTTCCCTTTTTAAATACTTCTTTTCGGTTTTTTAATGTGTTTTACAATGCGTAGAAAAACGATTTTTTTTTCTCAAAAATAATATTTTATAATATATAGAACAAAATTAATATTACATCATTACATGTAGTCTATGTTTCCGTTTCCCTTATGTATAAATATCTATCTCTCTCTTTCTCTCTCTCCTCTGTATAAATCTCTCTCTTTCTCTTTCTCCTCTGTATAAATCTCTCTCTCTCTCTCTCTCTCTCTCTCTCTCTCTCTCTCTCTCTCTCTCTCTCTCTCTCTCTCTCTCAGTAGTGCCTTGTTAAGAGCATAGCTAATATTAAATTATAGGTTTGCAGAAACATACGGTTAATACCTAAAAAAGTTGCTGCATAACTATAATCTAAAAGACATACCATAAGCTATTGCCAAACTTAAGAACCCCTGGAGAAATAAAGCATTCCAAATGATATCCATTAGTATGATCGCTATTTAATAAAGGACGATAAAAGTTGAAGAAAATTACAAAATGAAAGGTTATATAAACAGGAAATTACGCATGTTTTCTTGACTGCTATTAATTCATGCTTACTTTGGGAGAATGAGTCTCCTTCTCCTTCTTCCTTACCACATGTTCCGTTTCGATTATGTGCACGACTTTGAGGACTTTAACAAAGATATTTTTATTTAAAAAAGTAAGAATAAAAAGAATTATTTAAATTATCACCCTCCTGCATTCGGAAAAATCAGACATACACTAAGGCAGATAGTTGAGCACAACGGATACATGATGGAAAAGTGTGTGGGTGACTGGATTTCATATAGCTGCTGTATTAGTCATATTCAGGGCAACATTCAGTCTAATGAATATGTTTTCTTTAAGGAGTTTAAAACAATCATACATACAGCCATAGGATGAAGCTCTACCATTCAGTCAACTGAATGTTAACTGAAAGGTTTGGAAAGGTGACTGAATGGCATAGCTCTGCCATTCAGTCACCTTTCAGGTATCTTTCAAGCACCTTTCAGTTGACTGAATGGCAGAGCTTCATCCTGTGAGCACTGTGCCGGATAATTATGCCAGTGCCTAGGTGACATTTTTGCACCCGTCTAAGCTGCATATATCGACAAATTTGAAATATACCATATGATAATCCGTTGCTTAACGAGTTTACAACCACCTTTGTTATTTGTGTATCTCATCTCTCAGGTGATATATTTACTTTTCAAAACTAAATTCCTACAAGGAAATAATTTTTACCATAGGAAAGAGGAAATTTGTAATTTCCTATCGGAATACAAGAAGTTCCTACAGGAATTTCAATTCCGATAGGATTTGATGCAATCCGATTAGAAGTTTTAATTTCCTTTATGAAAACGACCTGTCTAGGTCATATTTCTACAGGAAATGGCTTTCTACTATAGGAAATATAATTATTATAGGCTTTTTAGAAAATCCAATAGGATTGTCAATATTTCCTGTGGGAGAATCGTTTCTTTTATGGGAATTATCATTTTCCTATGAGATATTTATTTATAAAAGTAAATATCTCACCTGTCAGGTGAAACACGCTGAAAACTAAGTGGATATATACTCTTAAAACAACTATCTATCATTTGGTATATATGGATTTTTACGAAATTGCATCTCAAGCAGGTGCAAAAACTAGCATAATTATCCGGCACAGTGTTATGTACAAAAGTAAAACGAAAAAAAGAACAAACATCTAACTAACGGTTCATTTACTCAATCATAAATGTCATTTGGTGAAGTGGATCTTTTCTTTTTTCATATTAAATGAATATTTTTCAGTAGTCCAAAACGTAACCCCCCCCCCCAAAAAAATAGATTAGTGCTCATATTTAACCAACGATTATACTTTTGACTGAATGCTTTGTCTACTTGTCGATAAGTGTCGTCTTTCAATTATCTGGGGTTTTTTTTCTTTTAATATGGATCTGATGGCACTTTCAACATCTTAAAGTAGTATCAATATCAGAATAACGCTTATTCATACAGGAACAGACAATATTCTATTTATTTCATATCATGCGCGGATCTAGAGTGGGGCGAGCGGGCGGAGGGGTCCGATCCCCCTAGCAGATGAAAATTCATTAAATTCACATAGTAAAATTATCGCAAATGTGCCTCGGACCCCCCCCCCTCCCCCCACATCGGCAAACACAATTATCCTTCGGACCCCCTCCCCCCGGAAAAATGTTCTGGATTATTGCATGCATATCAATTTAGATTTTATGATTTATTACCCCTAAATATAAATTTCATATAAATACAAGCATATTAACATTGCAACGAGGAAACTCAATAATTATTGACTTAACAAAAACAAAGTTTATTAAAAAAAAACCAAAAAACATTAACTTATTGTCAATTTTAGGTCAGATTTGTTTGAGCAAAAAAAAATTAAATATGTCTTTAAAGTACAAGATAGTCGTAGATCATGTGGGATGACAACAATAAGAAACATATTTTTATTTTTTCTTCAAAAGGAAGACATGTTCATACTTGTACATGCTATTACAAACTTTCAAAAGTTATCGTTTTTTTTTGTGAGAGTTTTCCATGAATATTTTTGTATGTAACTTGTAGAAAAGACAAATTACAGAACATTCACACACACCTAAAATGATAGTCATACAAGGTAAAATCCTTTTTTCAAATATTTCATATTTTTGCCCGAGAATGAATTTATCAAGAATAGATAAACATTATTTTTTTTATTATAATATGCATTTTAAAAGACTAACATTGAACGTCAAAGGAAAAATAATTTAATATATATACACTTGCAAATGTTTTCCTTTATATAACACCGTTTTCGCAATCCGCTGTTATTCCTGCATAACATCATTATGGGTCAAGAGGTCAAAGTAGCGCATGAATAATAATCACTACTTTTTCTATGTGGTCAAATTAACCGACTTGTGCTGAAACACACCTATTAGATATCGTAATGAAAACATAATTTAGGCATAAAAAATAAACGTATCTGTATTTTGTTATACGAAATTTTATTCATTCATTTTCTTCAAAAATAAAACATTAATTGCGGGGAATAAAAAATTCATGCAAAATAGGCCTGTAAACAGATTAATGTTTATGGATCGGCATCGTAACGAGGCGTTCTTAATAAATTACAATTGTAATTTGTCAAAGGAGTTAATTCAGTTAAAATTCATTTCTGACTTCATTACAAGCCTCGATTAAAATCGCAAACGCAATATCACAGACCTTTCGTGTTTAGTCCATTCACGGATCACGGTCAAATTTAACTCCTTGTGCTTCTCTGTCCGTTTTGTTCCGTAAAAAGAAATTAGAAGTTAAAGTTGCTTTCCTCTATAATGTCGGAGAAAAATTATTATGCTCTTGAATCTGATTTTGGGATAGAATTTCCCCTGAAAAAGCCTAAGTATACTCTAACTCAATTTTCAATCGCTTTGTTTTCAAATTTCCAAACGCTCTGCGACTTCAACAGAAGTGGTACTATTCCGCCAAGCTTCAATCATTTTTACGAGTTGATGGAATCAACTCAGTTATGTCAGTGCTCAGGGGTTCCCCATGTATCGAGTCGAAGCACATTTTTTGTTTTGAATATATTGTATACATATGGTCATATTTTGGGGGGATATTTTTGAAACTTGGATAAAATATGAATAAATACTTGGGTTTTTATTATCCATGAGTGCTTATTTACTTTAATAATTGGCAATGATTAATTAGAAAAATATTATCAATCCGCGAGAAAAAATGGTGTTATGAAAATGTAGCGTCAAAAGTGAAATATCTCTCAGAATATTTTTTGAAATATATATAACATATTAGAAAACATATAATAAGAAACAAACTGTAACATTTGTTCCAAGAATTTGACGTATTTGAACTTTAGATAGACCACTATTTTTACATGATTGACGTAACTGGTGGTACCAAAATAACTACCTCTTATTGCGCTGTTTTCCCGCGTTAGCGGTAAATTGTTCAAAGGGAAAATGAAATGTAAAAAAAATAGGTCTCTAGATGTAAGCCATTTTTGTCAGTATATACATCAATTAATGTATATAATTGTTACTAATTGATTAAACCATATAAACACATATTGCTTAAATAATCACTTTGATTTCATACAAATTATTATGGAAATTTTGATAAGTAGACGTATGTATCAATACGCGACACGCTGTCCGTGTTTGTAAACAAAGTGTCGAGGGAGAAGATCAGCAGTCTCGAAGTTAACAATCGAAGAATCTACACCTTAAAGTGAGCAGTTCAGCTTAAAGTGAGCAGTACCAGTTGAAAAGGTAATTTATATTCCACTATTTGTGAAATGCCATTTCAGAGAGGCCTGACAAGTCGTTCCTATTGTTTGTTTGGAATTTATGTACTCGGCCGTGGCGTGACTTCGTCCATGCTCATGTCAGTCATGAAGCTAGCGATTTTTGAATAATTATCAGCGACCTATATAAGTTCCTGTATTTATCGATTGAATGGATATGTTTATCAGGGATAGCGATACTGTTTAATGTGTACAATTTTAGAAAGCCTATTATTTACAAATTATCGAGAAATAAATACTGCGTGATTTTATACGGGATATACATGAAATGTGTCAGTGGGTGTACGTGTTAGACTTTTAACTGTTTAATGGGTATTTTTTGGGAAATATATTGAATTTAAACAGTTATTTTCTTTCAATAGTTATCAATGTGAATAAGTAGAGTGTATATTAGTAAGCAGTTGTTCAGCCCATAATTATAGTCCCTGTTCTTGTAAATCTGTTTCACAGCAAGAGCTTATCACATAGCTACAGTCTGTAGATATTGAATTACACATCAAGCATTGCAAATATAGGGGTCCCGGGTGGTTTCAGCTTGGGTCTCCAGCTGTGCAATTTTTGCAGATGCTTGTCTGATAAATTCCTTACAGAATACTTATGTACATACAGTATATGCAAACAAAGTGTATGAGGAAAAATTTGCAGTGCTCTTTTACATGTATTAACGAAATATAAAGAATGTTCAATTCACTTCAGTATATATAATTCAGAGTTTCATGTCATAGAGAAGAGTTACAAATCTAGACTGGAAAAAATCAAGAAGATGTAATATTTATTTTGCATATAACTAAAAGTCCAGGAGTTGAAATTCAAGAGTGGCAAATATCATATATCGATACTAATAAATGAAAATCAAGGAGTGGAATTTCAAGTGTTGAAAAAATCAAGAAATTGAGTTTTTATGCTGCACATAACTGGAAGTCTAGAAGTTGAATTTTCAAGAGTGGCATATAAGACAACTGTATATGAATGAAAATCAAGGAGATGAGTTTCAAGTGTTGGAAAAAAATCAAGAAAATGAAATATTTACTTTGCATATAACTGGAAATCGTTCAAATCAAGGAGTTGAATTTCAGAAGTGGCATATGAATATATAAATAAAGATCAAGGAGACAAACTTTAAGTGTTGAAACATTCAATGTGTATGTAAATGAAAGATTTTGAATTAAAAAAGTGGTTAAATATTCATTTATTTTAAAGAGCTAATATTTATGGGTTAATGCTAAAAATTTTCCCTTGATATAGGGGTTCCATTTTGATATAAAATAAAAGAAAGAAATTGGCCCTATAAGATTCTTAGAAGAAGAAAAAATGGAAAATTCAGATAATTATACCTTGAGAAATAGGAGAAAAAGAGCAAGTGATAGTAATAATACAGAAGAAAATGTTGGCAATAAAAGACATGCACACACTAGTGCAAGCGGTAATTATGAAAGCAAAATGAATAAGTCTAATGAAATATTAGAAATTCAATGTGTTGCAGCTATGATGCATCAAGGATCAGAGGATTTTTCAGAATTAAGTAGAGGCAGGCAGTGTGTTGCCAATGCACTAGCAAGTATAGCATTCAAAAGTTTGCCGGGAAAAGAAGTTGAAAAATGGGATTCAGATGATCTCCATTTTTTGCTTTATAAGGGTGATGAGCTTTACAGACACACACGTCGCAAATGTTTATTTCCTTATTTACATCCGAGTGATCTTCCAAAGGGTATATGTTTTTCTGATAAACTTTTGAAATTGACCATTCAGACTACATTTTCTGGGGACATGAGTAGTTCATTCCAAGATAATACCCCATTTTATTCTCTGCCAGCAGCTTTAAACTGTTGTCTTGCAGATGGTTCATGTTCTGGGATTTTAGTTTGTAAAGAAAGTGCTGTTGCAATATTCTATTCAAACTCTGATTTTCATGTATTTGATCCTCATGCTCGTGACAAGTTTGGAAATCCATGCTCAAATGGTTCAGCAGTACTACTCACAGTTCAGAATTTTTTACAACTTCAAATTCTATTGCGAAGAATATTTCATGTTGATGGAAGTAGTACTTTTGACTTGCATCAAATTAAAACATCTTGTATGGGTAAAAATTCTTTTTTGCGCATAAAAGATCGATTATGTTTATCAAATATTGACAGTTGCACTGCTTGTTCAAATGTTTCAAAGTTCCAGGATGATTATACTGGACATCCAAATGTAATTGAGAACTTTCACAGCTCTGTCAGTACCGGCCCTTCATTTGTATGTAAAAGTTGCACACAAACATGGTTTAAACACTCTGTTAAAAAGGCTACTGGTATTTCAGAGGACTTTCTAATGTATTGCTCCTTGAATTCAGATGATATACTATGCCACACATGTTATAGACATTTAAAGGAAAAGAAGATTCCCCCATGCTCATCAATGAACGGTTTAAAATTTCCTGTCAAACCTTCAGAGCTTGATTTAACACATTTAGAAGAACGTCTCTGTGCACCAAGAATTCCATTTATACAATTACGGGAAAAGCCAAGGGGTGGACAACTAAGTATAACTGGAAATGTAGTTAACGTTCCGCTGATGTTACAACAACAGTAAAGAAACTTCCAAGAGTTCTTAGTCAAAACGAAACCATACCATTGAAATTCAAACGTAGTCTAAATTTTAAGCATTCCATTGCATTTGAAAGAATTGGTCCAAACAAAGTAAAAGCCGCAGCAAAATGGTTAATGCAAAACAGTGCATTGTTTCAAAGTGAAGGAATAGAAATTGATCAGGAATGGGAATTTCAAAACCAAGAATATGAAAGTGATGAAAATTCTGAGGAAATTTTAATGTCTAAATCAGGTAATGATTGCTTGACTGATTCATGGACTGAAGATACAAATCTTGAAGACAGACCTTCTGGAAATACAGATACCATGCTACAAAGCATAGATTTTCGAGAGTTTAATCAAATTTTGAGTGTGGCACCTGGAGAAAACAATACCCCACTAAGCATATTCCAAGATAAATATTCAGAATTTCTTGCATTCCCTGCCATTTATTGTGGATAATCAAGACCAGACAATGCTTCAAGACTTGTTCCTCTACATTATAGCACTATATGTAAATGGGAATTGAGAAATATTGATAGGCGATGTGCAACATGTATACCAAATTTGTTTTACAAGTTGAAAAAATTGCAAATTAAACAAATTCAAGACAAGGTCATGCTGGCAATCCGTAAATGCAAAATGAAAGGTAAAAAGTATACAGCACAGATTCTTGATTCACAAACTGCTCAGTCAATTGTAAAATTAAATGAAGGATATCAAGTCTTGCGAACATTACGGGGATCTCCTCCTTACTGGGAAAAGGCCAAAAAAGACATTTTTGCCATGATAAATCAATTAGGATTACCAACATGGTTTTGCTCATTTTCAGCTGCTAAAACAAAGTGGACACCTTTACTGAAAACTTTAGGTGAGCTGATTGAAAATGTTTCAGATACAGATGATGAGATCTTGAACATGAGCTGGGAGCATAAAAGTAAATTAATTAAGGCCGATCCTGTAACATGTGCAAGATATTTTGATTACAGATTTAGCAAGTTTTTCTCGGATGTTTTGTGTACTGAGATACATCCTGTTGGCCAAATTCAGGACTTCTTCTACAGAATTGAATTTCAGCAGAGAGGTTCCCCTCATGTCCATATGCTTCTTTGGATTAAAGATGCTCCAAACATGGTAACTCATGAAAAGAAAGAAATAGAAGAATTCATCAACAAGTATGTCACATGTAACAAAGATGGAGCAGACAGTTCACTTGTGAACTATCAGACACATAGGCATGCAAAAACATGTATGAAAAAAAACCAACCAATATGTAGGTTCAATTTTCCTATCCCACCAATGCCATACACTATTATCCTTTCACCTTTAGATGACGAAGATGAAAATTTTGCTGCTGCCTCTGTCACTTTCAATGATATCTGTGCATATCTGAACTCTGATGCATTTAAAGGAAGTGATTTAACATTTGAACAATATTTGTCAGTATTGAATGTAGAAATTGAGACTTACTTTCATGCTATTCGATCATCTCTGAAACAAGACAGAGTATTCTTGAAAAGGAGCCCAAAAGATAGTCGAGTAAATGCATACAATCCCATATTACTTGAAAGCTGGCAAGCAAACTTGGACATCCAATTTGTTTTGGCTCCATATGCATGTGCAACATATATTGTTTCATATATATCAAAGGGGCAAAGGGGAATGTCAAATTTGCTTCGCCATGCATGTGAAGAGGCTCGAAGGAATGAATCTGATATTCGTCAACAGGTTCGCAAAATAGGAAAACAATTTTTAACTCATGTTGAAATTGGGGCTCAGGAAGCAGTTTATATTGTTCTTCAAATGCCTTTGCGCCACTCTTCAAGGTGTATAACCTTTATAAACACTTCACCACCTGAGGAACGTGTAGTATTATTGAAGCCAATACATGTTTTGGAAGATTTGAAAGATGACAGCACTGACATTGAATCAGGCAATATTTTGACTTTATATCAACAAAGACCCAAAATAATAGAAGGATTGTGACTGGCAGACTTTGTATCACAGTTCTCTGTAAAGTATAAAACTGCAAAGAATAAAAAAGCATTGAATGAAGAATTTTTACCTGAAAATGAATATGAAGACGATATGTCAGAGGACTATCATTATGCCCCATTAGAAGCAGTAGAGCTAGCCCAAAGTTATGTGTACAAAAATGGTGTAGAAATTATTCAAAGGAAAAAAACGATGTGTTCTCAGATGGGTTCATTTTGATAAAGAAACGGATTCAAAAAAATATTATCGTGAACATCTTATGCTGTTCATTCCATGGCGTAATGAGGAAAAAGATCTGATTAAAACTTTTGCATCCTTTCAGGAAAGCTTCCAATCTTGCAGATTGCAAGTTGAAAAAAAACTGAAGGAATACCAAAAAAGAGAAATCAATATAAATGATGTAGAGCAAATGTTACACTGTATGGATGATAATGCATGCTCTGAGTATATTGCTCCTGGTTGTGAACATCAAGATGAGATCGACAAAGAGGAAGGAGATACATTATCAGAGAAGTATGGTTGTTTTGATCCAGGAAAACATGCACCAGAGTATGATATTGGGCTTGACATTGGGATTGTTCGAAAACAACTAGAAGAAGACATATCTCAGCTTGGAGAAATGGATGATTATTCATATAGGAAAATGGTGAGAAGTTTAAATGAGCAACAAAAAGAGTTTTTCAACCATGTAATGCATTGGCTAAAAACAAGGATAAATCCATTATATGTTTTTCTGACAGGAGGAGCTGGTGTTGGAAAAAGTGTTGTTACTAGGGCTCTATATCAAGGGTTGCTGAAATATTATTCGCACCAGTTAAATGAATCCCCAGACACGTTTCATGTTTTGTTATGTGCACCAACTGGGAAAGCAGTTCACAATATAAATGGTGCTACCATACATTCATCATTCTGTATTCCTGTTGGACAAGGATTTGCATATAAGCCACTTGACATGCAGCAGTTGAATACTCTAAGAACAAAATATATGCATTTGAAAGTTCTTATCATTGATGAAATATCCATGGTAGGCCAAAACATGTTCAATTTTGTAAATTTGAGGCTGCAAGAAATAAGGGGCTGTCCAAAACCCTTTGTGGGTGTGAGTGTGATTACAGTAGGAGATTTATACCAACTGAAACCAGTCATGGATAAATGGATATTTTTCCAATCTGAGCGATATTATGGTCAGTTGGGTGCTAATCTGTGGAAGGACAATTTTCACAATTATGAACTGACAAAAATAATGCGACAAAAGGATGACAAGGAATTTGCAGAATTGTTAAACAGACTACAAGAAGGAAAGCACAATGCAGATGATATTGATGTTTTTAAAATGCATGTAACAGAAGATGATGCTGAGGTCTCTGATATACCACATATGTACACAACAAGAAAAGAAGTAGAAATGTATAACACAAGGGTGTATGATATTGCACAAGTGAATATGAAAATTGAAATTCAGGCTATTGACTGGGTAATTGGCACTTCAGATTCAAAAATACAATCTAGAGTTGTGGATCGAATCCCAGTTGAAAATTCTAAAACCATGGGATTGTCATCTATACTTAGACTAGTTCTAAACATTCCGGCTGAAATAACAAACAATGTAGATGTTCAGGATGATATAACAAATGGAGCTTCTTGCATAGTGAAGCATTTTGATTTTAGAGTAGAGGGATCTAACAGATGTAGCATCATCTGGGTTGAATTTATTGAAAAAGAAATTGGAAAAGCAATGAGGACAAAATTAGCAAGATTGTACAAACCTGATATAAATAAAACATGGACACCGATCTTGGAAATAACCAGAATATTTAAAATCCACATGAATGGAATGGAATGTTGAATACTCTAAGAACAAAATATATGCATCTGAAAGTTCTTATCATTGATGAAATATCCATGGTAGGCCAAAACATGTTCAATTTTGTAAATTTGAGGCTGCAAGAAATAAGGGGCTGTCCAAAACCCTTTGTGGGTGTGAGTGTGATTACAGTAGGAGATTTATACCAACTGAAACCAGTCATGGATAAATGGATATTTTTCCAATCTGAGCGATATTATGGTCAGTTGGGTGCTAATCTGTGGAAGGACAATTTTCACAATTATGAACTGACAAAAATAATGCGACAAAAGGATGACAAGGAATTTGCAGAATTGTTAAACAGACTACAAGAAGGAAAGCACAATGCAGATGATATTGATGTTTTTAAAATGCATGTAACAGAAGATGATGCTGAGCTCTCTGATATACCACATCTGTACACAACAAGAAAAGAAGTAGAAATGTATAACACAAGGGTGTATGATATTGCACAAGTGAATATGAAAATTGAAATTCAGGCTATTGACTGGGTAATTGGCACTTCAGATTCAAAAATACAATCTAGAGTTGTGGATCGAATCCCAGTTGAAAATTCAAAAACCATGGGATTGTCATCTATACTTAGACTAGTTCTAAACATTCCGGCTGAAATAACAAACAATGTAGATGTTCAGGATGATATAACAAATGGAGCTTCTTGCATAGTGAAGCATTTTGATTTTAGAGTAGAGGGATCTAACAGATGTAGCATCATCTGGGTTGAATTTATTGAAAAAGAAATTGGAAAAGCAATGAGGACAAAATTAGCAAGATTGTACAAACCTGATATAAATAAAACATGGACACCAATCTTGGAAATAACCAGAATATTTAAAATCCACATGAATGGAACATATCAGGTTAAAAGAAAACAATTCCCTTTACAATTGAGTGCTGCAAAAACCATTCACAAATCCCAAGGTTCCACACTCACAGATGCAGTTGTTCACTTGGGCACAAGAAAAAATGAGCATATGCATTATGTTGGATTTAGTAGAGTTGTATGTCTGAAAAACTTGCATATTTTGCATTTAAATGAAAATAAAATCTCTGTGTCAGCATCTATGCAAGAGGAAATGGATAGGCTAAGACAAGAATGTATGCTTCAACTGTGTGTCAGAAATTTACAGGATAATTTGTCACAAGGATCTATTGTCTCATTCTTCAATGCAAGATCTCTTCGTCTTCACATTCTTGACTTAAAAGAAGATACAAGTATTCTTCCATCAGATATTATTTTTATTTCTGAGACTCGCCTCATGGCTGGTGATGATGATAATTCACTTGAGATTCAAGATTTTACATTGCATAGAAATGATTTTCCAAGCAGAGATGGAAACAGACCTTCTTATGGTTTGGCTGTTTATCTTAAAGATACCATTTTGTCTAAAGTAAAAAATGTTTAAAAAAGTAGTTTTGGGAGAATACAGGTTTTGTCAGTAAATATTGCTGTTGGAGAACATTGATTCATTGATTTTTCTGTATATTCCTCCACAAGAGAAAAGCGATGAGGTGAAAAAATCATTAAGAAACATCGTAAAAACTCATGCAAGTAATCCAAATGCCATTGTATTAGCTGGTGATTTTAATGTTGATAACTCAAAATCAGATACATTTGCCAAATATATGTTGAAAGAATTTAATTTACGATATTTGCAGACTGGCAGCACCGCAGACTATGATTCTGCTTTAGACCATATTTACACAAACATACTACCTATTCAGATTAATTTTTGGGGTACGCTAGAGTCATATTACTCTGACCATAAACCAATTTATGTCTCACTTAAATAGTCAGTTTGATATGAACTCGAGTCAACTTAGCCATTCAAAAAGTGTAGTTTAATTCCCCATTGATATTAATAGAACACTCGCAGAAGACTGAATATTAAATTACAGTAACTTTCATGTTAAATTTTTACTGATATTTAAGTTTTTCTCATGAAAATGTTGCTTTTACTAGTATGTGAAAAATACTCATTGTATTCATAAACTTCACAGTAAACCTTGTTTTTACTTCTTTTTAGATGCTTAACATAGCAAAGCTGAAAAATTCCAAAAGCAATAAGCCCTACACACTGCCCTTGAAAGCAAGATTTGGTGGAGTGAGTGGAACTATGAATTATCAGGTTGATGGAGGAGAAAAAAAGGAGTACAAAATCATAGGAGTTGCTGACAGCACTGGAGCCATCAAGTGCATCCTGTATGACGGAACAAAAGAAAACACATTGCAGAAAGGAAACTCAGTAATTCTCATGAATTACATCTTCAAAACGGAGCCATCAGAGTCCATAATCTTAACCAAAAACTCCAAAGTAATGAAGACTTCCAACTTGGAAGTCAGCCAAGAACTGCTGGACAGGGCGAAATTAATCGCCAATCCGCCACCAGCAGAGACAATTCCAATCAAAAAGGCAAAGACCAGTCCAGTAAAAACCCTGGTCTCCATTCAAGGTCGAGTTGTTTCAGTAAGTCTATTTCTTTTTTTGTAAATTTGGATATGATATAACGGAAAATGCATAAGTGTTACAGAAAGATTTTGAAAATTGTAATTGATTTTAAATAAATAACACAGGGAAAAATTTAGTGTGACATTGATGTGTCTTCATTATTTCAGGAAGATATGATTAAAACAGTTAAAGTCAAAGGAAATGATGTGCAAGTGAAATCTGTAACTTTAAAAGATGAAACGGACTGTGTAAAGGTGTCGCTGTGGAGAAATCTATCAGATTCAGCAGCAGTTGGAAAATTCCTGAGTTTCACTGATGTAGTTGTCACAAGTTTCAATGATGAAGTTTCTGTCTCAACAACATCAAAGACAACCATTCAGGTATGATTATAAATTCTACTTGCTTTAAAGAAATAACATAATCTGATATAGGTAGTGATAATTGCAATTAAACTAAAGTATGAAATTATATTTCTTATGCTTGTATCATGTATTAATACAGCATGAAGAATATAAATAATATTATACACTCTAACTTCTGATCACAAAATTCAATAATTTGAATGTGAAAAATATTTTTCCAATTTTTTTCATATTTCTCTATTTAGGAAAAAGAACCACCAACCTCAAGTGTGGAAGGGACTGTTGTTGGGTATGAGGTTGGTGACAACTGCTTCACAGTACTCTTTACAATTGGAGAAGATTTCCAAACTTACACAATTGCTTTGGACACTCTTGTTGAATTCCTTGAATGTACCAATGAAGAAGTGGAGAATACGTTGCAACAGAAACTACCATTCTCCTGCAGACTACAGGTTAAGGATAACTATGTAGAGTCAATTACAAATTAAACAATGGTATTGTTGTTTGACACTATTAATTGTTGGAAGTCAATGATTAAAGTTCAGTGCTTCAAAACAAGATTATTTTGTACTGATGGATTGATATAATGTTCTCAGGATGACCATATTGTGTTCAACTAGAAACTTAAATATTCTTTTAAAATAATTGTTGTATTTCAGTTTTGTAAATTTATAATCTTGGTTGTGATATTCTTTTCCATCAGCCATTTTCCTATTTTTCACATTTACACCTTTTTTATATTTTTTGCTGAAGTTAAAAAATGAATGTTAATGGTACGCTTACAATTTATGATATTCTACTTGTGTACTATTCAAATTTTTCTAAACACTAATATCTACAAAACATGAATTGTGATGACATATAACCAATTTTAATTGTATTTTAATCAACCCTTTCTGATATCATTTTAAGTTTATTACTGCATTTACTGGTTATTTGATGCACTTTTTACATGTTTGCATCATTTTAATTTTTACCTTTGTGTGTTGAACTCTTGACATTACAGTTGTTTTTGTGGATAGATGTACTATCTTTTTTTATTGTTTCCTTTTTGAGTAGTTAAATTCTACTGTTGTTTGAACTGTTAGTTGAATGTATGAGCAGAAGTAAATGTAATGTTTGAAAGTATGGATACCTTTTCATTATTTAGGTTCATTGCTGCATTTACTGGTAATTTAATGCACTTGTTTACATGCTTGCATCATTTCAATTTTTGGATTCTTGACATTATTTGTTTTCCTGTAGATAGATGTACACTTTTTTATGTTTCCTTTTAGAACAGTTACATTTTACTTTGTTGTTTGAACTGATGGCTGAATACATGTCTGAGCAGAAGTAAATGTAATATCTAAAAGCATGAATACTATTTCATTATTTTTGATATTATACCTGAGTAACTATACTGTTTTTAATATGCAATTTTTATATCCTTTGCAAGTTTTATTGTGCACAACTATCTTGTGTGATACTTTCTAAAGTTAATTAATGCTTGTTAATGACAATCACAAATATTTCATTTTTTGAAAAACAGAGTTTTTTTAACCTAGTTTACTTTTGAAAATATAACCAGTTTATACCCTATTGTAATCAAGCCTGTCTGATCCCATTTTGGGTTTATTATTGGATTGGATATATGCACTTGTATACTTGCATGCATCATTAGAAGTTTTTTTTTCATTTTTTTTTTTGGGGGGGGGGGTTGTGTTGGAACAACTGATATTATTTGTTTATGTGTAGATAGATTTGTTATTTCTTTGTTTTTCTTCTAGAATAGTTAAATTTTTCTTTATGTATACTGATGGTAGAAGGCATCACTCATTGGACGTAAAGTGCATGTAATAAGTAGTAGTTTTGATAGCACTGATTCTTTTCTCAATATTCGATATGAATATCTGTTGTTCTTTTGAAAGTGTTTAATTGAAATTGTTTATGCATATATGATGAAAAAATACTGTTAGTTATTGTATACAATTCATCTCAACTTCTTATTCTGCTTTTGCTTTTACTTGCAATAATTGTGTTAAACTACAACTATTAAACATTTTGGGATTTTTTTGTTTAAATTGTTGGTATTTTACTTAAATGTCTCATCTTAAATATAAAAGTTTTTATTTGTTTGTTACTTAAAATGTCTAGTCATTTTGAAACAACTTTTATGAAAATTGATAATCAGGAACTGTAATTTTATGGCCACTGATGTCAATATTGGTGCTACTTTTTTTTAATTGTTAATAAACCAGTTACTTTAAATCTATATATGAGTCTATTTGTTTTTTTCCCTTTTCATTAACTTTTGGGATCGATTGCCGACATACAATTGTGATACAAGAGTTATAGAAATGAATTTGCAAATAGAATGACTCCATAAATCTGATTTATAATCCTGTTGCACTATTATCTGTAAAGGGTCCTATCTATTAAGCTTATAATACTTGCATAATATTTTACTTGACAGCATTCCAAATACGGAATTGAAACTCTTGTTCATTTGAAACAAGGGGATTATTCAATACCATCAACTCGTATCAGTACTTTCAGTACTTTGATTTTTTTTCAATTGTACAAGTGAATTTTCTTTTTTGTTTCACTTTATTATAATAAAAAAGTGTTTTCTTCCAAAAAGTATTGTCATTTTTATTTATCATGATAATCAAATACTTGCAACATTGTTGTACTATTTTTTGTAACGTCATCTTAATCGAAGCGGCTTTCTAGGTCATCACAAAAAAAAAGTATGAAGCGTTGTTATTGTCATAATTTGCAACAGATGTAAAGATAAGAAATAAGGTATCATTTTTGGATGTATATTGGGATATAAATACGGGTTGGTACGTGATCAAATCTTCAATAAAGCCTTTCGGGCTTTATGGGATTTGATCACGTGACCAACCCGTATTTATATCCCGATATACATCCAAAAATACTTTATTTCTTAAATAGACGATGCACGTATAAAATTTACAAAGCCTAATACATGTATATTTAATTTAATTCAATTCTGAAATAGGGGTGGGAGCTAATATACATAGACGTTAAGGCTACATCTTATTCGTAAGTTGAAAAAAGACATGATTTAGTATTTTTAACATAAAATTAGGCTAAGCCATATAATTAGATAGCATTCACTGAGGAAACTCATCTAATATATTAGCGGGAAAGGTTAGGTTTAGGAGAGCTAAACTATTAAACATTTTTTTTTTTATGTGCGGATCGAGAGGTAAGGCCCCTTAAAGTACTTTTGATAAACTTACCAAAATAATGCCTTGGACCCCCTGGGAAGCTTAATTATCCGACCCCCCCTCCCTCTTTGTAACGGCATTTTTTTCAGTATGCATATCGTTTTATCCTAACTGCCACAAAGGCAACATGCATTTACCTATTACATCAACACATTAGACATTCTTGGATCAAAACTGTGTAAAATGTAAAAGGTTAAATCTAGAATTTTTCTAACATCTTCTAACAGCATTTGGTAAACCTTGATTATATTGTACAATAAAAACAACAATGATTACTATTTACTTTTGCTGCTTTTATAAGTATACAGAAGTCGGTCATTCGGTTAATTTTACCTGACATTTAAGCACTAACCTTTCACTACTAATTCATAAAAGTACTGACATTCCCATTTTTTACTGATAAACTTAGACATTTACTGACAATGTGCTGACATTACTGATAAACTTAGAAAAGTACTGACGTTTCTACTGACGGTACTGAGAAACTTAGAAAAGTACTGACAAACTTAGACAGTACTGATAAACTTAGAGAAGTACTGACACTTTTTACTGACGGTACTGAAAAACTTAGAGAAGTACTGACAAGTACTGATAAGTACTGACACCATTGTTCTTATTCCCGCTAGAGCTTAAAAGGTGTGAAATTGTATTAAATAATGTATTTTTAATTATAATAATGAGTTAAACGATTAATTAATTAACTTAATAATAACATTTTACTTTAATGAAAATGTCAATTTTTTTAATATGTAATTTTATAAGTGAAGGAAAAATTGAGCCTTGTTTATTGAAAAAAAGAAACTGGCGGATTTTATAATTCTTATGTTGTTAGCTTGAGTTCTGGTAATTATTAAGAAACGAAAAGTCAGTAAAAAATTGACACTCTTGAGCTGATCATCAATTAACTTGATCACCCATAACAACATCTAGTTTATTAGCATTCAATCTACCCGTATTACCCATGCACGGATTTACGGGGGATCTGACCCCCCCCAACTTGTGCACCCTCCATGAAAAAATCTAATTTCTTAAATTTGCATAAATAATAAATATTGCTCAGACCACCCCCCCCCCCCCCCCCGGGAAAACATAAACAACATGATTTTGGGGTCCGCGCATTTTACATAGTAAATTAATGCGCTGTGTTTCCGTACTATTATCATGTGGGCATTTTCACCCTTCTAAACAATTTCTATTTTTGGACATTTATTTCATATTTTATATTTTATAATATTTAGTTCATTCATAATGAACATGATCCGAACTTTGTCTTACATTCCATTACATGTACTTTTCTTTACCTATTGTCAGAAATATTTACTTACTTACTCTGAAGAGTATACATTCTTTTACTATTGATAACTTTTTCTTTGAACACTTGTGAAATCAATTAGTGTCACGCAAATCAAATGAAGCCGATTTATTTAGAGTAACTCGTTAAACAAACTTAATTCACACCTATGTCATTTTCCTTTTTCTTCGATTTAGAAGCTAAATGCCGAAGGGTAAATTGTCCCTTTTGATGTCAGCTTTTAAGCCAATTGCGCTTCACACTTTGTTTTTACAATTGTTGACAAGATTAACTCAGGGCTGGACAGGGGACGCTATCTTGCTTTGTCCGATCACTTTTTCCTCGGACGGCAAGAAATAAACATCTAAACTTATATTCATCGTCTCCTGTCCTATTTTCAGGTAATGTAACCTTTTACTTAATTATTTTATTTTAACGTTATTTAATGTAACATTTTCTTTTTACAATCATTTTTGTGAATGCCTTGTTTGTGACTTCATATTGACACTTTATTTCGGAAATGTTTTATTTTTGAATTTGTTGTTAAGTCTTTTCGTTTCATTATTTGCGGTTTTCAAATCCTTAAGACTAATGCCTTTTAAATATTGATTTTCTTGTTTTATCTTAATTTCCAAATTTATTACCTGTTCAAATTTGTTAACCGGAAAGTTATTATCCGTCTCTTTCGGCTTTAATGGTTATAATCGCCTTCTGTGCAAAAATGAAAATAGACGCCTGCGACTCTTTTGTCTTAACTGTGATCGGTGCCCAATATGCAAGTTTTACCTGTGTAAGTAACTTTGTTTGATGTTTTTACATATGCATTTAGTTAGATTTTGTCATGTTTATTTGATGATGCTTATTTACCAGTCCTTTTTATGGTCATGAGTACATGTGCACTTTTCATGAGGTCTTTTTGTAAACAAGTAGCAGTGTAGCATTTTACCTGTAGCGTTCTTTGCATAGCTTTTATGTTTTGTATGTGTAGTATATACTTTATTTTTCGGGGTTGCCGCACTCTTTGTTTGTGTGTTTGTTTAGTACTTTAACACCCCCCCCCCCCAGCTCTATCTTGACACCGGAAGCTGTTCACCGGAAGTCTTTGTAATAATGTAAACAAAACCATGTGCTAATGTTTTGGTGTATTCTTTATTAAAATTAAGTCCTTTTACAATGCCAAGTGAACTTTATCATTTGAGTAAATTTCCCCATTTAAAGTAAATTTCCCCATTTAAAGTTAATCCCCATTTTAAGTTAATTATCATTCATATTTCAATTTCATTTTGATATTTAATTTCCCCCTTTCAATATTGTGATAGACTTTCATTTAATTTCACTTCAGTCCTGTGATGTTGAGTATGTGTTGTTTTTATTAAGGTGCCCTTACACTTGAAATTATAGTGTCACCTCATATTCCTTTATTACAGTGACTGTATAATGCGTCTTGGGCAATGTCCTTTTTTTATAATCAAATGTGTAAGAATTGTCTTAATGGTGATCTGTGCACATGTTACTGCAAGCCACCCCATGTTTGTAATATTTAAAGTGGCATTGCTGGTATTATTTTTGTGATTATTAATGATTGTCTTTACACAACACTTTTTCCTCGGACGGCAAGAAATAAACATCTAAACTTATATTCATCGTCTCCTGTCCTATTTTCAGGTTCAACATATTACGACACTTGACAAAATTAAAAATATCACCCGAAAATCGGTGATAAAGTGGTGGAGTTAATCCAACGATTCCCAATGCAAAACAACTCGCAGAAAAAGAATAGACCAGTGAACTACACCATCAAAACCAGAGCAACGACATCTTTAGAAGAACAAACCTATCTCCAAACAGTACAGGACACTGAACAATCTAGAGAACCCGAAATTCAAACAGCTGACAACAATCTCCAGGAAACCGAGGACCATTCCAATCAAACTGGTGCTGTTGAATCCAATCCAACTGCTGACACTACAACAGAGCCACAAATTTCAACAACAGACAACACAGTTGAAGAAACAGTGGAACATCAAGATCAGACAAGTGCTGAACACTTAAACAACGACGAACCTTCTAACACAAACACAGAACGTATTTTTTCCGACCACCCAATAATGGCTACTGGATTTAGCCTCCCTAAATTCAACGGATCAGAGTCACCTGTGATCTGGCTTTCCAAACTTGACGCGTGGCAAAAGTTCCATAACTATGCCGATCAGAAAATCCTTGCCATGCTACCCTGTGCATTAGAAGGAAGTGCTAGTACATGGTTCCAAACCTTGCAACCTCCCTGCAACTCGCTAACAACATTTAAGAAACAACTTACGGACAGATTTCAACCCATTTTGTATGGCATGCCATTGATGGGAATCCGACAAGATCATAGTGAAACAATGGACCAGTATCTTGAGAGAGCTGAGAGAATCAGCATGATACATGACATGGCAGAACTTTACAAAGTGCAAGCCATAGCATCAGGATTACTTCCTCCTTGGCGTGGGAAAGTTCTCTCCCGAGAACCGAAGAGTTTTCCGGAACTAAGAAACACTGTGTCCAAAGTTCAAGTCGAACTCAGTGACCTTCCGCAGAATTTGAACCATTCCAGTGACCACAGCCTTGCTAACCTGTGCACCACCCTTGCGACCCAAATGACGGAACTGACGAAAAGCATTAAAGCCGATATAAGTGCGCTTCGTGTGAACAGTGAACCTGACCACTCCTCACAGCAGCGTTGGACCAACCAGCATGGTGGACGACCACGGTACCACAACAATCGCAGAGACATGAGCCAGAGATCCAGACAGTACGAGAGAGAGCCACGAGAGTACGAAAGCTGTAAAGGATGTGGTAAGTCATGTCCTATTAGAGAAAAGTGTCCAGCTTTTAACACCAAATGCACATACTGTTTCAAATGGCACCATTATGAAAGTGTTTGTTTCAAAAAACAGCGACTTTTTAACAAAGGCACCTTCACCAACACTAACCCTCACTCTTCTAGTTAGGGGCACGCGCCTGTCCCTAGCACGGATAGGCACCCAGATAACAGTTCTCATGCAGTAGTCTCTCCGCGCAGTGCTAACTCTACCCCTACAACTAACAAGTCTAACACTAAACCCTCAACCACTAACAAATCCAATACCCCAGCTAAAACCAACCCTCAATCTCATAGTGTTAGTCTTATTATGCCTGTGGAGAAAAATACTGTTGCTATCTCTATCTATGGTCATTCCATAAAAGCATTAGTGGACACAGGAGCAAGCATATCCTGTGTAAGTTCTGATCTTATACCCAAACTTGGTATAAACCCCAGTCAGTTGAGTCCGTCTAATGTTAGGGATGCTGTTGCTGTTGGCGGTGAAAGACACGCTAGTCTTGGTGCTATATCCTTACCCATCTCCTTTGATGGGCCTCTCATCTCTCATACCTTTCATGTCTTCCAATCATTTAATCATCCTTTGATCTTGGGTCTCGATTTCCTCAACAAAAATGATGGCATCTTCAACGCTGAAAACAGTACCTTATACCTCAGAGATCCAGATGATCACACAGCATTCTCCATCGACACCAACACTGGGTTTGCTAGAGTTCTCTATACAACTACTGTTCCACCAAATTCTGTTGTTTCGGTGCAAGTGTTTATTACAAACATACCAAAACACAAGACTGTACTATTAGAACCATGTGCACAGCTACCACAACGCAGTCTAGCAGGAGCAAAGTGTCTTGTTGAAAACACCGGAAAGGCATTCATGCAGATCATCAACCCATCCAACAAACCAATCAGACTCAATGCTACAACACCAATTGCATCTGCATCCATTGTGAATGAAAAGACAATTTATTCCCTTGACACACCATCAACAATTTCAAAACAGAACACCGACTCGCAATCCAAAGATCCAATACACTTCGACCTTCAACATACATCCCTCTCTGATGTTGAAAAAGATCTTCTTACGTCCTTTTTGTCGAAACACAGAGCTGTCTTTGCAACTGACTTACATGAATTAGGAGAAGCTAAGACTCAACCACATCGCATTGACACAGGAGACGCGCATCCTATTCGACAAAGATTCTACAGACAATCTCCACATGTCAACGCCGAAATGAATCGACAAATAGAAGAGATGTTGTCTACTGGTATCATCGAAGAATCCAGCTCCATGTGGCAGAGTCCGGTGGTAATGGTGAAAAAGAAAAACGGCCAACTGAGATTTGCGGTGGATTACAGAAAACTAAACGCAGTAACCAAGCAATTCACATTTCCGCTTCCCCGACTCGAAGATGTGTTCGATACCATAGGATCTTCCCAGGCCAAATTATTTTCTACACTAGACCTCGCTTCAGGATTCTGGCAAATTCCAATGGACAGTGACACAAAACATAAAAGCGCTTTTGTTACTCCTTCTGGTGTTTATCAATGGAAGCGCATGCCATTTGGACTAGTGAATGCTCCAGCTAGCTTTCAAGCTCTCATGACACAAGTTCTCCGTGGCCTAAATTGGAAAACCTGTCTCGTTTATGTGGATGATATTCTTGTGTTTTCCAATTCCTTCAAGGAACATCTGCAACACCTAGAACAAATTTTCGCCAGACTGACAGAAGCAGGTTTAACCCTGAAACCTAGCAAATGTGCATTTGCTCTATCTTCAGTGAAGTACCTGGGACACGTGTTGACCAAAGACGGGATTCAGGTCGATGTTTCCAAGACTGATACTGTGCGATCCTTTCCAGTACCCCGGAATCAAAAGGAACTACGATCATTCCTTGGCCTCTGTAACTATTACAGAAAATTTGTCAAAGGTTATAGCAGAATCACCAACCCATTAACAGCCCTCCTGTGCAAAGATGCGCCATTCATATGGAGTGAGGAGTGCCAATCTGCCTTTGACAAACTAAGGACAGCATTAACAACATCTCCTGTGCTAGCCTACCCAGACCACAACAAGCCTTTCACCCTAACGACAGACGCTTCTGGATCAGCAATTGGCTACATCCTTGGACAGATTGATTCAACAGGGATAGAGAGAGTAATTGCTTATGGTGGACGCTCTCTGAACCAACATGAAAGGAAGTATCCAGTGTCTGAGAAAGAAGGACTCGCTATTGTCGAAGGCATTAAGACCTATCACGTGTACTTGGCCAGTCAACCCTTTAAAATTTTCACAGACCACGCTGCACTAAAGTGGCTGAACAATGTGAAGCAGTCCACAGGAAGACTTGCGAGATGGGCTGTTCTCCTTCAAGGGTATAAATACGAAATACACTACAAGCCTGGCAAGAAAAATGAAGTGGCAGATGCACTTTCTCGTCGCCCATACCCTGAAACCTCAGAATCCCTATCTGAATCGGAAGATGTAATTCCTTCATCTGATATTGCAAGTCTTGAGTTCAACAAAGCCTTTTATGAGACCACATTCTTTTATAAAAAATCAGAAGATTCAATTGTCTCGGAAACAACATCTCATACAGATTGTGTCTGTGCTATTGACACAAATCCATCCATAACAGAACTACAAAAAGATTGCCCTGACTTTGGACCTATGTACAAGTACTTCAAAAATGATGAATTACCTGAAGAAAAATCAAATCGTGAGAAATTACTCAGCGAATCCAACTTTTATGTGTTTCTGGACAACATACTGTACCACTACTACCAGCCCAGATCAAAAAGAGCGCGACATCCAGACAATTATGTCAAGCAGCTAGCAGTTCCACGTTGCTTAAGAGAAGATGTACTCAGGTCATACCACGACAGCTTGGCTGGAGGAGCTCACCTTGGATTCGAACGCACTTACAGAGCCATCCAACTAAAATACTACTGGCCGGGAATGTACCAGAATGTTGCAGACTATGTATGTTCATGTGATCACTGTCAATGTGCTAAGAAATCCACCCAAAATACCCATGTGCCTCTCGTCAACATGCCTGTCACTAAACCATTCAAGAGGATTCACATGGATATCCTCGGTCCTGTCACCCAAACATCCAAAGGTCACAAGTATATCCTGCTCGTTGTGGACTCCTTCTCAAAATGGCCAGAAGCATTTCCTTTGAAAACCCAGGATTCTAAAGAAATTGCTAAGGTACTTTTCCGTGAAATTTTTGCTCGCTATGGTGCACCCCGCACTCTCATCACTGATAGAGGACAAAATTTCATGAGCAAACTAGTCACAGCTGTATGTGAGCTTTTCCAAGTTACCCGCCATTACACAAGCTCATACCATCCGCAAACGAATGCAGCATGTGAGCGCATGAATAGTACCATTGCTCAGTGTATCCGAACATACATCAATGAGGATCAGGATAACTGGAAAGAGCTACTTCCTGGAATTTTGATGGCCCTAAGAATGAGTCCTTCAACTCAGTCTTCTGACCTTTCACCTCATCAAATTCTCTTTGGCTCGGAAATGGAGTTACCTTTTGACACATCTCTGCTTCCTAAAGATGGTATGAACCAAGACGCCAAAACTCATGTTGAAAATCTTATAAAACACCTCAAGATCGTTGAAAATATTGCCACTGAAAACATCCAAAATACTCAACAACGGCAAAAGACACAATACGACAAAAAAGCAGTGGACAAAGAATTCAGAGTTGGCGAATGGGTCCTACTTCACAACACCAGAGTAAAAAAGGGTCTTTCTCCAAAATTCACCAAACCTTGGGATGGACCATTTTATGTAAGCAGCCAAGGACTGAACCACACATACAAAATCATCCGCTGCTCTAACAACAAGGCCATTCGATCATTTATTCATGCAAACAGACTCAAGCCATACAACAATCCTGCTCATCGCAAACACCTAGACCCACCACCAGCTACAGAACCTATAGATGACTCACATCAGCCTGCAACTGAAGATGCTGACCACACAAATCAACCAGACGACCCAATCAGACTCAATGATGCCATACCACCTCCCAATCCTTTGGGTAATCAACCCCAAACACTCATCATCCAGTATCCCAATGGTACACCCGATCAAATTCCTTCTGATGTTCTACCAGAAGACGACACTCATTTGTTAAATCCACAACCCTATGCTCTTCCTCCTACCACACAAACAGGAGACGGTATACAAAATCAAAACCCACAACCCCCTGATGACAATGCCTCATCTGATGCTCTTCATGGATATGTGGAAAAACTTGTCAAGTACAAATACATACGAGGTAAAAAACACTTCCTTGTAAAATGGATGGGATGCCCTGATAAAACCTGGGAACCTGAAGAAAATCTGAATCCGGCTCTTGTCCAAAAATACCACATTGACAGGACACAAACAGGACGCAAAAAGAAACACAAGAAGCGCACCTGCTTTAACTAGTTTGCAATGTTTAGTTCTATTCTTTCACCCTATCCACTCTACTTTCTCTTTGACTAACATTTCTCTTGTGCTTGTGTAAGATCATATGTTAAAATTTTAACTTTTCATTTTTGTGTAATTTGTTTCAAAAATTGGACAATATTTGAAAATGTTAATTTAGTGCTTCTCAGTTCTGATCAAACCGATACTGACATTCAATCTTATTACAATGCACAACCCTCTTATACCCTTTTCTCTCCTCTCTTAGGTGAAAGCGGAACGAAACACCTGCTTTTTCTAGTTGTTCTCTTGTGTCTCAGTGTCCCTGGTTTGACCACAAATCCTGAAACCACCATCCAACGAATCAACTATGGTATCATGTTTGAAAAATCATACAACATCTTTATGGGTCAAGAAAACTGGCTTCACACCTTCCAGATCCCTTTACCAAGAAAAATCCATCTCGACGCTCTGTACTGCAACATGCCCCAATGTAAAACAGCGGGTCATATAATCAAAACCATAAACCAGCTCCGAGTCGAATGCATGGCCAGCGTCAACACCACTGTGGAGCAAATTCACCATCTCATTCCAACAACAACATTACCTCCACAAAGAACATTCTTCCGATCTTCAAGGTCAAAAAGAGGACTCTTTGATTTCGTCGGTAGGATTTCAAAGTCACTATTTGGTACAGCTACATCAGACGACATCAACACCTTGCAAAGACATATGCAAACCCTCAATAACAACAATATCAAGCTCGCACAAGCCATGGCACAACAAGACCAACACTTATCCTCATTTGTATCAACAGTCGACAAACGCTTTAACAACATCATGGCAGCGGTCCAGAAAAACCATCAAGATGCTGTTGCCTTATCTGACCTTGCACACCGTTCAATGGATGCCTTAGATCATGAATTTGCCAACTCATACTCAAACAGACCAATGCCTCAATACAGTTAGGAAAAGAACTGGAACACATAAAACTTGGAATCCATGACCTTGTGAAAGGAAAACTATCCCCATTCATCATACCAAAAGTAGCTTTACAATCTTCCATCCGACAAGTTCAAGCCATCATTTCGGACAAATTCCCCCAATTCTACATTTCCCACACAGATCCATTATACTACTATTCTTTAGGAGATTTTATTTTCACCAGACTTCATTCACATTTATACCTGACCTTGAAGATTCCAATTTCACCGTTTTTCCATCCAGTGTCGCTTTATAAAGTATACTCTTTCCCCGTTCCAATCAACTCATCTTCCAACCATGCCACTCAACTCCTGGACACTCCAGAATATTTTCTAATCACCGAAGACAATCAACATTGCGCCACAATTTCATCCGACCAGCTATTCCACTGTAAAGGCACAACAACGCTATTCTGCTCATTCAACATTGCCCTGACAGCCACTGCAACACCAAATTGTATATCTTCCATCTTCTTCAACCAAAAAGATGACACTGCCAACCTATGTGACTTCCGCTTCCTGTTCAACACATTGAGCCCATCCATGTATGAGATATCACCATCTCATATATTACTCTACCAGACAGCAACAGTTGCTCTCGACTGTTCAAATGGTCAACAGATTCTGAAAGGCTGCACATTTTGCGTAATGAAGATCCCATGCAGATGTTCAGTTACCTCCAACAACTTGTACCTTCCTCCTCGACTTGGGAAATGCAACAACAACACAGATAAAATCTCCATTCTAAACCCAATCAACTTGGCACTACTACAACAGTTTTTCAACCAGGATTCTCATTCCGATATTTTTGGTGATACTATTTTTCAAGAATTTGTTCAAGTGAAACTTCCAAACTTCAACATCTTCAACCATTCCTTTTCCCAGTACATTGCTAATGACAGAAAAGAACATCTCAGCCTTAAACGTATCGCCATTGCTGTTAAACGCGACGGAAAAGTGTTCAAAACTTTAGCCGATTCTATGGTTGCAGGACAAATTGAATTTGCTGTAGACAATTGGCCAGACACTAGTGGTATCATCGCCATCATTGCAACATCCTTAGCAACTTTTGGTTTTATTTTTAGTATTTGGTCCTGTTATAAGATCAGAACTGTGTTAATGCCATTACTTCTCCTTCACCAAACCCCTACCATCTCTGCACTAACCCCTCAACCAACCCGATCATTTATTTACAATCAAGCACCTGCATCTGAAAATCCTACTACCATGATTGATGAGCACATCTACTCATCCTTCACAACTCCTTGGCCTTATGTCTCTCTTTCTGTCATCACAACAATTCTTGTTATCGCATGTATAACTTACCTGTGGAGCAAATTTGTTCAGACTCACCTAACAACCATTCACCTAGAAATTACAACTGGACCAGTATGCGAACTAATCCAGCTAACCACCTTGCCTCTCTGTCCTAACAACTGGCACATACAACCACCTCAAGATGTTTCCTCCATTAACATTACCAGAACTTACCTTGTATTTTACTACATTGATATACAATGCACCCCAATTAACATTACTAATGTGCACACTAACCGCTCGGTAACTGTGAAAACAACCCAACTTATTTCACCATTCAAAGCACGTCGCATTAACAACATTTTACGCCACCCCTATACTGCTTACTTCCTCCTCTCACATCATCAGTATTTTACACTCTTAAACTAAAATCTAGTTGCTTCCTTTGTCTGGACCATTTCTCGTCATGACTTACAGTGAGTGTGCATGAATGAAAGGCGATTATTCTTTTTCATTTGTATCCAATTGTATATATGTTGACATTTGTATTCTATGTACCTTATTTTTTTTCCGCTTGGTACATCTTGTGTACTTCAATTTCTTTTAACAATGAACTTGCATTTTTTTTTTAGTTGTCACTAGTTATGAATATCATTGAATGTTTACATTTGTGTACATATTACCTTTAACCCTTGGTTCATTTGCATTTCGATTTACATTTTTTTTTATGATGACAGATGTATTTTTTTTTTAATCTTTGAGGACAAAGATTTTTTTCAACCAGGAGGGTATTATCATGTGGGCATTTTCACCCTTCTAAACAATTTCTATTTTTGGACATTTATTTCATATTTTATATTTTATAATATTTAGTTCATTCATAATGAACATGATCCGAACTTTGTCTTACATTCCATTACATGTACTTTTCTTTACCTATTGTCAGAAATATTTACTTACTTACTCTGAAGAGTATACATTCTTTTACTATTGATAACTTTTTCTTTGAACACTTGTGAAATCAATTAGTGTCACGCAAATCAAATGAAGCCGATTTATTTAGAGTAACTCGTTAAACAAACTTAATTCACACCTATGTCATTTTCCTTTTTCTTCGATTTAGAAGCTAAATGCCGAAGGGTAAATTGTCCCTTTTGATGTCAGCTTTTAAGCCAATTGCGCTTCACACTTTGTTTTTACAATTGTTGACAAGATTAACTCAGGGCTGGACAGGGGACGCTATCTTGCTTTGTCCGATCACTTTTTCCTCGGACGGCAAGAAATAAACATCTAAACTTATATTCATCGTCTCCTGTCCTATTTTCAGGTAATGTAACCTTTTACTTAATTATTTTATTTTAACGTTATTTAATGTAACATTTTCTTTTTACAATCATTTTTGTGAATGCCTTGTTTGTGACTTCATATTGACACTTTATTTCGGAAATGTTTTATTTTTGAATTTGTTGTTAAGTCTTTTCGTTTCATTATTTGCGGTTTTCAAATCCTTAAGACTAATGCCTTTTAAATATTGATTTTCTTGTTT
Organism: Magallana ariakensis; assembly: GCA_020458035.1. Lineage (NCBI taxonomy): Eukaryota > Metazoa > Mollusca > Bivalvia > Ostreida > Ostreidae > Magallana > Magallana ariakensis. The sequence goes on along the minus strand of CM035811.1, from coordinate 32,781,927 downwards.
TATCTTAATTTCCAAATTTATTACCTGTTCAAATTTGTTAACCGGAAAGTTATTATCCGTCTCTTTCGGCTTTAATGGTTATAATCGCCTTCTGTGCAAAAATGAAAATAGACGCCTGCGACTCTTTTGTCTTAACTGTGATCGGTGCCCAATATGCAAGTTTTACCTGTGTAAGTAACTTTGTTTGATGTTTTTACATATGCATTTAGTTAGATTTTGTCATGTTTATTTGATGATGCTTATTTACCAGTCCTTTTTATGGTCATGAGTACATGTGCACTTTTCATGAGGTCTTTTTGTAAACAAGTAGCAGTGTAGCATTTTACCTGTAGCGTTCTTTGCATAGCTTTTATGTTTTGTATGTGTAGTATATACTTTATTTTTCGGGGTTGCCGCACTCTTTGTTTGTGTGTTTGTTTAGTACTTTAACACCCCCCCCCCAGCTCTATCTTGACACCGGAAGCTGTTCACCGGAAGTCTTTGTAATAATGTAAACAAAACCATGTGCTAATGTTTTGGTCTATTCTTTATTAAAATTAAGTCCTTTTACAATGCCAAGTGAACTTTATCATTTGAGTAAATTTCCCCATTTAAAGTAAATTTCCCCATTTAAAGTTAATCCCCATTTTAAGTTAATTATCATTCATATTTCAATTTCATTTTGATATTTAATTTCCCCCTTTCAATATTGTGATAGACTTTCATTTAATTTCACTTCAGTCCTGTGATGTTGAGTATGTGTTGTTTTTATTAAGGTGCCCTTACACTTGAAATTATAGTGTCACCTCATATTCCTTTATTACAGTGACTGTATAATGCGTCTTGGGCAATGTCCTTTTTTTTTATAATCAAATGTGTAAGAATTGTCTTAATGGTGATCTGTGCACATGTTACTGCAAGCCACCCCATGTTTGTAATATTTAAAGTGGCATTGCTGGTATTATTTTTGTGATTATTAATGATTGTCTTTACACAACACTTTTTCCTCGGACGGCAAGAAATAAACATCTAAACTTATATTCATCGTCTCCTGTCCTATTTTCAGGTTCAACATATTACGACACTTGACAAAATTAAAAATATCACCCGAAAATCGGTGATACACTTATGATCGCGGTAAGATTGAAGCGCTTGGTACAGAGGTCGAACATGTTGATCAGTTAATTATTTTGTCTTTGTGATATAATGAACTCTATACATCTACATTAAGAGCTTGAAGAAACTAGATTTCATCTAAACATCTGACTCTGTCACATTGACACAAAACAAGTTAGACTTGTATACTGATAAACTTCATATTTATCTTATAACATGGATATAACAAATGACCGTGTTTTGTAATTTGTAAGATTTAACAATAAGTGGAGAATCCATATAACCTGCCTGAGTTATTTATAATAGCGCATAATAACACACATAATTAGCACATGCAGATAATCACACACCGATCGAAATGATCACATACATGTATATTTTGACAATTTAGCCTGGTGTAATGACGCATAGTATAACAGTCTAAATGAAATGTCTGTTGGTTCTATTTAGCAGGAAGTAGATTAGTAAATATCTAAATCATGTAAATCGCTTTATCATGTAAAATGATAGCCATTGTTTTTGTTCTTGATAAATCATGAGAGAGCGAGAGATAGATAGAGAGAGAGAGAGAGAGAGAGAGAGAGTTGATTTTTTCGGAAGGGGGGATATACATAAGCCCGGTTCTTTGACATTTTACAGTGTGCATTGTCCTGTTCAGTAATTCATATGCATTATTGTACAGAATTGTCTTCATACATGTACATAATGATACAGTTCATAAATGATTTAATGCATGTATACAAATGCCGGTAACGTAAATGCCCACATGCATGATTTTTAAAACAATGTTTCGGGTTTAAGATTAGAAAAAATATCATACGTTTATTTAAATTGTATTGGAAAAATGAAAAATATTAGAGAGCAATTAAGTTTTTATTTTATAACTCTGTGTCAAATAATGTTCCGAATTTAAAACTCTTCCTTTTCATGTTTGAAATTTTTATAACTGATAAATCAAAATTTTCAAATTCTGTTTTCTTTACATGACAAACTGGGAAAAAAGTATTAAGGGGTGTTAAAACAACATATTGCATTATTGTTTAGCAGAACCGAACATTCAGATCTTAGGACGTGTGTGTATATACAAGTACACGTGTGTCTGTCACCTCATTGTTCCCAATCTCGTTACCATGCACTGCAAATTGTCAAGAAGGGATGTGTACATTAGCTATTATATAATCACTTACTGGCCATTCAGATCTTAGGAGGTGTGTGTATATACAAGTACACGCGTGTCTGTCACCTCATTGTTCCCAATCTCGCTACCATGCACTGCAAATTGTCAAGAAGGGCTGTGTACAGTAGCTATTATATAACCACTGACCGAGTGAAAAAAAGAATGTCAACATCCTCTCCTTTGAAAACTGTAACTTCAATCAACCAGTTGTTAAACATGTGTTTTTAGGTTATTAGGTGAATTGATCTGGTGTAAAATAAAACATGATGGAAACATGTAAAAAATTATATTGACCGCTCTAAGTTAATTTGAATAATTATGAAAATTAATTAGGTTTGCATGTACACTTATTGAGAAATCAATTACCGGGTAAACTATTGGTAACTTAATTTAAAATCAATGCAAATTCTCTCTCGTTCTCTCTCTCTCTCTCTCTCTCTCTCTCTCTCTCTCTCTCTCTCTATGTGTGTCTATATAAACTCTTACATGTAAAGAAAACAATAGTACTACATTTACATGTATGCCATGTATGTTCTTACCGGGCCGCGGAATAATAAAAAATTAGTAATGAAATTAGGATTGCATGTTAGCTTATTAGGAAATAAATTCCCGGGTTAATTATCAGTAAATTTAATTCAAAATCATACAAACTCTCTCTCTTTCCCGCGCACGCTCGCTCGCTTTCTCTCTCTCTCCCGCGCACTCTCTCTCTCTCTCTCTCTCTCTCTCTCTCTCTCTCTCTCTCTCTCTCTCTGTGTCTTTAAAAACTCTTACGTATATAGAAAACAATAGTACTAGATTTACATGTATGTCATGTATGTTCTTACCGGGCCACGGAATAATAAAGAATTTGTAATGAAATTAGGATTGCATGTTAGCTTATTAGGAAATAAATTCCCGGGTAAATTATCAGTAAATTTAATTCAAAATCATACAAACTCTCTCTCTCCCGCGCACGCTCTCTCTCTCTCTCTCTCTCTCTCTCTCTCTCTCTCTCTTTCTCTCTCTCTCTCTCTCTCTCTCTCTCTCTCTCTCTGTGTCTTTATAAACTCATACATATATAGAAAACAATAGTACTACATTTACATGTATGCCATGTATGTTCTTACCGGGCCGCGGGATAATAAAGAATTAGTAATGAAATAAGGATTGCATGTTAACTTATTAGGACATAAATTACCCGGTAAATTATCAGTAAATTTAATTCAAAATCAATGCAAACTCTCTCTCTCCCGCGCACGCTCTCTCTCTCTCTCCTGTCCGGCAAACTGTACCAATGTTGGTATAAAGTTAACACGACTTTACCATGTCACCATGCACCTCGTAATAGTTGATCCCTTTTTTTTTAGCGCAGTAGGTCTAACTACCGGTTAGCCTTACATTGTATCCCGCATCAAATTTTATATACAAATGATTTGTTTACAAGAGATTAGCTGTATATGGCAAAACATATTGAATTAAAACATTAAGATGTTTTACGTCTAAAAATTGAACATAAAAACGGGGCATTCCGAGTCATTCGCAAACATCCAACTCCAATTTCATCCCCTTCATATTTTTACAACACAATTTTATGTGTAACAAATGAAGCCCAATATTACACTGTTTTTAATTATGACAATTTTTCAAATCATAATTTTTTGTTAACATTAAACTAATAAATATAACAGACCCAGTTAATACTTCAAAATTAATATCATTCTATATAAACTTTACCTCTATCTAAGTAGCTTAATTAATTTATGATGAAAAATGACATAAAAGAAAAAGATTAGGTAAAATATTATTCAGTAAGAGTAAAAACAATGGGGTCAGTACTTATCAGTACTTGTCAGTACTTCTCTAAGTTTTTCAGTACCGTCAGTAAAAAGTGTCAGTACTTCTCTAAGTTTATCAGTACTGTCTAAGTTTGTCAGTACTTTTCTAAGTTTTTCAGTACCGTCAGTAAAAACGTCAGTACTTTTCTAAGTTTATCAGTAATGCCAGTACATTGTCAGTAAATGTCTAAGTTTATCAGTAAAAAATGGGAATGTCAGTACTTTTTTGACTTGGTAGTGTTTGTCAGGCTATCTAAATTTTAGATTTTTTGTCGCGTATTTTTTTTATTTTTTTTATTTTTCGCATTTTCATACAGTGTACTAATCTTGTAACATATGTTTGAATGTGTGTATCATTTGCCTGCTAGCATAAATAGGTCGATTCAGATTAAAGTTGTTATTATTTCTAATGTCAGTGCTTGGTCAAGTTGTAGCAGGTACTATAAACAATACATGTAACTACAAGCAAAATAAGACACGAATATATTCTATAAACATAAAAGCGGTTAAATATTTGGAATCATTTTTCAAAGTTAATATATGTTTTTTTCAATTTGTTATAAATTAAAAAAAAAAACAGAAATTATTCAGGAAAGGTAGGCAACATTTTGTTTACAAAGAGAGAGAGAGAGAGAGAGAGAGAGAGAGAGAGAGAGAGAGAGAGAGAGAGAGAGAGAGAGAGAGAGAGAGAGATATAGCTCTCCTCTGGACCTTCACATGTTTATGTCATAAAAAAGACAGTATGAATTTTGGTCAAGAAGTTATGAATAAATCTGGTATATGGATTAATTAGTTTGTTTAAATTTGTTGATGATTGTAGTTCATTATGAAGGTAAACACTAATAAATATTATTTACATTTGGGAAGGTTTATTCAATATAGACATAGTGAAGACCGAAACCAACTTTACACGATAGCAATTGTTTACCTTGTACATGTATTGTCTTTTTTTTTTTAATTAGTTTGTTCTAATCAGCAGTATTAACTAATGTCAATTCCCTTAAAGAAGGTAAAGTCAATATCTACACTAAAACACACAAAAAAATAAACAACATAAAATAGGATGAGCATGGAATATTAATCATTTTGTTTTAAAACGAAATGGAAACCCCCATGGGATAATTCAAGCATAAATAACAAGGAAGTCCAGAATATAGTTACAGGTAACGTTTTTCAATATTGTTAACACTGAAGTTAACGAGCTTGCGGTAAATGCGCGACATTATATTTGCCACGCATCAGGGCTAAGTATGACGTTAAATAACAACTCTATTGACTGTTTAACTATAAAAAGATTGAAATCAAGGAGAACGGAAACAAACTCAGACCAGGATACAGAAACAGAATAATGCGAATTCTATCACTTTGCGTGCTACTCGCAGTCACAGTGGTGAGATTTTAGTATTTATACATTAATTTAACAGAAATTACTTCTTTGTATTAATTTTTTTGTGATCTGTTTTTTTTTTTTTTAAATGCAAAGTATTAACAAAAAGATGTAAAAACAAATCAATTATTCTTTATTTATTTTTTTTTCGGGGGGGGGGGGTCATTGATATTCTCAATACAAGACTACTGATATTTTTTTTTTATTTTAAATCATTACATTTTTCTTTATTTAATTGTTTTATTGTGAAAAAGTTAATTGATTCATTTATTGATTATTTTTTTTAATAATAATTATAAACCTTGTGTAGTAATGACACGTTTTATAAGCATGTATACTATATCTTTGACATCAGAAACAGTAATTATACAATATAATTATAAAATAATGTACTCTTTTTCGAGGTCATTGTGAGCGCCAGGTTGTACGGACAACCTCCTTCCCCTGTTACAGGTAACACAATTTTCCAGTAGAAAAAATCCTTTGTTTTCGCTATTATTAGTAAAAAAAATAAAAGATAATTCATTATTAGACGTAAGACATTGGATAATGTTATCATTAAAAAAAGGGCTTCAATGGTTTTTTTACTTTTTATATTTTTTAACTTATAAATCAAAAAAGAGACGCAAAATGTTTTCCATAATAAACAAGTGCAAGGTTATGAAATCATTCTGCCTCAAACTATGCACCTGTGTCGTACATCTGACCTACATGGATCAGCCTCTAGCAAAACAACAATTATTTATCAATATTATACTAATAACACGAGGTTTTGCGTAGTTTATCATAAATACCTTTGTCATTTAGAAAGTCCTATCTATCAGGTAAATGACACATCACTGATATTAGGCAAGGCTTAAACATTAACTTAAATCTAAATTTTAAAAAAGTATGAGTTCTATAGCAATTTTCTAGACTTGTTTGAATTCTTTGATTAAAATTTTAAAACTAATACACTCTAAACTATTAATAGAGTATTCTTACAAAAAGGCTTTCATTTTACATGAAGTAATACATATACATGTGACAAAAATAATGGCTATATAAGTTTCCTTTGAAGTGTGTTTGCTCTGTAACACTTGTCTTTATAAAATGAAACAATATATTAACAGAAGTTTTTGAAATTGATAGAGGCATTACATAAAGGTAATGTTATATTATGTCTGTGGTCTAATTAGTTTCACAAGTAGAAATAGACGTGGCACCATACATTAGAAGGACCCGCTGGTGCATGATTACTTTAAATAAACTTTTATTCGCGACGACTTTATTTCACTATCTTTTACAGATTAAATAGTTCGCGATGACTAATTTTACGACAAAGCCTTATACAGACCCTAGTTGTTATAATAACAACACCACCCCTGCGAATGTGTTCGGAATGTTTTCTTTATCGTTGTTAAGTATGTGATAAAACCAGAAGTGCTCCAATGAAAGTTCACGAGACTTCCCCGAGAATTGTTCAGTTCCTGTGAAATTTCAAGCGGAAGTATGAGTGTCCGGAAAATATTCTCAAAATACGTAAGTACTGCGCGGGTAGGTTAAGGCAACTCAGAGTTTAATGATCGCTGATATTATGATCTTTTTAAAAATTGTTTATTTTTATGAAAACAGTGCTGAATATTAATATCAAGTGAATGTATTCAACAAGATATTATATTTTTACTTCTGAATCAAGTCGATCTTTGAAGCTGCCGTGCCATGGTATCACGTGACAGTTAAAAATAGATCATTTTTGTACCGTAACAAAAAATCAAAAAGTGTAACACTACCCCGAAGACTATTTGTATGTATGATGCAATAATTCGATCGGCAATAAGTTCATGTTTATTAATATTGCTGCTAGAATCCTATTGTTAATCGCATAAAATAAATAGTGTAATTATTTACCGGAAACCTCCTAAACTTTTTCAATTTCATTGAAAATACTACGTATTTTTCATTTACAATAACAAACCAAAGGATTCTAGCAGCATTTTTCAAGTATTTAAGGTCATGTGCTTTTGATATTGGCCAAATTCATCTTTCATAATATTCGGGGTAGTGTTACACTTTTGTCTTTTTTGTACACACTGACAGAGGAAAGGCCGGTCAAGCCACATAAATGTATATCTGCTTACCTTATAACACTCGCTGATAAAACAAAATACCAATGCCTGTATTATCCTGGTTATATCCTAACTGACACTCATCTAAATCTTGGGTATCTGTATTAAATAAGTCTTATTTTGGCATTGTTTACTCTGAATTCCAATGATTTGTCTCCCGACATTGATCTTCTCTATTAAACATGCTTGTGACGTCATCAATGTTAACGATACGTAATATAGAGAAATCGAAGATATATTCTGTTAAAAGAGCTTCTAGAGACATTTTACGCCTGTAATTTTCATAATTTGGACCAGAGATAAAGATAAAATTGACAGGTTTCTTGAGTAAAATATGACATCATGCCGCTTATTGTGACTTCATATCGATCAGAGGAATTTTTACTCGATCGATCGCTGACAATTGCCCTATCATACCCGCGTGGTCATTTTTCATATCATATCTTACTTTGATATATATTAAAATATGAAAATATATTAAGATATCTATCTAATTTTATCATCTAGCGGTTACTAAACTAAACGATGATATTCAGAACAGAGTTATCGTTCGTGCTCGACCACTCTAAACGTGGTTGAACATAAAAACATTGGGATGCTTTATAAAATCAAAGCAATGCTTGACGCTTTTAAAAAAAAAAAAAGGTTGTCTGTTTTGTATAAAAAACTTAGTATATCGAGCCATTTTCTAGGAACATTCTGCATAAAATAGTATAGTCTGTTTCACTATTGATGCTATTTCTAGGTCAGGCGCCTTACGGGGGTCGCTACTAAGCATGTTAATTGTTGCAACAACAGAAAAAAAACTATATTTTCTATTGTCACATTTATTTCTAAAACTCATTTTATCCACTAATTTATGAATATAAAGTATAAAATCAATAAGCGTCTAGATTTAACATTTGACTACAAGTACCTATAGATCATCGGAAATATACTATAAACACGAGGCATGGTTTTTACTGCGAAACTGAAAGGGTAAAATAAAACCACGTGGTCTAAATTTAAATGACAATAACATTCGCAGGGGTGAACACATGCGACAAAAACTGGTTCGCGGCAAAATATACTCGCGACGTCATAGCTCTCGCGAAGTTGGCGAAAATTTCTCGCTCGCAAATAAAAGTTGGTTTGCAGTAATATAATAAATATATAAATAATGTTCTGTACCTTTTAACAATAACAAAACTGCATATAACTCAATAATTCAATAAATGCACTTGCACAAACTTACATTAATCTGCAGAAGTGTAATATTTTTTGTTTTATTCTGAAGAATATCGTTTGAAAAAAGGACATTCAATGCCTGTTTACTCTATACATATTTTTTTCCGCCCGTGTTTTTTTTTTTTTTTTTTGAATTGTCTTCAACCTTCTTTCCTTACAAGCATTTCACAGGATGAACCTCTGCCATTCAGTCAACTGATAGGTGACTTAGAGGTAACTAGGCATAGTTATGCCATTCAGTCACCTTTCCAGACCATTCAGTTGACTCAATGGCAGAGCTTCATCCTGTGTTTTTCCCCGTATCAAATTCCCTGAGACAATATTAGAATTTGATACTTATTCTTATAAAAACTGTTATTTTAAATACTAATTCAAATTCGCCAAATCTTTAATTCACTAACAAGGTCGAAAGACACGAAAATAAAACGGGACGAATATTTCCCTAATACAATATATTACCATTGTGTTGTCATATACAATACATTCATAACACATGTTTCAGATCCATGTAGTCTTTCTGCTGATCCTGGACTCTGTAAGGGTGTTTGCCCTCGATTTTATTACGACGCTAGTCGGCGCTCCTGTCGTCCGTTTTATTATGGCTGTTGCGGAGGAAACGCTAACAACTTTAAATCAAAGAAGCTCTGTGAACAGTCCTGTCGGCCTCGTCGTAAGTTCGCTTACATAAGATTTTTTTAAATTCTTGTACCAGTTGAGTAATAATTGCTTTTCTGTAAAAAGTGTTTTATACATGTATATTGACAATTTATATCACTAGGTCTAAGGATGTTATAAATTACGCATTATGAATTGTATTTAGCCAACCGCATTAACCTTTGTTGAAATGCTTACAATATCATAACCGTTTGTTGATTAAGAAAATTATTTTCTCTGAACTAGCTGAACGTTGATAGCATTTATTTGCTAGTGTTCAACACTGTTACATGTTTATAGGCGTCGAAACCATGGGAAGGGAGGCCTAGTCCCCATTTTTTGGAGGGTCATACCAAAGACAATTTTTTTTTTGCTTGTCAAGATTATTTTTATAATTTTAGCCCCCCCCCCCCTTCAATTTGCTTCCGACGCTACTGAATTTAAATGTATTTATTTACAAAAAAGAATTAGGATTTAAGGTGAGGTTTGATAGGTAGATAACTCACATACTTCATTGTAACGTAACATCAACTACCCATTAGTTCAGCTGTGACGTCAACATTTATATGACGTCATAATTGTTTAACTATGTTTTTTTTATTTCAGGGGTTTTATAGTTTCATTGAAAAAAATAAAGTACACAAACATTTTATCAATTTCCACAAAAACGAAGTCCATTTCATATGGTTTTGAATAGTGTTTTAAAAACACCAGATTACACATATACTAAGATACGTTTTTCCTGAAATCGTAATACTTGGGAATGTATTAAATAAGATGTTTTCGTTTAAATATAAGTAGTCCAAAATTTAGACTTTTTTTGCATTTCATTCTTTTTAAAATAGCTCGTTAGAAATTTAAAAAAAAAATCATGATATTAATAATGACATTATTTTCAAACATTTTAGGCATAAATAACTCCCATAATAGTCACATAAAAAATGTATATATTTTTACGAAACTATTTACATTTCATCAGCATGAAAATTTGGAATCGTAAACTTTGACCTTTTGTAGTTATAAAACGGGTCCGGCAAAATCATTTGACTTTCATAAGAAAAAAGACTTTAGTATAGTGAACAAAATAGTATGTAAAAATGCAAGCCGCAAACCTTACCTTAAGTTTGACATCTTATAATATACACCTACAATATGTTTAATAATTTTTATTGCATCGTTTTTTAGAGTGTTTAATTAAAATAAATGATTCCATGGATTGTGACTGATATTATTTATATCCCTTCTCCTACAAATGTTTCACAACAGCTTTTGTCAAGACTTCTCGGTTGTTTCAAAGAAAAAGTATTATGTTTAAAACTGTTAATAAACTATAGACGTAGAAAAACGATGGCCAACGTCCACTAAGAATATGTCAACTGAATCTTGATTGATCTGAAATTCGGAAATAAATTGTTATCAAGTTATATTTACAATAATTTTAATTCATTAATATATGTTTAAACAGTTTAGAGCTAAGGTGTTGATAACCTAAAGTATTCAAAAGTTAGTCTCCATCAGTTTACTAAATGGTCTACTTTTGTTTTTGGAAATGTCAAGTTGAAATTTAGTTGCGAATGATATATTACCATTCTTAATGGCGAAAACAGTCAATACATTTGACCCCTCAGAAAAGCATTTCTGATCGCAATATCTCTTCAGTAAAATGATACATAGTGAATGATGGGAGAAACAGTGAGAACATTGATACGATAATCTTTGTAATTTTAGTTTGCCCCAAAATTGCCTGTTTAATAGGCGCTTGTACCATCCAAAAATGCCCTAACTTTCCTGAAGCCACTTGCTTGTAAGTATAACGTTGCAAAGTAAACTGAATTTTAATATGACAGATGATTGTGGGGTTTAGATCTATATTGGCTGAGAAGCTGCATGTAAAGAAAATTACTTGAAAATAGAAAAATAAATGGATTATCTTAAGTTTAACATACCGAATTGAGATCATAATGTAACGGGTCAAGATTTATATTTCTAAACGAAATTATTCTTTTAATGACAAAATGACTAATTAGCCGAGGAAGGCCCAAAAATATTGTTCATGTTAAATATGCTTCCCAGTTTTTAAATTACTTGAAGAAAAAAGACTTTCAGTTATTAGTAGATAAGTTCATGAATTTTCAATGTACATTTTATTTTTTCAGCGCTGTGTGTCCGTGCGATAATTCTCGATGGATCTTTAATGGCGAGGACGTCACAAGTAAATGTTAAACAAACGTCTAAAATATGAGAAATGACGACTAATCAAGAACTCTTATTGCATACGATTGCATACGAAATATATTTTATGTGAATCTAGTGTCGATAAACATACCATACGCAATAAACATGATAATGAATTCAGCATTATTTTTGTTAATTACGCTACTGTGACTTTCAATTCCTATTTTGATTCGAGATAAGCGATTCAAGATTCGAAATTCGAGATTCAATATCTAAATTAACCAATCAATTAATGGATCTGAAACCTGTATCCTAGCAACATAATACTTTTCTAAATAAAGATCATTCGAACATGTTCTTACCTACAAATAAATGTCTTAATAACTCTCATATAATGGTTATATAATGGTTAAATTAACTTTGATGAATTAACCCTGGACAGCATAAACAATTAAATTAGTGATATCACTGTGTGCATTGCGAATCCAAGTGATATTGTGTGTCTTGTATATGTATGTTTTCCCTGATACATTTTAACCCGTAGTGCATTCGCCCCAATTGTGTAATAATTGGTTCGCGAATAAAGATCTGTTTAATCTAAATAATTAAAATTGAGTGTGGATTTAGCTATGAAAAGAAAACCAAATATGTTCAACCTCAATGATAACAATCAAAGTACTAATAGTGTATTGACGTGTACTACATTGCCATGGTCGAGATTAGAGAGAGAGAGAGATAGAGAGAGAGAAGGAGAGAGAGAGAGTGAGAGAGAGATATATAAACATATAGAAACAGATAGACAAAGACAGAGAAAGGGCAATCGCGGTGTTAAATTCGTTTTTTTTTTTCATTTTTAAGCGTTAAGCGTACGCAGTACGCAAAGCGCTTATTGGTATTGCTTTTCGGGAATGCCACTTCCGAATGGCATTCAGAAGTTGGAGTTCTATTCGCTTTTTGCTATTCACTATTCGAATAGCGAATAGAATTCTCTGGTCGGTTCGCTATTCAAATTACCGTAAACATGCTAATAAACGTAATTTAAAATTTCACATAAACTTTCCTTTTTTTATTGTTAAGAAACAGTTATATATTAAAAATCATATCTTGCTGACCAGACCTGAACAATGACATAATTAGCTAGCCTGGCGAAAAGGTAAGATATTCATCATACTGTTGCAATGGGATAGCTTTCAAGGGGCTGGCTTACACCCTGTATCCCATATTTGGGCCTTCATATTTGGAGGAGGTGGGGCCCCGGGAATGCCCAGTCGACCCTCAAAAGGAATTGGGTTTACAAGACCGTTAACAGGTTTAGCTAGCCTGGCGAAAATTGGAAATTTCGTATAATACGGTTACGATGGGATATCTTTCAAGGGGCTGGCTAACACCCTGTATCCCATATTTGGGCCTTCATATTTGGAGGAGGTGGGGCCCCGGGAATGCCCAGTCGACCCTCAAAAGGAATTGGGTTTACACGACCGTTAACAGGCTTAGCTAGCCTGGCGAAAATTGGAAATTTCGTATAATACAGTTATGATGGGATATCTTTCAAGGGGCTGGCTTACACCCTGTATCCCATATTTGGGCCTTCATATTTGGAGGAGGTGGGGCCCCGGGAATGCCCAGTCGACCCTCAAAAGGAATTGGGTTTACAAGACCGTTAACAGGCTTAGCTAGCCTGGCGAAAATTGGAAATTTCGTATAATACAGTTATAATGGGATATCTTTCAAGGGGCTGGTTAACGCCCTCTATCCCATATTTGGGCCTTCATATTTGGAGGAGGTGGGGCCCCGGGAAATCTCAGTCGACCCTCAAAAGGAATTGGGTTTACACGACCGTTAACAGGCTTAGCTAGCCTGGCGAAAATTGGAAATTTCGTATAATACAGTTATAATAAGATATCTTTCAAGGTGCTGGCTAACGCCCTGTATCCCATATATGGGCCTTCATATTTGAAGGAGGTGGGGCCCCGGGAATGCCCAGTCGACCCTCAGAAGAAATTGGGTTTACACGACCGTTAACAGGCTTTGCTAGCCTGGCGAAAATTGGAAATTTCGTATAATACAGTTATAATGGGATATCATTCAAGGGGCTGGCTTACACCCTGTATCCCATATTTGGGCCTTCATATTTGGAGGAGGTGGGGCCCCGGGAATGCCCAGTCGACCTTCAAAAGGAATTGGGTTTACAAGACCGTTAACAGGTTTAGCTAGCCTGGCGAACATTGCAAATTTCGTATAATACGGTTATGATGGGATATCTTTCAAGGGGGTGGTTAACGCCCTGTATCCCATATTTGGGCCTTCATATTTGGAGGAGGTGGGTCCCCGGGAATGTCCAGTCGACCCTCAAAAGGAATTGGGTTTACACGACCGATAACAGGCTAAGCTAGCCTGGCGAAAATTGGAGATTTCGTATAATACAGTTATAATGGGATATCTTTCAAGGGGCTGGTTAACGCCCTGTATCCCATATTTGGGCCTTCATATTTGGAGGAGGTGGGGCCCCGGGAATGCCCCGTCGACCCTCAAAAGGAATTGGGTTTACACGACCGTTAACAGGCTTAGCTAGCCTGGCGAAAATTGGAAATTTCGTATAATACAGTTATAATAGGATATCTTTCAAGGGGCTGGCTAACGCCCTGTATCCCATATATGGGCCTTCATATTTGAAGGAGGTGGGGCCCCGGGAATGCCCAGTCGACCCTCAAAAGAAATTGGGTTTACACGACCGTTAACAGGCTTTGCTAGCCTGGCGAAAATTGGAAATTTCGTATAATACAGTTATAATGGGATATCATTCAAGGGGCTGGCTTACACCCTGTATCCCATATTTGGGCCTTCATATTTGGAGGAGGTGGGGCGGCGGGAATGCCCAGTCGACCCTCAAAAGGAATTGGGTTTACACGACCGTTAACAGGCTTAGCTAGCCTGGCGAAAATTGGAAATTTCGTATAATACAGTTATGATGGGATATCTTTCAAGGGGCTGGCTAACGCCCTGTATCCCATATTTGGGCCTTCATATTTGGAGGAGGTGGGGCCCCGGGAATGCCCAGTCGACCCTCAATAGGAATTGGGTTTACACGACCGTTAACAGGCTTAGCTAGCCTGGCGAAAATTGGAAATTTTGTATAATACAGTTATAATGGGATATCTTTAAAGGGGCTGGCTAACGCCCTGTATCCCATATTTGGGCCTTCATATTTGGAGGAGGTGGGGTCCCGGAAATGCGTAGTCGACCCTCAAAAGGAATTGGGTTTACACGACCGTTAACAGGCTTAGCTAGCCTGGCGAAAATTGGAAATTTCGTATAATACAGTTATGATGGGATATCTTTCATGGGGCTGGCTAACGCCCTGTATCCCATATTTGGGCCTTCATATTTGGAAGAGGTGGGGCCCCGGGAGTGCCCAGTCGACCCTAAAAAGAAATTGGGTTTACACGACCGTTAACAGGCTTTGCTAGCCTGGCGAAAATTGGAAATTTCGTATAATACAGTTATAATGGGATATCATTCAAGGGGCTGGCTAACGCCCTGTATCCCATATTTGGGCCTTCATATTTGGAGGAGGTGGGATCCCGGGAATGCCCAGTCGACCCTCAAAAGGAATTGGGTTTACACGACCGTTAACAGGCTTAGCTAGCCTGGCGAAAATTGGAAATTTCGTATAATACAGTTATGATGGGATATCTTTCAAGGGGCTGGTTAACGCCCTGTATCCCATATTTGGGCCTTCATATTTGGAGGAGGTGGGGCCCCGGGAATGCCCAGTCGACCTCAAAAGGAATAGGGTTTACACGACCGTTAACAGGCTTAGCTAGCCTGGCGAAAATTGGAAATTTCGTATAATACAGTTATAATTGGATATCTTTCAAGGGGCTGGCTTACGCCCTGTATCCCATATTTGGGCCTTCATATTTGGAGAAGGTGGGGCCCAGAGAATGCGTAGTCGACCCTCAAAAGGAATTGGGTTTACACGACCGTTAACAGGCTAAGCTAGCCTGGCGAAAATTGGAAATTTCGTATAATAGTTATAATAGGATATCTTTCAAGGGGCTGGTTAACGCCCTGTATCCCATATCTGGGCCTTCATATTTGGAGGAGGTGGGGCCCCGGGAATGCCCAGTCGACCCTCAAAAGAAATTGGGTTTACACGACCGTTAACAGGCTTTGCTAGCCTGGCGAAAATTGGAAATTTCGTATAATACAGTTGTAATATCATTCAAGGGGCTGGCTAACACCCTGTATCCCATATTTGGGCCTTCATATTTAGAGGAGGTGGGGCCCCGGGAATGCCCAGTCGACCCTCAAAAGAAATTAAGTTTACACGACCGTTAACAGGCTTAGCTACCCTGGCGAATATTGGAAATTTCGTATAATACAGTTATAATAGGATATCTTTCAAGGGGCTGGCTAACGCCCTCTATCCCATATTTGGGCCTTCATATTTGAAGGAGGTGGGGTCCCGGGAATGCCCAGTCGACCTTCAAAAGGAATTGGGTTTACACGACCGTTAACAGGCTAAGCTAGCCTCGCGAACATTGGAAATTTTGTATAATACAGTTAAAATGGAATATCTTTCAAGGGGCTGGCTAACACCCTGTATCCCATATTTGGGCCTTCATATTTGGAGGAGGTGGGGCCCCGGGAATGCGTAGTCGACCCTCAAAAGGAATTGGGTTGACACGAACGTTAACAGGCTTAGCTAGCCTGGCGAAAATTGGAAATTTTGTATAATAATGTTATGATCGGATATCTTTCAAGGGGCTGGCTTACGCCCTGTATCCCATATTTGGGCTTTCATATTTGGAGGAGGTGGGGTCCCGGGAATGCCCAGTCAACCCTCAAAAGGAATTGGGTTTACACGACCTTTAATAGGCTTAGCTAGCCTGGCGAAAATTGGAAATTTCATATAATACAGTTATGATCGGATATCTTTCAAGGGGCTGGCTAACACCCTGTATCCCATATTTGGGCCTTCATATTTGGAGGAGGTTGGGCCCCGGGAATGCATAGTCGACCCTCAAAAGGAATTGGGTTCACACGACCGTTAACAGGCTTAGCTAGCCTGGCGAAAATTGGAAATTTCGTATAATACAGTTATGATCGGATATCTTTCAAGGGGCTGGCTTACGCCCTGTATCCCATATTTGGGCCTTCATATTTGGAGGAGGTGGGGCCCCGGGAATGTCCAGTCGACCTTCAAAAGGAATTGGGTTTACACGACCGTTAACAGGCTTTGCTAGCCTGGCGAAAATTGGAAATTTCGTATAATACAGTTACAATGGGATATCTTTCAAGGTGCTGGCTAACGCCTTGTATCCCATATTTGGGCCTTCATATTTGGAGGAGGTGGGGCCCCGGGAATGTCCAGTCGACCTTCAAAAGGAATTGGGTTTACACGACCAATAACAGGCTAAGCTAGAAAATAGGAAAATTCGTATTATACAGCTTTAATGTGATTTCTTAACAGGGGCTTACTAACACCCTGTATCCCATATTTGGCCCTTATATTTGGTGAGAATAAGGCCCTGGGAATGTCCAGTCGACCTTTAAAAGGAATTGGGTTTACACGACCATAAACAGGCTTAGCTAGCCTCGCGAAAATAGTAAATTTTGTATAATACAGTTATAATGGGATATCTTTCAAGGGGCTGGCTTACACCCTGTATCCCATATTTGGGTCTTCATATTTGGTGAGGATAGGGCTATGGAAATGTCTAGTCGACCCTCAAAAGGATTTGGGTTTACACGACCATTAAAAGGCTAAGCTAACCTGATTAAAATAGGAAATTTCGTATAATACAGTTATTATGGGATATCTTTCAAAGGGCTGACTTATACCCTGTATCTCATATTTGGGTCTTCATAGTTGGTGAGTATAGGGCTATGGGAATGTCCAGTCGACCCTGAAAAGGATTTGGGTTTACACGACCATTAACAGGCGAACCTTACCTGGTGAAAATCTGAAATTTCGTATAATACTGTTACAGTGGGTGTAGATTTCAAGGGGCTGGCTTACACCCTGTATCCCATATTTAGGTCTTTAAATTTGGTGAGGATAGGGCTATGGGAATGTCCAGTCGACCTTCAAAAGGATTTGGTTTTACACGACCATTAACAGGCTAAGCTAACCTGGTGAAAATAGGAAATTTTGTATAATACAGTTATAATGGGAATATCTTTCAAGGAGCTGGCTAACCCCCTGTATCCCATATTTGGGCCCTCATATTTGGTGAGGATGGGGCCCCGAGAATGTCCAGTCGACCCTGAAAAGGAATTTTGTTTACACGACCATTAACAGGCTTAGCTAGCCTGGCGAAAATCGGAAATTTCGTATATTACAGTTGTATTGGAAATAGCTTTCATGGGGCTTGCTAATACCCTGTATCCCATATTTGGGCCCTCATATTTGGTGAGGATGGGGCCCCGAGAATGTCCAGTCGAGCCTGAAAAGGAATTTTGTTTACACGACCATTAACAGGCTTAGCTAGCCTGGTGAAAATCGGAAATTTCGTATATTACAGTTGTAATGGAAATAGCTTTCATGGGGCTTGCTAATACCCTGTATCCCATATTTGGGCCCTCATATTTGGTGAGGATGGGGCCCCGAGAATGTCCAGTCGAGCCTGAAAAGGAATTTTGTTTACACGACCATTAACAGGCTTAGCTAGCCTGGTGAAAATCGGAAATTTCGTATATTACAGTTGTAATGGAAATAGCTTTCATGGGGCTGGCTAATACCCTGTTTCCCATTTTGGGCCTTTATATTTAGTGAGGATGGGGCCCATGGGCGGTTCAGTGGACGTGCAAAAGGAATTGGGTTTACACGACCATTAACAAGCTAAGCTAACCTGGTGAAAATAGGAAATTTCGTATTAAACAGTTATAATGGGATATCTTTCAAAGGGCTAGCTAATTACATTCTGTATCCCATATTCGGGCCTTCATATTGGGAGGGGATGGTGCCCCGGGAAAATTCAGACAACTCTCAAAAGGAATATGCCTTTTGAAAGATATTGTAATTATAACTATATAAGTAATGAGCATTCTCTGTCTCATTTTTCGATAAAGATGTGATTTTGGTACTATACTACATGTACTTAAACTTATTAGAAATATGGGTGAGGGGTATGAAATGTAGTAAATTTTAATGATGTTAATTACAGTACCGACCAAACCAAAACCTTACAGAAAGTAAACCCCAACTAAACCCTGGGTTTACTTTCTGGGTTTACTAGAGTAGACCCAGAGTAAACCCAAAGTAAGCCCCGTGTGGACACAGAGAGTAAACCCAGTCAGAAGTATACCCCTGAAAGCAGACGCTAACTGTGTATTCGGAATATACAAGGGGCAGGAATTACATGCAGTAGGATGGAAAGATAAAAGACGGGTCTGCTTCACACTTCAGTGCGTACAGTTGACCTCAAAAGCAAATTTCAAGGAAACCCCGAGTGGAACCAAATTTTCAAAAAGCAAACCCATAGTAAACCCCAAAGTAAACCCTGAAAGTAAACCCGGAGCTTAATTGGGGTTTACTCTGGTGTTAGGTTGGGTCTGATCGGTACTGTGTAGTTTTTTGTGATATAAATAATGTGAATAACAATATTAATGCATATTTAAAATAGATGTCTTTGAAGTGTTTCTGTTTTTAAAGACGGGCATATCTGTATTACTCATCAAACAATGGGTAAAAGGTTTCTTCTTTTATAATGGTTGCATTATTCAATTCATATTATTGGTTAATTCACAATGAACATGTCATTCAGCAAAGAAGAAAAACATTAACCAAAATGTTATCGATAAACCATGTAAAGTTTCAATATTTATTCAATAAACAACACTTTCTTTTTTCTTCTTCTCTTTAACCAAGCAATTCATCCTTAAAAAAGAAATAATACTGGTTATGAGTTAAACGTAAATCAACATGTTTATTTATGTAAAAATATATAATGTACCAACATGTATAATTGTATAAAGAAGGCAGAATAAATCCATGAACTTAATAATCTTATGTTTTTAAATCAAATATGGACATTAAGAAAACCACTTTCCTAAGTAGATCATTGTTAAATCATTATATCAAAACATTTCTACTTACGTCCGGCCTCTGGCTATTTACTTTATTGTAGTAAGAGATAGAGGATTTGATTTTTCAAACTCTGATCATCCTATGAGAGAAATATTCGTTTGATGATATTATCACTAAGAAATGAGTTTAATGAAACAATATATGAGAACACGAGAATTGCAAATCTTTTTTCATTATAATTTACTTTTAATTCCTGAAAAAATCGTTTTTCTTTCAACCACACTGCGTAGCCAATAATCAGAAGACCACAGGTCCCCCATTGTGTTTGTCGTGGTACATTCTGAAATTAAAATAAAATATCAAACTTGAAACCGTAATTAGCACAAACATTATACTCATGAATTTTGCATTGAAGTTTATTTTGTCTAAAGTAAACAAATATAAGCTGTGTCTGAATAGGCATTTATATCTGTTGTGCACTCTCGCATTTTGGCCTTTGCATCTTCCTTGTCTAATACTAGCAATGTTTCGTTTCCGTATTGTCGCATATTAGCCGTATATGAAATATGTTAAGGTGCAAGTGGCCTATAGTATAAGTATTTCTTTTTAAATTAAGTTTCTTAACACATAATTTGTGTTTTACCGACAAAACATTCATCAAAACTAGTCTATATACATGGTAACTCTTGGTAGTGTGTTTTTCGGTTAAATATATAACTTTCAAGTTTCATTGTTTAATAAATATCGATTTTTGTTGATTAATATCTACAATACTCAAAGACCAATAACATTGTTATTATAAGGAAAATGTAAGAGAGATAAAAATAAACTTAGAAAATAAAATATGTTAATAATATACACACGTATCACAATTACAATGGTGAAGAGCTAATGATTATCAATGACATGAAAACGAAAAACATTATAAAATCGCAATTCGATCATATACTCTGCAAATGTCACATTTCCTGGCTCTTTAGGCAGTTGTATATAAATCACTGGTATGTTTCGTAATACCATTACAAAAAAATTCCAAGGTATATCAATCATTAATATAACCTTTCATTTTGTCTTCATTGGCGAAAATCAAATAGAAATATACCTCTTGTAGTTTTTTGTCCGACTTTTTGGGGGCATGTGGACCAATACAATTCCTGGCATAATAAAAATAAATGAGCATAAAAACTTTTACCATACATCTGCAATAAATTGATATTTATTTTTGTCAGGAGATTGCATTTAAACAAACTTGATAAATTTAAATAGAAGAATTGTAATTTGCGGAATAATGTAATTTTTCTTTAACAAATGCTTATTTTAAATTCCATATTTAAGGAATTGAATTATTAACCAAAAATCATACCTTATAATTTCTCCAAATACCTCCTCCCCATCCATAGGATCAAGAAATGTTAGGAACTCATTACATCTGTCCCATACCTAGATAAAAAAATCCCAAATTAAGGATTATAATTATTGATTACATATGCCAGTATATATGCAAATAGCAATGTAAAAGTGAGAAAACTCTGCAAAGATAATTTGAAGTTTTGTTTAAAATTTTAACTAGTTTATAAATAAAAAATTGGCCAAGGAAGAAGAATATGATATTATTAAATTTATTAATCAGAAAATAATTCACCAAATCTTAACCCTATAAACAAGAGGCCCATGGGCCACGTTGTTCACCTGAAAATAAAATCTGATTTATGGAGTCATATACAAAATATCTGGACAATATAGTAGAATAAAAATATAAAAAGATTTACAAATTTTTCTTCAGACATAATTATGTTGAACATTGAGCGACTTTTGAAGAGGATGATTTAAAATTCATATCATAGTTCTCAAGATCATAAGCAAATATCCATAAACCTACATCAAACTTCGAGCCCCTGGTGGGGCCCAAAATTGTGAAGCAATTAAACTCCCGGGGATCATGATTTGTACAATGCTTCAAAACAAGTTACAGCTTTTCTGGCCAATTGGTTTTTGAGAAGATTTTTTAAGATTTTGTTATATATATCCCTATGTAATAATTCACACCCCCCCCCCCTTTTGTGGCCTTGTGTGGAAGCTTCCTCAGGTAGGATATATTTAAATATGTACAGCTCATGTTCCCGGGATTAAAATGTGGCCACAAAATTATCACAACTTCGAATCTCCTTCACATAAGGATGCTTTGTGCTAAGTTTGATTAAAATTAGCCCAGTGGTTCTGGAGAAGATGTTGAAAAAGTGACAAGTTTACGGACAGACAAACGGACGGACGACAGACAAAATGTGATCAGAAAAACTCAATTGAAATTTTTAACATATAAACTTATCATACATTAATGTTGAAAACCTTACAAAACACATTTTAAAATGAAAATATATAAAAGGATCTGAGGATTCATGTTTTTCTGTTTTGTTTTCGGCTTTTTTTGGCGGGGGGGGGGGGGGTATTTCAGTTTGGGTTTCATTTTCCTGCAGCATACGTTAAAAGTATGTTCTACAATTGTTTAAATATAAGTTGCACTTTTTGTTTTGTGCTTTTGGGGATGTTTCAGCTTGTGCTGTAAATATAAGTTGCACATTTTAAGAAAAAGCTTGCGCATAAACAGGTGTAGTTTTATGTAAATATTGAATTTCTGCTTAGACAATATAATTGTGTAACACCTTTTATAGTTGAAGATAAATTTACAGGGAGTGTTGTCTTTTCTGGAATCCTTTCGGCTGGATACTTAATTTCTGTTAATTGCAATACAAACTGGTTATAATTCTTCTGAAGGTGAGAATTTAAACAGTTTGTCAATAACTTAAGAAAACATATCTCACCCAAAGAGCCCAGTGCCCCGGAAGATGTATCGGGAAAAAAATGATGTCCTTTCCTTTTGTATCTATTACAGGTGTAATGTTTCTTTTTCTGACCGTTGGAATAGTGAATGTATCCATGAATCCTATATTCCGTGTGCACAATTTTGCGAAACTTGCATTCACAATCTGGATGAAAAATGGAATATCATAAAACAATAAACTGCTGGAAAAAACCGCAATTATCATGATATAAGCCTGATTTGTTCCTAATTGACTGATCTTCATTTTTGCCTTTTCTTTTTCCAAACCTTGTTAAACAAATACGTATTTTGATATAATAAGAATTTTTTAAGCCAAATAATAAAAAAACAAATAAAGAGATATCTGGAAATATCTTCAACAAACATTTTTGAGAGTTAAATAAATGTTTACCGTATCATGTAGAATTGCACATACTTATTACATTTGTATGTAATACTTAATGATAAATTAATTAATTTTCATATTAAAAAAAGATACCTGATCTGTCAACCACTGTCCGTTGATCAGCGTTTGGAGGTCCCGTCGCCTCAAGTGAAACTGTCCAACCATCAACAGTATTTCATTGATGTCCGCATTTTCCTGGTTGATTGTGTCTTTAACACAATTTAAAGCCTAAACATCAAACAATTATAACAATTATACAATAAAGATGTGAAAATATGAAAACCTATATGAAATATTAACAAAGTTCACATTTTCAAATACCGTATACCGGGTATGTTCTGCGGCTCGAAAATTTTGCGGTTAAGACTCTAAAAAGTATCAAATTGTATTCTGCGTGTCCATTTATGCGATTACATTAGACTGCAAAAATAAACACACAACGTAATATACATGTTCATTGTATCAAACTTTGACTAGCCTATTTATGCTTGCTTCGGGAGTTCACAGGGGGTATTACTGTAAACAAGAGGCCAAGAGGCCTTAACGGTCACCTGAGTAGCATAACCCATACACAAACTTGTCAAGGAGTCTCATATATGCTTTTAATTAAGTTTTATTCTGGAATAGAAACATTTTTAATTTGTAATGACGACCACCTCCCTGCCTGAAATCTTTCAAAAAGGACTATTAAACCTATAATTTTAGCGAAAAACTTAAAAGATCATAAAAGAGTGCATGACCTGATATTGAAAAGGTGCAAGACTCTGATAGAAAATAATTTAATAATACTAACAAGGTGCCTGTTATTCATGTTTTATCTAAAACAACCTCCCATCCCCCATCCCCCCGGGGCAGACAGAAACTATCCCTGTGGGCATTTAAACAAACGAAAAAAAAACCCAGCTTTATCGATAAAAGCCATTATGAGTTACTCACTTCTCCTGTTCCAGTTTTTGAATATTCAACATTCGTTGAGAATCACCATCTGGCATATATACCAAAATCATTTTACCTTTATATCAGTGATTTTAGTTAGCCAATTATTACTTAACTATTAACAAGTCTATTTGTTTATTTTGAAAGTTCAAAAACTGTTTTTGTTTCAAATGATAAAAAGCCTTGCATAACTCTTTTGATCATACAACTTCTTTATAATTACATTATATTCAATGATTAATTACTAAATATAACAAGCAAAGGAAGATAACCCCATTAGGAAGAAGCAAGGGAAAACAAGATGTAGTTATAATCGGGGCGATTATAAACTCTCCCAAACGAACGAGGCTATCATATAGAGTAGGGATGACCCACAAAGTTTTATGATGTTCCCAGGGGTCCTTTACTATATATCAGGTGAACTAACATGAGCCAAGGAACAAGAATATATATGGTTTAGGGGTGGGGATATTAACCGTTTTCAAGTTATTCGGGCATTACTTGTGTGAAGGGGGTCAGGACCACCCCCCAGGGCCCATGACCTATATACCATATGATGCCCATTGAGACAAGGAACAAGAATATATATGGTTTAGGGGTGGGGATCTCAACCGTTTTCAAGTTATTTGTGCACTTCTTGTTTGAGGGGGGTGGGTCAGGACCATCCCCGGGGCCCATGACCTACATACCATTTGATGCCCCTTGACACAAGGAACAAGAATATATATGGTTTAGGGGTGGGGTTCTAAACACCTGTCCCAGGGGTCATAAATTTCACAATTTAGGTAGAAGACTTCATGTACATCATATCCAGGCCTTTAGTTTTTCACAAATACATATGGGAGTAGAGAAGAAGATTTTCTAAAATTTAATACATTTTAACTATATGGCCATTTTGGCCCCACCCTTGAGCCTGAACCCCTGACCCAGGGGCCATGAATTTCACAATTTTGGTAGAGGACTTCATGGACATCATATCCATGCATTTAGTTTTTAACAAATATATATGGGAGTAGAGAAGTAGATTTTCTAAGATTTAATACATTTTTACTATATGGCCATATTGGCCCCAACCTAGAGCCTGAACCCCTCACCCAGAGACCATAAATTTCATAATTCTGGTTAAGGGCTTCATGGACATCATAACCACGTATTTAGTTTTTAACAAATACCTATGGGGAAGAGAAGAAGATTTTCTAAGATTTAATTCATTTTTACAATATGACCATATTGGCCCCACCCTAGAGCCTGAACCCCTAACCCAGGGCTATGAATATCACAATTTTGGTAGAGGGCTTCATGGACATCATAACTATGCAATCAGTGTTTTCCTCACATGTGTGGGAGTAGAGAAAAAGATTTTTGAAAATTTGGCTGTTTTTTGCATATTTGGCCCTGCCTGTGGCACCCTGGGGGTGGTAGAGCCACCAATTTCATAATTTACATTCCTCTTACCATAGAGATTCTTCACACCAAAAATGGGAACAATTGGCCTTGTAGTTTTTAAGAAGAAGTTAAAAATGTAAATTGTTAACGCACGACGACGGACGAAAACAGATAGCAATTGGTCACCTGAGTTTACTCAGGTGACCTAAAAACGGGATGTCGGATAACTAGTACATCCAACTGATGTATTATTATTATTATTAATATTATTATTATTATTTACATAATCATTTGATTTATTGATCTATAGGGTCTCTCCTCCTATGAATGTACATGTATGAATAATAAATTTTTAGAATATTGTATAACGTCAATAGCGAACTGTTTGCTTCTGATTGGATAGAGTGTAGCGTTATATATTTATAATTATGTACATATGTTCAACTGCTTATAATTCATATGAATTTTAGCAAATAAACAATACAATACACTGCTGATACCGTGTGTAATGAGGGTGTTGTTCTCGGTGAATACAAACCGACTGAAACCGGTAGATACGGTAATTATCGCAAATTGTTTCTAATTTAGTCAATAATTTAAGAATAGTTTGCGAGTTTAAAGGGGCATGGTCACGATTTTGGTCAAATTCTATTTTTGTGTTTTTATTATTTAAAATGCTTAAGGAATGCATTTTTAATAATCAAATGAAATTTGAGAGTCAGTAGTTAAGTTATAATCAAGATACAGAGCTCATAACTCTTTGTCATGTAAACAAGGCTCGTGTCATGTTTTTGTTTACGTAGGTTCAATTTACCAGTAAAAAATCGTTTTCAAGCTGATTTGCGATCTTCTTATTTATTTTAAAGCAAAAAGAAACAATTTCTGACCTTTAACACATTTATTCCAGGTCTCAAATTGGAATTTTCACTTCAGCATTCAAAATGTAAACAAATGCTTTATTTACGTAGCAAAGAATTGTAAGCTCTGTAACTCGCTAATAACTCCACGAATGAGACTCACATTTTGGTTGCCTATTAAACATGCCTCACTGGAGCATTGTAAACTTAAAAATCGGGAAAATAAATTTTGACCAAAACCGTGATCGTGCCCCTTTAAGGATTATTCATACCCGCAAAGTACCGCAGAAAATAAACAACCGCAGAACTTACCCGTTATACGGTATCATTTGAATGCAAAATTACTCACATTAGTTACTGCTGTCTGTGCTTCATGAGATTTGCTTGAAGTCTGAAATAATTTTTTTAATCATTAAAGCAATTTTTAATATATGTATACTTAAATCTCTCTCTCTCTCTCTCTCTCTCTCTCTCTCTCTCTCTCTCTCTCTCTCTGTTTAAGTGGCATTGTTTATCACTAAAGTCTCTAAACATGTATACATGAATCCGTAAAGGACATATTTAGCCTTCGGAAAAACATACCTTAAAAATATAATTTACAGAAATGTATTCGGAAAAACAAAGGTGTATTGCATATGTGGTCACATTAAACGCGCACACCAAAATGCATGGCATGTGACACCAAGAGTAACATAATGATTATGAAATGTTAGGCGAGTCCATCCCTGTTAATCAATATCATTTTATGATGGGTAAGGGGCGAATTTTAATGTGATAAAATACATTGACCATCTGTAGAAAAAAACTGTACCTTATGAGACGGAGCTAAACGGCTATGTGGAATTAATGTTGACTATACATCCTGGCATACATAATAATTCATATCATACAAAAGGTTTCGTTGACAATTTAGGATTTCACGAGGGTACAAATACAAATATCAAATATTTAGTACCCAGAAAATTATACAGAAATTGCTGATGTCAATTTCTTTCTTCTTTTTTATACAATTAACAATATGCAGTAATTTATATCATCCTCCCATTTGAAGTTTAATCTTTTCAAATAAGAACTTTGTACTACATGGAAAGGACAATATCATATCAAGTCTTAACACAATTTTAAAAAAGAAATAATTGATAATGTACATGTGCCAGAAATAATACAAATCATAACATTTTTAATGAAATGGTAAAATACCTGTTTATTGTTACTCTCCTATTAAAGGGGGCATGGTCACGATTTTGGTCAAAAATTATTTTCCCGATTTTAATGTTTAAAATGCTTCAGTAAGGCATTTTTAATAGGCAACCAAAATTTGAGTGTCATTCGTTGAGTTATAAGCGAGTTACAGAGCTAACAATTATTTACTATGTAAACAAAGCTTTTGTTTAAATTTTTAACGTTGAAGTGAAAAAGTTTTAGACCGAAAGTGAATGTGGTAAACGTTCAGATCTGTTTATTTATGCTTTAAATGAATAAGGAGATGGAAAAATCAGTTTGAAAAAGAATTTTACCGGTATATTGAACTAATGTAAACAAAAACAGGACAGAGCCTTGTTTACATGACAAAGACTTGTGAGGACTCTATCTTGCTTATAACTTCCTACTGACTCTTCAATTTCATTTGGTCATTGGAAATGCATTCCTAAAGCATTGTAAATAATAAAAACAGAAAAATAGAATTTAACCAAAATCGTGACCATGCCCCTTTAAACACTAAGCAATATTATATCTTCACCCTTTTACTGAATAATTTGATATTTCAAGATAACAAAATATTATCTAATGTCAAATATAATTAATATACTATGACAAAATGCATTTCATCCCTGAAAATCAATTTATTAAAGAAGTTCGTAATAAGTATTTTTGAGCTTTCCTTTGCTAATTCAAATCTTGTGCACATGTAAAAATCTTCAACTTTCCGATTATTTTTAAAGCTTAATTACCTGTTCATCTTTTACTTGTTCCATCTCATATAAGAGGATGTAACTGTTGTTCTAAAAAAAAAAATTTTTAAAAATTAAAATTCAAAATCATTACTTATTTATTTCTGTAAATATGCATATGTTTATTTACAATGAAATTCTTTTCTAAAATTCCATACTATCATTACTTTATTGAGTTCATAAGTTATTATTGTAAATGAAAAATGACAGTATCAAACTGTCAACCATCTTAAAAATCCATATTTTTACTTTCACAAAAATATTTTTTTAAAAATATGTTTTTCAAATGTTTGTGTTGGAATATAAACCTTGATATTTGGCTGCTCAAGGTAATTGTCTTTTGTTGATATAATGGATTCATCGTTGCAAACTTCCCATTCTTTAAGCTTTTTGCGTCTAACTAATGCCGTGTCTAAAACATTATATGATATTATTTCTTATATTTTAACGTACACAATTCTCTTTAATATCGAATTGCAGTAAAAATACCAAAATATAAGATAACAGTAACTATTTATCACTTAAACAACGGGCCCATTGGCCCATTGGCCATATCGCTAAAGTGAGCAACAGTTCCTTTGATTTTGTTCATTTTAGTGCAGTTTTTAAATATTTTACCCAAATATTTTTTTAATAACTTTGAACCCATCTAGATACCACAAAACAGTCTGGGGTCACAATTTAAACAATCTAGATTATACCTTTTCTAATAATTGCATAAAAATCTAAAAAAAAAAAAATGTAGCATTTTAGTTCTTGAGAGGAGGATTTTTAAACTTTAAAAACTATCCCCATATATTTCTATGTTTAACTCTGAATCTCTCTTAAGACCCCAGTATTAATTCGAAGGCTACGAATTGAACAATTTAGAATCTATATCATTCTATGATGCTTGCATAGTAATCTCACAAATTGTAGCATTGTAAATCTTGAGAAGATTTTTAAATAGTTCTCCAAATATTTTTCAATGTTAAACTCTGAACCCCTTATGGGGCCAACGTATTAGTCCGGGGTAATGATTTAAACAATTTAGAATCTACATTAGTTGATGGTGCTTGCATCATGTTAAATTTTGAACCCCTCTTGGGGCCTCAGTATTAGTTCGGGGTCACAATGTTAACAATTTAGAATCTACATTATTTGATGATGCTTGCATCATGTTAAACATTGAACCCATCTTGGGGCCCAAGTATTAGGTCGGACTCACAATGTTTACAATTTAGAATCTACACTTGTTGAGGGTGATTGCATATTGAGACGAAAATTTTAAAACAGTTTCCCAATATAATTCTTTGCTATACTTTGAACCCATATCGGGAAACAATGTTGACAATATAAAATCTTCACTATATATATATATATATATATATATATATATATATATATATATATATACTCAAGCTTTGGTGTAAATATTGGTATTTCTGGTGCTGTGGCTGTCGAGAAGAAGATGTTTTAACAAACACCATAAATTCACTGTTTCGCAATTATCTCCCATTTAAGAAGGGTTTTGCTCTATTTTAGAATCCTCTTTCCATAAGGATGCTTTGTACCAAATTTGGTTAAATTCGGCCATTGGGCTATAGAAAGAAGTAAAAAAAAATTTAAAACGTTTACAGACGGACGAAGGACAACGGGTGATCAGAAAAGCTCACTTGACTCTTCGTTTAAACCTTTGTTTAAAGTTATTGCCAATTGTTGCTCATATTAGGAATGTGGCCCCTGGACCTCTTGTTTATTGATGCAATCTTTTCAGTACTAAATGTATTGTTTTAAGATTTTTGATACACGTTCAAATGCTTTAAATAAAATTTTACATATATAAGTGATCTTGCCACTTCTTTATAAAATAATAATTAAATTAAAAGAATTATAAATGGAACTCATTTTGTTGATGAACACGACTCGTCAAAACTATGCATTTTGCAATTTCGAATACCGTCATAAAAATGTTTATACATTATTCGGGGATCATTTTTCTTCTTTACCTCGACTTACAGATGTATTCCATGGCATCGGTATTTAAATTAAATTTTTTTAGAAACATCCATTTTGTAATGTATTTTCATTTGGCACTAATGTTACTTGTTTTCTGACATGTTATGACTGAAAATAATTACAATATACATGTATGATTTATGTTTATTTAAGGAATTATATAATAATAGGAACTACCTGAATTCTTGAAATCAAAATATGGAGTTTTGTGAGCCGTGTTCACCTATAAGGATATATGGGATACCTCTATATTATAACGTATTTTCGTTTAAACAAACAATGCAATGAAAGTATAACCTTTTTCTTTTGGTAATTTGGTGGCAGCCACTGAATCGCAAGTCATAAGTTCTAAGCCCTCATCAGTTAAATATATGTCATTTTAAAAATATGATTGAACACATTTTATTGTCCAATTTTATTTGTTGGTTAAGTACTGAACATTGAATTTTGTTTTGTTTTTAATTTTACTACGATATACTTTCATGCACATTGCTGTATGAAGATGTCCCATATGACCAATAATCCGAACTCAAGATATAATGCATCATGCAACAAAGTACATACAAAGCCCAGATGTTAGACTTCTTCCAGTGTGTACCTGTCATGTTTAGCATTGTTAAATACGTAAATATAAAAAAGAGATATTATTTTATTGCATACAAATTCTTGATTTAATATTAAGAATTTTTAAGCATAGATCTAGAGGCTTTACCTTTCGTTTTATAATTATGATTACGTTGTTGTGAACATATATAACACAACAGCATAAAACATTATTTGGTATTCAGCAAACCCTTTAATAATCTATGATAAATATACATCAGAAGTAGGATTGAAAAGGACCACTAATAAGATGTAAATATTTCCATTGATTTCTATTACCATTATACACTAAACCAAAGTTCTAAGTGTTCACCCAAACGTTTTTGCCATATGAGATAATAATACGAAAAGCTTTGAATTATGAAATATGATGCATGTTTCTAATTAATGTTGTAAGAATACAGCTAAGTGCCTTATATGTTCTACTGTTTGAAAAGTTGCATATTAAAACCTGATTCTTCACTATAAAACACTTTCGGTGGGGTTAAATTTTGGATCTTTTGAATTGGCATGTGTTGCTGATGCAAAGACGAGCCACATAAAGCAGAGAAAAAGTTTTGAAACATTTTATAACACCGCAAAGTATTTTTCATTTAAAAGTAGACTGTTACAAAAGACTAATATAAATCCCCCAAAACTAGTCATATAACATGAAGCACGCGTTGGATAATACAAATTTCTTGTTTTGAAATTTTGTCATGATTAATTTATTTCAATCGGTTACGCTTATTTTACATGTATAAAGGCACATCGTTTAATGAATTTTGAAAATTTCATATTGTTTTACATCGTGGTTTTCATATTATTTTATTTTTAAGAGTGAACAATTAGAAGTTAAGTGAATAAATAGTACCGGTAAAATACATGTATGCAAATGCATTTAATTTAGAGCCAAATTGTACTAACTTGGATCGATTGCAGCTTGTAAATATTTGTCTCCCGCACCAGATGTATTCTTCTGTAATTTAGAAATGGTTTTAAAAATTAATGCAAGCACAAGCTGTTTTGTGATCCTTTAAACATACAACAAAGCCAACTTATAGATTACATGTACATTGTAAAGAATCTGCTCATTTGGGTAATTTAACAGTCACACACATTGGGTTAAGAAATGCTATGACCTTATAAAGAAAAGGAATGTACATTTATTTCTGTGTCAATTTATGTTCTTAAGAAGGCCTTTTCTATTGGCATGATATCATATTAAATACTGTGATTACTTAAATTTGTACTCATACAAGGACACCTTTAAAATAGCAATTAATCAAACGCAACAATATAAACACAACCGTGTCGTGTATTTACCTGTCAATCTGCACAGGTATCTTTAGTTTGGAGAGAGTAGAATCAAACCTCTTTAGCTGAATCCCAAACACACGTGGTGAATTTGCTATTGTAGTGTTTCTTCTGTGCTTTGTGTTTTTTTGGCATGTGCTACAACGTCTAAAAACGAAGAATACTTTTGATTGTTTGAAGCAACGGTCGATCACAGCTTAGAAAGATACTCATAGAAAGAGTACAGGATTGGATCACAAGAAATTGGTTTTGAAGAAAAATTCAATTGTAATAATGCAGACATTTTGGAAAACAAAAAAGTATGAATAACAGATGAAATATTTTATAGGTCTTTATGACTCACTTAGAAATCACTTCTTCTTTAAAGAACTCTTCAAGTACATTTTGGACAGATATCTCTTTTCTTCCCCTGGGTATCTCGGCACTCATTAAAGCTAATGTATCATGTCTGAGAGGACTTGTCTAAAATATCAATTATGTCTATCATTTTACAAAAGTGGAATGCATTGTTACCTTGGCATTAAAACGTATAAAAACAAATGAGAAATTGAAGAGAAAGCATTCAAACTCCTTACATTTTTACAGCTGAAACATTGATGTTTGTAATGTAATACAATCTGTTCGGTTTTTCCAAGTCTGCCTAGGTGTGCTATGATTTCATTGGTGATCATAGCTGGATCTTGCTGTTCACAGCCTTCTCCAAGATATTCACCAGTAATGCTGATTATATCCTGTTATTAATAGGTTTTTATGAATAATATAAAAAATCACTTAGATTTTTAGTGATCAATTATATGAAATCTTACCAAAATATCATCAACTTCTAGGGAACGAAGTGGTCCTGGAGACATCAAAAATTGTATTTTAGAAATACACGTATCCATTAGAACATCCCCTGTATTGCATGGTTCTGCAATGAAAAATATAACCAGACATAATGAACAAATCAGAGAACTACATACGTTGTCTCAACAAGGGATCACTAGTATGACGCCAACATTATAAATTATTATCGTGTACATTCTATCCATTACAAAATATAAAAAAGATTAACAATATTTCAAAAACATACATACATTTTAGTTTCACGACTATCATTTAAAATTACTTTTAATGTATTATAATAAAATACATTATAATTAAAATATATACGTGATCATGGTTTACCATCGAATATTGTGGTTTATGATATTATTTGAAGATGTTTCTTTTGTTAAGATGTTTCTTTAATAATGATATGAAAAAAAAATAAGTTTTATATGATACATTTTCATCCTTTTGGATTTTGAATTAAATTGTCTTATGTCTTTGTTCGGATTTCTTTTATAACAATTGGCACTTATGAAAGAAAATCATACCCGATTAATTAAGAATGTTTTAGTATGAAACTAGGTTACCTGTCTTCGTCAGCAATCTCCAAACAAAATAAAAGGGTTAACCCATTAACCCAAGTCAATATTTAAGTTTATTTTTGACACAAATATGTCGTCAATATTACAAAGAGAATATTAAAACTTTCTTGAATGTATTATTTGATTAGATGTTTTGTCCCGAAAAAAAGAAATTTACCCCAGTTTTTATTAACGCAAAGTCTAGAAAAAAATATTACATATTTAATTTAATTTTACAAATCAAAAGAAATGATGTAAGGCATCTTCTAATAAGTTTGATGAGCAAGGGATAAATAATATATGATTTGTGACCTCATAAAAGTTTTAAAGGAATTCAGGCCGTCACAAAAGTGTGAATGAACCTACCCTTCTCATGTCTTGATGATTTTCGAAAAAATCATGTATTCTAGTGATGACATTTGAAAAAGGGAAAACCATTTAATTCCTACTTTAATTAATCAATTAAGGAATGGAACTACAGGTGATTGAAAATTTGTCGAAAATTGAAATAAAATAACCTGAAGAGAGCAGATGATAAAAGGCTGTGAAGGATTGCAAAACCGCATTCAACCAACAGTTATTTCTTGTGTTCAAAATGCCATGCCTAGATAGTGGTTTCTGATATAAATATGGTTGATTAACTAAAGCTTCATTGGGATACGCATTTTCGTCGAACAATTTTTGTGGCAGAAAGCGTTTTCTTCGTGATCGTTTGGACAACTTCAATTCAGGCAGTGAAAGATCACCGATTTCGTAGAAAGTTGGGTTTTTCTCAGAAGAGGGAGCAACACATTCATTTGCAATTAAAAATGTTGAATCTTCATTATTCCGTGCACTTGGTTCAAATGGTGTTGCATTTTCATCGCATGTATATTTGTTGCCTTTCTTCTTTGGAGTTTGAAATTGTTGACAGTTTGGGTCCTCTAAAGTTTCTGTTCTATCACATTTAGTCTTTGGACTTTCAGTTATCTCAATTGGCTTGCATTTTAAATGTCTTCTTCCTTTGTACAACTTTGGAAATATGTCTGCCTCTTGTGAAGAGTCTATCTTCGATGTATTGTCCACACACTCCATTGATGATTGTCTGATGTCTTCATCCTTTTCTTCTGAGAACACTTGGTTACTGTCCATTTTCCACTTCTTTTTCGAAGTTGATCCATTCGCATCATTTTTTCTTTTCTTTTGTGGCTTAGGGAAAACTTTTGGGCTGTAAAAGTATTTTCCTTTTTTCTTAGGTGTCTTCGACCACTGTTCTTCGGAAATATCAATATTTCTTTTACGTGTGGTTTTGCCTCTTAATTGTTGTTTTTGATTCAAAATGCTGTATTCTCTACACCTTCCAACAACCTGTGTATGGGTTTTCCTGACAAATGACCCTGGGGTTAAATGTTTCTCTTTACAAATATATTGTTTCACTTGGCGAAACCAGTTTTCCACCAAAGAGTTTGTGTCTCTAGTAAGTCCGTTTTCCAAAAACACGGCACTCCATAATGGAAAAAGGTAAAGGTACATCTGTATGATGTTCAACATGTCAGGACAGTGGTATTCGTTGTCATTATCAAATGCATGCTTATCATGATCACATAGAGCCCTTTCTCTCAACTTGGTAAAATGCCTGTCAAAAGGCGACCTACTCCTAATGGTTCCCTCTGTGAGAATACCATAATGCGTTTTCTCCTCGGGATCCATATGAAAAACGCACTCGGAAGCTTCTTCTGTTTTCTCAGGAAGATTCTCTACTAATCTCTTTAAATAATCAATGCTTTCGTTGCATTCTCTATTTCTTTTTTCGTTTCCTAAAGCACGACATATGTGCGTATATGTATGACTTCCCTCCTCCAACGTTTTGGACATCATCATTAAAGCGAATGAAAATTTCCCAAATTCTTTCAGTTTTTTGTGTATTTTTAAGTCTCTAAATTTATATTTCATTATTCCAAGCATATGGAAGGCACACAAATGGACAACCGAAAATGAGGGCCTCTCTTCTTTTTGGGTGCATGCTTCCCAACATTTGTGTAAATATTTGATTATGCTTTCTGCATTAAATATTAACAATATTGAGTTGATGATTGCCCATGAAAAGTCTACCTCGACTCTGACAGGAAGTATTGCTCTGTTGAATAAAGTAGTTGCAGCTTCTTTAATCTTACCAAGGAAAAGGGTGATGGTAACCGTTGTATTTGAATTAGTTATCATTTCCGCAACAGGTATGGTTGGACATCCATCTTTCCGTAAAACTAGGGCATAATAAAAAACACGTTTTGTTTGATTTGGAATTTTGTTTACGATAGATCCTGTTGCATCAAGATGTAATGGAATATTAGAATTGCATGCTTCTCTATACAGTCTGATTGTGTCCTCCGTAAACATGATGACGGTAAATGGGTCGACAGAAAAGAAATGAATATAACCAAGAATCTTCTTGTTCTGCGTGTCATTTTCCCTCAAAATTTCTTTAATCATATTCATTTCGGTGAGTGGATCTTTTGAAAGAAGAGTAGTTTGAGTCATCTCCGACGATATCTTGGAAAGCGTTTGTTTGCTAGGACAGGTAGTTAAATTGCCACCTTTGAGTGCCGTTTCTGAAATATTTTGGAGGTTCGTGTAAAATGTATTTAGGACGCCTTCGTCTTTTAATACACGTTTCATGTTGTCCCTCTCATTTCCTTTCAATGGACGTCGTTGTGTCTGTTGTTCATGAGAAGAAGTCCCTATTTGCTTCACAATAACTGTTACTTCATCTGGACTAACACCCGGATCCCGGGGAATACAAAATGTGTATTCACAACATTTTTGAAATTTACAATTTGCTTTTCCCATGAAGAATTTGGCCTTCTTTTTTCTTGACTTTACTTTTTTTACGCGATTTTGATTGAATTGGAGTACACACACATCGTTAGTAAGAGAAAATTTATCATTGAAAATCTGTGTCCATCTCCCACGAAGCCGCCTTTTCGGACATGATCTTTTTTTGCTTGGCTTAATTTCGAGCCATTCTTTGCGATTCAAAATGAAGGTAAATGATTTTGGATATGGCTGGTTATCTGTTTTGTCGTTCACTTCTTTGCGTATCCCTTTCTTTTCCTTTTCGGTATCTTTTTCTTCATTGGAAAATTTTACGCTGACTGTTTCGTTTATTGAGAGATCAGAACCGAACTCTTCTTGAACGTCTTCTTGAACGGTGGATGAATTTTCTGTTGTTTTAGGGATTTTATGGTCAAATATGAAACTCTTATTATCGTTTTCCTTTTTTACATCTCTCTTCTTACATGAGCGCTTAATACAATGCTCAGTGTCTTGTTCGTCTTGGCTACTCCAACCACCGGTAGATGAGGTTGGAGATTGCTGATTACCCTTTTCATCCCAATCATTTGCTTCATTGAATGTGTTTTTATTTTCATTATCTGAAATTTCATCAGAACATTCAATTTTACTGGCAATTTTAGAGCGTACGCTATGTATGCTCTGTTTGTCTTCTTCAGAGGAACAGAAACTATCTGATTTATGTGGCTTATCTGAATTGAAAATGTCCCCCTTTTCATCTTGGTTAGATGCATCAGTACCATCACATGTCCTGTCCACTCTGTGGCATCCAAGATAACGTCGATACGTGACGTATATACGAAGTCTGTTTTTTTTAACATTTTTTAAATGAATTGCCTGACATATCTCCCCTAGGATAGAATTAGACTGTTTCCAATTTGAAGGCAATACTTGGATGTTTCTTTGATTCATTTCCTCACTAATCTTCTGAAATAATTCCATAGCGCTCTCGTGATCTCTGTAATTAAAAATATCGACTTTAGTTCTGCATACGCATACTACTCCACAAAATTAACTCTGTTTGTCTTCTCTACATGCTTGTCAAAACAAAAGCAGATAGAATAGTTCTCTAAGTATGACATTTTTTAGTTTGAACATTTAACCGATATTTAAACGATAAAGTACTTTTATGAAGGATTGACGATAAACAGTATAGCCATCAGATCAATCTAAAATGTTAGGATATTAAAATTGTCAAGCTATAATCATTTATTATAACTAGACTCTTGTTGCTATAGCAACAAAAAGGTCTTCCGTTCGTCGTGTATTAATTTGTAAAATAAATGCATTTATCTAATAAAAAGAAAAAGGATATAAAAGATACTGTGATGGAATTTTCCAGTAACTATTTATATGTAAAACAAAACAAAAAAGATAAATAGTCATTTTTGACTACTTGCTCTGACGACCGGAAGTTACGGTGGATTAAACAGAACATGGTAGACATATCTTCATACATTGTTCTGTCTTTTCTTAAAGTTTGGATATTCAAGTTTTTGTCAGTAATAAGATCTCGTTGAGAGAAGGTTTTTTGTCTCGGGACCGGAAACGAACAAACAGAAATGATTAAAGAAATTAAAATTAAGTATTTTCCGTACATTTATTTACAATACATAACTGTTCATTGAGTGAATAAAAAAATCAAAGAAAAAAGTCTAAGGTTATTAAAAACTTCATTTGCTCGTACGCTTCCAAAGAGAACCGGGAGTGACAGAAGACAAAATGAAACCCTTTAAACACATATTGAATCAAATGTCAATCATCAATGTAAGTTTTGTATCTTTATCTCTTATAGTTTCTGAGATCTCACGGGTACAAAAGAGCTAGAGCCACGAAGCATCAAAATATGCCCTATCATAAAAAACCACCATATTTTGGTGAAATTGAGTGTAGAATCTAAGCTTTTCATAACTGTTTTTCTTTTTTCGATATCTATTATACTTTTTTATAAATAGAGTTTATAACATGGCACTATTTTGATGAAAAATTGTAAAACAGACGTAATTTTTGTTAAGTAACGTCATGAAATGACAAAACTATGCATGAGTTGAATTAAATACGAGGGTTGTCCCATAATAGCGTAGACAGAACACATAACTTAAAATCTGTTCACTGCAATTTCATAAGACTTCTATGTTTTCTTCAATAACCCTTTGGCAAATAATAATGAAAAATTCAAATCTGTACTTTATTTATTTCTTGAGAAAATGAATAATCATTAACATGTTTTGTCAGGCGGCGCAATGCGCGACGTCGAAAATTCTCAATTTTTACGTTGTTGTTAAACCCTCCACATCGTTTACGATAACATTTACGGGTTTTTTTTCCAAAAACTATCTTGGGGAAAAATATTTTCTTTGAACAAGTAGCCTGAGTGCACATTCACCATGCATTTCTAGTTTTATTTTTTAAAGTACAAACGGTCTGCCGACTCCAAACTTGCCCTGTATTATTTGTTGTCTAACGACCGTCCTACAGACATTTGTCGTTCAGCATTTTGACGTCCATCTCTATCGGTCGGGGTTTATATTAATTTCCACTTATTGTCACCATACTTGTCCGAATATTTTCAATGTTGTTAGACTACTAATTCACAAAATACATTTCTAAGGGATTTTGTTAATTTATTTACTTCAAAAGCCACTAAGGATTTGATTCAATGACTTTACAAAAATTTATCAGTTACTGCTGCGCCGCCTTAAACGCTGACGTCGTCATTTTATTACGAGTTAACACTTTAACTTGTCACAAAACGCGCTATAAAATCTTTAAAAGTTTTGTTATAGCCAAAACATTTATTCAGTAAATAATAGAATTATTAACAAATATTACTGTATATCTATACTTGAATTTTTTCATTCGAAAAGTACTTATCCTCGCAATTTTCATTTCATTATGTTGATTTTATTTTTTCGTTTTTGACATTGCGCCGCATGTCGAATATATGATTTAACATGCTTTCATTTCACTAATTTAATCTTAAACAATATTTGATTTTAAAACATAAATTGAATGCAAATTACTTGAACCCTTTGTGGCACAAGTTTCACCTTCCTGTGTCTTCGATTAACTGAATAACGCCACTTGTCTACGCT
The DNA here is from genome assembly GCA_020458035.1 of Magallana ariakensis. NCBI lineage: Eukaryota > Metazoa > Mollusca > Bivalvia > Ostreida > Ostreidae > Magallana > Magallana ariakensis. Next base: position 32,742,688 of record CM035811.1, on the reverse strand, counting down.
ATTTTGGGACAACCTTCGTAAAATAAAAAAAAACAAAATAAATTATCTTTTAGACATTATAATTATTTTGTTAAAAAAAAATTATTCATAAAAATACCATGAAAAGCTTATTTACAACAATGTTTTTAAAAAATACAGGGACCAGTGCTAAAGGTCAATATCACGTCGGTACATTTAAATATGTCGGTGTAGTGTATTCAAAGATCTTTTTTCTGCTATTTGAAACTGCATGGAGTAATGCTGATGATGCGCAGTGTATAACTGAGGATTAATTATTTAATTCTACTGATATAACAAATTATTAAAAAATAAATATATAAATATGACAGAAATATGGTGATTGAATTTAACAGAGATACATGTTAATGTAATCAAGATCGAATTTGTATACATTACTGTAACAGTCTGTGTACATTATTCCGCATGATTATTTTATTACTTGATATGTTCACCCAAACTTGGCGTTTTATAGAGTTAAGTTGCCGGGGTTCAGTCCCTGAAACGTTCTATCTTCCCCTTTTTTCCGTGCGTTCACCGTGCGCACACAGTGCTTTCACTTGCGTTCTCGGCTCCGCTCCGTTCGCGCCCATCGTTCACAAAGCGCTCACCTTGCGTTCACAAAGCTTTCGCCTTGAGCTCACCGTTCATTCAGTGTTCACTTATTGTTTCGTCACATAATATTATATTTAGACTGATAATAATACATACATGTAGTTTATTGTTATTATTTCCTGATTACCAATGAAACACAATGTAACAATAACTCCCGGGGCACTCCGAATAAATCGTTCATCTTGCGTTCACATAGAGCTAACATATCGTTCACAGTTCACTTTGCCCTGCGTTTGCGTTTGATCAGCGTGCGCTCACCGATTACTCAGAGTGCACTCACCGTGTGCTCACCGTTTACTCGCCGTTTTAGTGGAAACAAAACATTTCAGCGACTGTGTATATATAATGGATATATGCCGAAAACAGTTCTGTACGAAATATTATAAAACAGTTTCGAGGCCCGTTAAGGCCGAAAACTGTCTGATATTTTGTTCATACAGAAGTGGTTGGGGCATATATCTACTTAAAACACTGCCATTGAGTTTCATTGTTGATTTACCTGAGACAGTCCGATTTTAAAGGATACCAATATTGTAACCACTGGTAACGGTCTGATATAAAGAAGCTCACTAGTATCGGACTGTTAAAGGTAAAATGTTTGACTGTCGGAACAAAGGAATGACATAACATCAGTGTTTTAATGTTCATTAATTAAAAAATAAATATCGATTTCTATAACAAATATTTTTATGAATTAATTATTCCTAATGAATTAATTATTCCTTATAAATGCCGTAACATAACATCGAGAGAGAGAGACAGTGGGGGTCACTATTTTGAAGCAAAGATACATTCCGATGCTATAAAAAGTATATACACGTCAATTCCCAAAAGATTAAGGGCTGTAATAAAGGCAAAGGGATATATTACAAACATTGATAAGGTAAGAAAAATTTTCTTTTATTGATGTGAAAAAATAACAAACAAAACTTCCAAGTGTGAAAAAGTTTTAATGACACGGCCGCCATTTTGCGTACTGTATTATGGCCAGGTACTGTACAGTATGATGCAATAAGTATAGGTTACAATAACAATTTTTTAAAATATTTGATTTTTCAAAGCCAAACAATAGCACACGAATTATGTCGTTAAATTGTCTTGAAAACCCGAATTCATAGCAAGCATGTAGAATTTGTGTTAAAATATATAGATTTGTAATGAACTCGGCCGTAAATCGATTGATTTTTTTTAAGTTTGGGGGGGGTGCATAGAAACAAAATCTCGCTGCACTCGTTGTTGTTTATTTTTTTAAAGAAAGGGCCCGGCAATCTGAATCCTTTTTATATGCCACTCAAGGCAAACTATAATTAGATTAAGTACGCATAAAATAATCGAAGAAAATTTCAATCGAGAATTTCATAAGGCAAAAGACCCGATATACACACATTTAGGGTGTTTTTGTTAATTTATTGAACGAATTATCAACAAAGACATCACAATTAGGATTAGCTATCTATATAGTGCACATGCTGATAATTTATTCTAAATTGTGAATACCAAAAGTCGTCTTCATCGAAACGTACACGATCGATCTTACAATATGCATGTAACGGTTATCGGAAATACATTGACCACGCGACGAATCAACAGATTGCTGATAACGTAATGACGAATGCATTGGCAAGATTTTTAATGCAAGGGACGAAGGCTTAACTATAAAATATTCAATTACAGCTGTACTTGGATATTAAATTATCAAGTCATTTGACGGCATCAGTTAAGTTCATCATACATGTACATGTTTACACGTGATATCGACTGTCCTTCTCTAGTGATATTCAGAAACACTTGTGTAACAAGTTTTAAAAAATCGCTTGCATATTTCCTTTTGTTTGTTATGCATTTAACTGTTCGACGGGAAAAAACCCCCCACAACTATAGCTACTTATACATGCTATCGCTTATTTTACACAAAGGTATAGGAATATTTACTTATTTGACGCCATCAATGTACGTAACAGTATTAACTGCCATTTTTTTTTCTGTTTGTTTTAACACATGTTCATGTATATCATATTCTACTGCAATTAAATAATACCGTGGTACATAGACATAATATGTTTTAAAAATGCAGACTGAGTTAAATGGTAAGTTATATTAGCAAAATACTGATAGAACTCAAGATTCCATGTACAGATTCAACTGACGTCGCAAACGTCAAACTATGACGTCATTGATGATGCAAGATATAAGAATGAATACACAGTATAAAATTACTAGATAGAACACAATAATGTTCAGTTTATATGCATTTCTACCACAAATATTGAATAAAATGATGATTTTGTAAACATTTACAAATAATTCTTTATCAATATTAATTAATTTCTGCTATTTCAATTAAAAGTAAGCAAATATTTACCCTTAAATAGAGTGGTCTGTTTTATTTTCTGTTTCTAAAATTTTCAAAAATTGTAAAATACATATTGGCCACACTTGAGTACCTCTAAGAAATTTTGCAGGCAGATGCATTTATGCAATATCTCTCAGTTTTAAAAGTTTCAAAGAGGTACTCAAGTGTGGCCACATTCAAATTTGGGAAATACTGCAGTAAAATCTACATTTTTCAGCCATTTTTAACGAATATGGCATGTTTGATGATGCGAATGTGCTTAACGGTGGGGCCGAGGTGAAAAAATTACACATGCATAGAAGCAGAATATTGTGCCCTACATTATACGTAATTACAATTTGTATTGTTTCAAACTTGAGTTTTGTGAAAATTTTAAGGCACATTTTGATGCTTCGTGGCTCTAGCTCTTTGTATAAAAGAAAGCTACCTGAGATATTTGAGATATCTCACCGGAAGTAGATTTTTTTCATTTATTTAACCATGTGTAGATGACCAATTGTATCAATTAATGAGAAGTTATTTCCATGCTAAATAACAAAAAAAAAATTAAAAAATCAAATTTTGGAGTACTTCCTGTGACGACCGGAAGTTATGCCGGATGAAACAAAATAGTGTAAACACGTGTACACACATAGGTCTATCATTCAACAAAGTTTGGTTGTTCAAGTCCTGACCGTTTTTGAGATCTCATAAAAACAAGGTTTTTTGTTTCGGGACAGGAAACGGACAAACGGAAGTGCTCAATGAAAATTAAAGTTAGTAATTTTTATATATTTTCCTGTCGTACATTATTGTTTATCAAACTAACTGAAACTATCAAAGAAAAACAGTTAAACTTATAAACAACTTGAATTGTTTGAACCCTTCCGGTTAGGACCGGTTAAACACATCTTCATTCAAATGTCTATCATGCATAAAAGTTTCTCGCGGGAACAAAATTTGTTTTAAAAAAGTTACCTGAGATAATTGAGATATCTCACCGGAAGTAGAATATTCTTGTTTGCTTAACATCGCATAGATGACACATGTAGGGATTTATACTATAAGATTCATTCTATGTTAAATAAATTAAATACATAAATATAATAATTTTTAAAGTACTTCCGGTGAAGACCGGAAGTTACAACGAACAAAACAAAACAGTTAAAACACATTAACAGCTATAGGTCTATCATCCCACAAAGTTTGGATGTTCCAAGTATTTGCCGTTTCTGAGATCTCGAGGGAACAAGGTTTTCTAACGTGGGACAGGACACGGACGACCGGAAATTTTTTTTGAAAATATGAAAAAAAAACGTATTGAGATCATTCCCATTATCATTCTCAATCATCCCTGAAAATTTCAGGAAAATCTATTCAGCCATCTCTGAGAAATTCTGCCGACAAAAAAGGAGAAAAAAAAATAATAGTAAGAAAGAAAGAAAAAACACTACAATCACTTTAAGGTCTTCCGTTGGAAACGGAAGACCTTAATTATTAATAAGAAATCTATATGTTTTACTTTCTGAATTTTGGTGCTTTCCTATATTTTTATATAGAGTCTTTCAAAAGTAAATGAATACAATATAAAACATAGGTAATCACAGATTACAAATCTCACCGAGACGAGGCATCAATATTATGAGGCATCACCTTTATGAGACCACCTTTATTATATTATATGAAAATCATAGTGAATGATCTTGAATATTCATGGATACTGATTTGACACAATATCGTATATCATATGTTAAAAAATTGTATGATGATCATATGTTCATTTCATACGGTATTATAAGATACAATGTTTATCAATCCAATAATAAAAAATATGATATTGCATCCTATGATACTTACAATATATATCATATAATACAATATAATACTGTAATGAATAATGATGAAATATGATATTGTAACATATGATATGACATTGTATTGTGTTATACATTATTGTATTTAATCACATAATACAATATCATAATATCTAATATAAATACAATATAGTATTATTTGATACTATATCATATCACATAATACATCACAATATTGTAACATATGATATTATATTGTATACTATAGTATGATATTGTATTTATTGTATCATATTGATACACAATATTGTATCATATGATACAATATAATTTGATAAAACATTGTATTATATCATATGATACAATATCATCTGATATAGTAATATATTATTAATATCATATTATACAATATCATATCATACAATATGATACAATATCATATTATACAATATCATATTATATAATATATTATCATATGATAAAATATTATATATTACAATATCATATAATACAATTTCATGTATTTTAACAATATATTATATAAACCAATATCATTTTAATATACAATATTGTATCATATGATATGCTATTATATATTATACAATATCATATCATATGATACAATATCATAGATTGCAGTATAATATGAAACAATATCATTCGATAAAAATAATATATTATACAATATCATATTCTACAATATTGTATAATGATATACAATACTATACATAACAATATGATAATACAATATCATATCATAATGTACAAAATTTTTTATACAATATCATATCGTATCATATAACTTTTTACAATATAATGTATGATATAACATTGTATCTTATAAAACATAATGTATCGTATCATAGAATACTTATATAGTAGGAATCATGTTATATCATTTAACAACAAACACATCTATCAAGCAGGTTTGAGTGAGGTTGGAGAATTTTTTTTTAGCATCCTTGATAATGGAGATCAGGCTCTGCATCTGATGCTACCTCTGCAATTCATTTATAAACGTTAAATCAATCATGCAAGCTATTATCTATAAAACATGTATTACTGTTCCAAAAAAACTAAACCTCATCCAGCATCCGAAACCTATGGCTCAGATGAAGGACCAGTAATAACTAAGATATAATCATCAGAGGGCACCTGCTCCAAAAACTTTAACCAGCTCTTAAAACCTTAACCTTATCCAGCATCCGAAACCTATGGCTCAGATTCAGCATTCATGCCTGTCAGGTGCATCAGTATGAGTATCATAAGACGCACCATCCATGCAAGTTTTGTGAAGTTAGGACCAGTAATAACTAAGATATTTTTTTAGCATCCTCGATAATGGAGACCAGGCTCTGCATCTGAGGCTATCTCTGCCATTCATTTATATTATAGTTAGATCATATATGCAAGTTTAAAATAGTGCTATTACGTATGAAAAAATAATTCACATTTAAAAGTTATTACTGTAAAACTTTAAGGTCCTTTAGACCCATAATTTGAAGGGCCAGCCCCTTTTTCTTGATGTCAAATAAAAGCTCTTGATTTTACAAAGTTTTTGTTCTGCATGTTAACAAAATGTTTTCGAAAAAAAAAGATATTTAAAGAAAACCACAAAAGATAACGACGCTTTTTAAATCTTAATTTTTGAGCTCAGGTGAGCTTCGGCGCTTTTCGAGATAATATGATTGAAGACAACTATGCACTATTTCAGTCTTTGTTTCTTTGCCATGAAAAATTCAACATCATATTTTAAATGATATGAGGAGCTTTCCCGATAAAATACCACTTTAAAATACGATGAATCCAGGATATCTCAAAACACGAAGTGACGTCATTAGGCAAACAAATTTCCAACTCGGTTCAGATCAATACCTATCAGATCTGAGAATTTGACGTTAATCGGTTGACCCGTTTTTTTTTTAAATCTCGTGCTTAAAATTGGTAAGAAATAAAAAAATAATAATAGCTTATAAAAGGGAAAAAGAAAATAAGAAAAAGAAAGTGTATATTTAAGAATTTCTAACGGAAGACCCTAATTACACTTTAATTTGCTAGTTCATATTAGTTTTGCATATTTCCTGTTTGTTTTATCTCGCTTATTCATTAAGATATTCGTATTGCACGAATAGAAACAATATTAAAAATGTTTCAAAATGATAAAAGATACAATAATTAAAAAATGTTAATCTTTGACCTCAAATACTGTAAATTCCTTATATTACGCGAGTATTTAATTCCGCGAACCCGCTGGTTTGTATCAAATCACGAGAATATAAAATAGCGAACGTGGGACTTTTCTCCTTATTTCTTATAGTTTTCAACTCTCAGAAAATAATGGCGAGATTTTAAAATCCGCGAAGGTTGCTTCTCGCGATTTTACGCGGATATTAATTCCTCGCGTTTAATTAGGAATCTACAGTAATCTCTATATCAGTAAAATAAAGTCAAAACAAGTGATTTACTAATTAAAACGTTACTAATTTCTAAATAATTTGTGAAAAACAAAAATCTTAGTAGACAGGTTTACAAAACCTGACCGTTATTATAATTGCTAGAAAACATAGAAGGGCTGGTAACAGTTTTTTAAAAGGTCCTGGAATATTAGCAAATGCTACTTTTTACAAACTGTAGATTTCCTTCTTAACGCGAGTACTTGATTCAGCCGATTTCCTAAAATCGCTAGAAAATAAAACCGCCAATCCCATTTTTTTATTATACTTTCATGTATTTTACATACGTCCGAAAATAAAAGCGGTATTTTAAAATTCGCGAAATGTTGCTCTTGCGATTTTGACGCGGATTTTAATTTGTCGCGTGTAATAGGAATCTACAACAGTCATCTACATCAAGAATACTATACCGCTTGCAATTGTACAACATCCATTATTCTTGTGGTTTTGCTAACAACGCACTAGAAACGCCGATGAAGTGCGGTATAAATGCTAATGAGCACAGAAGAAACATAAATTATTGGCTGCGTGAACACATCAAAATCGACTTATCACTGAGACCTTTGTTCAGGCTCAAAGTGTGCGCCTTCGGATGGCGTTCAAAAATGTTTTTCGCGATCCCACTGCAACAAATTAGGTGCTGTTGTTTTGTTGTGGTACTGTAGCCTGTAGGAGACTATATTGCGTGTATCTTAGCGTTTTACATTATTTAAGGATGCAATTTGATCACCTTGAAGACGCGTTTCCAATGTGACAGGGGTTTTGGTTATTCACACACTTTATGTAAAAATGATAAACATTCTGTATATTTGAAGTTGATGCCCACTTTTGATTATTTGCAATATCTATCTATCTATACTACTATATTAAAATAATAGACTCGAATTTTTGGGCTTTAATCAGAGAAGTACTGTCTTTTGTTTTATATATTGGTACTTTAAGATTACCAATTTGTTTTTATTTTTCCTCAATCAAGCTTCGCTAATTAATAATCAACAAAAATTTCTTTTAAAAAATCCGAAAATCACCAGGATTTTTTTATTTTACAATCTTGCGCATGCGCATTACATTCACGCTTAATCACGGGAGGCTCTTTAGTTCATGTTTCCACAATATCACATTTGCATGGATAAACTCATGGATAAACTCAGAAACGATAATACAAATACGTGTAAATTTTCATTGGAAATTTGCTATATATTCTGTTCATCAAAGAAAATACGGGAGATAACTCTAACTCAGTGCATTTAATATGAAAAATCCCGAGAGTTCCGAATGTCAACATGGTGTGAAAAAAAAGTTGGTGAAAAAGTGTTAAATTCTTCATTAATATGAATTAAATTTTCAGATGAAAGGTATTTACAGCCTCAAAATGGTTTGTTATAAATAATTTGACTGTTATTTTCAATGCAGCTTCATTAATTTTCTCCAAAATCGTTTCGGAGCGATTCTGCAATTTTTTGCTACATTACGGGTATATGGGAGGCATTTTAACTGTGGTGAAGGCCAGTCCCGAGACACAGTTAGATTATTCTAATTAAGCAGAGTGTAGTGAAATTATTAATAGCATTATTGTAGGCCTAAAGCTTGGTTATGTAAATGTCAACAATACGGTATGTCGATGTATCTATTGCGTAAATTTCCGATATGATATGCAATTTCAATCCGTGCACGCACGGTATGTTTCTTTATATATGACAACCGAATATAACTTGAGGCAAGAACATGTTTTTTGGGTTTTTTTTTTGTTTAACCATTGCCATTAACAAGCATGTGCGGATCCAAAAAATATTTCCGGGGTGGGGGGGAGGGTTCGTACGTTTATTTGAGTTGTACAGAGAGGGGGGTGGGGTCTGAGGCATATTTTTAAAGAATTTGAATAAGCGGGGGGGGGGGGGGGGGTTCGGCACAAGAAGAAGTGTTGGATTCGCCAATCGGTCATGTTAAAAAACTTAAGAAAATTTAGAAAAGAATTAGATATTTAAGTAATGAAATGTGTACCAAAGTAATTTCAGTTTTTTCCATGTATGCAACGTTATGAAATAAATTATGGTAAAGAACTGGGATAAGAAGTCGGATATTGTTAAAAAAGAAAACAAATGTTCTCCAAAGAAGAATATGCAATCAAACTCACCTGTAAATGATGGAATAAATCTGAAATCAGCCGTTCAAAACCGGATATCTTATTAAAAAAAAGAACTTAAATAACAAAACCAAAATGATGTGGTCACATATATCCGGAAAAGAAATTCTGGGGAGAAACATTTCGGCCTTATTTAAATGTTATGGAAACCTTTACCCTTTATCGTTTTCTCTTTATTCTTGTTTCTTAAACGGACATTTCCTATACATCATAACAAAGTGAATAAAAGAATATCGTCATATTAAATCTAATTTAGCGTTTCATGAAACATTGATAGATTTCCTAGATTACTTTATTATACCAGAATGTATTAAGTTTGCGTTTGCTATAGGTCTGCTCTGCGTCCGCTCGGGGTCTGCTATGGGTTTACTCGGGGTTCGCATTCGGGGTCCGCTTTACGCACTGAAGTCTGAAGCAGAACCGTTTTCTATCTTACCGCCCGTAAGCCCCGTCACTTGTATATTCCCAAATATACATGCGTAGACATTTGATCCTGGCATCGTCCCGTAAACTAAGTGGACATTTCACACCTGTGTATCAATGGTTAATGTGTTGGTATAACACACAGAGAGAGAGAGAGAGAGAGAGAGAGAGAGAGAGAGAGAGAGAGAGAGAGAGAGAGAGAGAGAGAGAGAGAGAATGCCTTGAAGATTACGAAAATTACACCCAAAAGAGGGGGTTGAAGAGTAATTCTGTTTGCCGGGGGGGGGGGGATTGGGTCGGACTGCCCTCCCTCTTTATCTACGCATATAGTTGCCCACTCTAGGTACAGTGGGGGGTTTTTTTTTGGTATTTTTAGAAAATATATATATAATGTCAATTGACTTGATATACATGTACACACCGCCTCCTTTACATACAATGTGGTAAAAAAAAATGAGTAATTGGTCGAAGCAAAGGCATATTTCAGGTGTTTTGGGGGGGGGGTTGCGGGGTGGATTCATTGCTGCTTATAAACTATTTGGATCCAAAGCATAGTGTCGATAAAGAAATAAACAAGATTATGCAACTTCAGCCTTGCGTCTTTTTTTTTCCTAAATATTGAAGGCAACCTTGATTTTCATGTCAACAAACTGATACGCTTTCTTGTTTTGTTTATTTAGGTAGTTAGCATGGGACGGTTTCGCAGTAAAGACCCGGTCATATTTTACAAAAAGGGGTAAATGGGAGGTTTGGGTGGTTATTTGAGGGATATTTATTCCTAGAATATTTATTTTATTTATTTTGTAGATAGAGGAGCTTAATAATGTCTATGTCATTGACACATGACACTTCAGATGCGAAATTGGGACCTTAATTTTCACTTTCGATTTTATAATGGAAAGGGGGGGGGGTTCAGAACATGAAATCTCACTCGAGGGGAACGTGAAAGATTTCAAATCAATTGAATATATATTAGTTGAATATTTGCATGGATAAACATTAAGCTGCAAATCCTATCGTAGTTTATGGGAGTCGCCCGGGATTGGAGAGTATAATGGGACCTACGTATATAAAATGAAAAAAGCGAACAAGGGAAAATTCTTGAAAAACTTTTGAGATCGACCCTGGCTATTCTCATAAATGTTTTATGTAAGTTGTACATTTTTTATTCTGCAATGTCTGAAATGAGTCCTGACCATGTTTCCCTTACATGTAAACCAGTTGAAAGAAATTTAAAAATCATTTGACCCCCCTCCCCCCCCCCCCCAAAATACGACCAGTATCTGCTTTAATTTTCCTCAACAGTAATAAACAGTCCTTTTCAACCTAAATTTTGATACGAATGAACATCTCGTATTTCAGCAAAGACAGAACAAATAATCAGACATAAATGTGAAATAAATTAATTTCAAATAACAAGGCGACGTGTTAAATATAGTGAAGATAACTTATTTACAATTCATTATTAATTGCTACAACAACAAAAGACTGGGCTTTCCCGGGGCCCCATCCTCACCAAATATGAAGGCCCAAATATGGGATACAGGGGGTTAGCCAGCCCCTTGAAAGATATCCCATTATAACTGTATTATACGAAATTTCCTATTTTCGCCAGGCTAGCTAAGCCTGTTAATGGCCGTGTAAACCCAATTCCTTTTGAGGGTCGACTGGGCTTTCCCGGGGCCCCATCCTCACCAAATATGAAGGCCCAAATATGGGATACAGGGGGTTAGCCAGCCCCTTGAAAGATATCCCATTATAACTGTATTATACGAAATTTCCTATTTTCGCCAGGCTAGCTAAGCCTGTTAATGGCCGTGTAAACCCAATTCCTTTTGAGGGTCGACTGGGCTTTCCCGGGGCCCCATCCTCACCAAATATGAAGGCCCAAATATGGGATACAGGGGGTTAGCCAGCCCCTTGAAAGATATCCCATTATAACTGTATTATACGAAATTTCCTATTTTCGCCAGGCTAGCTAAGCCTGTTAATGGCCGTGTAAACCCAATTCCTTTTGAGGGTCGACTGGGCTTTCCCGGGGCCCCATCCTCACCAAATATGAAGGCCCAAATATGGGATACAGGGGGTTAGCCAGCCCCTTGAAAGATATCCCATTATAACTGTATTATACGAAATTTCCTATTTTCGCCAGGCTAGCTAAGCCTGTTAATGGCCGTGTAAACCCAATTCCTTTTGAGGGTCGACTGGGCTTTCCCGGGGCCCCATCCTCACCAAATATGAAGGCCCAAATATGGGATACAGGGGGTTAGCCAGCCCCTTGAAAGATATCCCATTATAACTGTATTATACGAAATTTCCTATTTTCGCCAGGCTAGCTAAGCCTGTTAATGGCCGTGTAAACCCAATTCCTTTTGAGGGTCGACTGGGCTTTCCCGGGGCCCCATCCTCACCAAATATGAAGGCCCAAATATGGGATACAGGGGGTTAGCCAGCCCCTTGAAAGATATCCCATTATAACTGTATTATACGAAATTTCCTATTTTCGCCAGGCTAGCTAAGCCTGTTAATGGCCGTGTAAACCCAATTCCTTTTGAGGGTCGACTGGGCTTTCCCGGGGCCCCATCCTCACCAAATATGAAGGCCCAAATATGGGATACAGGGGGTTAGCCAGCCCCTTGAAAGATATCCCATTATAACTGTATTATACGAAATTTCCTATTTTCGCCAGGCTAGCTAAGCCTGTTAATGGCCGTGTAAACCCAATTCCTTTTGAGGGTCGACTGGGCTTTCCCGGGGCCCCATCCTCACCAAATATGAAGGCCCAAATATGGGATACAGGGGGTTAGCCAGCCCCTTGAAAGATATCCCATTATAACTGTATTATACGAAATTTCCTGTTTTCGCCAGGCTAGCTAAGCCTGTTAATGGCCGTGTAAACCCAATTCCTTTTGAGGGTCGACTGGGCTTTCCCGGGGCCCCATCCTCACTAAATATGAAGGCCCAAATATGGGATACAGGGGGTTAGCCAGCCCCTTGAAAGATATCCCATTATAACTGTATTATACGAAATTTCCTATTTTCGCCAGGCTAGCTAAGCCTGTTAATGGCCGTGTAAACCCAATTCCTTTTGAGGGTCGACTGGGCTTTCCCGGGGCCCCATCCTCACCAAATATGAAGGCCCAAATATGGGATACAGGGGGTTAGCCAGCCCCTTGAAAGATATCCCATTGTAACAGTATGATGAATATCTTACCTTTTAGCCAGGCTAGCTAATTATGTCAATATGCAGGTCTGGTCAGCAATATATGATTTTTAATATATAACTGTTTCTTAACATTAAAAAAGGGAAAGTTTATGTGGAATTTTTAAATTACGTTTATTAGCATGTTTACGGTAATTTGAATAGCGAACCGACCAGAGAATTCTATTCGCTATTCGAATAGTGAATAGCGAAAAGCGAATAGAACTCCAACTTCTGAATGCCCTTCCGAATAAGTGCCACCTATAATCATCTAAAAAAATCTGATGACTCGATGTCTAATAATAAAATGCAGAGAAGTACTCGGCTGCGGTATTCGTATTAAGTCAAAATAATTCTAATTATTTGCAGCAGTACACACATTATCAATTTTTTTTCTTAAACATCAAAGATTTAAGATTAAAGAATATTTGTCAGTGCTTTAAAAGGTCAAATAGCATAGATTACGTAGTTGTGTAAACAGCATGTTGCAATTGGGTTTCATACATAAGTGCATTGGCTGTGATGTCGGTAAAGTAATTCCTAGAACATAACTGACAATACAATATGGATAGCATAGTGTTTTATGTATTTCAAAAGTAGTACAAATACTATTGGGAAATATGAACAGAATTTCAGACTTTTAAATTTTTAGAATATAAAATTGATCAACAATAAAGCATTTCATAAGGAAATAAAATGAAACTTAGTGTCGGAAGAAAAAAAGATTTGTTTCAAGTGTATTGTATAGGCATAACAACTTTCCTGTTATCTGTTTACATTGCAGATGTGGAAAGACTATAGTGTTATGATTTTACGCAAATTCTGAAGCTAGTCCTTGCATATGATAATGACAAATAATGTTGCATGCAATTTGACACTAGTCAGCATTAGAACTTTTGTATGTTATTGCAGCAGTAGTAATAGAACATGTAATTCTTTTTCGTAAAAATATTCTTCACATTCCCTTCGCTGGTCAATGTGTAGATGTACTAAGACTTTTATCTCATAACAAACCCTTTAATATCATTTATTTCTCATTTTGGAAGGGATATTTGGTTTTCTCTCTAATAAAATTAGAAATTTCTCTATATTATCCACTAAATATTATCGGCATATAGGTATTCAACAGTTTCCAATCTAATTACTATTTAAAGATAAATGAATACTCTAATGATCATCTATATTTTGACACTTTTAGAAAAAAATGGCATAATGATCTATACAAATGTGTTATAAATGAGAACTGACTTTTCAGTTGTAATTATACTAAATTTACTTGTCCTTTTTTTGTTATTTAATTCACGTATTCACTATCCTGTCGTTGCATGTCGTTGCGTCTCATCCGCGGTAAACAGACAATGTCTTACTTTTGTTCGTGTTAGATGGATGGCGCGAATTAATTTTTAATCACCGTCGTCAACGGGGTTTCAAATGTGGCAGGGTTCATGTTAAAACCAATCACAGGTTCGTCCGATGTAAATATGCAAGGAATCAAGATTTAACGTTATCTAGACATTGTCCGCAATCAGGTTCTTATGATTTGAATTATTGAATTCGGAGATGGTTTAAGGCACAATGTCCATTAAAAGTAAATCTTTATAGAGGTTTTTAAGTTCCATACCGTCACTTTCACCACATGGGCTTGTGTAGAAAAAAAATCTTTAAAAAAGTGGGTACTTATTTAAAATGTTATTTAAATTGTTAAACTAGACATATGCACCGGTTCGTAAAGATGTTTTTATTAATTTGAGATCTATTATCCCATTTACAGAATTTCAAAAGAAAAAAATGTAAAAAAGAAAGAAAAAAGCTAACATTTATTTTGTTATTTATTTTAATCGATAAGAAATGTCATAATTTGTTTTTCTTTCATTGAACTAATTTAATAATACAGTAAAACACGGTTATAGCAAACACTCTTATAATGAATTGACGCTTACAACGAAGTGAATTTCATTTCCCGTGACTTTATTACCTGTTGTAAACTTGACGGATAGAACAAATTATGCTTATAACGAATTTAAATTGTCCGTCCCTGGCGTGTTTTACTGTAGATCAATACTATAAGATTTGAGTTATATTTTCAAAGTATGCATTAAAAACACACAGCGACAAATCATGACCAATCTATAAGTTTGTAACCAGACTTTATGTGCACGTGTTTAAAGTATCATATAATAAGCTTGTCTTGCTACAAAACAACACTACGGTGTATGCGAGTTCTTCCTAAAGAGATTAACGACAGGCACGGTACACATAATCAATATGGAGAAATTTTCATGTACACAATTGTATACATAAGTGATTTTTTTACTGTGTGTGATCCGCATGAAATCGTTAATTACAGGTGACTTATCTCCATACTTATTATATTTCAGGACCGTGTCGTTGCTTTAAGGCACAGACAATATTAAGCATAAAGACAGAGAGAGAGAGAGAGAGAGAGAGAGAGAGAGAGAGAGAGAGAGAGAGAGAGAGACACAGAGATGAAGAGGAGAATGCTCATATCTATGAGCTCAAATATAGTGAATTTTTGTGCATATATAATCGTATCTGTAAATGAACATCGTTTAACCCTAATGTATAATTATTGAAGAAATAAACAAAATGCGATACGAGTTTATATCTGTACAGGTTATACTTGTTGATTCACATAAATACATATGTTAACGTCTGTACATGTATTCTGTTGATACTCCTTGGTCTATCAATAAACTTGATGCATGAATGTACATCGTTTTTATCTGCTTATTTGAACGTGCATTTGGAGGCTTTCATATTTTTTTATCAATGCTAATGGACATATATAAAATACTAAATACCAGATCATTATTTCTTCTTATTGTGATATCTCTTTAAAAGTTAACAACTCAAGAGTAAAACCGAAAAAGAAAGAAAGCATAAATAAACATGAGATTAAATGATAGAAAACGTGCACTTGCGGAGTATATAATTAAAAAAAAACCAAAAAACAGTTGGTTCTTGAATGCATCACTAACTTTTGATTATATTCTAAACTGTTCAGGCAACACAATTTCAAGGGAGATAAACCATACAATACAGTAAAACCGCTGTACAATTTGATTTGGTACAGGTACATGCTGTTTAACGCTTATTGAGCATGTCACTGTATATCTATGATCCAAAGGTTAAATTTATTGTCGTATTATAATTGAAAATTTTATCAAGTACCCGTTTTAGCAATATAATGTACTTTTATAAATAGTAATTATCTTTCACAAAAAAAAAACAAACATGATTTCTATTAAATGTCTGTAGATAATTTGTCAGATAAACCTGTTTGATTACATCCCGTTCATTCCCACTCATGTATCTTACATGTATATCTAATATTAATATTCGATTAAAAGCAATAACACACAGTAGTTCGTTCAATATGTACATCCACTACGTGCTTACTACTTATCCAATCATTAAGTGTTCATTCAGATATACACAGAGAGAGAGAGAGAGAGAGAGAGAGAGAGAGAGAGAGAGAGAGAGAGAGAGAGAGAGAGAGAGAGAGAGAGAAAGTCATTTAGATCAACAGAATGATAAGGTTCTGAAATTGAGTTGAGTCAGAAACAGTTTGACAATATTTCATGATATCGAGTACCCAATAAGAAATCTGAAAATTTTCCAGAATAATAGTAAGGTCTTCAGTTCGGAAACATAATTAAGACTCCATATAATTGCTCTTATGATAAAGTGCGGGGTAAAGAAATATTTTGTTTTTAACACCATATCGCGTTTGCAACGTTGCTTACTTAGAACTATCGATTAAAACAAACCATGTGGTGATCAATCAGTGAGAAACGAAATAAAACAGGCAGTTACTCAAGCATGTAGCGATATCAAGTTATTAGCGTTGGCAAGAAATGCGATAAAAAATAATCATTTTTTTTTCGAGACGACTTAATTATGCAATTTAATAGAGATGAATTGCTTCACAGCGAAAACATATCCAGATAAAGATGTGGATTCTCTGAAATAAAAATAAGTATTACGCAGGACAGTTAAGACAACCATTTGCTTTCAAAAAGCAGTAACAGGAGGTTGTTTCGTTTTCGCTTTATTTTTCTGTATGATAAATTTTACTGAACTATTTTTTGATTTGTTTGCAAGGTTATGAGTCACTTTAACTTGACCATGTGTTAATTTGACTATCACGTGACTTTTCAGTATCACGTGGGAGGCTTTAAAGTAATAAAAGTAAATGCTAATTTGATACACAAAAGACAAGGACAAGGAATACAAACTTTGGAATAGGCTACTTATTCAAAATTATTTATACATCATAAAAAGTAATGCTCATTCAGTTGTAAAATTCGTTTATTATGCAAATTCTTGAAAAAACTAGCGACTTAATACAAAATAGCGCATTTTTGTACATTTCGATTAAAATTGCAAATTTAACCTTCATTTCTCAACAAATGAGCATCAGTTTTCAGTACACAGACAAAGGAAAAAAAAATAAGCTGATTTTAATATTATATATGCCCGGCTTGCTCTTGTCTTTTTGCATTTAATTTGTCACTCAGTAAGGTCCCTCAAATCAATACAAATTTCAAACGCACAAGTTATTCCAAAAGGGAAGAAAACTTTTAAAGAGATAACTCTTCTGAAATAAGCGCGATGTCTTTTTATAACATAACCTACTTTTTTTTGGAGATATATTTTAGCAGTACAATATGCAAATTATTATCTAAACATAGCGTTTCTGTTATATTTATTTTAAAAGAGACAAAATGGTTACGATGAACTGCTCGCATTTCCGCTGTCGTTATTATAGATGTAAACAAGAAAAGTTGTGTATCATTTTTTAAAGGGGGGGGGGGGAGAAAAATATATGAGAGCATAGTGTACAAATAGATTTGAGGGGTGGGGTGGATAAAGCCCCTCTTATAAATAACACAAGCATCTGATGTTATTTTTTTTAATCATAATATAAAAAATAACCCTAACCTCACTGTATAACATATTATAAGATCGGGTGATATGTTTTGATTATGAGAATATTTAATGTCGGGTGTATGTGCCTTGTGACTGCATATTCTACAAATTCTACAACACCGTGCCAATCTACAAACATTTTCCTCGGAGAGGGGGGGGGGGTTCCGAGAAATAACTTATTTTGCAAGGTGCAAGTGACCAAGCCATTTTACTTTCTGAAATAAATAATTGTGAATTAAATGAATTTAAATTTCTAAATCCTGCCAGAAGGCGACCAAATACCATTCATTCACCATTCACCATTCGTTCACATCAATATATAAAATTAAAGAAGTTCTTAACTTTTATATGTGAGGAGATGAAGTCCCCCCCCCCACCCCACCCGTTTACATCTGTATGCATTCAAACAGCATATAGCAATTAATTTAACTGACTTAGGTAAATTCCCCCCCTCCTCCTACACTTCTTAAGCTAAATTATGAATATAAAAACAGTTACGTTTCGTTCATTTGTTTTATTCATGTATTAATAAGAAGATATTAAATGACTTTGTGAAAAATTGATTTTTGATTTTTTAGTAAGTTTAACATACAATAAAAATGATTGAGAGAATGAAATGGAAGAATCATTCTCTAAAAACAATTGAATTAATTAATCTTAACATTAAACATTCCGTTCTGTTTACATATGCATAAGTTCAAATACAGCTTTTTCATTTGATTTGAAATGATATATGAAAGATTTTTGGACCCCTTTATTTTACTCGACCTGACCTTAACAGTCTCTCTCTCTCTCTCTCTCTCTCTCTCTCTCTCTCTCTCTCTCTCTCATATATACTAGCGGAAAAAAGAAATTGTGCATTATAAAATTTAGTATAATTTTGACGTTTACTGTAGCTTCTTTACATACATATAGTACATGGGGCATAAAAAATATTGCTAGACATTCAACATTTTTAAAAAAAAAATAAGATACCCTTATTTGCAGACCGATTTTAACAAAGTCGGGACGAATACACTCCATGTTAAAATATACTAGCGGAAAAAAAGAAACTGTGCATTATAAAATGTAGTATATTTTTTCTATATCTATTGTTTGTGTTTATAAAATATAAACAATCGATAATGGTACTGTTTTTGACAATATCGGATGGTAACCGTCCGTGTGCACGGACTTTTTTCATGGTTAGTGAGCACCTGTTGTTTATTGAAGAATTTGTACGCACGAGTTTTACTGGCCAATACTGTTTGAAATAAGAACTGTAAAGGATTTGTTTAAACTTTTTTTGTTAAGTAAATCACTTTAGTTTCAACAATATTTATCCATATGTCATGCCACGACTCAACGAAAACCAACGTAATCGTGCTGTTGGGATGCTGCAAGCTGGAATGGCACAAAATACTGTAGAAAAACACTTTGGAGTTCATCGGAACACCATCCAGTCATTATGGAGACGTTTTCAACAATCTTGCAACACCCAGGATCGACCGTGCTCTGGGCGACCTCGTGTGACGTCACGTCAACAGGACAACATGACAACCAGATTAGACTTGTGCATCTGAGAAATCGTTTCCAGACAGCTAGTTTGACTGCCCGTAGCATTCCAGGGCTTCTACCAATTAGTCCAAGAACTGTGCGTAATCGTCTGCGCGAGCAAAACATCAGACCAAGACGTCCAGCGGTGCGCCCAGTACTGCTTCAACGTCATCGTATCGCAAAACTAGCGTGGTGCACACGACATCTGCGATTCAGAATACAGGACTGGGCCAATATTCTGTTCACTGATGAATCCAGATTTCATTTGGATAGCAGTGACGGCCGTTGTAGGGTGTATCGTCGCGTTGGGGAGCGTTACCAGGACGCTTGTGTTGTGCAACGTCGACAATTTGGTGGAGGTAGCGTTATGGTGTGGGGTGGAACATCAGCACGTGGAAGGACCCTCTACAAATTGTCAATGGAAATCTCACCGGCGTACGCTATGGAGATGAAATTATTCAGCGTCATGTGATACCCTTAATACAGAGACATCAAAATCACATCACTCTGCAGCAAGACAACGCAAGGCCACACGTTGCACGTGTAGTCTGAGACTTGTTTGTTCAACAAAATGTCGATGTCTTGCCTTGGCCAGCTGTTTCCCCCGATTTGTCGCCGATCGAGCACGTCTGGGATGAAATAGAAAGACGTTTACGCCGTTTACCAAATCAGCCAGTGACATTGGCTGATTTAGGCCAGGTTTTAACCAACATCTGGAAAAAAAATCCCTCAAGCATTTCTGAACACTTTAGTGGCATCAATTAGGCGTCGCTGTCAAGCATGCGTGAACGCAAGTGGTGGTCACACGCGTTATTAATTTTGTTAATTCAATTTCAAATAACAGTGACCTTCGAGTGTGCTGAAATTGACGTTATTCGACGTTGACATTAATGTGTTATGAGATGTTGTTACGAATACATGTGTTAACAGTATTACAAAAAAAAAAATTTGTTCATTGTAATTTTTAAATGTTTTTTCATATATTAAATAATGCACAGTTTCTTTTTTTCCGCTAGTATATTAATGATTTATATGGTACATAAGATTTCTATAAAGCTAGTGCAGTTAAAGTGATATCACGCCACGTAATGTTGATATGTTAATGAGCAATAATTTGTAATCATGACGTATATAAAATTGTAGGTTTCTTAACTTTTTTCAACATTTCAAACATATGACAGCATGCATACATGATAATGCATTTTTCTAACTGATCTGTCTCATAGAAAACAAGCATAAGTATTATCAGATTTACATATGTTTCATTATTTCAATGATAAATTACTGTAGTTATAACAAGTTATTTACAGTACAGTTCTTAAATTTTCTTCAAGCCTCGTTTATCAAATCAGTCTGACACTATTAAATTACCAGTACGCTGCAAATAACAAAAAAAGAAGAAAAATGAGAATTTATACAAATTTACATGCATACATACATAGACCTACATGTCAGCAACTTGCACATTCTGCTTATTAAGGTCTACTTTCCATGGATAACCAACACAATAACTATTATTTGAAAGTTACACATGCACATTTTAAACAAACATACCATGTCCATATATAATCCTCATTTAGAGAAAATCAGATGAAGTGACATGCATGTCAGTAATCTGTTTATTTTTGGGTTTTTTTTTTTATCTGAATGCTAATGTTACGGGTGATATAAAAAGCTAGTAATAAGAAATAATGTGTATGAGGATATAAATTGGATGAACATACTGTGTAAAAATAAATAAATAAACTGTCATTGGAGATTTTCAACACAGCTAGCAAACAGCATGTTACATGTAACTATCAGGTTTTTAAAACCGGGTCAAATTATTTTCACAAAATCAAATTAGCTTAGCTGCATATAATTATTTAGCCTGTACTGTACTGATTTTTAGAAAATCAAATCATCTGTTTTCACACAGTCTTCCTTTGTTTACTGTTCAGACCGAGTGTAGTGTAAAGCTTATTCTTGTCAGAACAAATGCTAAGAACTTATTCGATCATGTCGATTGAACTTCCTAATGAAAAGAAATCAACAATTTAAAGGACTGTCAACAAGCCTATAGGCCTACATGTACATTGTATAAACGTAAGCAACGCAGTCTCGTCTCATGTTTTGAACGATACACCAGAATAAGTTTATCAGAAATTTATCCAATACAATAGAATAGTTACTTAGTTATATGATCTATTACAAATACACTGTATATCTATTCTACCTACCTAATAAATCATTAAAAGATCGATATAATCGGGAACACCAACTACAAGTGTTTACATCAAATGCAATGTCTGTCCAGCGCATATAGGACGCAGATTCACACCCATATGTATTATGTAAATTCTTCGTATTTTATCGTTGTTGTAAATTTGAAGATACACATATGAGTGATTCGAGGTTATATGTTTTCCCATGAAGTATTAAATCAACCGTATTTTTTGCTAAATCTGTTGTTTTCGGTATATTTTGCATATAAAGAATTACAGATGTGGGGCATATATTCTGACTTCATATCTCATTATCCCTTCATTAGCATATCAAAGCGGTGTGTAGCCTTATCTGAACTGCGTACTTGGGAAAATTGGAGATTTGGTCGCAGCAATAAATAATCGCAACAAAAAGCCTTTCACGATCCTATAAAAGTCTTTTTTTCACGCATACTAAAGTAAAGTTACACTATATAAGTAAAGCTTACCTTGTGGGGGCCTCGTTTTTTAACCAATCTCTCAGAGGGAACAGTTTTTCTGTCTGGTTCATGTGATAATGACGTCTTGAAAATGAAATATCAGTAAATAAATATTTGCTATAATGTATACTTATAAAATAAGACATGTTGCCAATAAACCTACGAAATCCTTGCACCAGAGTAACTGCTTAAATCTTTGAAATATCAACACGCTTGATTTGATATCCGTAGGGTATAAAATAATTTGAGCCAATTCATTTCTTAAATGCGCGATTTTAAATTTGATGAATAATTATAACTTTTCAGAACAGGGAAGCCAAGAACACAGGTTGACAAATTACATGTCACGTCATGTCTGCCAGTGACGGAAACGTCATACTGCATCGCAGGCAGATACCTTGGCTAGGACAGCTTAGGTTAATACAAAAAAGTTAATAGATAAATTGGGCCAATTAGACGCTAATATATTTTTTAGGGAAATAACTATACATAACGGGATGCCCAAAGAGTGTGGGTTGTCTAATTAACCATGTTGGAGGGTGTAGGGCATATTAATCATCGAGCAGATACCTTGAATGACATCTTTGTTTAAAATATGTAAAAAAAAAAATATGCGTACAAGTCTTTGAAGGAGAAGTAATATACATGTACCTGGCAATTACAAGTTTTGCATTATGATATTATTTTATTATTTTATTCAAAAGCATAGACAATCATTATGAATGTTAATTATACGGCCTTATAACACTATACAAATGTTTCTGTCAGTGTCTCAAAAAACATTTATTAAAACACAGCATACATGTATAATGGTAATTGAAAAAAAATAATATTTCAGTTCATGAAATAATAAACTTAAATAACGCCTGCTCCAGAGTAACTGCACACACTTTTGATATCTCTACACAAAATATATGATGTCCGTTAACAATAATACACGTTTTGCTTATTAGGAATATTTGTAAAATAGTAAGGTGATGTACATGCTTTGGCGGATCCAAGTCATTTGCATCAGAACATTTACTTGCAGCGAAGTCATATTGAATTGTACATAAACAGTGAATATATTTACTGGGAACTTACTTAATATAGATACCAATTCGTTTCTTGAATGTTCGGTTTTAGATTTGATAGATAAAACTGATTGGTTCCGGAACACAAACCCTGGATAAGGTTTGAAATAAACCTTAACTTTCTAGAACGGGACAATCAAGAACTCGTGCTAACTTGTTAACGTCATGGCGAAAAGTGTAGGACGAATTCACCATTCTATCGTACTTGGATTTTGCTCAATACGATATCGAAGTTCATTAGATACTCGGGACCTTATTCCTCCTTGACAAGACACCTGGCGTTGCCTGTGCCACGTTATATAACCCGAAATTATCTCCTCCTCAACCTCGGGAGTAGTCCTATTCCCTGTACAAAAAAGAGGAGGCAAAAGACAGCTTCCAGTTGACTACTTCTTTTATTCAAAGTATTTCAATCAATTTAATTATAAAACATTTTGAATAAAACACCACAATTTAAATATAATATAATGTATAATAAATAACAATAACTATTGATTACAAGAAACTCTGAAAATAAAATACTATATGTATTTGAACCCTCTGAATCATTTATGTTAACTTTTATAAAAACGCGCAAGTATCTTAACATGATCTTACCTGTGTAAAAAGAGGAGGAAAAAACAGCTTCCAGTTGACTACTGGAGAGCTGCTTTCCCCGCACCTCCTTTTTATACGCACAGACACTGTACCTCAAATCCCCGAACCTTATAAGTTCATGAGCTCAAGTCCATACAAATATTTTGACGCATCGTGGTCAGCCATAGCATTTTAATCATAAATTCTAACCAGCCGCAGACAGGTTCATCCTGGACTTGATTATCCATTTCTCTATTACTATAAGCAATCATGCGTTATCTGTATAGCCAATGTACTTTCTGTAGTATTTCCGTTATGATAAATGATTGCTGACAAATACTTTGAATCGAACATCCTTTGTTAAAACAAAATAGTACATCTTTTTGCCAGGACAGATTTGTATTAAATCTTATACATTATTTTGTAAACAATAAATTTGTTGTATTATACGTCCATATGAATAAATACTGTATGCATAATACGGGGAAGTTGAATTCGGGGGGGGGGTATCAGCAAGACTGTGAAATGTCTTTTCTTTTATTAAAAAAATCGTGTAAAGAAATGCACCCGTTTAATGATTTGAAATATTTAGAATTGCGAATGATATTGTCTCCAATCAAATTATAAGTAATTTAGCAATCAGCTTTCAAAAAATATGAAAGCAAAACACTTGCAAAGCAAAACAATTGTACTTGCAAATAACCTTGCAGTTTATTTTAACATATTGAAATCGTGTCTTTATTACATTTATGACATAGGGTACACAGCACATGTTTGAAGTGTTAAAACAAAGTTCAAACATTGTTTTCAACTGGGTCAGTTACTGTCATATTCACATGGTGGATACATAATTTATTCTGATTTTGTTTAATCTATCACATCATTGGGTGAACATGATAAAAATAAATACGTCATGCGCATCTTATACAGGTTTGAATAAATTTTCTTTTGTAATTATGTCAATTTAAATACATATGAATAAATAAATAAACGTATTTTGAAATAAAAAAAAAATAATATAGATACCATATTCCTAATTTATACGTTCGACTTTTTGGAAAAAGAATCTCTGGATCTTTATACATGGGAGGATTTCCACACATAGATAAATAAGTAACTGTTTTTTTATATCAATTCAAAAAGGCTTAACTATTACTTTAATCACAGCTAAATCTATCCTATTTTCGATATATATCAAAGTTATTCCAGTTCTAGCTTAGTTTGGGCTTTATATAATATAATTTGCATCATGCTGCTTGTCTCTAATTTAATGTTCCCAGCTTGTGTGTTAATTTAATCTCTAGTGTAACAGCTTTGAGTATCTTATTTCCGAGGTAAGTATCATATTTTAAATGCACTCTCGTCATATTTCTTATCAAACATTGCAATTTTGATACGCATTTACAAACACGATTTTCTATTTCTGATAACGACAATTAGCTGACCTTTTAGCCGATATTGCCTTTTTGACATCATTCAATATGTCTTGGCCATTGTCTTTATCAACAATTAAATGTGCATGTCTTTGTATTTCTTAAATAGCATATATTAAAATAGTTAATTCCAACACCATAATTAACAAGCTTTGTCTTTGGTTTGCTATGTTTATCTATATTAAATACAGGCAGCCACTCCACTCCACTTCATAAAACACTGTTTGTAAATTATTATTGTTTAGGTTGTTAGGTATTTTGTTTTATTTATTTACAAATAAAGCATTGTTTATCAATAAAAAAAATCATTAAGTGATGTTTTTACTCTTGAACCCTTTCCATATTCCGTTTGTTTGCTGATGTTAAAATAGGTTTTAACTAGTTTAACATTTGATATACACATAAGCTTGAAGCTGATAACAACTTGAACTATTTTTGAGGAAGCATCTGTGCTAAACTGCTTATGTCGTGTCACAGTCATACTGATCATAAAACGTGAGTCCATGATTAAATTACAGACGTGGGTCTTACTTACATACCAAAGGTTATCGTGCTACTTATACTAGAAATGTATCTTTTTTTCGCTAAATATATTGATTCAAAATCCATAAATCAATAAAAAGGGATGTAAGTTTATATCAATATTTTTAATATCTAAAAGTCTCAAGTTTTGTTAAACCCTATTTCCATAAAATAATGAAAATATTGAATGTCATGTCAATAAGTATTTATTTTGGTTATAACTTAAACGCATAAGCAAATGATAAATCGCCAAGAAGTCAACAAAAATATCTGATAGCCTTTCCTTTTTTATATATTAAGTGTCAGAAGTTCTTCACCCTAGATATCTGTTCGACCTCCCTTATCGAAGAAGTAATCTGTACAAGTATATCTAGTAGTTAAAGGTGAAAATGATTTGGTGGAGATTATTTGTATATTTTTTGGCGTTTAATTATGTTTTTGGATTTGAAATGTTGGCACCGTTTACAGCTATTAATAGTTTGCTTGCTCGACATAACAATTGCAGACTTTATGAGTGCTGTGGACCTGGCTGGATATTTTTCAATGATACTGGTAGGATATCAGATTTCTTTAGTTTAGCTCATAATATTTATCATCAAAAGGACGCATGACACACACAAATAAAACTATAAAATTGATGATTCTAAAATATAATAACAAAAATAATGTGAAATAGTTCGTTCCCTTTTGCTCTATTACGTTTCATAAAACGCCCCTCTACTGATAAGACGGATGACCTATTTGCACAATTATTTTAAATTGCACAAATAGAAAATACTCGTTATTACTTTAGTGAAAAAAAACTTTGATTGGCGATACGATGTGTATCAATGAGAAATGCTGCATTTTTCAAATCCTTCATTTTCATTATTGATCTTTCTGAATGAAATGCAAGAATGATAATAAATATTACACACTGATTTCTGTTTTGAGGTAAATAAAATGATCTGCATTTAGTTACACGGGAAATACAATGTTTTACTTCGGGGTCTGCTTAATCATCTTATTCACTTAAAACTAAATTGATATCACATTGATTGTTATCTAGCGAGAACAAACTCATAACCTTGATTCGGTTTGTTAACGTCATGTTAAAAGTAACACCGAACACAGTGATAAACGTGAACATTCATTAAACAACAAGTATGATGATAACCAATCATAAAAATATGTTATGTTCACCTACATGTAATACGTACCCGGGACAGTTTTTTGTTATTGCCGCGACTAGCTACACGATCGATTCATTTCACAAGTATCGTACCATATTTTCTTTCTATTCAAATGTGCCTTATATATATATGTTTTATTATAATTTAAAAACATATTCGTGTTTCTTAATGCTTAATATTTGTGTTAATTTAAATTTTACAATTAGATAATTCGCTTCAAATATTGCAACCATTTATACTCCTGTGTATCGTTATCAAATATTTACATTCATGAGAGTCTTTGTGTTAACACTAGGAATCTTTTTGGGGGAAATCCTTATTCATTTAATCATTTACTTCGTAATACTTAATCGTACTATTGATAAAAATAAACAAATGGATTAGTAATAATTTTTTAATATTACGAGGAGATCGTATTCGGTCGGATGTGATCATTTCTAGTATAAAGGCCTTCGGGTTTTGTTGTTTTTTTTAGGTCTGATTACGTATGACCGTATTTGATCATCTCATAATACTCACATAATGAAGTTTGTTTTTCTTTTTTTTTTCGGGTGGGGTGGGTAGAAAAATAGAATTAAATTACAGTTTTTATCGACATCATTTAAATATTTTTTAGTAAAATGGGTATATATGAAACATGATGGCAATACTGTGAAATACTCTTCCAAACAACAATTGCATGTAACATGTAAACTTCCTCCCACAGCAATGACCCCCTCGGGCTAACATCCGTGCCAACGAGAGATATTAATATAAGTTATAGAACTTGTTTATCAATCGTTGTAAAATAAATAAAGTTAAGTTTTTTTTTAAACTTGCCTTTTACGATTTCCACATACCTCCCTGTTTGGGAGAAAACCATTGTCAACCGACACGAAGGGGTGTCAATTTTAACTGTTACCCTCCCAACCAGGCCATTTGTTATAATACTGAATGTTCTAATTTCAAAGAAAAATACTGCTTTTAATCTTATTATTTATTCACATTATTTGCATGAATGTAATGCAAACAATATGAATAAATAAATAAATAAATAAATAAAAGAGGATTACGTTGATTAAGTAGATGGTAAAACATCGTTGGGCTGGCATTGCGTACAATTCATATTTTGAGCTTGCAATTTTATTATAGACTGAGGTACCGTTGCATTATTATTTCTCATATGAATTTACAATATGCCCTACATTTTGGATTTCCAACTATCTTAAGGTGGGATTGGAAATATGTCGATATAAAGTGGATTAAAGTACATTATAATTGTAATACTTTCACCGGTTTAGAATTATACAATATTTAACGAAAAAAGAGCTTTAAAATATTTGGAGCGGTAAAAATTGTAAAACCCCCACATTCGAATTCATGACTTAAAAATTCGTAGTAAACCCTCTCACACACTACGCTACGCTGTCAGGTGACAATGTTGGGAAATAAACTACTTATATAATTACACTTTATTTTATTGTTTATTTCGATAAACAATTCGTCACAAGATAAAAGCGTTCCAATACCACTTTGAAATAAAATTAAAAAAATGTTTTGAGGTCCATTTGTAAGTCTTTTTGTTTTTTGATACATTTTATTTATTTGCGTCATTAAATATTTTTTCATCTGAAATATAAATTTGTGTAAAATTTTAACAGCCCTTATATTCATCCGCAGTTTCTAAACTATTTTAGTAAAAAAAAAATATTCTTAAATATCTTTACTAAACATATTGTAGCTTTTTTATAGCATAATTTGCTAGAACATTTTTTTTTTATTTGTTTTGATAAGTTTGATAAATGAAAATACAAATGCAATGAACAGTCAGATGATCAGTTAAGATATTCAATTTAAAGCTCTTAGATCAAAACTTCGAAGCGGACTGCATGGACAGCATTTAGCAGCGGACATTGTTTCTAAATATCTGAAATTCCACATGACCCGCAACCCATCTAAAGCTTTGGCTCTCTCATTTCATGGAGGACCTGGCACAGGAAAGAACTACATCAGTACGATCATTGCGGAGAGCATATTTAAGAAAGGAATGAAGAGCAAGTATGTCCATCTGATCTCTGGAACTCATAGATATCCCCACAAGGAAAAGCGTTCTGTCTACAAGGTATTAAGAAACAACTGATGTGGTTAAGAATTTAACTTCTAAATTAAAACCTTTCTTATAATTTGGTATGAATGTATATTAAATGATGTTTAAAATTTCATCATTCCTTGAAGTTGATTATAAGACAAACATTGAAAGTCATAATAAATAACACAATTATTATTCATCTTATTTACTTGTGTGCTTTAAATAAGAATCCACATAAAAAGTGTGTTTTATTAGTCCTAACCAATACATTTCATTTCTAGGATGAGTTAAAGGAAGAAGTTGAAAAGAGTGTGAAACAATGTCATCAGTCCTTATTTATTATTGACGATATCGACAAGATGCCACATGGAATTCTTGATATTTTGAAGCCTTTTTTGAAAAGTTATCGACAGCTAGAGGGCAACGACTACCGACAATTAATCTTTTTGTTTTTAAGGTAGACAGTCTGCAATTTGTTTGATAACAAAATTACGTATATATACCTATACCTATATATAAATATTACAAGTTGTATTATCTGAAATCAGAAACAGTTTTTAAACACTAAAACACTATCCATATCGTCTAATGATTGTGGTTAATTTTAGTTTAAAGTTAATATCGGTTGGAACATGTTTTTAGTAACACCGCTGCAGAATCTATAACAGAGCTTGCGTTAGATCATTGGAAATCAGGTTTGGAACGAACTGATATAAAACTTAAAGAAATTGAGGACAATATCAGCACAACAACCATCAACAGTAAAACAAGCAAGTTTTTTTTTCTGTATCCTCACTACATAAACTTAACCACATGCTGTTCAATTAATTTTCATGAATTCTTTACCTTTCCTGATATTATTGGAAAACATGCTTTTAGAAGTGAACTTTTAATCTCAGTTTTAAGCTTACTGAACATGATTCTAATTGTAACATATTGTTGAGAACATGAGGGAGAGAGAATGAGAGAGAGAAAGAGAGAGATAGATCAAGAGAGAGAGAGAGAGAGAGAGAGAGAGAGAGAGAGAGAGAGAGAGAGAATATAAATCATTAATGATACATCACGGCACATCTTATTAAAACCGATTTCATTTTTTTTTCGATCGGTTTCGGTATTTTTGTACTACTCATAAATGTATAAACTTTCAGAAAATTACACTTTTTTCAATGAAACCAGTTTTTTTTTCATTTCATTAAAATAAAAATAAATAACCCATAAGTATATACATCGAAACGTATCGCGGGGTTCCGCATTCGTATTTACTATAAACAAAACACATGCAGGGATCGCAAGGATTCTGCTCGACAGGTTTGTTGATGTAAGATCAGACCCAACCTAACACCAGAGTATACCTTAACTAAACACTGGGTTTACTTTCAAGGTTTTCTCTGGGTCTGCCTTTTGAATATTTGGGTCCACTCGGGGTGTGCTTTGGGTTTACTCGGGAATTGCTTCTGGGGTAAATTTTACGCACTGAAGTGTGAAGCAGACCTGTCTTTTATCTTACAATCTCACTGCCTGTTACTCCTGTCCCTTGTATATATTCCGAACACACATGTAACGTCTGCTTTCAGGGGTATACTTCTAATCGAGGTTTACCCTCTGTTTCCACTCTGGGTTTACTTTGGGTTTACTCTAGGTCCATTCGAGTAAACCAGTTATAAACCCAGAAAGGAAACCAAGAGTTTAGTTGGGGTTTCCTTTCTGTTAGGTTGGGTCTGATCGATACTGTATGTCGTTTCTACTTCTCCCAGGTAATAATTATTCAAAGTTTAAAAAAAAATAACCAGAATTATTTAAGAAATGAACTCAATGTATACCCAAGTTATACTTGTATAACCTCGGTTGGGACAGTTTAAGCTTCTAAAGCAGATTATAAAAAAGCTCCACTATATAAATTACCTGAGTCTATGTTATACGAGTATAACTTGGGTTGATATTAAGTTCATTCCAATAATTTTCTGTAATTTACTGTACAAACTAATCGCGTTTTACTTTTAATATTGATATTAATCTGTTCAAAATCAAACTTTAAGTAAAGCGGATTAGTACGATATTTATGTTGGTGAATTGTGACGTGTCTTGTGACGTTCAAACCAGATTATACAAATTTGATTAATTTTTTTTCTATCCAGTCAAATGCCGCGTAACAACCAGAATGATTATATTGTTATCATGCATATCTGCGTTTTTATAACACGGGTCGCTTCAACTAAATTCATTTCGTAAATGAGGCCCCGTGTGGGTTATTTGACATATTTATGTATGTTCGTTTTAAAATAAACTGAAATTTTTAAACCAAAAATAAATTATCGAGAAAGTGATGATGTAGTTCGTTTAGAGAGTATCTTCTGCTTGCTATTTTATGATGACCATAGTCAGGCGAAGGTCTTGTAGTTTTCAGCACTTGTCAATTACTGTTAATCAAAATCTACGTGATACAAATACACGATATAGGATACATTCGGTTTGTACGACCCTTGAATTTCCGGATGCTCATTATTACAGTAATTAGGTATGTGAAAGGGATTTGAATGTACTTAAAGTGACGCAATCAGTGTTATTTCTTATTTCCTAACGATACAATTGAGAAATGTGAAGTCAAACACACTATCTTTTTAACCATTTTTTCCGTTGAACAGTAATAATGACACATCAATAAACAAGAAATTTATACCCGCATCTTTTTGTTATTATTGAATACATACAAAATAACTTTATATACATGTATTAGTTATGTACAAATCGTTTTATATGGGAATATGATTTTTATGGTTGTTAACATGTATGTTCAATTGGGAAGTGTCCAAGGTATGTGGTCCAACGTGTCTCTAACCTTCCTTATTCAAATAAACAATATTAATTCTCAACTTCTTTCAGATCACTGGTTAACATTGAAAACTTCTAAAAGTAAATAGCACCAAGAATGTCTTGTTTACCAAAGGCAAACAAATTGAAGAAGAGTTCAAATGACATTTTTATTCTCGAATGAACGATAATCGATAGTCTGGATCCATTTTAAGATTTGTTGTATTTTGATTAATTCAATGGTAGTAAACACGACTTCATTTTAATTTTAAGGTGGCTTCTACCACAGCGACATCATATATAGACATATGATCTCAGCCTATATCCCGTTTTTTCCGTTGGAAAGAAGACATATAAAACAATGTATACGAGATTTTTTAATGGCAACACTCAATTATAAACGAGAGGAAATTCCTGAGAACAAAGTCAGCGAGATTGCGGGTGAAATGAGCTATTATCCAAAATATATTGAGATTTTTTCCGTATTTGGATGCAAGAGAATTCAAGAAAAAGTGATTTTATTGATGGGATGACGAAGATGTAAAAAAAAAAATAAAATACGTGTAACACTGGTCGGTTTGGTAAGTTTGTTTATGTAGTTTGATAAATTATCTTTTAAAATTCTTAACATAAATTTGCAATCATTAAATTTATAATATCTTTGCAGACTTTACATAATCAGCTCAATATAGCAGAAAGGCACGTATTTCTCTTTTCAGAACACTATTAAAAAATAATAAACCAAACAAAAATACCAAAAATACCCAAATAACCCAAAACCAAAGCAGAAAAAAACAAAAACAAAAACAAAACAAATAAAAAATTAAAAAAAACTAGAGCAAAGCTCGTGAATGTCGAAAGTAAAGCTAGAAGTTCCTGTAAGAAGCAGATTTCTTAAACCAATATACATGAGAAACTAAAACAAAAAGAAAAGATCGAATTATTCTTGGTACGAGTTAACATGCCCTTTCATGTATACCCACCCCCTATCTTTTGATTTCATAAAAATTCATGGTTTGAAATCTTTTACCTAATTTTATGAAACTTGTGGCAGTTTCTTTGAGTCATTTCTCACACATATTTGAAATCAATCATCAATGATACTAAAATTTGATCTTTTTTTGTTTATTAAGTGATTAGTAGCATTTGAATTAACAAATAGACATGCTTTCCTGCATGTAATTTCTTGTTTTCATGAAAAAAAGTAAGCTAACAATCATATTTAGTGAATATCTAATATATCCTGGTTTCTAGTCTCCTTTTAACCATGCTAAAACAGTAAGTCCTACAAGTTAGACATCTGCCTCAAATTAAAATTTAAAGTCAAACACACCTAGGTAGCTGGAGACAGAGGAGAATTCCATGAAAAATGTTCACATTTTACATGTTTTCCTACATTTTTATGTATATATACATTAAAAAGGTAAAAATATGTTGTATCTTGTTTATTTCAAAAGTAATTATCATAGTAGGTGTCATTTCAAGGTCAAATATACATTTACATATCCTACATGTAATCTTAATGGTAACAATTGAAAAGAGGGGGGTGATTTTTCAATTATGTAAACACATCTAAATATTATTATAAAATACAAAATAAAGGAAACATAATTGCATACATTTATTGAAAAACAAATTTTAACAACTAACAATTGTAAATTTGTTTAAACAGCCTTGATTTTGTTTTTCATAATTTCTTATCAAACACAAACCACAACAAGGCATGATGCTTTCTTAAAGTTCCATTATTGTTCATGAAATATCCGATTTAATTTGAATTACCGGTAAATAGTCTGTAGAACACAAGGATTATGCATGTGGGTAGAGGTGACAGGTTAACCTTAAGAGCTGAAACCACAAGAATCAACATGTAAAAGCCTTGTGGTCGCCATGTGGTAACAACAGTCCATTTTGAGCTGAAATTGAAAAAAAAACCAATTAGCTGTGTTAACATACATGTACTAATACATGTAATAGCTGTGTTTACATTAACATATGCATAGTATTTCTGGAAAATATACACTGGCCATGCAGTGTAATAAGTATGACATATCCCAATACATAACATTAACATTTAGGCACTACAAAAGCAAAACTTTGCATATCAAGTCATAATATAACATTATTATATTACATGTATAGACACATCAGAGAGAGAGAGAGAGAGAGAGAGAGAGAGAGAGAGAGAGAGAGAGAGATATTAGAGTTTTACTTGTTGTGCGACAGTTCAATTCGTAAACTACTGTAACAAGGGAATATTACCCATCCGAACAGCGTCAAAGTATAAGCTTTTGCTATACCATGTTTTATCAATTCTACTGAGGGGTTTTTTGCGAATAAATATAGTGAAAGTCTTTTTTTTTTTATTAATTTCATGTTTCAAAACAATACTATGTAAAATGTGCATACAATTTCATGAACAATTTTAAAAAGCTTTGGATTTTGGTTGCACATTCAAAAAATAAGGGATTGATAACATGCTCATTTTAAAATTCAATGCAATGTTGATTTCTTTTAGTAGACAGAGATATTTTTGTTACAAAATTTAGTTGCTCTCTGATGCTTTGCCAAGATTAAAAGCACGAGAGAGAGAGAGAGAGAGAGAGAGAGAGAGAGAGAGAGAGAGAGAGAGAGAGAGAGAGAGAGATCTGAGGCACATGCAGTAAAAATTATTACATATATTTGTCTTACTTTAAAAATTGTTACATACAATGTAGATGTGATATGCATGTAAAGTTTATCTAAATGAATGAATTTGTATAAAAGATAAACTAATCTCAAACAAATTACTATGCTTCGTCAAATAATTAAATCTTGAGAAGAATATTTTATAGATATCAGGGAACATGAACCTTAAATCTGAGCTTGATATAATATGAAGTTCTTTTCATCTTGCACTCTGTTTTACATGCTCTTTCACGAGCGACAACCATATATAACACTTAACAGAGAGCGCGACGAAAGGTCTAATTTTAATTAGATTGAACATTTACCATGTCAATTATATTTTTTTAATTAAGCACAAGCCTGTCTGAGTTTTTTAATGTATAAATTAAGTGAAAGGCGATATGATAAAGATCTGTTAATTTAAATATTAAGGTAAAGTTATCATCATGCAAACATGAACTCTAATTACAACATTCTACTCTTGTGTACCTTGGGACCACCACCCCTTTTAATTGCACTGTTTTACAGTGTATGTGTTGTTCAATACTCAATAAGACATACATATGCATAGCAAAACAATAAATAGAAATTCAAAAGAGTGATGTGCATAACATACACGTGAAAATACACTGGAATGAAAATATTCCGAGATTCCTCTGACTCTAACACCCGCTTTTATATTGTGACGCACGTCAAAAGCGGAGGTTGGAGTCAGAGGAATCTCGGATTAGATTGAAAAGTACAAATACTTTAAAAAGAAAAAGTCAACAGGACATATCATGAATTGAAACATACCTTTATAATCTCTCATACGATAGTTGAGCTGAATTTCTCACTATCGACGTATTGTAAGCCATGCCTCTTTTAAAAATGTTCACACACCGCTATCAGCTGTTCTTCGCAGTCAAAACATGGCGAGTTGACACGGTGGATCGTACGATAATTATTTCGATTAAAACTAATAAGTTTGTGTTTAATATGCAAAGCACAGATTAACATACATTACATTAATGCATTTATTGTTGAAGTAAATAATTACAATAGATATATATATTCATATTTGAAATCTTAACAAACTCATATTTACTGTAGTGATCCAATTTAGTCTACATTGCAAGTGTTGTTCTTTTATTCAACAACTGAAAGATCTGCGACGATTAGGCCATACATAGGCTTAATATTGCGATTTAAATAACACTCTTACTAAATTTCAGAAAAGACTTTCGATAGCTTTTCGCTGTTAAATATAGAATCGGGATCTGTGTCTTCAATTTCAGCTGCTTTGTTTTGTTATGATTCCTGTTGACAAAATTTTCTCTTTTTCCAAAGGAATTTTACACATTCAACGCAATCATCAATCGAATTAACGAAATCGTTTTAACAGGCACTCAGATAAATAGTTAAAAATTTATGACATGTACGAATTGTTTTCAACAGGAGTTACTTTCAGTGTGAATTTTGCACTATTTTCTAAATCTTGACTGCGTAATCAAAATTTCCGGAAAAATCAATATTTAAACCCCGTTATCTCTACAATTCATCATCCGATTTTATAACGAATTACGGTTTTGTGTTTAGCTTTGCGAACTCTACAATATGCATATACTTGTATGTTCTTTAAAAAGTTTTATGACCAGTACGAATTATTTTCAGTAGAAGTTACTTTCAGTGTGATTTTCAATTTTGCACTATTTTCTAAATCTTGACTGCGGAATCAAAATTTCCGGAAAAATCAATTTTTGAACCCAAATATCTCTAATATGCGTGGTCCGATTTTAAAACGGATTTCATTGTTAGATTCAACTGAAAGTGCTCTACAAAACATATATACGTTTTTGATTTGATCAAAAAATTTAATTTTTCGAAAATTTGATTCACTTCCGGTTTCGACCGGAAGTGACGGATTTTCATTTCCAGCCTTATTACAGAGGTAAAATGACAAAATCATAACCACGAAAAATTTCAAGCTTCTATCTTAAAGCATTTTTGAAAAAAGCCCCGAACATTTTGACTTTTTTTAATTTTTAAAAATAACGTTACGTCAAAACGGAAGTGACGTTGTCGTTGAAACTTTACTATCTTTGAGGGACGCTAACTTGCAACAATCCCTGAAAGTTTTATTGAAATCAGTTGAAAACGTTTTGAGTTATGAAGCCGAAAAGGAGTCAGAAAAAAAAAGAAAAAGTATAATAACTAGACACGATCTCGTTGCGAGCAACGAGGAGGTCTTCCGTCTGATTTTAGAATTTGAGATACATGTACTACCTTGATTTTGCTATTTAACACCTAAACATGATTTAAAATAGAAAAAAATGGTCTACATTCTACGGGCCAGATACTATTTTGTTTCATGTGTTTAGTTGAAAACATTTATACCCCTCTTGATCTCTTATTTGAGGGGTCAGCCCCTTTTTATTAATATCAAATGAAAGGTCATTTACTTTTAAAGACATTTTGCTCAACAAGTGTTAATTCGATACCGTTCTTGAGATATCCGAGAAAGAACATTTTAGGGGCCGGTCCCTTATCTCCTTATTGGGGCCGCTGTACAAAATTTTGAAGGTTGCATATTGTAACAAAATATTTTCCCTTTTTGAGTTATAGGTGTTCAAAACTTTGGACTTTTGACCCCTAAAAACCCCTAATTACGTAACACATGAGAAAATCATAATACTGTTAGGCTACATAACTGTAAGATAAACATATTTGCTTCTATAATTTATTACAAAATATCCCTCAGTAAAGGGTTATAGATAAAAAACTTTATAGCCCTTTAAGTCCCTAATTTGAGGGGCCAGCCCCTTTTTCTTGGTATCAAATGAAAGGTCATTTAATATTTAAGACATTTTGTTCAACAAGTGTTTAGAAATTCGTTATCGTTCTTAAGATATCTGAGAAAGAACGTTTTAGGGGCCGGTCCCTTGTCTCCTTTTTGGGGCCGCTAAACAAAATTTTGAAGATTGCATATTGTTCATTACATCATTTTGAGCATATCTTCTTCTATACTGCATTTCAAAATATTTTTCCTTTTTGAGTTATAGGTGATCAAAGTTTAGGACTTTTGACCCCTAAAAACCCCTAATTACATAACACATGAGAAAATCATAATACTGTTAGGCTACATAACTGTAAGATAAACATATTTGCTTCTATAATTTATTACAAAATATCCCTCAGTAAATGGTTATAGATAAAAGACTTTAGAGCCCCCTAGGTCCCTAATTTGAGGGGCCAGCCCCTTTTTCTTGGTATCAAATGAAAGGTCTTAAAATTCTTAATTTTTTTGGCATTAAATATTTTAACAAAATATTTTCAAGAAAAGAGATAAACAAAGAAAACCACGAAAAATGATGACGTTTTTTAAATCTCAATTTTCGGGTCCAGGCGAGCTTCAGCGCCTTTTGAGTCGGACAAAAATGAATGCCTAAAGACACATCTTCAATCTTTCATCTACAATCCCTGAAAGTTTGAACTCAATATCTTGAATCGTTAAGGAAAAGATCCCAGGACAAGCCGACCCTCTGAAAATCGCTAAAACGTCAATATCTCAAAAAGGGAAATGACGTCATCAAAATACAAAATTGCGTATAAAGTTCAGATTAGTATCTATCATATCTGAAAATTTGATGAAAATCGGTCGAGTCGTTTTTGAGAAATCGCCTGCACAAAATTTGTTGGAAAAAAAAGAAAAATAATGAAGAAAAAGTAACCGAAGAATAACAATAAGGTCTTCCGTTGGAAACGGAAGACCTTAATAATATGTCAAAAGAAACCGAAGACCCTAAAAAGAAACCGAAGAATAACAAGAGGGTCTTCGTTGGAAACGGAAGACCCTAATAAAGAAAAAGAAACCATAGAATAACAATAGGGTCTTCCGTTGGAAACGGAAGACCCTAAAAACAAAAAAAAAAAAAACAAAGAAAAACTAAATGACAAAAAAAAAAACTAGAGCAAAGCTCGTTGCAAAGCAACGAGTGGGTCTTCCGTCGGGAGTAAAGTTAGAAGTTCCTGTAAGAAGCAGCGTTCTTAAACCA
Source organism: Magallana ariakensis (assembly GCA_020458035.1). Classification (NCBI taxonomy): domain Eukaryota; kingdom Metazoa; phylum Mollusca; class Bivalvia; order Ostreida; family Ostreidae; genus Magallana; species Magallana ariakensis. The sequence continues at coordinate 32,704,184 of CM035811.1, read as the reverse complement.
ATAACTGGAGTAACTAAATCAAAAAGATAAAAAAAAATTGAATACTAATCGGTACGACTTAACAAAATCCGAATGATTCTGAGTACGAATTAACAAAAACCTTAACGATTTCTAGAACGACCTAGCCCCAAAAAATCCGAATCTGTTCAATACGACTTAGCAATTACCGAATCATTTCAGGTACGAGTTACTTTATCTTTGAACATAACACTATTTTTTTAACCAAGAACGCGGAATCAAAATTTCCTGAAAAATCAATTTTTTTACCCCAATATCTATGTAATGCATCGTCCGATTTTAAACGGATTTCAGTGTTTGGCTAAGCTAAATAAGCTCATTTTTTGCTTCTATGATTAATAAAAAATTATCGCTTAGTAAAGAGATATTATTAAACAGACTTTGAAGCCTTCCTGGCTCCTAATTTGAGATTGCAGCCCCTTATTTCATATCAAATAGAAGGACTCGTAAATATAAACATATTTTGTTAAACAAGTACAAGATTTGTTTACCGTTCTAGAGATGTCTGAACAACTGTGTTTTAGGAGCCGACCCTTAAACCCCTAACCGAAGCCACCAACTAAAAATTCTTTGGTAGCATATCGTTTAGAACATTTTTCTGAGCAACTTTTGTTCTACACTGGTTTTCAAAATATTTCTCCTTTTCTAGATATTACTGATCAAAGTTTCGGATTGTTGGCCCCTTGGAACTCCTAATTACGTAACATATGATTTAAGTATGGTACTGTATAGATAAACAGCTGTACAATGAACATGTTTGCTTCTATAATGAATAACAAATTATTGTTCAATTAAAAGTCCCTTTTCTTGAAATCAAATGAAAGGTCTTGTAAATATAAACATATTAACATATTCAACAAGTGCTCAAAAATTGTTGATTGTTCTTGAGATATCTGAACAACTGTGTTTTAGGGGCCAACCCTTAAACTCCTTACTGGGGCCAAAAACCAATAATTTAAAGGTAGCGTGTTGTTGACAACATTATTCTGAGCAACATTTCTTCTACACTGCTTTACAAAATATTTCTCCTTTTTCAGATATAAATGATAAAAGTTTTGAACATCTGGCCCCTAAAAACCCCTAATTACATAACATGTGATTTCAGTATGGTACTGTTTAGGCCTAAACAGCTGTACAATGAACATTTTTGCTTCTATAATTACCTGGTAATAACAAATTATTGCTCAGTAAAGAGTTATTATAAAAAGACTTTAGAGCCCTCTTTGCCTCATATTTGAGGGGCCACACCCTTTTGGCTGTTATCAAATGAAAGACTATGTAAATCTTAACAACTATGTTACATGTTTTAAAAAAAATTTACACATTCAAAACTATTTCAGAAAATGGGCAAAAATTACGTAAAAAAATTTGCTGCAAATTTTCGAGCTCGAGCAAGCTTCAGCGCCTTGCACATTTTTCAAATTATCAAATAAAAAGGATTATCTACAGACTTTTATCTACTATCCCTGAAAGTTTCTTGTTTTTATCTTAATTAGTTTTGGAGGAGTAAAGATAAAGTGGACAAATTAGTCCTTAAAAATTCACTAAATCCTCAAGATCTCAAACCGGAAGTGACGTCATCAGCCCAAAATTTTTTAACATCAAGATCTTTTAATGTTCTCTCAGTCCTGGAAATTTCATGCAAATTGGTCTAGTAGTTCACAAGTAATAGCGATGCACGACGCATGACGATGGATGAAGACCAATTGCAATAGGTCACCTGATTGACTCAGGTGACCTAAAACCTTTTATTTAGCATTTTGTTTAAAACATTATTCTGAGCAACTTTTCATCTACACTGCTTTTCAAAGGGTTTACCTTCCTACTGTGTGCTTGTTGCACCATCACATGTCAGAAACTTACTGATGTATAAATTACTTTATTACACCTCTGTGAATGTTTTCTATGTAAAATTACAATGAATAAACATGCTATTCTATCTAACCACGTGAAATTGTTTCCGTGCTATCTGCCCATGGTAAATAGTCATCAAAACTATTCACCGGCGATATTTGATTTCCCTCCTTTTTTAAATTCGGAACACCTCTGACGTAATCCAACCGCTGCATTAAATTCAAAGTCCGATAACTCTTATTTGTTTATCATCAAGAAATTCTGCATCGCCGACAAATAAAGTTTTCTTTGGTATAATAAAATACCTATTTACTCAAAGCCAGTAAATAGGTATATAATGTCCCATCCACCTACATTTCGAGTTATATAATGTCCCGTTTGTAACCTGTAATTTCACATATATTTGTAATTTTACAGTCAACACAACAGTCATAGTCGCAAGTTTCATAATTTACTTCTGCTTCTCATGTACTTAACATTAGGGGCCTTCATATTGCATACCAATTCCAACAAGAGACATCCCTCTAACTAATGATAATCATCAAAATTCATTTCATGAATCTTAGCAACACTCATAAGCCTTCAAGTACAGCAACTCTCAATTTTACAAAAATATTAACGGGTACTTTATCCGAAACTGTCCCTTGCTACCTTTAACTTAGTACACTAACATTTTATGAAAAGATGTTTTGTCTTAGAATTAGAAAGCTTATACAATTCTGAGAAAAAGTATACCACATATTGCCAATTCCATTGAGGTTTAAGAAAAATATGGCCATTTAAGTGAACCAACCATTTCCATTTTCCTCTATTTAACACAGATTCATAGGGTTCTTCATAGTAAAACATCTTTACCCGACCTTTTAGAGGTCAATTGTTGTTCAACCTCCTTTAATAAGAAACCTTATTCAATATAACATACATCTACATGATTATATCATTATAAAAGCATCATATTACTTAGAAATGCCCTTACATGTATACCCTCCCACTATCTTTTGGTTTTCATACACAGTCATGGTTTGAAATTTTTTACCTGAGGTTTTTTACCTAATTTTATGAAACTTGTGGCTATTTTCTTTGAGTCATTTCTCACACATTTTTGAAAACAATCATCAATCACTGTATCAATGATAATAAAATTTGATCTTTTTTTGTTTATTGAATGATTTGTAGCATTTTAATTAATGAATAGACATGCCGTCCTGCATGTGATTTCTTGTTTCCATGAAAAAGAGTAAGCTAACAATCATATTTAGTGAATATCTTATCCATTCTGGTTTCTCGTTTCCTTTGAACCATGCTAAAACAGTAAGACCTACAAGTTAGGCATCTGTTTTAAATTAAATTTTAATTCAAACACACCCAGGTAGCTGGAGACGGAGGAGAATTCCATGAAAAATGTTCAAATTTGACACGTTTTCCTACAATTTTTTATGCATATACAAAAAGATAAAAATATGTTGTTTCTTGTTCATTTCAAATTAAAGTAATTATCATAGCAGATATTTTTTTAAGGTCAATTGTACATTTACATATCCTACATGTAATCTTAATGGTTACAATTGAAAAGGGGGGATTTTTCAATTATGTAAACACATCTAAATATTATCATAAAATACAAAATAAAGGAAACATAATTGCACACTTTTATTGAAAAACAGATTTTCACAACTAACAACTGTAAATTTTTTTAAACAGCCTTAATTTTGTTTGTCATAATTTCTTATCAAACACAAAACACACCAAGGCATGATGCTTTCTAAAAGTTCCATTATTGTTCATGCATTATCCGATTTAACTTGAATTACCGGTAAATAGTCTGTAGAACACAAGGAATATGCATGTGGGTACAGGTGACAGGTTAACCTTAATAGCTGAAACCACCAGAATCAACAGGTGCCCTGTGACCGCCATGTTGTAACAAGAGTCCGCTTTGAGCTAAAATAAAAAAAAGTCAATTAGCTGTGATAACATACATGTACTAATAATAGCTGTGTTTACATTAACATATGCATAGTATTTCTGGAAAAAATACACTGACCATGCAGTGTAATAAGTATGAGATATCCCAATACATGACATTAACATTTAGGCAGTACAAAAAAAAATTTGCATATCAAGTCATAATATAACATTAAAATTTTGTATCCCTTTTTTCAGGTATAGACACATATCAAATTAAGAGAGAGAGAGAGAGAGAGAGAGAGAGAGAGAGAGAGAGAGAGAGTTTTACTCGTTGTGCGACAGTCAATATTTCAATTTGTAATCTACAAAGGAATATTATACCCATCCAAACAGCGTCAAAGTATAAGCTTCTGCTATACCATGTTTTATCAATTCTACTGGTTTTTATTTTTGTGAATAAATTTAGTGAGGTTTTTTTCCTTATTAATTGCATGTTTTAAAAACAATACTATGCATAAAGCGCATAAAATTCCATGAACAATTTTACAAAGCTTTGGATTTTGGTTGCACACTCAAAAAATAAGGGATTGATAACATGCTCATTTTAAAATTCAATGCACTGTTGATTTCTTTTTTACTAGACAGAGATATTTTTATTACAAAATTTAGTTGCTCTCTGACGCTTTGCCAAGATTAAAAGCACGAGCAGAGAGAGAGAGAGAGAGAGAGAGAGAGAGAGAGAGAGAGAGAGAGAGAGAGAGAGAGAGAGATGAGTCACATGCAGTAAAAATTATTACATTTATCTTACTTTAAATATTGTTTACATACAATGTAGATGTGATATGCAATGTATGTAAACAATTTTTAAAGAAAAATAATTATAAATCTTGAGATGAATGTTTTATAGATATCAGGGAACATAAATTTACATAAACCTAAAATCTGAGCTTGATATAATATGAAGTTCTTTTCAATTCATACTTGCCAACTGACCCGATTTCGTCGGGTCACACCCGATTTTTCAACCCTCCACGAGATTATTTTTTATGACCTGGCGGGTCATGCTTTTCACCCGATTTTTGTCGAACAACCCGAAAATCTCCCGATTTCCGGATTTGGTTCGTAAATTAGGTTGCGCATTGGACTTCCAGTTATGAACCCAAGCTGAGCTTGGATTTACGTAAACAATGCCGATGGCTATTACAGCTAAGTAACTGTTAGGCTTAATTATTATCGTGAGTTGTTTTGACAAACAGAGGGTTTAAATCATTAAGTGCAATGGCTTCGAAAAGGAAGATCGAGATCTTTATCGGGGCCAGCGGAATCAAAACCAAAAACGATTTTTTTACCATACAGTGTAACGTCATTAAATAATCTGATGACCGAAGCTTTTTGAAAAGTAACATTTAGAAGAAATGTGATTTTAGAAACTCATGTGCTTTTAGAAACAATAAAAAAATAATATAAAAAAAACTTGCACTCAGTAGCCAAAATTTAACATACTTGCCAAATTAGCAAACACTCTATTTGTGCTGCCAAACAGTAATACTGATTCAGAAAGAGCTTTTAGCATTGTTAAAAAAATTACACTGAATTTCACTTGGAACTTAACATTGAAAATTGAATGCCCAACTGTCTTGTAAACTTAACTAGTCTGTTGATTGCCTTGAGTACATAGCAACATAGGAAGTATTATACTATTCAAAATCAGCAACTGTTAGTTACAATGCTTCTTTGCAACAAAATATTACATACATTTTAACACACATTTCTGTTGTATATTCCTTTGAAATGCATGGTAAATATGTCGTGAATGTCATTACGCGCTATGACCAGATTTTTTACTTTCCAAATCTGGTCATGACCAGATTTTCACATGTTGGAGGTTGGCAAGTATGCTTTTCATCTTGCACTATGTTTTACATGGTCTTTCCACAGCTATAACAATATATAACAGAGAGCCAGACGAAAGGTCTAATTTTAATTAGATTGAATATTTACCATGTTAAATATATTTAATTAAGCACAAGCCTGTCCATCTTCGCTAGCCAAGAGCTTTTGGTCCACTTCGCTCCCCGTTTATGGGGAACGGAGTAGACCAAAAACACTTGGCTAGCGAAGATGAAGCCTGTCTGAGTTTTTAAATTTATAAATTAAGTGAAAGGCGATATGGAAAAGATCTGCTATATTCAAATATTTAATGTAAAGTTATCATCATGCAAACATGCATTACAGCATTCTACTCTTGTGTACCTTGGGACCCCCACCCCTTTTAATTGCACTGTTTTACAGTGTATGGGTTGTTGGTCAATACATAATAAGACATATATATACATAGGAAAATAATAAATAGAAATTCGAAAGAGTGATGTACAAAACATATACGTGAAAATACACGGGACAGAAAATATTCCGAGATTCCTCTGACTCTAACATCCGCTTTAAGGTTGCACTACAGTATTAAATTTTACTATATATTCTTAACAAAATTGCACACTTTTAGGTACAGATTAAAAATTCAAAACGAACTTCTGGAAAAAATCCTCTTGACATCTTTTCAAACAACTCTTCATTTACAATTTTCTAACAAAATACACACGTGCATCCAGCAAGGCGTGAGACTTTGTTTACCTCGAAGTTACACATGTGCTTGAAAATTAAGCCCGGGCCTTTTCACCCCCTCCGGAAACAACACGCATCAAAAATTCAAATGACCTCGCATTATTACAAAACTGGGATAGTTAGACCTCTTACACATTGTTTTTCATCTCATAAAAAAATCAGCTCCTGTCACGTACGGAAACGCCCCAAATTCAAAGGGAAATTTGGGAATTATTTTGCCTCAGCCATGTTTTGACGTGAACCTTCAGTGAAATATTGTTATGACACCTGCAATATAACTCATTTTTTGTTATCGCAAAATCAACATTAATAATTTGATTAATACTCATTGTGTTGTGTGATTATGAAAAAACTATGAAGATATCTACTCATTTCAGAAAGTTATGAGCGATTTTTTAACACCACGGTGTACACGGTTGCCACCGTTTTATGAAAATATGATCAAAGTTATACTGTATGCATTTACACGGTGTTTTAATATTCAGTGATTTTTTGGTTTTAAATCAACAAGTGATGTATGAAAATGTATTAAATGACGCAAATTAATTAATATCATGTGGACCCCAGAAATTATGTCAGCAAAAAATTCGATGACCATGCCACTGGGGGGTGGGGTAGATAAAACGTCATTATTTCCTACAATTTGTGAAAATAGTGAGAATCTTTGTCCAAAATAGCATGGCCTGGTTATAATCTAACTTACGTGAGTGATACATCTCAGCTGTTTTCCGCTTTCATATCAATATTTCTCAATTTTGGACATAATTTTAGCATTTCTTACTGTAACACAAGGGCCTAAACAACCGATTTTATTTGAAATCCACACCCCGTAGAAGATTTGGTTGTTTACGACGATGACTACTACATCGTATTTGATCTGCTGGAAATTTTCCGGACAGTTCAGACGGTCCGATCTATTATAAATGGGTCATTGTTTTGAGACAGTAGAACTTTTCAGAGGAAATCTGGGCTAAATTTGTATGCATCATTAAAAACAAAATAAGCGTGCTGCTGGCAACAAAACTCCATCGCTTGTCATTTTTCGTCTAAACACACTGATTCAACACCTAAAACGCAAGTAAAACAATTTTTAACACAGCAAACCCGTTTTCCTGCAATACTGTGACGCATGTCAAAAGCGGAGGTTAGGGTCAGAGGAATCTCGGATTAGATGGAAAAGTACAAAAACTTTGAAAAGAAAAAGTCAACACGACATAACTTGTATTGAAACATACCTTTATAATCTCTCATACGATAGTTGAGCTGAATTTCCCACTATCGACGTCTTGCAGGCCATGCTTCTTTTAAAAATGTTGACACACCGCTATCAGGTGTTGTTCGCAGTCAAAACACGGCGAGTTGACATGGTGAATCGTACGATAATTATTTCGATTAAAACTAAATATGCACAGCACAGATTAACATGCATTACATTAATGCATTTATTTTTCAAGTAAATAATTACAATAAATATATATTCATTTTTGAAATCTCTACCAGGGACGCATATACGTCCCTGTACAAACTCTATATTCAGTGATCCAATCTATAAAAAATTGTAGTATTGATTATTCAACAACTGAAAGATCTGCGACGATTAGGCTAGGCTTAATATTGCGATTTAAATAACACTTTTACGAAATTTTAGAAAAGACTTTCGATCGCTTTTCGCTGTTATAGAATCGGGATCTGTGCCTTCAATTCCAGCTGCTTTGTTTTTGTTGACAAAATTTTCTCTTTTTCCAAACGAAGTTTATACATTCACATAATTATCAAACGAAATCGTTTCAATAAACACTCAGATTAACTATTTAAAAAACAGAGTTCGGTTATATGACCTGTACGAATTGTTTTCAGCAGGAGTTACTTTCAGTGTGAATTTTGCACTATTTTCTAAATCTTTACTGCGGAATCAAATTTTCCGGATAAATCAATATTTAAACCCCGATATCTCTGCAATGCATCATCCGATTTTAAAACGAATTTCAGTTTTGTGTTAGCTTTGCAAACTCTACAATATGCATATAACTTTATGGTTTTATATACAGTTTTATGACCAGTACGAATTGTTTTCAGTAAAAGTTACTTTCAGTGTGAATTTTGCACTATTTTCTTAATCTTGACTGTGGAATCAAAATTTCTGAAAAAAATCAATTTTTGAACCCAAATATCTCTGATATGCGTGGTTCGATTTTAAAACGGATTTCAGTGATAGATTCAGCCTAATGAGCTCTACAAAACACGTATACATTTTTAATTTGATAAAAAAATTCAAATTTTCGAAAAATTTGAATCACTTCCGGTTTCGACCGGAAGTTACGGATTTACATTTCCAGTCTTATTGCATAGGTAAAACGACAAATTTATAACCACGGAAAATTTCAAGCCTCTTTCTTAAAGCGTTTTTGAGAAATGCCCCGGACAAAATGACTTTTTTAAAATTTAAAAAACGACGTAACGTAAAAACGGAAGTGACGTTCTCGTCGAAACTTTAATATCTTCGAGGCTTAGTAGTTGCACATAACCTCTGAAAGTTTCATTTAAATCGGTTGAAAACTTTTTGAGTTATGAAGCCGAAAAGGAGTCAGAAAAAAAAGAAAAAGTATAATAATAATAACTAGAGCAAAGCTCGTTGCAAAGCAACGAGTGGGTCTTCCGTTAATGTCAAAAGTAAAGCTTGAAGTTCCTGTAAGAAGAAAAGTTCTTAAACAAATAACAAGAGACCCTAAAACAAAAATAATAAAAAAATCGAATAATTCTTGGTACGACTTAACAAAATCCGAATGATTTTAAGTACGAATTAACAAATTCCTTTACAATTTTAAGTACGACTTAACAAAAAAAATCCGAATGTGTTTAAGTACGACTTAACAATTATTTTTGGTACGAGTTAATTTCACATTGAACTTAACGCTATTTTTTAAACCAAGAACGCAGAATTAAAATTTCCGGAAAAATCAATTTTTAAACCCAAATATCTCTGTAATGCATTGTCCGATTTTAAAACGGCTTTCAATGTTAGATTCAGCTTGGAAAGCTTTACAAAAGACATATACGTTTTTGATTTGATCAAAAAATTCAAATTTTCGAAAAATTTCATTCACTTCCGGTTTCGACCGGAAGCGACGGATTTCTGTTTCCAGCCTTATTGCACAGGTAAATTGACAAATTCATAATCATAGAAAATTTAAAGCCTCTATCTTAAAGCGTTTTTGAGAAAAGTCCCGGACAAAATGACTTTTTCAAAATTTTAGAAATGACGTAACGTCAAAACGGAAGTGACGTTGTTATTGACACTTTAATATCTTTGAGGGACGCCAACTTGCAACAATCGCTGAAAGTTTTATTAAAATCGGTTGAAAACTTTTTGAGTTATGAAGCGGAAAAGGAGTCAGAAAAAAAAGAAAAAGTATAATAATAACTAGAGCAAAGCTCGTTGCAAAGCAACGAGTGGGTCTTCTGTAATGTCGAAAGAAAAGCTAGATGTTTCTGTAAGAAGCAGAGCTCTAAAGGCAATACCGTGAGTAATTAAAACAAAAAGATATAAAAAGTCGAATAATTCTTGGTACGACTTAACAAAATCCGAATGACTTTAAGTACGAATTAACAAAAACCTTAAGGATTTCAAGAACGACTTGACAAAAAAAATCCGAATGTGTTTAAGAACGTCTTAACAAATATCGAATCATTCTAGGTACGAGTTAATTTAACTTTGAACATAACACTATTTTCTTAACCAAGAATGTGGAATCAAAATTTCCGGAAAAATCAATTTTTAAACCTTTATATCTCTGTAATGCATTGTCCGATTTTAAAACGAAATTCAGATTTTAATTAAGCTTAATGAGGTGAACATTTTTGCTTCAATAATATATAACAAATTATTTTTCAGTAAATAGTTATTTTTAAAAGAATTTGTAGCCCTCCTGGCCCCTAATTTGAGGGGCCAGCCCCTTTTTCTTGATATCAAATTAACGGTCTCGCAAATATAAACATATTTTGTTCAACAACTGTTCACGAATTGTTAACCATTCTAGAGATATCTGAACAACTGTGTTTTAGGGGCCGACCCTTAAACTCCTTAATGGGGCCAAAAACAAAAAAAATAAAGGTAGCATAAGGTTGACAACATTATTTTGAGCAACTTTTCTTCTACAATGTTTCACAAAATATTTCTCCTTTTTCAGATATAAATGATCAAAGTTTTGGACTTCTGGCCCCTTAAAACCCCTAATTACGTAACATATGATTTCAGTATGGTACTATGTAGATAAACAGCTGCACAATAATCATTTTTGCTTCTATACTTAATAACAAATTATTTTTCAGTAAAGAGTTATTAATAAAATTCTTTAGAGCCCTCTTGGCCCCTTATGTGAGGGGCCAGCCCCTTTTTTATGATATCAAATGAAAGAGCGTGTAAATCTGAACAACTTTTGCATTACATGTCTTAACAAATTATTTACACATTCAGAAATAATTTAGAAAATGTGCAAAAATTTTGTGAAAAAATTTGGTGCCAATTTTCGAGCTCGGGCGAGCTTCGGCGCCTTGCGCATTTTCCACAATATCAAACCCAGGGAGTCATCTACAGACATTCATCTACTATCCCTGAAAGTTTCATGTTTTTATCTTTATTAGTTTTGGAGGAGTTAGGTGGACAAAATGGTCCTTAAAAATTCACTAAATCCTCAAAATCTCAAACCGGAAGTGACGTCATCAACCCAAAATTTAATAAACTCAAGTACTTTTGATGTTCTATCAGTCCTGCAAATTTTATGCAAATCGGTCCAGTAGTTCACGAGTAATAGCGTCCGGAAAAAGTCAGAAAAAAATTAATAATAATAAAAATAATCAATAGAATAACAAGAGGGTCTTCCGTTGGAAACGGAAGACCCTAATAAAAAGAATCCGAAGAATAACAAGAGGGTCTTCCGTTGGAAACGGAAGACCCTAACTAGAGCAAAGCTCGTTGCAAAGCAACGAGTGGGTCTTCCGTTAATGTAGAGAGTAAAGCTAGATAGTCCTGTAAGGAGCAACGTTCTTAAACCAATAACAACTGTAACTAAAACAAAAAGATAAAAAATCGAATAATTCTTGGTACGACTTAACAAAATCCGAGTGATTTTTAGTACGAATTAACAAAAACCTTTAAAATTTCAAGAACGACTTAACAAAAAAAATCCGAATGTGTCAAAGTACGACTTAACAAAAATCGAATTGTTTTTGGTACGAGTTAATTTAACTTTGAACTTTACGCTATTTTTTAAACCAAGAACGCGGAATCAAAATTTCCGGAAAAGTCAATTTTTGAACCCAAATATCTCTGCAATGCATCGTCCGATTTGAAAACGGATTTCAGTTTCGTATTCAGCATTATAACTTCTACAAAAAACATCAACTTTTTGAATTAACACAAAAAATTGAAAATTTTAAAAATTTTAAAAGACTTCCAATTTGGACCGGAAGTGACGGAATGTGAATTCCAGCCTGATGTCCCAATAAAAATGATAAACGTATAAACACAGAAAATTTCAAATCTCTATCTTACAGCGTTTTTGAAAAACGCCCTGGACAAAATCACTTTTTGAAAATTTTAAAATTGACGTAACGTAAAAACGGTGGTGACGTTGTAATGGAAACTTTAACATCTTTGAGGGACGACAATGCCACGTAACATCTAAAAGTTTCATTGAAATCACTTGAAAACTTTTAAAGATATGAAGCTTCAAAAAAGTCAGAAAAATAAAGAAAAAGAATAATAACTAGAGCAAAGCTCGTTGCTGAGCAACGAGTGGGTCTTCCGTTAATGTCGAGAGTAAAGCTAGATATTCTTGTAAGGAGCAAAGTTCTTTAACCAATAACAAGAGTAACTAAAACAAAAAGATAAAAAATCGAATAATTCTTGGTACGACTTAACAAAATCCGAATGATTTTTAGTACGAATTAACAAAAAATTTAATGATTCCAAGAACGACTTAACAAAAAAAATCCGAATGTGTCAAAGTACGACTTAACAAAAATCGAATTATTTTTGGTACGAGTTAATTTCACTTTGAACATAACACTATTTTTTAAACCAAGAACGCGGAATCAAAATTTCCGGAAAAATCAATTTTCAAACCCTTATAACTCTGTAACGCGACGTCCGATTTTTAAACGAATTTCATTTTCGTACTCAGCATATAAATTGCCATCATATGCGTATTTTTTATTTTTAGAATTGAAAAACATGAAAATTTTAAAAAAAATTGGTTTTACTTCCGGTTTCTACCGAAAGTGTCCGAATTGAGTTTCCAGCCTTATGTCATAAGTAAAACGATAGTTCTAACTTGTCTGAAAATCTCAGAGCTCTAGCTTTAAACAAAAATGAGAAAAGCTCCGGACAAAATCACTTTTTAAAGCGTGAAAAACGTCAATAAGTGACGAATGTGATGACGGCATAAGCTAATTTTTTCATATCATAGAGATCTTTTAAAAGCATAGAAGACCTGTAAATTTCAAGACAATCGAAGCAAGCGTTTTTGAGTTATTTGAGTTGGAAAAAAATAAAAAGAACTAGAGCAAAGCTCGTTGCAAAGCAACGAGTGGGTCTTCCGTTAATGTCGAAAGAAAAGCTAGATGTTCCTGTAAGAAGCAGAGCTCTAAAGCCAATACCAGGATTAATTAAAACAAAAAGATATAAAAAATCGAATAATTCTTGGTACGACTTAACAAAATCCGAACGGCTTTAAGTACGAATTAACAAAAACCTTAAGGATTTCAAGAACGACTTGATAAAAAAATCCGAATGTGTTTAAGAACGTCTTAACAAATATCGAATCATTCTAGGTACGAGTTAATTTAACTTTGAACATAACACTATTTTCTTAACCAAGAATGTGGAATCAAAATTTCCAGAAAAATCAATTTTTAAACCCCTATATCTCCGTAATGCATCGTCCGATTTTAAAACAGATTTCAGATTTAAACTAAGCTTAATGAGGTGAACAATAATTGCTACAATAATATATAACAAATTATTTTTCAGTAAATAGTTATTATTAAAAGACTTTGTAGCCCTCCTGGTCCCTAATTTGAGGGGCCAGCCCCTTTTTCTTGATATCAAATGAACTGTCTCGCAAATATAAACATATTTTGTTCAACAACTGTTCACGAATTGTTAACCATTCTAAAGATATCTGAACAACTGTGTTTTAGGGGCCGATCCTTCAACTCCTTAATGGGGCCAAAGACAAAAAATTTAAAGGTAGCATAAGGTTAACAACATTATTTTAAGCAACTTTTATTCTACAATGTTTCACAAAATATTTCTCCTTTTTCAGATATAAATGATCAAAGTTTTGGACTTCTGGCCCCTTAAAACCCCTAATTACGTAACATATGATTTCAGTATGGTACTATGTAGATAAACAGCTGCACAATAAACATTTTTGCTTCTATACTTAATAACAAATTATTTTTCAGTAAAGAGTTATTAATAAAATTCTTTAGAGCCCTATTGGCCCCTTATGTGGGGGGGGCAGCCCCTTTTTTATGATATCAAATGAAAGAGCGTGTAAATCTGAACAACTTTTGCAATACATGTCTTAACAAAATATTTACACATTCAGAAATAATTTAGAAAATGTGCAAAAATTTCGTGAAAAAATTTGCTGCCAATTTTCGAGCTCGGGCGAGCTTCGGCGCCTTGCGCATTTTCCACAATATCAAACGCAGAGAATTATCTACAGACATTCATCTACTATCCCTGAAAGTTTCATGTTTTTATCTTTATAAGTTTTGGAGGAGTTAGGTGGACAAAATGGTCCTTAAAAATTCACTAAATCCTCAAAATCTCAAACCGGAAGTGACGTCATCAACCCAAAATTTAATAAACTCAAGCACTTTTGATGTTCTATCAGTCCTGCAGATTTTATGCAAATCGGTCCAGTAGTTCACGAGTAATAGCGTCCGGAAAAAGTCAGAAAAAAAATAATAATAATAAAAACTAGAGCAAAGCTCGTTGCAAAGCAACGAGTGGGTCTTCCGTTAATGTCGAAAGTAAAGCTAGAAGTCCCTCTAAGAAGCAGAGTTTTTAAACTAGTAACAAAAGTAACTTAAGTACAAAAAGATAAAAAAAATCGAATGATTCTTGGTACGACTTAACAAAATCCGAATGATTTTTAGTACGAATTAAGAAAAACTTAAACTATTTCAAGAACGACATAACAAAAAAATCCGGATGTTTTTATGTACGACTAAACAATTTTCGAATTATTTTAGGTACAAGTTAACTTAACTTTGAACTAACATCTATTTTTTAAACCTAGAATGCAGAATTAAAATTTCCGTAAAAATCAATTGTTTAACGGTTATATCCCGTAATCAATCGTCAAATTTTTAAACGGATTTAAGTTTTAAATTTAGCTTGATGAGCTCTTTTTGCGTTTATGATTAATAACAAACTATTTCTATGGAAATAGTAATTATGAAAAGATTTTGGAGCCCTCCTGGCCCCTTATTTGAGGGGCAAGCCCCCTTTTTTGATATCAAATAAAAGGTCTTGTAAATATAAACATATTTTGTTCAAGAATTGTTGACCGTTCAAGTTATACCTGAACAACTGTGTTTTAGGGGCCGACACTTAAACTCCTTAACGGGGCCACCAACCAAAACATTTTAGGTAGCATTTTGTTTAAAACATTATTCTGAGCAACTTTTCCTATACACTGCTTTTCAAAGGGTTGACCTTCAAATTCCGTACTGTGTGCTTGTTGCAACTCAATTGTCAGAAACTTACTGATGTATAGTTTACTTTATTATACTTCTTTGAATATTTTCAATATAAATTTATTATGAACTACACAACATTGAGATGATGACCATTTCAAAGGGCCTCGCTTAAATTATTTCAGAGGATTTTGCTTTGACCTTGACTGGGAAATAATCTACGGTCTAAAACTGATTTAAAAGAGATCTGCTATGACCTTCACATTGACTTTGTTCAAGGTCACTGCATGCCATTAACCAAAAAGCGCTGTTTAGGTAAAATATTAGCCAAGTAGGGGCTAAAAGGAGAATATATATATGCTCTTGAAATAAGGATTTTTGTGTGATCTGATATGACCTTGACACTTGATCTACACCATTGCATATCCTTTGATCAAAGGCATCATGTAGGTGAAGTATGAGCCAGATTGGAGCATAGGGAAAGAAGATATACTCCGGACAAGGATTTTTTTTTTATATATATAATTCTGCTCTGACCTTCACAGTTGACCTTGAAAATTGGTTCAAGGTCACTACACACCCTTTATTAAAAAGCTCTGTTTATGTGAAGTCTGAGCCAAATTGGGCCAAGTGGAAAGTATAAATGTTCTGAAAAAAGAATTTTCGCGTGATCAGATACGATCCTGACCCTTTACCTACAAAATTCATTCAAAGTCACTGCACATTGTTTGACCATAGACACTCTATGAGTGAAGTATTAGCCAGATTGGACCAAAGGGAGAGAAGATATGCCCCAGACAAGGATTGTATTTATAATTCTGCTATGACCTTAGCCTTTGACCTAGAAACATGGTTCAAGGTCACTGCACACCCTTTACCCAAAGGCACTCTGTGGATAAGGTATGAGCCAGATTGGGCCAAGGGGAGAGAAGCTATGCTCCGGACAAGCGATCTCAGATGGACGGACAGACGGACAGACGAACAAACTGATCACTTTAGGGCACCTGCATAAACATGCTTTTCTATCTAATCGTGAATGGTTTCTGTGCTATCTGCCCATGGTGAATAGTCATCAAAACCATTCATCAGCAGCATTCGATTTCCCTCCTTTTTAAACTCGGAACACCTCTGACATAATCCGATTGCTACATTAAATTCAAAGTCCGATAACTCCAATTTGTTTATAATAAAAAAATTCTGCATTGCCGACAAATGAAGGTTTCTTTGGTATAATAAAATACCCATTTACTGACTATTCGGACAATAGCAAGTTTATTGCCCCCACCCCTTCGACAGCAACTATTTCACTCGGCTTCGCCTCGTGAAATAGTTGCTGTCTAGGGGGACAATAAACTTGCTATCATTCTCATAGCCAGTAAATAGGTATATAATGTTCCATCCATCTACATTTCGAGTTATATAACCTCCCTTTGTAACCTGCAATTTCACTGTGTAAAGTCAACACAAATGTCATAGCCCCAAGTTTCACAATTTACTTCTGCTTCTCATGTACTTAACATTAGGAGCCTTCATATTGCATACCAATTCCAACAAGAGACATCCCTCTAACTAATGATAACCATCAAGATTCATTTCATGAATCTTAACAACACTCATAAGCCTTCAAGTACAGCAACTCTCAATTTTACAAATAGATTAACGGGTACTTTATCTGAAACTGTCCCTTGCTACCTTTAACTTAGTACACTAACACTTTATGAAAAGGAGTTTTGTCTTTGACTTAGAAAGCTAATGCAATTCTAAGAAAAAGTATACCACATATTGCCAATTCCATTGAGGTTTAAGAAAAATATGGCCATTTAAGTGAACCCACCATTTCCACTTTCCTCTATTCAACACAGATTCATAGGGTTCTCCATAGTAAAACATCTTTACCTGACCTTTTAGAGGTCAATTGTTGTTCAACCTGCCTTAATAAGAAACGTTTTTCAATACAACATACATCTACATGATATTATCATGATAAAAGCATTAAATCGCTTAGAAATGCCCTTACATGTATACCCACCCCCTATCTTATGATTTTCATTAACAGCCATGGTTTGAAATCTTTTACCTAATTTTATGAAACTTGTGGCAGTTTCTTTGAGTCATTTCTCACACATATTTGAAATCAATCAACAATGATACTAAAATTTGATCTTTTTTAGTTTATTGGATGATTTGTAGCATTTGAATTAACAAATAGACATGCTTTCCTGCATGTGATTTCTTGTTTTCATGAAACAAGTAAGCTAACAATCATATTTAGTGAATATCTAATATATTCTGGTTTCTAGTCTCCTTTTAACCATGCTAAAACAGTAAGTCCTACAAGTTAGACATCTGCCTCAAATTAAAATTAAATTCAAACACACCTGGAGTCGGAGGAGAATTCTATGAAAAATGTTCAAATTTTACATGTTTTCCTACATTTTTATGCATATATACATTAAAAAGGTAAAAATATGTTGTATCTTGTTTATTTCAAAAGTAATTATCATAGCAGATGTTATTTCAAGGTCAAATGTACATTTACATATCCTACATGTAATCTTAATGGTAACATTTGAAAAGAGGGGGTGATTTTTCAATTATGTAAACCCATCTAAATATTATTATAAAATACAAAATAAAGGAAACATAATTGCAACTTTTATTGAAAAACAAATTTTCACAACTAACAATTGTAAATTTGTTTAAACACCCTTAATTTTGTTTTTCATAATTTCTTATCAAACACAAACCACAACAAGGCATGATACTTTCTTAAAGTTCCATTATTGTTCATGAATCATCCGATTTAATTTGAATTACCGGTAAATAGTCTGTAGAACACAAGGATTATGCATGTGGGTAGAGGTGACAGGTTAACCTTAAGAGCTGAAACCACAAGAATCAACAGGTAAAAAGCCTTGTGGTCGCCGTGTGGTAACAACAGTCCATTTTGAGCTGAAATTGAAAAAAAATCAATTAGCTGTGTTAACATACATGTACTAATACATGCAATAGCCGTGTTTACATTAACATATGCATAGTATTTCTGGAAAAAATACACTGGCCATGCAGTGTAATAAGTATGACATATCCCAATACATAACATTAACATTTAGGCACTACAAAAACAAAACTTTGCATATCAAGTCATAATATAACATTATTATATTACAGGTATAGACACATATCAAATTGAGAGAGAGAGAGAGAGAGAGAGAGAGAGAGAGAGAGAGAGAGAGAGAGAGAGAGAGAGAGAGAGAGAGAGAGAGAATATTAGAGTTTTACTTGTTGTGCGACAGTCAATATTTCAACTCGTAGACTACTGTAACAAGGGAATATTACCCATCCGAACAGTGTCAAAGTATAAGCTTTTGCTATACCATGTTTTATCAATTCTACTGAGGGTTTTTTTGCGAATAAATATAGTGAAAGTCTTTTTTCTTATAAATTTCATGTTTTAAAAATTGGATTTTGGTTGCACATTCAAAAAATAAGGGAGTGATAACATGCTCATTTTAAAATTCAATGCACTGTTGATTTCTTTTACTAGACAGAGATATTTTTGTTACAAAATTTAGTTGCTCTCTGATGCTTTGCCAAGATTATAAGCACGAGAGAGAGAGAGAGAGAGAGAGAGAGAGAGAGAGAGAGAGAGAGAGTGAGAGAGAGAGAGATCTGAGGCACATGCAGTAAAAATTATTACATTTGTCTTACTTTAAAAATTGTTTACATATATTGTAGAATGATGTGATATGCATTGTATGTAAACAATTTTTAAAGTGAAATAATTAAATCTTGAGAAGACTGTTTTATAGATATCAGGGAACATTACATTAACCTAAAATCTGACCTTGATATAATATTAAGTTCTTTTCATCTTGCACTCTGTTTTACATGCTCTTTCCCCAGCTATAACAATATATAACAGTCTAAGAGCCAGACGAAAGGTCTAATTTTAATTAGATTGAATATTTACCATGTCAAATTTCTTTAATTAAGCACAAGCTTGTCCATCTTCGCTAGCCAAGGGTTTTTGGTCCACTTCACTCCCCGTTTATGGGGAACGGAGTGGACCGAAAACCCTTCGCTAGCAAAGATGAAGCCTGTCTGAGTTTTTTAATTTATAAATTAAGTGAAAGGCAATATGGTAAAGATCTGCTATATTCAAATATTTAAGGTAAAGTTATCATCATGCAAACATGCACTCTAAATACAGCATTCTACTCTTGTGTACCTTGGGACCCCCACCCCTTTTAGTTGCACTGTTTTACAGTGTATGGTGTGTTGGTCAATACACAATAAGACATACATACATAGGAAAATAATAAATAGAAATTCGAAAGACTGATGTGCAAAACATACACGTGAAAATACACGGGACAGAAAATATTCCGAGATTCCTCTGACTCTAACATCCGCTTTAATATTGTGACGCACGTCAAAAGCGGAGGTTAGGTCAGAGAATCTCGAATTAGATTGAAAAGTCCAAAACATTTTCTAACAAAAAGTCAACACGACATATCCTGTATTGAAACTTACCTTTATAATCTCTCATACGATAGTTGAGCTGAATGTCCCACTATCGACGTCTTGCAGGCCATGCCTCTTTTAAAAATGTTGACACACCGCTATCAGCTGTTCTTCGCAGTCAAAACATGGCGAGTTGACATGGTGAATCGTACGATAATTATTTCGATTAAAACTAATAAGTTTGTGTTTAATATGCAGAGCACAGATTCACACGCATTATATTAATGCATTTATTTTGCAAGCAAATAATTACAATAAATATATATTCGTATTTGAAATCTTTACAAACTCTATATTCAGCGATCCAATCTACATTGTACGTGTTGTTCTATTATTCAACAACTGAAAGATCTGCGACGATTAGGCTAGGCTTAATATTGCGATTTAAATAACAATTTAACCAAATTTTAGAAAAGACTTTCGATCGCTTTTCGCTGTTAGAATCGGGATCTGTGTCTTCAATTTCAGCTGCTTTGTTTTTGTTACGATTCGTGTTGACAAAATTTTCTCTTTTTCCAAACGAAGTTTAGACATTCAACGTAAAGTATCAAACGAAATCGTTTCAATAAACACTCAGATTTACTATTTAAAAAACAGAGTTCGGTTATATGACCTGTAACGTTACGAATTGTTTTCAGCAGGAGTTACTTTTAGTGTGAATTTTACACTATTTTTTAAATCTTGACTGCGAAATCAAAATTTCCGGAAAATCAATATTTAAACCCCGATATATCTGCAATGCATCATCCGATTTTGAAACAAATTTCAGTTTTGTATTTAGCTTTGCAAACTCTACAATATGCATATAATTTCATATTTTTATATATAGTTTTATGACCAGTACGAATTGTTTTCAGTAGGAGTTACTTTCACTGTGAATTTTGCACTATTTTCTGAATCTTCACTGAGGAATCAAAATTTCCGGAAAAATCAATTTTTGAACCCAAATATCTCTGATATGCGTGGTCCGATTTTAAAACGGATTTCAGTGATACATTCAACTGATTGTGCTCTACAAAACACATATACCTTTTTGATTTGATATAAAAAATCATTTTTACGAAAAATTTGATTCACTTCCGGTTTCGACCGGAAATTATGGATTTCCATTTCCAGCCTTATTGCACAGGTAAATTGACAAATTCATAATCATAGAAAATTTCAAGTCTCTATCGTAAAGGGTTTTTGAGAAATGCCCCGGACAAAATGGCTTTTTTAAAATTTAAAAAATGACGTAACGTCAAAACGGAAGTGACGTTGTCATTGAAGCTTTAACATCTTTGAGGGACACTGACTTGCAACAATCGCTGAAAGTTTCATTGAAATTGATTGAAGACTTTTTGAGTTATTAAGCCGAAAATGAGTCAGAAAAAAAAGAAAAAGTATAATAATAATAACTAGAGCAAAGCTCGTTGCAAAGCAACGAGTGGGTCTTCCGTTAATGTCGAGAGTAAAGCTAAATGTTCCTGTAAGGAGCAACGTTCTTAAACCAATAACAAGAGTAACTAAAACAAAAAGATAAAAAATCGAATAATTCTTGGTACGACTTAACAAAATCCGAATGATTTTTAGTACGAATTAACAAAAACCTCTACCATTTCAAGAACGACTTAACAAAAAATGTGTCAAAGTACGACTTAACAAAAATCGAACTATTTTTGGTACGAGCTAATTTTACTTTGATCTTAATGCTATTTTTTAAACCAAGAACGCGGAATTAAAATTTCCGGAAAAATCAATTTTTGAACCCCAATATCTCTGCAATGCATCGTCCGATTTAAAAACGGATTCCAGTTTCGTATTCAGCATTATAAATTCTACGAAGATCATAAACTTTTGAAATTCAAACAAAAAATTCGAAATTTTAAAAATTTTAAAAGACTTCCGGTTTGGACCGGAAGTGTCGGATTGTTAATTCCAGCCTTATTTCTAAATAAAAATGACAAATGTACAAACACAAAAAATTTCAAGTCTCTATCTTAAAGCGTTTTCGAAAAATCCCCTGGACAAAATCACTTTTTCAAAATTTTAAAATTGACGTAACGTAAAAACGGAAGTGACGTTGTAAATGAAATTTTAATAGCTTAAAGGGACGATAAAGGCACATAATTTCTGAAAGTTTCATTGAAATTAGTTGAAAACTTTTTGAGATATGAAGCTTCAAAAAAGTCAGAAAAATAAAGAAAAAGACTAATAATAATAACTAGACACGATCTCGTTGCGAGCAACGAGGAGGTCTTCCGTCCAATTTTTAGAAGGTAAAATGACTTGCTTTTTATCTTCGTTAACGAAACATATCTGGAAATTGGGTAGGATCTTAAAGAGCTATGACTAGATGACATTAGACCCCTCTTGATCCCTAATTTGAAGGATCACACAACGTATCACAAAATATTTCTAAATTAAAAGTTATTAATAAAAGACTTGAGCCCTCTCGGCCCCTAATTTGAAGGGTCAGCCCCTTTTTCTTGATGTCAAATAAAAGCTCTTGTCATTTTAAACACATTTGATTCAATAAGTGTTTACAAATTATGTACTGTTCTTGAGATATCTGGAAAAGATCGATTTAGGGGCCAACACTATAACTCCTTTTAGGGGTCGGATAACAAAGAAATTTTGGTTGCATATCGTTTAACACATTATTTTGAGCATCTTTTGCTCAATATTGGTTTTCAAAACTTTTCTTCATTTTGAGATATTGATGATCACAATTTTGGACTTCTGGCCCCTAAAAATCCCTTATTACATAACAGAGGAGCAAACACTTATCATGTATAGATAACCAACGCTACGATGAACATAATTGCTTCTATAACATATCACAAAATATTTCACAGTTAAAAGTTATTAATAAAAGACTTAAGAGCCCTTTCGGCCCCTAATTTGAAGGGCCAGCCCCTTTTTCTTGATGTCAAATAAAAGCTCGTCATTTTAAACACATTTGGTTCAATAAGTTTTTACAAATTATGTACTGTTCTCGAGATATCTGGAAAAGATCGATTTAGGGGCCAACACTATAACCCCTTTTAGGGGCCGGATAACAAAGAAATTATGGTTGCATATTGTTATACACATTATTTTGAGCATCTTTTGTTCTATATTGCTTTTCAAAATTTTCCTCCATTTTGAGATATTGAGGATCGAAATTCCTGACTTCTGGCCCCTTAAAATCCCTAATTACGTAACAAAGGAGCAAATAATTGTCATGTTTAGGTCAATGACGTTATGATGAACATAATTGCTTCTATAATGTATTACAAAATATTTAACAGTTAAAAGTTATATCTTAAAGACTTTGGAGCCCTCTCGGCCCCTAATTTGAAGGGCCAGCCCCTTTTTCTTGATGTCATATGAAAGATCTTGACGTTATTAAGTTTTTTTGTTCTACATGTTTTACCAAAATACTATCGAGAAAAAAGATATTAAAAGAAAACCACCAAAATTCATGACGCTTTTTAAAGCGTAATTTTCGAGCTCGGGCGAGCTTCGGCGCTTTTGGTCACAGGTCAATGTACATACCACATGTCAGATCTACAACCTTTCGTCTACAATCCCTGAAAGTTTGAACTCAATATCTTAAATCGTTTAGAAGTTTACCCCTGGACAAGCCGACCCTCTGAAAATCGCTAAATTGTTAGAATCTCAAAACCGGAAGTGACGTCATCATTAAAAAAAATTTCCAATAAGGTTCAGGCCATTATCTATCATATCTGAAAGTTTGGTGTAAATCGCTTGAGTAGTTTCTGAGAAATCGCGTACACAAAATTTGTAAGAAAAAAAAAGAAAAATAATAATAACTAGACACGATCTCGTTGCGAGCAACGAGGAGGTCTTCCGTCTAATTTTAGGAACGTAAAATGACCTTGCTTTTTATCTTCATTAACGAAACATATCTGGAAATTGGGGTAGGATCTAAAAGAGCTATGGCTAGATGACATTAGACCCCTCTTGATCCCTAATTTGAAGGATCACACAACGTATCACAAAATATTTCAAAATCAAAATTTATTGATAAAAGACTTGAGCCCTCTCGGCCCCTAATTTGAAGGACCAACCCCTTTTTTTTGATGTAAAATTAAAGCTCTTGTCATTTTAAACACATTTGGTTCAATAAGTATTTACAAATAATGTACTGTTCTCGTGATATCTGGAAAAGATCGATTTAGGGGCCAACACTATAACTCCTTTTAGGGGCCGGATAACAAAGAAATTATGGTTGCAAATCGTTAAACACATTATTTTGAGCATCTTTTGCTCAATATTGCTTTTCAAAAATTTTCTTCATTTTGAGATATTGATTATCACAATTTTGGACTTCTGGCCCTTAAAAATCCCTTATTACATAACAGAGGAGCAAACAGTTATCATGTATAGATAACCAACGCTACGATGAACATAATTGCTTCTATAACATATCACAAAATATTTCACAGTTTAAAATTATTAATAAAATACTAAAGAGCCCTTTCGGCCCCTAATTTGAAGGGCCAGCCCCTTTTTCTTGATTACAAATAAAAGCTCTTGTCATTTTAAACATATTTGATTCAATAAGTGTTTACCAATTATGTACTGTTCTCGAGATATCTGGAAACGATCGATTTAGGGGCCAACACTATAACTCCTTTTAGGGGCCGGATAACAAAGAAATTATGGTTGCATATCGTTAAACACATTATTTTGAGCATCTTTTGCTCAATATTGCTTTTCAAAATTTTCCTCCATTCTGAGATATTGATGATCACAATTTTGGACTTCTGGCCCCTAAAAATCCCTTATTACATAACAGAGGAGCAAACACTTATCATGTATAGATAACCAACGCTACGATGAACATAATTGCTTCTATAACATAACACAAAATATTTCACAGTTAAAAGTTATTAATAAAAGACTTAAGAGCCCTTTCGGCCCCTAATTTGAAGGGCCAGCCCCTTTTTCTTGATGTCAAATAAAAGCTCTTGTCATTTTAAACACATTTGGTTCAATAAGTGTTTACAAATTATGTACTGTTCTTGAGATATCTGGAAAAGATCGATTTAGGGGCCAACACTATAACTCCTTTTAGGGGCCGGATAACAAAGAAATTATGGTTGCATATCGTTAAACACATTATTTTGATCATCTTTTGTTCAATACTGCTTTTCAAAATTTTCCTCCATTTTGAGATATTGAGGATCGAAATTTCTGACTTCTGGCCCCTTAAAATCCTTAATTATGTAACAAAGGAGTAAATAATTGTCATGTTTAGGTCAATGACGTTATGATGAACATAATTGCTTCTATAACGTATTACAAAATATTGCACAGTTAAAAGTTATAGCTTAAAGACTTTGGAGCCCTCTCGGCCCCTAATTTGAAGGGCCAGCCCCTTTTTCTTGATGTCATATGAAAGATCTTGATGTTGTTAAGCTTTTTTGTTCTACATATTTTACCAAAATACTATCGAGAAAAGAGATATTGAAAGAAAACCACCAAAATTCATGACGCTTTTTAAAGCGTAATTTTCGAGCTCGGGCGAGCTTCGGCGCTTTTGGTCACAGGTCAATGTATATACCACATGTCAGATCTACAACCTTTCGTCTACAATCCCTGAAAGTTTGAACTCAATATCTTAAATCGTTTAGGAGTTTACCCCTGGACAAGCCGACCCTCTGAAAATCGCTAAATTGTTAAAATCTCAAAACCGGAAGTGAGGTCATCATTAAAAAAAATTTCCAATAAGGTTCAGATCATTATCTATCATATCTGAAAGTTTCGTGTAAATCGCTCGAGTAGTTTCTGAGAAATCGCGTACACAAAATTTGTAAGAAAAAAAAAGAAAAATAATAATAACTAGACACGATCTCGTTGCGAGCAACGAGGAGGTCTTCCGTCCGATTTTAAGAAGGTGATATGACATCATCGACTTAGATTTTCAACAAGAAAACATGATATGTAAAAAGGAGTGGAGTACTAATGCTTTTCTGCATCGCTTTTTTTAAGGTCTCTAACGCTGCTTTTTTAAATACTAGCATTTCTTCCAATTGAGATAGACACGATTTAAGTTTTTACTTCTGGCTCCTAAAACACCTAGTTAGGTAGCGCATGAGTAAATCATGATGTTAGGATATATAAACGTATTATACCTAATTTTTCTTTTAAAACCCTCACAAAATATCTCTCAGTAAACAGCTATAGATAAAAGACTTTAGGGCCCTCTGGTTCCCTAATTTGAGGGACCAGCCCCTTTTTCTTGATATCAAATCAAAGGTCATTTAACTTTAAACACATTTTGTTCAGCAAGTGTTTAGAAATCCGTTACCGTTTTAAAGATATACGACAAAGATCGTTTTAAGGGCCGATCCCTTATCTCCTTAGAGGGCCGTTTAACGAAATTTTAAACATTGCATATTGTTTAGTACATCATTTTGAACATCTTTCCTTTTATATGCATTTCAAAATATATTTCCTTTCTAAGATATGGGAGATCAAAATTTTGGATTTTTGACCCCTAAAAACCTCTACTTTCGTAGCACATGATTAAATCATTACATTGCTTGGATAAATAACTGTAAGACAAATATATTTGCTTCTATAACCTTTGACAAAATATCCCTCAGTAAAGGGCTATAGATAAAAGACTTTAGAGCCCTCTGGTCCCCTAATTTAAGTGGCCCGTCCCTTTTTCTTGATATCAAATGAAAGGTCCTTTAATTCTAAACACATTTTGTTCAACAAATGTTTAGAAATTCGTTACCGTTCTTGAATATATGAGAGAAAACATTTTAGGGGCTGACCCCTTATCTCCTTATAGGGGCCGTTTAACGAAATTTTGATGGTTGCTTATTGTTAAGTGCATCATTTTGAGCAACTTTCCTTCTATACTGCATATCAAAATATTTTTCCTTTCTAAGGTATGGGTGATCAAAATTTTGGACTTTTGGCCCCTAAAAACCCCTAATTACATAACACATGATAAAATCATTACATTGCTTGGATAAATAACTGTGAGATAAACATATTTGCTTCTATAACCTTTCACAAAATATATCTCAGTAAAGTGCTAGAGATAAAATACTTTAGAGCCCTCTGGTCCCCTAATTTAAGGGGCCCAGCCCCTTTTTCTTGATATCAAACTCAAGGTCCTTTAATTCTAAAACATTTTGTTCAACAAGTGTTTAGAAATTCGTTACCGTTCTTCAGTTATATGGGAAAAAATATTTAAGGGGCTGACCCCTTATCTCCTTATAGGGGCCGTTTAACGAAATTTTGAAGGTTGCATTTTGTTAAGTACATCATTTTGAGCAACTTTTCTTCTATACTGCATTTCAAAATATTTTTCCTACCTGAGATATGGGTGATCAAAATTTTGGACTTTTGGCCCCTAAAAACCCTTAATTACGTAACACATGATAAAATCATTACATTGCTTGGATAAATAACTGTGAGATAAACATATTTGCTTCTTTAACTTTTCACAAAATATATCTCAGTAAAGTGCTACAGATAAAAGACTTTAGAGCCCTCTGGTCCCCTAATTTAAGGGGCCAGCCCCTTTTTCTTAATATCAAATGAAAGGCCGTTTAATTCTAAAAACATTTTGTTCAACAAGTGTATAGAAAATCGTTACCGTTCTTGAGATATTTGGAAAAGAACGTTTTAGGGGCCGATCCCTAATCTCCTTATAGGGGCCATTAAACGAAATTTTGAATGTTGCATATTGTTAAGGAGATCATTTTGAACATCTTTTCTTCTGTACTGCATTTCAAAATATTTTTTCTTTCTGAGATATAGGTGATCAAAATTTTGGATTTTGACCCCTAAAAACCCCTAATTACGTAATGCATGATAAAATCATTACATTGCTTGGATACATAACTGTAAGATAAACACATTTGCTTTTATAATCTTTCACAAAATATCTCTCAGTAAAGGGCTACAGTTAAAAGACTTTAGAGCCCTTTGGTTCCCTAATTTGAGGGGCCAGCCCCTTTTTCTTGATATCGAATGAAAGCTCTTGTAAATATAAACTTTTTTTACATTACATGTCTTAACAAAATATTTTTCAGAAAAGAGATAAACGAAGAAAACCAGAAAATTTTACGACGTTTTTTAGTCTCAATTTTCGGGACCAGGCGAGCTTTAACGCTTTTTGAGCATGACAAATATGAATGCCAAATGACACATCTACAATCTCTTGTTTACAATCCCTGAAAGTTTGAACTCCATATCTTTTACCGTTTAGGAGTAGATCCCTGGACAAGCCGACCCTCTGAAAATCGCTAAAACGTCATTATCTCAAGAACGGAAATGACGTCATCAAAATAAAAAAATGTATATTAAGTTAAGATCAATATTTAGCAGATCTGAAAATTTCATGAAAATCGGCCGAGCCATTTTTGAGAAATCGCGGGCACAAAATTTGTAAGAAAAAAAAAGAAAAATAATAATAATAGGGAAAAAGAAACCGTACGAAAACAATAAGGTCTTCCGTTGGAAACGGAAGACCTTAATAATAATATAGAAGAATGAGAAACAGTAGAAAAACAGTAAGGTCTTCCGTTGGAAACGGAAGACCTTAATAATAACTAGACACGATCTCGTTGCGAGCAACGAGGAGGTCTTCCGTCTAATTTTTAGAAGGTAAAATGACCTTGCTTTTTATCTTCGTTAACGAAACATATCTGGAAATTAGGGTAGGATCTAAAAGAGCTATGGCTAGATGACATTAGACCTCTCTTGGTCCCTAATTTGAAGGATCACACACCGTATCACAAAATATTTCAAAATTAAAAGTTTTTAATAAAAGACTTGAGCCCTCTCGGCCTCTAATTTGAAGGGCCAGTCCCTTTTTCTGGATGTAAAATTAAAGCTCTTGTCATTTTAGACACATTTGGTTCAATAAGTGTTTACAAATAATGTACTGTTCTCGAGATATCTGGAACAGATCGATTTAGAGGCCAACACTATAACTCCTTTAAGGGGCCGGATAACAAAGAAATTACAGTTGCATATCGATAAAAACATTATTTTGAGCATCTTTTGCTCAATATTGCTTTTCAAAATTTTTCTTCATTTTGAGATATTGATGATCACAATTTTGGACTCCTGGCCCCTAAAAATCCCTTATTACATAACAGAGGAGCAAACACTTATCATGTATAGATAACCGACGCTACGATGAACATAATTGCCTCTATAACATATCACAAAATATTTCACAGTTAAAAAATATTAATAAAAGACTTAAGAGCCCTTTCGGCCCCTAATTTGAAGGGCCAGCCCCTTTTTCTTGATGTCAAATAAAAGCTCTTGTCATTTTAAACACATTTGGTTCAATAAGTGTTTACAAATTATGTACTGTTCTTGAGATATCTGGAAAAGATCGATTTAGGGGCCAACACTATAACTCCTTTTAGGGGCCGGATAACAAAGAAATTATGGTTGCATATCGTTAAACACATTATTTTGATCATCTTTTGTTCAATACTGCTTTTCAAAATTTTCCTCCATTTTGAGATATTGAGGATCGAAATTTCTGACTTCTGGCCCCTTAAAATCCTTAATTATGTAACAAAGGAGTAAATAATTGTCATGTTTAGGTCAATGACGTTATGATGAACATAATTGCTTCTATAACGTATTACAAAATATTGCACAGTTAAAAGTTATAGCTTAAAGACTTTGGAGCCCTCTCGGCCCCTAATTTGAAGGGCCAGCCCCTTTTTCTTGATGTCATATGAAAGATCTTGATGTTGTTAAGCTTTTTTGTTCTACATATTTTACCAAAATACTATCGAGAAAAGAGATATTGAAAGAAAACCACCAAAATTCATGACGCTTTTTAAAGCGTAATTTTCGAGCTCGGGCGAGCTTCGGCGCTTTTGGTCACAGGTCAATGTATATACCACATGTCAGATCTACAACCTTTCGTCTACAATCCCTGAAAGTTTGAACTCAATATCTTAAATCGTTTAGGAGTTTACCCCTGGACAAGCCGACCCTCTGAAAATCGCTAAATTGTTAAAATCTCAAAACCGGAAGTGAGGTCATCATTAAAAAAAATTTCCAATAAGGTTCAGATCATTATCTATCATATCTGAAAGTTTCGTGTAAATCGCTCGAGTAGTTTCTGAGAAATCGCGTACACAAAATTTGTAAGAAAAAAAAAGAAAAATAATAATAACTAGACACGATCTCGTTGCGAGCAACGAGGAGGTCTTCCGTCCGATTTTAAGAAGGTGATATGACATCATCGACTTAGATTTTCAACAAGAAAACATGATATGTAAAAAGGAGTGGAGTACTAATGCTTTTCTGCATCGCTTTTTTTAAGGTCTCTAACGCTGCTTTTTTAAATACTAGCATTTCTTCCAATTGAGATAGACACGATTTAAGTTTTTACTTCTGGCTCCTAAAACACCTAGTTAGGTAGCGCATGAGTAAATCATGATGTTAGGATATATAAACGTATTATACCTAATTTTTCTTTTAAAACCCTCACAAAATATCTCTCAGTAAACAGCTATAGATAAAAGACTTTAGGGCCCTCTGGTTCCCTAATTTGAGGGACCAGCCCCTTTTTCTTGATATCAAATCAAAGGTCATTTAACTTTAAACACATTTTGTTCAGCAAGTGTTTAGAAATCCGTTACCGTTTTAAAGATATACGACAAAGATCGTTTTAAGGGCCGATCCCTTATCTCCTTAGAGGGCCGTTTAACGAAATTTTAAACATTGCATATTGTTTAGTACATCATTTTGAACATCTTTCCTTTTATATGCATTTCAAAATATATTTCCTTTCTAAGATATGGGAGATCAAAATTTTGGATTTTTGACCCCTAAAAACCTCTACTTTCGTAGCACATGATTAAATCATTACATTGCTTGGATAAATAACTGTAAGACAAATATATTTGCTTCTATAACCTTTGACAAAATATCCCTCAGTAAAGGGCTATAGATAAAAGACTTTAGAGCCCTCTGGTCCCCTAATTTAAGTGGCCCGTCCCTTTTTCTTGATATCAAATGAAAGGTCCTTTAATTCTAAACACATTTTGTTCAACAAATGTTTAGAAATTCGTTACCGTTCTTGAATATATGAGAGAAAACATTTTAGGGGCTGACCCCTTATCTCCTTATAGGGGCCGTTTAACGAAATTTTGATGGTTGCTTATTGTTAAGTGCATCATGTTGAGCAACTTTCCTTCTATACTGCATATCAAAATATTTTTCCTTTCTAAGGTATGGGTGATCAAAATTTTGGACTTTTGGCCCCTAAAAACCCCTAATTACATAACACATGATAAAATCATTACATTGCTTGGATAAATAACTGTGAGATAAACATATTTGCTTCTATAACCTTTCACAAAATATATCTCAGTAAAGTGCTAGAGATAAAATACTTTAGAGCCCTCTGGTCCCCTAATTTAAGGGGCCCAGCCCCTTTTTCTTGATATCAAACTCAAGGTCCTTTAATTCTAAAACATTTTGTTCAACAAGTGTTTAGAAATTCGTTACCGTTCTTCAGTTATATGGGAAAAAATATTTAAGGGGCTGACCCCTTATCTCCTTATAGGGGCCGTTTAACGAAATTTTGAAGGTTGCATTTTGTTAAGTACATCATTTTGAGCAACTTTTCTTCTATACTGCATTTCAAAATATTTTTCCTACCTGAGATATGGGTGATCAAAATTTTGGACTTTTGGCCCCTAAAAACCCTTAATTACGTAACACATGATAAAATCATTACATTGCTTGGATAAATAACTGTGAGATAAACATATTTGCTTCTTTAACTTTTCACAAAATATATCTCAGTAAAGTGCTACAGATAAAAGACTTTAGAGCCCTCTGGTCCCCTAATTTAAGGGGCCAGCCCCTTTTTCTTAATATCAAATGAAAGGCCGTTTAATTCTAAAAACATTTTGTTCAACAAGTGTATAGAAAATCGTTACCGTTCTTGAGATATTTGGAAAAGAACGTTTTAGGGGCCGATCCCTAATCTCCTTATAGGGGCCATTAAACGAAATTTTGAATGTTGCATATTGTTAAGGAGATCATTTTGAACATCTTTTCTTCTGTACTGCATTTCAAAATATTTTTTCTTTCTGAGATATAGGTGATCAAAATTTTGGATTTTGACCCCTAAAAACCCCTAATTACGTAATGCATGATAAAATCATTACATTGCTTGGATACATAACTGTAAGATAAACACATTTGCTTTTATAATCTTTCACAAAATATCTCTCAGTAAAGGGCTACAGTTAAAAGACTTTAGAGCCCTTTGGTTCCCTAATTTGAGGGGCCAGCCCCTTTTTCTTGATATCGAATGAAAGCTCTTGTAAATATAAACTTTTTTTACATTACATGTCTTAACAAAATATTTTTCAGAAAAGAGATAAACGAAGAAAACCAGAAAATTTTACGACGTTTTTTAGTCTCAATTTTCGGGACCAGGCGAGCTTTAACGCTTTTTGAGCATGACAAATATGAATGCCAAATGACACATCTACAATCTCTTGTTTACAATCCCTGAAAGTTTGAACTCCATATCTTTTACCGTTTAGGAGTAGATCCCTGGACAAGCCGACCCTCTGAAAATCGCTAAAACGTCATTATCTCAAGAACGGAAATGACGTCATCAAAATAAAAAAATGTATATTAAGTTAAGATCAATATTTAGCAGATCTGAAAATTTCATGAAAATCGGCCGAGCCATTTTTGAGAAATCGCGGGCACAAAATTTGTAAGAAAAAAAAAGAAAAATAATAATAATAGGGAAAAAGAAACCGTACGAAAACAATAAGGTCTTCCGTTGGAAACGGAAGACCTTAATAATAATATAGAAGAATGAGAAACAGTAGAAAAACAGTAAGGTCTTCCGTTGGAAACGGAAGACCTTAATAATAACTAGACACGATCTCGTTGCGAGCAACGAGGAGGTCTTCCGTCTAATTTTTAGAAGGTAAAATGACCTTGCTTTTTATCTTCGTTAACGAAACATATCTGGAAATTAGGGTAGGATCTAAAAGAGCTATGGCTAGATGACATTAGACCTCTCTTGGTCCCTAATTTGAAGGATCACACATCGTATCACAAAATATTTCAAAATTAAAAGTTTTTAATAAAAGACTTGAGCCCTCTCGGCCTCTAATTTGAAGGGCCAGTCCCTTTTTCTGGATGTAAAATTAAAGCTCTTGTCATTTTAGACACATTTGGTTCAATAAGTGTTTACAAATAATGTACTGTTCTCGAGATATCTGGAACAGATCGATTTAGAGGCCAACACTATAACTCCTTTAAGGGGCCGGATAACAAAGAAATTACAGTTGCATATCGATAAAAACATTATTTTGAGCATCTTTTGCTCAATATTGCTTTTCAAAATTTTTCTTCATTTTGAGATATTGATGATCACAATTTTGGACTCCTGGCCCCTAAAAATCCCTTATTACATAACAGAGGAGCAAACACTTATCATGTATAGATAACCGACGCTACGATGAACATAATTGCCTCTATAACATATCACAAAATATTTCACAGTTAAAAAATATTAATAAAAGACTTAAGAGCCCTTTCGGCCCCTAATTTGAAGGGCCAGCCCCTTTTTCTTGATGTCAAATATAAGCTCTTGTCATTTTAAACACATTTGGTTCAATAAGTATTTACAAATTATGTACTGTTCTCGAGATATCTGGAAAAGATCGATTTAGGGGCCAACACTATAACTCCTGTTAGGGGCCAGATAACAAAGAAATTACGGTTGCATATCGTTAAACACATTATTTTGAGCATCTTTTGCTCTATATTGCTTTTCAAAATTTTCCTCCATTTTGAGATATTGAAGATCAAAATTTCTGACTTCTGGCCCCTAAAAATCCCTAATTACGTAACAAAGGAGTAAATAATTGATATGTTTAGGTCAATGACGTTATGATGAACATAATTGCTTCTATAATGTATAACAAAATATTTCACAGTTAAAAGTTATATCTTAAAGACTTTGGAGCCCTCTCGGCCCCTAATTTGAAGGGCCAGCCCCTTTTTCTTGATGTCATATGAAAGATCTTGACGTTATTAAGTTTTTTTGTTCTACATGATTTACCAAAATACTATCGAGAAAAAAGATATTGAAAGAAAACCACCAAAATTCATGACGCTTTTTTAACCGTAATTTTCGAGCTCGGGCGAGCTTCGGCGCTTTTGGTCACAGGTCAATGTATATACCACATGTCAGATCTACAACCTTTCGTCTACAATCCCTGAAAGTTTGAACTCAATATCTTAAATCGTTTAGGAGTTTACCCCTGGACAAGCCGACCCTCTGAAAATCGCTAAATTGTTAAAATCTCAAAACCGGAAGTGACGTCATCATTAAAAAAAATTTCCAATAAGGTTCAGATCATTATCTATCATATCTGAAAGTTTCGTGTAAATCGCTAGAGTAGTTTCTGAGAAATCGCGTACACAAAATTTGTAAGAAAAAAAAAGAAAAATAATAATAATAATAATAGGGAAAAAGAAACCGAACGAAAACAATAAGGTCTTCCGTTGGAAACGGAAGACCTTAATAATAGGGAAAAAGAAACCGAACGAAAACAATAAGGTCTTCCGTTGGAAACGGAAGACCTTAATAACTAGACACGATCTCGTTGCGAGCAACGAGGAGGTCTTCCGTTCAATTTTTAGAAGGTGAAATGACATCATCGAGTTTGATTTTCGACAAGAAAACATGATCTGATAAATGGAGTGAAGTGCTAATGCTTTTCTGTATCGCTTTTTATAAGTTCTCTTACGTTGCTTTTTAAATACTTGCATTTCTCCTAACTGAGGTAAAAAGATTAAACTGTTTACCTCTGGCCCCTAAAACCCCTAATTAGATAACGCATAAGTAAACCATTACATTGTTAGAATATATAAGCGTTTTATACCAAATTTTGCTTTTATAACCTTTCACAAAATATCTCTCAGTAAACGGCTACAGATAAAAGACTTTAAAGCCCTCTGGTCCCTTAATTTGAGGGGCCAGCCCCTTTTTCATGATATCAAATAAAAGGTTATTTAATTCGAAACACAGTTTGTTTAACAAGTGTTTATAACCTTTCACAAAATTTCCCTCAGTAAAGGGCTATAGATAAAATACTTTAGAGCCCTTTGATCTCCTAATTTTAGGGGTCATTCCCTTTTTCTTGATATCAAATGAAAGCACAGGCACCTGACGTTATAAATTTTTCTCATAATAAAAATAAACACCCTATATCTAATAATACACATGGTACCCATCCCCGCCATCTTGGATTTATTTCAAACTGTCACATCAGCTGGAAGTTTTGCTTGAAACTCATCGGTAAAATTATTTTGCGATCCTCTCCGTCTCCCGATCGGTCATTCAACATCTAAGCTTACAACCAATTCAACCAAAACGGTGCATTACAACTGTCATTAATAAAAATCACCCCTCGATCTGCATCTACTGCCTAAAATATGCGACAAAAGGCTAAAGGGTGGACGGAAGTTGTCACCTATATGTAAATGAGATTTCCCTGCACCGTGTGTTTGTTTCAATATTTCAAAAGATATGCATTTATAAACATGTTAACGTTTATATAAACTTTGTGTATTAAAAGTTATAATTGACTGTTTATAGTATCCCTTTTCTTAGTTTTAACTTGTGTGTTGATCGAATTCAAAATAGACGCCTTTTGAATATTCGCATCAGTGCTATATTTGGAAGGGATTACCCAAAGTATGATGCAATTTATGTCAACTTCCGTCCACCCTTTAGCCCTTTGTCGCATATTTTAGGCAGTAGATGCAGATCGAGGGGTGATTTTTATTAATAACAGTTGTAATGCACCGTTTTGGTTGAATTGGTTGTAAGCTTAGATGTTGAATGACCGATCAGGAGACGGAGAGGATCGCAAAATAATTTTACCGATGAGTTTCAAGCAAAACTTCCAGCTGATGTGACAGTTTGAAATAAATCCAAGATGGCGGGGATGGGTACCTTGTGTATTATTAGATATAGGGTATTTATTTTTATTATGAGAAAAATTTATAACGTCAGGTGCCTGTGAATGAAAGGTCGTTTGATTCTTAACACGTTTTGTTCAAAAAGTGTTTAGAAATGTGTTACCGTTCTTGTGACATATGGGAAAGAACGTTTTAGGGGCCGATCCCTTATCTCCTTTTAGGGGCCGTTTAACGAATTTTTGAAGATTGCATATTGTTAAGTACATCATTTTGTATATTACTGCTAATAAATTATGCAATGACATCGATATCTATAGCCAAAATATCATCCATTTTCACAAAATATACTACTTATGGTACAAAATCCACTCAAAATTACACTTAAATGAGAAATCTGAAAATACCATGTAGTCTTGAAGGTGGCACGGGACAGTTTTTTTGATACAATTCATTATAGCCAGGGGATGCGTGTCTTCGGAACTCTGTAACTAGAATTTCCTCAGCTCCCGTTCAGCACAAATACCTTTAATTCACTCTTTATAAGGCCAATCACCACTTTCTGAAGAAAATTACTAGTCAAAACCTGTAAAATGTTCTACATACTGGTTTTTATGAGATTTTGACCCTTTAACATTTTGCTAATTTTTCATGATTTTTCAGCTTTTTAGACCTCACCCAGCTAATTCCCTGCAAAGGGTTGACCTTCCGTACCGTGTGCATGTTGCACCATCACATGTCAGAAACTTACCGGTGTATAGGTTACAATGTCCCATCCACCTTCTTTTCGTGTTATTTTAACTCCCGTCTGTAACTTGCGATTTCACTGTGTAAAGTCAACACAACAGTCATAGCCGCATGTTTCGCATTTTACTTCTGATTCTCATGTACCTAACATTTGGGGCCTACATATCGCATATCAATTTCCACAATTGACATCCCTCTAACTAATGATAATCATTAAAAATCATTTCATGAATTTTAGCAACACTCATAAGCCTTCAAGTACAGCAATTCTTAATTTTACAAAAATCCGAAACTGTCCCTTGCTACCTTAGATCATGACATCATCTTTATTAAATAACCCGTACGTAAAATGTAATCATATTATATTAACCTGTACAGTAGCATTTCGTTTGGTATAACCAACACCGTTTTTATACAGTTGTTTATATAATATATACTAATATAGAGTATTATTAAATCACAATATGCTAAACAAGAGTTTTCAAGTAAAAGGGCTGTTCACCATGCACGTGTGTAATGCCGATTTAAAAATAGAGTAGCCAAATGGCCATATTTGAACGGTGGATATAGGGAAGGGGGGGGGGGGGGGTCATCGCAACAAGTTGTTACATATTGTCTATTACGGAACGGTAAGTAATAATTGGTATTGAATTATCATCATTACCAAAGAATCATCAGTTTGGATTTAAATACACACATGCATATATTCATATAGCTGGAATATATAATGGAGGAATTAAATTGCCGTCAAGTCTGTGTGTTCATTCGATACCTATTTTTTAAACACCCGATCCAAAGTATAATATAATTATGTAGTTGTTACAAAACATATGTCATCAACGTCATTTGACCCCCTCCCCATAGATCTATGTCAATGGATGAGTTCATTGAATGATTCAAACCTCAGTCGTTGCGTGAATGGTAAAGCAGGACATCGCGCCATAATATGTGCCATTCATAGTTTTTGCGCGCCGATTAGTGGACGAGTCCAAATTGGGATCATGAGAATACTCAAGAGCACACAGTGTGTACGTAGCATCGGCGGGGGGGGGGGGGCTGCTACCCCCATTTTTTTGCAGCAGAAACTTTTCTTAACTTTACATAAAAATAGAAATATCGTGAATTTGCCCACCCCCCTCCACTTTTGTCGGAGCATGTAAAAAAAGAAATTCTAATTGAATTGATTTGGAGTTACAATTAGGATTTTCTTACGTGATTTTGAGAATTCACCTTTTTTTCAATTGCTTGTCTGGATGTTTCGGATGTTTGAAGCTGCCTCTACACACTTTCAAAAACAATGTTGTATGTGCTTGAATATCCTTTCCTATTTCTTATGGGAAATAAAAACAAATGCCTTTCAAATGATTTTGCATCTTAATATAACAAATAAAATTTAAAAATTTGACTGCTTTATCTTCCGCTTTCAAGCTAACATGAAATTATTTGATTCCTCGATTAATTAGAATTTATGAAATAATTTAATTTCAAGTGATATACATGTACATGCACTAGATGGAAAAAAAAGACTGAAATTTCTTCTTAAATCTGCACGTTCCGTTTATGAATTTATGATCAGCAAAGAAAATTAAAATTCATTCCTTATAAGATAGCCAAATTGATACATGCATATGCTTTCATTGAATAATTTTGTTTAGTCAGGCAAGCTTTTTGGAAAGCTATCACTTGTGGTATATAACGGGATGTTTTGCACGTAAACATGTAATGTCCTCCTGATCTGATTCGCTCTCAGATGGTTCGCCCCGTGATGTTCCACATTATGTATATGAAACATATACATGTAAATGTAAAGTAAATAGACCACGATATTTATGAAATTAATATCCTTAAGAGTTTTTGTTCGATATAAAACATTATTTGAAGTACATGTCATAACACATTATTAAATTAATAATATCATTAATGAAACAGTAATATAATAGATAATTGAAGTACATATTAATTATTATCTGATATAACACCATAATTCATTCATATAATTGATTAAAAAAACCACTTATCTCATTATGAATTAACAACGCCTATTACATGTAGCTTGTACATGTACAAGTCAACACCTTCTAAATTAGCGGGAGACTTGCAGATAATGGCGAGACAAGTGATAATTATGAGACCAAGGGTAATATTTGTATTATTTGGCCGTTAAATCTAATAAAAATTAGTGAGTAAGTGTAACAAAGTTCACATAAATGGTTTCTTTGTTTTAAAATGTTAAATTCAGTTGTTGATATATAAAGAAGAATTGAATGACATTATGTGTCCTCTACTCGCTAGCTCCCCTTCTGCCCGAATCTAGAGCTAACAAAACTTACACACCGAATATATTAAACAATTTTTCTAACAGAATAATAAAGAATGAAATCATAAATGAGTTTGCTTTTTAATGAATCGCGCGACCATTCAGAAAAGGTTAAACCGATAGTGCATGTGACCGCTATTATTTTACGGCCTGAATCTAAACAAATCTTGTTTAGAAAATCATGTGTATATTACACCGCTGGTTTCTAAAATTCTTCGGTGTTATTGGGCATCGGTTAGTTTTATCGTGTCAGCGCCTACCGCACACATTTATTATTGTAACATTTAAACTGCCTTATCTTGAACGCTTTTAAATTTTATTTTCAAAAATCGCTTTACTCCCTACACATTGCTTAACTCTCTCTCTCTCTCTCTCTCTCTCTCTTTCTCTCTCTCTCTCTCTCTCTCTCTCTCTCTCTCTCTCTCTCTCTCTCTCTCTCTCTCTCTCTCATAACTCAAAAAGAAAAGACCTCTAATATTTTGTTATGCAAATGAATCTTCACAGATTACAGACAAAAAAGATAGGTTGGATCAGGCATGGTGTGAATATATTTTACATTTGTTGAAGTGTGTAGTGTGAATGAAATAAATTCTGCAGCAAAATGTCAGAAATAGACACGGATACATGTAAATGTAATTATTTTTCAACTCGTACGATTGTTTGTAAAAAGTAGTATTATATTCATTGGTGACTTTTTTACACTATCTTTTATATCAGTGTTAAATCAAAGGTTAGATGCATGATCTTTAACCAATATGAACAAAAACAATTATTTTACACAAAGAATCAATGGACATTTACATGTGTCATCACACAGAAACACAAGAAGCCTGTGTCTTAGACTACCGTGGATAGCTTGTCCGCTAGCGCGGCATCTCCTCGGCCACATGTGCGAGGGATGTTTTATGTAAGTGTATACACAACGTGGTTGGTTTAAAACGTTTGCAATTTAACAAATTAATTTTATTTTCCAACAATAAAACTATTTTATAACATATAGACAGGATCACAAAGAACACCTTTTTCAATGACAGTTATACTACCTACCATTTTTTAATAAGGAAGCTAAACAACATAACTTCGTAAGTTAAGGTTTAATTTTTATTTACACTTTAATCTATCGTTAAAATCGGAATTCTTTGTGTTTGCATCTAAATAAATAAACCCATGCAACACAGCAAGGCGCAAATCTTGTGTATTAGATAACAGCAGACCGCTAGCTAGTCCAGTCGCGACCTATTTTCTCGGCCGCGGGCGAGTTATCGGATGCGTAATTGTTCACATACATGTACACAGCTCGGAATCCAGCTAGATTTTAAATGTTGTGCAGTATACGATTGCATTGCATAGAAGTATTTTCTTTATCCATAATGTATTTCACTAGAATTTAAACATATAGTAACAGCTGGTAACTGTCTATGGTAGCCTTATGTCAGTTATACGTATAAAGACCTCGTTTACTATGCTAACGAGAACAGATACATGGTAACAAGTCTAGCTTTTTACACTCATATTACGCAATACCCGAACAAAATATTATTGACACGACATTGATAAGATCATAATGAGCAACTTTTCCAGCGACACCCATATCGAAATCTTAACCGCTTTTGAGTTATAAAGCGAAAACTTTCAAGGGCTCTAGGCACCTAATTTGAAGGTCCAGCTCAATTTGCTTGATGTCAAATGAGAGATCTTGATTTTATAAAAAAAAATTTGTTCTATATGTTTTAACAAAATACTATCGAGAAAAAAGATATTCAACGAAAACCAGGAAAAATTATGACGCTTTTTTAACCTTAATTTTCGAGCTAGGGCGAGCTTCGGCGCTATTGGTCAGAGAACAACATAAATACCACATGTCAGATCTACAACCTTTCGTCTACAATTCCTGAAATTTTGAACTCAATATCTTAAATCGTTTAGGAGTTTACCCCTGGACAAACCGACCCTCTGAAAATCGTCAAATTGTATATATCTCAAATCCGGAAGTGACGTCATCATTAAAAAAAATTAGCAATAAGGTTCAGATCATTGTCTATCAGATCTGAAAGTTTCATGTAAATCGGCCGTGTAGTTTTGGAGAAATCGCGTGCACAAAATTTGCAAGAAAAAAAATAATAGGGAAAAATAAACCGAACGAAAACAATAAGGTCTTCCGTTGGAAAACGGAAGACCTTAATAATAAAAAGAAACCGTAGAATAACAAGAGGGTCTTCCGTTGGAAACGGAAGACCCTAAAAAGAAACCGAAGAATAACAAAAGGGTCTTCCGTTGGAAACGGAAGACCCTAATAATCAATAGAATAACAAAAGGGTCTTCCGTTGGAAACGGAAGACCCTAATAAGAATAAGAAGAATAAGAATAAAAAGAAACTGTAGAAAAACAAAAGGGTCTTCCGTTGGAAACGGAAGACCCTAAAAAGAAACCGAAGAATAACAAGAGGGTCTTCCGTTGGAAACGGAAGA
The DNA here is from genome assembly GCA_020458035.1 of Magallana ariakensis. NCBI lineage: Eukaryota > Metazoa > Mollusca > Bivalvia > Ostreida > Ostreidae > Magallana > Magallana ariakensis. The sequence goes on along the minus strand of CM035811.1, from coordinate 32,663,048 downwards.
CCCTAAAAAGAACAAAGAAAAAACAAATACCCCCCTCCCCCCCAAAAAAAATAAAAAAACAAAATCATAACAAACAAATACAAAGCAAATATCAATGATCCAAAATTGTTTGTTACACCTAAGGTAGCCATCCTGAATAGTTAACTTTAGAGCATAAAATATTACCAATAAGCATAAGAATATGATCAATTAGTATCTGAATACTTGTATAATTGTACATATGCAAATGGAATCGGAAAAATGAAAACATAATCTTGTTGCGTTCTCTTGAATTTTGTGTCAATTTTATTATTGTTGACATTATTGCATGTTGTAACTGTAACCTGTTATTTGCTGAATGGTACAGTCAATTCAAGCATATATTCTACATAGACCATAACATAGCATTAACCATGATATATATACTGCTGCTGCACTAACTGTTTTTGTTTGTGTAATGTTTGTACATATTCTTTAAAAAGACATAATAAATATTTTTATTGCAAATTAGTTGGAACCCTTTTGTAAACGGAGGTGTGTTTCTTAAAACCGCAAGCACATCCTAGTATGTCATAGCATATTATATCAATAATACTTTCATTTAAATGTTTCATTGCATAGCATCTAATAGGATTTTATAGAAGTATCCTTACATTTTATCAAAATCGAATGTCATTGGGTTTAATTGTCCTCCGAGACAGGATCTGTTTCACAAGGCGAAAAAAAAAAGTCCGAATAGTCAGTAAATAAGTATTTTATTATACCGAATAAAACTTTGTCGGCGATGCAAATGCTTTTTGGTTAACCAAATAGGGTTATTGAACTTTAAATATAACGTAGCGAGTAAGATTACATCAGAGTTTTTTTTTCGAGATTTAAAACGAGAGAAAACTAATGCAGACGGTGAATATCGTTTCGATGAATATTCATCATGAGCAGATACTATTTAATGGTAATATAAAATATCATTTTTTGTTTATTGTAATTTTACATAAAAAATATTCACAGAATATATATTTAAAGAGCAAGAAAGAAAGGTTGTTTTAAATTGGTTGCAATCATAAACTTCCCGTAAAAAGATGATTGTTTTTTACAAGAGCAAAACACCAACCAAAAAAACCAAAATGGAACATATTTTAACTCTCAGATCTTTGTATTTGAACTGATTAAAAGTGGGTTTGTATTTCATTATCAAATAACAAACTATTAATTTGAACTTAGAAGATCATACAATTTAGGGAAAGAAAAAGTGTAGATTATTCAAACATATGATTGCTCACCTTAATCGTTATTAAGTTCTTTTTGGATGGTGAAATTATGACATATAAACAAGTGTAAACTTGCATGTAATGTTTAGTAAAGGTTATTTTTTTCAATTTTTTTCCACCATAAACAAACTCTTTTAAAATAAATAATAAAATATTGGTCCCACATTCCCTTTATGTTAATGGTATTTCTTTCTCAGTCACGACAAAGGCCTTTTATGTCCTTTTTTTGTCGTTTGTTGCAAACAAATTATAAGACACAACTTTCACAAATATAGTAATTTTCAGTCAGACAAAATATTTATTAAAAGAAAGACCAAATAAAATATTTTGACATTGATTGCTTAATTTTGACTTTGTCGGTTTTATGATACACCATGCCGTGCAGAAAAATTGATGATCGCTCGTTAATGCTGATATGTTTTTGATGTTTATTGGTATAAAAATATTTTTATATCGACACTCTGAACCCATTACATGTATATACGTTGTTGCCAGGAATGTGAACATATATAGACCATTCATAAATCATGTTATACGGTGCGCCTCCACCGATAGAAATAAAGTGCCAGAAACGTTGCCAGGAAATCTTGTTTTTATATTTAATATAAATCTATACGATTTAACGATTTTTTTTTCAAAAGTACATATACAACTGGTTATGTTTGACCCTTTTATTTAGTTTTCCAATGATAAATTCATTCAAAATACGTCATTCATTCAACTGAATGGTCTGGAACACCTCTAATTATACTGTAGGTTTAATGTTAAAAATATGGAAACTCTTAAGCAAGGTACATGAAGTCTGCTACAAATCATTAGGAGTATAAGAGAAGTGAAAATGGGTGATTATTCGAAAGCACATTTTATGGGCATTTCATAAATGTATGATCCAAATAATCAAAAAATTCACTGCTCCTAAAAATAACTGAAAACCAAAACCTTCGCTTCAAATTTCTGAATCAAAAAGTGAATATACAAAACAAATACTTTTTATTCATGCAAAAATAATCAATTATAACTTGTATAAATAAATTCCAGATAAAAATGGTGAAAGCATAAAAATCAATTTGATTCAACATCAAAACCATGAAATTAATATCAGTTGTTTGAATTCCAATAAACTAATTTTAGAAAATGTTGCTAACAGTCAGGGTTAATAATTACTTTTTTGGAGCAGTAGACCTTAAAGAGTAGCAGTATTAAATTCATATAATTCTTTTAATTAAGTTTGATATTTATATTCATCTCAGACGAATTGTTACAAGCTTATTTCCAATTCTGGAAAAAAAAACTAACGGGAAGCCTATCAAAAACTGAAAATGTGTACATGTAACTCCAAACACTGGTGAACCTTAATTATATAATTATACCCTTCATTCTTTTGGCATACTGTTGCAGTCACTCTCTCTCGTCTGCAAACTTTCCGAACCTCTATAAAACCTATCGAGTTGACATTATGATTTATCATCCAGAAATCATAAAAAAAGGTTTTAATTTTTTTTAAAAACGTTTTGCTTTTTTTCATTCATAATGGTATTATACTTACAATCGCTTATGTGTCTCCCTTGAAACCATGTTATTAAAATTATCAAATACTTGTGTAGAAACTAACACATCAGCCTATGCTGATCGCAAAGGTAAACTTGAAAGGGTCTTCCCATACGGCATGTTCTTTGGTTTGTAGCCATCGATTGCGCTCTTACACCATGTACCACATATCTCATGGTCACCTATTAAATATTGTAATTATCACATAATGTATCAATGGAGCAAACTATACTAAAAGATGAAAATCAACTTAAAACAATTAGTGTATCATTCAGATATTAATGCGTATTAGTACTTATCTGTTCTTACCATACAAGTGATGAACAATTTTCTGTAAGTCACCCGAAAGCTTTTCAGTACATCCTTCGGCTTGATTAACACTGTATGTAAAACATCTTCCTATGTGTGATCTAACTTTCAGTGTTTTTTAAACTTTGTGTGAAGTACTCAGATTGACAAGTCTGCGTGTGAAACCTTTTTGTAAGGCTACTGTAAAACTATTTTTGAAATATCAGGGTCCATAGTAGCTCGCACTCTAGCTATTGTGGTGGAGTCATTGTCCATAACTAATGTATATACCTGAAATGAACAGTATAGTCAAAATAATTTTACATAAACACTATATTACTAGTAATATTTCACTTTATCTTAACAGTACCATATGGTACTGAACATGTGACATTGATTTGAATTTCTTTCCAATATATTCTAGAAGAAAAAAAAAATGTGAAAATTGGACAAAGGTAAAAAATAATATAGACGAGAAATATTTGTGTAAATGTTGAACAAAACAAATATACATTTGTATATTGAATGGCATGTATTGCAATATTATAGAAAAAATAAACAACTTCCGATATCTTACGATTTTGGAAGAACTTACGCTTCCAGTTAACACGCACGGTAGCTGTTGGATATGCACAACAATCACCACGGGTTCCTTGTGAGATCTGAAAACGTTCTCTGCATTGTGATTCACTCAAGGAACCTGTAAGATGATAGTACATGTTACGATTTGACTTGCATGGACGACGTAAGGAGATCTCCTTGTCCCTTACGTTACACGTACGTTGACTGCAAGTCGCTTGTGCACACCATCAACATATACATTGAACGCACAGTATACGTACGTGACATTGCAACATTTTATGTGTTGTTTTAAAGTCACTTTCACAAGTGACAAATAAAATATCTTCCTTCTTTTTTGTAGAAAACTTAGCGTTGCATAAATAAACATTGCAACAAAACCCTATTCCTGATTCCGATTTTTCTGGAGTGGGCCGTGCAGTGGATGAAACAATGTAACTATACGACCAGGAAACGTTTCGGGAGAGAATGTGTGGAGTCGGAATACTGGCATGATTCTGCAACTTGGCGCGTAGACTTGGGAACAGTTTTGAACATCCATCACATCGATAAACAATACATTGACCTGGGTTCACCTGGTCATTTCATTTGGAGTTAGTTCTCAAATAGTTTTTTAGCCACAGTGTAAACCATGGAAGTTAGCATTTATAATTAAGACAGAGTGTGCTTAGATTAAATATAATTTAAAATTGTTTAATTTTTGCTAAACAAATAATTAAATATTTGCAGACAGTTTTGCTAAACGTCTATGAACCATCATCGGATCTACCCCTTGAGTTTGAATTTCATGAAAACATGGCTTAATGAGTTTAGTAATAAAACAGTTATTATTTTCTTGATGGATACTTTAATAGACATTTAACGTATTTTTGTCATTCAGATAAACTTTTCTATGAAATAAACATTTGCATATTGATTTACATAAATAAATAAAAGTGGCATTGTCATATATTTAGATAAGCACATTTACTATCTTTGCAAAGCTGAGAGGTCGAATTTGATTGCACAATTGAAGCCTCCTTCGATGACTTAATACCTTAATGCAACATACTTGTGGTACTCTTGAAGAGATAAATTTAATAGAGATTTAAGTTTATCGGCTTCGGTTCGGGAAATAATTGCTGACTCAGATAGTGTAGATTCAAGTTTGTTCAAATCAATTCATGGTCCCCGGGGGTAGGGTGGGGCCCAATGGAAGATGAATTTTTACATAGGAATATATAGAGAAAGGAATGAATTTTTACATAGGAATATATAGAGAAATCTTTAAAAATCTTCTTCTCAAAAACTATTAGACCAGAAAAGCTCAAATTGGAGTGGAAGCATCCTCAGAGAGTGTAGATTCACGTTTGATTAAATCATGGTTCCCGGGGGTTAGGGTGGGGCCACCATGGGGAGATGAATTTTTACATAGGAATATATAGAGAAAATCTTTAAAAATCTTCTTCTTAAAAATTATTAGGTCAGAAAAGCTCAAACTTGTGTGGAGGCATCCTCAGATAGTGTAGATTCAAGTTTGTTTACATCATGGTCCCCGGATGTAGGGCGTGGCAACAATGGGGGGATGAATTTTTACATAGGAATATATAGAGAAAATCTTTAAAAATTTTCTGGGAAAGTTTTCAGTTCAAAAAGTAGTAACTTGTGTGAAAGCACGGGTTGCTCAGATTAAACTTTGATCAAACCATGATTCCCTAGAGAAAATTGGGTCCACAAAGTGGGTAGGGGGTTATATAGGAATAGAGAAAAATCTTCTTACAGGTACAACAACAAAAGGGGCAATGTATTAACCATAAAATATGTGGATAAAAATCGGCAGATGTTTTAGATTTTTTTAGCAAGATCTACTGTACTTAGTTGTCAAGATATTTTGATTTTGATACTGTAATGCTAATTTGATCAGAGTTAAGGCTATCGTTGCTCAGGTGAGCGATGTGGCCCCTGGGCCTCTTGTTTTAATTTTATTAACAGCTTGACTGATTTTATTTATTCTTATATACACAGCCAATTGTGCCTCACGTGAAATCACGTGAAAAGAGCTTCACGTGAATTTCACGTGAAGCTTCATGTGAAATTCACACGAAATTCACGTGAAATTCGTGTGAAGTGAATTTCACGTGAAATAACTTCACGTGAAATTCATGTGAAAGTTCACATGATTTTCACACAATTTTAACGTGAAATCCCTTTCACGTGAAATTCATGTGAATTGAATCATGTGAATTTCACGTGAAATTTCAAACAATTCTTCAACCTTGATTAATTTTTCAAGATGTGTATTATACCTCAGTACTGGCGGAAAGTTGTTGAACTTAATTTATACACTATAATACTTTCGAGGTTACACTAAAGTGATATAACAGTACTGCAGTAATGCATATAACAACAAAAAACTTTAGCAATTAACGTTATATCATATGTAAATGAAATAAAAAAAATTAATAAGCCTATCAATAAAATGCCATCAACACACATGCTAACAATTTCAACTCGTACAATATTATTTCAATGCTATTAAATGAATTCCGGATTGAAGTCTGAATCGGCTTTGAATTAGTCGTGCCCGTGCCGACGTCACATTTTTACGTCACAGTTTGAAGCAGAAGATAGACTGCACTGTGTATGTTATGCTGTGGACTGGTGTTACTTGGGTGCCAACCTTGAAAGGTAAGCTTTATATTTTTTAAAGAAATAGAGTAGTGACCGCGTAGATCTTGTTTCAGCGCTTTATTTATCTCTATCCGTGAGAATTCGGTTTCACTTTGAACATTGACTGTCTTGAAGACGCGATCGACACTTGATATGCCTACAATTAATGTTATACATATAGAACGTGATGCTGGTGAGGATATTTGAATGAACTACGCAGATAAAATAAGTTGATAACAGTTAACTAAAGGTCACTGTGAATTAATGTTGAGAATCAAATTGAGATCGGTAGTTCTGTCAATCCGAATTTTCTCTGAAAGATCTATACATATTACTAATTTAAAGCTGTGCGGGTTTGATAAATAAAACCAAACAATAAAATTTAAAGCAGAGTAAAAGCATTGTGTTTCATACATGTACATATGTATTTATTGAAGGTGCAGTTAGATACAGTGGCGTCGGAAGCAAATTGAAAGTGGAAGGGGGGGGGGGGCTTGACTTCGCCAACATCGAAAGATGAAAACAGGATACATCAGCTTTATTACGGATGAACATGTCCAGGTTTTGGTGAGTGACTTATCTAGGTCTATTTGTTTAAAGTAACCAGAGATTGTTTGTATAGTTTTCAGCTTTTAAAAAAAATAAAACAATTAATTTACACCTGTCTTTTAAAGAAAAGAAGTAGGGTTTTTAAAAATTATTTATCACTTTGTAATCATGTAAATAATTTCTTTGTTATTTTATCTACCATCTAATTTAAATTTTTATTTTTTAGGAATTACATGATGTTTAGAAAGCATTGTCTTCATAATGCAGTCTTACACAGAGACTATCATAGAAATTCACTGTCTGTTTAGAATATTAATTGTGAGTATTAAAGAACATTTAGCGTTAAAGCATTTTGTAGCATTTTTAAAAGTATTTATTTAAAGTTAGTATATCTATTTATTTATACCAAGAAAAATACTGTATATGTATGATAATATTTCATACATGGATACAGTATGTAAAGATTGTTGTTTACGAATGTATTTTTTCAAAATTATACAATTGCACCAAATGCCAATTTTTAATTGTACAACTTTTGATATACTGGTACTTGTATGGTAAATGACAGACATACATTTTTGTAGGTTTCTAAGATGCTGTTGGACATAGCCAGAAGACCTTGCATGATGACAATTCCTCTGATTAAACCATTCCTCTTGAATTCAAAGGTTATACTCTGCACTGCAGCTGATATGATGGGGACAATGATTCAAGGTAATTTGAATAGTTTTTTAGGTGGATTGTTTGTATGAAGAATAAAATATCATTCTGAAGTTTGATAGAAGTTAAAAGATTCAGGAAAGAACAAGGTTATTAATATAAATTATATTACATGTAGTTAAGTGAGGATAGTACTGAATTTCCTCAAAATCAATTTTTCAGTACTTTTTTATCTTGTTTACAACTAATCTTGTCAATTTTATAAATAGTAATGTTTAAAAACTCTATTTCACTCTATCTTTTCACTGTCTTTATAAACATTTCAGAAATTATCCCATTATACCTGTGCAGAATAATACACTGACAAAGGAGATTTTGGAGGTGGTAGACAAGACAACTAAGATTAGGTAAAGTTAAATGTTTCTACTGTAAACCCTACAGAAAAAAATGCTAATGATTGAATTTGCTCTCTCTCTTCCTCCTTCTCTCTTTTTTTATTGCTTTAAAAAAAATATTACCTACTGACCTAATATTTTGAATTCAAATAAATAAAAACAGTACTCCTGAGTATACAAAAAATTATAAGCAAAATAGTTATCACATCATAAGTTTTATTTCATATTCAACATGAAAGAGCTTTAGAGCCATTTTTTTTTTTTAAAATACTAAATTAAAAAAAATCCTCTTAGTTTTTTCTCTTTCAGATTGAAGCACCAAAGAGTATCTTACATATATTTGTATTAATACAGAGAAAATAAAACTTAAAGAATTTTATATCAAAGTTTTTCTGTTTATTAAGCGGTGGCTGCCAGGGTTTGTGATATGAATGATTCATATTTTTGGATCCAATGGAGGCATTGATTTCAAAATCAATTGACCAGTTGAATATATTAATGTAAATGATAAATACGCGTTTAAGAAAGCTTGATTAATAAATCAGATTTTGAATATTTAAATGTCCTTATTTTGTAGAGTTACGTTTATATATAAAAGAGCACATGCTTTGAAAATTAATAACAAAACAACTTACGAGGTGTATTTACCATCATTTGAGTGTGGAAAAAACTAATAAAAAGGCTAAATAAAGCTATAAGACTTCACATGAAATTCACGTCAATTTCACGTGAAATTCACGTTAATTTCACGTGAAATTCATGTGAAAATTTCACGTGAAATTCGTGTGAGTGCTCTTTTCACACGAATTTCACGTGAAAATTTTCACGTGCATTTCACGTGAAATTAACGTGAATTTCACGTGAGGCACAATTGCCTGTGTATCATTTGTGGATAAAAAGCAATCTACTGCTGCATGTATACATTTGAATCTAATAAATGTTTTGGTAGACAATTAGAATGGAGATAAATATCACGTATTTACCAAACGCTTGGGGTACATCCCGTGTTATACGGAAAAAAAGGCTTCAAACACAAAAGGAGCATTTATAATATCAAAGAATGTTCTTTAAATGATATATCATTTTAATGTATGGATTGTTAATTTGGAACCATTCTAAAATACTCAAAAATATATAAAGTAATCTACCAAATTTTTGTGGAGAATTATAGATTAAAATTCAAAATATCTAATCAATGTATTGAACATATACATACTGTATACAGTGAAATATTCGTCACCGTTTTATGTTCGCCCTTTTTGCCCACGATGACAGCGGGCGCATTTAAGACAGGGCGAATTCATAAGTCTCAAATAATCTTTTTTTAAACACAACAGGTTCTTGACGAATTCAACACGGGACGAACTATTTGCAATTGTAGAAGGGCGAAAATTACACGGAGCGAAAATAGCCATGTATACGGAATGTACGTTACCAATATTATTTATTCAGTTACCTAGGGCATGTAGGTACGTGTTAAACCTAGCCTCGTAATAAAATAATGTTATTCAGTTAATTTTATGGATAAACACATTATACAACATTAACAATTCCGAACAAAATGAGCTTCCCAAACATTCCTAATTCACACTGCTATCAACTTTAAAAGTTTATGACAATTTATAAAAGTACAAGGTTTTTTGATACATTTTTTTTGTAAACTGCAGCAAACAGTGCAAATATCAACAGAGTTCAGTTGGAAAAACATCGCAACATGATGTTTATAAAGTTGAAAGTGATATAAGGAGAAAAAAAGAAATCACACAATTCAAGCTTTTTAAATTTTAAATTTTAAAATTATTTCACTATCAATGTTTTTTTTTCCCTTAATTGTTTGTACTTTTTTCCATTGCTTATTTTGTTTGTATTTTTATTTTTTTTTTATTATTTTTTTTTTTTTGCTTCTTAGGTTTGTTTAGAAACGAAAAATGTGCTTATCAATGTTGTATATAGTAGAAACAATGCAAAACAAATCCTAATTTGTTTTAGCCCGAGGAATAAAAGCATTTAACAATTATATTGCATAACATTTAAAGAGAAGTATATATTTGGATATGCTTTGAATTATGTAACATTCTTAAAGGGACAAAGGCATATGCATTGTTAATTTTTTAAATGGGAAATATCAGATGAATTATCTGTGAATTTTCGTATGTATAAATCAAAACTGCAAGGTTTAATCAGATAAAATGTCGATTGCTTTTGAAGTAGAATATGTGCTGAACTAAGGGCTAGTTTAGAAAAGCTGCAAGGCAGGATCATTATCTTCAGACGCAAACTACGGCCTTGAAATTGCACATTTAAATGGTATGATTCATGTTACATAACAGATTATATAAGCCAATGCCAGAAATAGAATAACCTCCAAAACAGAGATCGTCGTAACTTAGGAAGGGTAGTTACATCTATTGAATTGATAAAAAAATAAAGTTGTTTACTTGGATTATATTTTGAAAGATCCTACCATTTTACAAGATCCACCAAATTTTCAAGGTAGGCCTTTAATATTAGTAATCATTATTAAAATATTAATATTCAATATTAAGTTTTTATTTCAAAATATTTATCTAAAAAAATTGCAAAATATTTTAGTCGAATTACAAAGAAAGAGACGCTGTATCAGTTCTATAGTATATATTGCTTTGGTATCATATCCACACAATAATGATGATATATGTTTCTATTCGCTATCTGTATGTGACAGTAGCCTACCCAGTTATAAAGACTTTATGATTTCTATTTTACCAATTCACACATGCGTTGCGTTTTCTGTGGTATTAAAAAGGTAACTAATTTTTGTGGCTTAAATACCAATAGTTTATTTGCAAGTTAAATAATGTCAGGATTAGAAAGAGCATGTAGTCGGTTGGTAGCTTTCCTTTATAGCAATTTGTATGTTAATGCGCTTGTTTATGTCAATCAGACACCCTATTTAAAAAAAAAAACAGAAAAATCCATCAATTTTATTTATAGTTTATTTTTTTTTGGTTGATTATGTAGATACACTGTATTTCGGGTTATTATTGCAATAATTATTTGCTTTTATTGTGCAATTTTTGCTCATCGTAACAATTCATTAAAGCTTAATTCAGTCACAATGTACTTTTTTCAGAACAGAAGTAAAAATTTACAAAATTGCAGATTTATTTTTTTTTCGCAATTGAATGAAACAAATAAAAATCTTATGAAATTTCCATATTTGTTGGCATTTACTTGCTATTTGATGATTTTACTCTAATATAGATTTTTTTTTCAAGATAAAACAGTCACAACAATTTATACATCCTTATCAATGGTAGGGGTACATTGATAATTATAATTACCATTAGACTGTAAGCTCTGTTCCACATGAAAAAAAGCCTAAATATAATTTGTTATGAACTCGCAAAACGTAGCATATTGTTACAGTGGTCACAACCTTATGGATGACAAACGACACGCACGATTCTGGAACACGAACGATCAAAACAGTGCATATCAATGTTTGATGCAGTAGAAACTAATGGCTAGTTTAGATAATCTGTAATGCAGGATAGTTATCTAAAGACGCAAACTTCGGCTTAGATTTACACATTTAAATGTGAATGATTAATGTTATATAACATATAACATGAACCAATTCTAAAAAAAAAAAAAATTGACTAATTATGGAAATCGTCGTGACTGAAAAAAAGTTAATTGCACCTATTGAGTTGATAAAACAGCTGTTGCTTACTTGACTAGTTCTATTTTGAAAAATCCCTCCATTTAACAAGATTCACCAATTCTTTCAAACAATCATGTTGACGTATAAAGGTAGGAGTACGGTCTTAATATTCAATATTAGAATTTTATTTCAAAAAATATTATATAAAAATAATAAAACATTTAAGTCGAATTACAAAGAAAGTGAAGTAGGAACAGATCTATATTATATATTATCATATCAATATAATAACGAAGTTATATGTTTATTATTCGCCATTTGTTTGTGACAGTAGCCTTTCTGGTTTTAAATACTGTTTTATTTCTATTCTACCAATTCAAACATGCGGTGCGTTTTCTCTGTTAATGAATTAAGGTTTACCTAAATATTTTTTTGCTAAAGTACCAATAGTTAATTTGTAAGTTTTAATAATATTTTAATTTGTTTTACATTGTTTGTGAAATGTTAATGACTTGATGAAAAACAGCATCAAGTTGGTTGGTAGGTTTCCTTTATAGCAATTCGTATGTTTATGCGCTTGTTCATATCCATCAAACACCAAATAAAAATAACTAAAAAAATTTTTCTTTAAGTTGATCGTATAGGTATACTGTATATCAGATTTTCAACGCAATGATATATGTTTTGCTTTTATTTAGCAATTTCTACATATCCTAACAATTCCATAAAACTAAAAAAAAAATGTTAAATGTGCTTCTAAATCTTTCAAAACAAAACAAAAAAATACAAATTTACAGGTTTAATCTCTTTTGCCAACTAAATGACTCCCCACCCCCCCCCCCCCCAAAAAAAAACTATTACCAGTACCAGTTGGAAAATGATTCTTATATCAAAGGACGGTGTCCAATACAGCCCCAATAAATAGGGATATGAAAATGTCCTGTTCTTGCTGGCATTTACTTAATTTCTGAAAATTGTACTCTCATATACTTTTTTACACAAGATAAAGCAGTCACACGGAGTTATACATCTTTATAATGGTACGGGTACATTTGTTATATTAATTGTAGACTTAAGACTTTTAACACTGTTCCACATTAAAAAACCTGATGTGAACTTGCAAAATCTATCATAATGTTACAGTGGTAACAAAACAAAGCTGACAAACGACACGCACGATTCAGACCCACGAACGATCACACACGATACACGAACGATCGTACACGATACACATTTAGACATGATGCATGAACGATTACTAACTTAATGGATTTTCACGATACACAAACGATAACGAAAAAAAAATCAAACGAATGATTTTACACAATGATGATTAACGATAAAATAGGGTCAACAAACCAAGTCATTGTGTTTTGTCTCCAAAAAGAATGATGTTACGTGTGTATAATAAGTTAATGAAAATAAAGTAAAAAAGAAATGAGGATCATGAATAATCTACACGAATATATTCACACGCGAGTTTATGTTAATGTAATTTAATTCTTTACGAAATTCGGGTATATTTGTTACCCTGTTCCAAAGAATTTAAATTTTACACATTTCATGGTTTCTTCATATACTGAACGTTAATGATTGGATTTCATTTATTCTAAATTTAAAGCATCTAAATAAAATCAAATTCTAATAAATAATTATACAATGTGACGGAGAGGAATATGTATCATATTCCCATTTGAAAGAAAATTAAGCAAATAGTCATTTAAATTTAATCGGGGAATGAGTAAGCACGATCTTTTTCTGTCAAGGTTTTCTACTTGCTTGACGCTAATATGATTTTAATAAGGTGTCAAAATACAATGAATTCTCGATATAGCCTGATTTCTAAATCATGCAAAACCAACACGACGGATCAACGGATTATATGAGTCTTTGAAATACTGACAATTTAAACGACAAGTCTTAAGAGACTCCTGGTTCACACTGATATCAACTTTGAAATGTTATGGACTCATCGTCAATTACAAACGTATCTGAATACAGTGTTTTTTTTTCATATAAAGCTTTGTAAATTTCAACAAGCGATGACAAGATGTTGAAAAAATGATTTATTGATTAGAAATAACAAAATTAGAACTTTGCAATTAAAAAAAAAATAACATTCTTTTTTTTTTCAAATTACTCTACTTTTTTTGGCAATTCTTTACTATTTTTCTTTGTTATTATTTTTTTTTGGGGGGGGGAGGGCGTGAAATTGCACATTTAAATGTGCATGATTGAACAGTTAAACACAGTTTAACTAGAGTTAACAATAACCGTGGCCTTATAATAGAAATCGTCGTGACTGAACAACAGTTATGTACATCTTATAGATTGATATAAAAAGCTGGTGCTTACTTTGATTCTATATTGAAAAAAAACTACCATTTAACAAGATCCACCAATTCTTAAAACAAAAAACAAAACACTGTTGACGTATGAGGTAGGACTATTGTATTATAATTAAATTTTTAATTATTAATATTAAATATCTTTAAAAAAGCAAAATATTTTAGTCGAACTACAAAGAAAGAGAAGATAATGCTTTGTTATCACTTCCACACAATTATGATGGTGGATGTTTACTTTTTGCCATATGTTTGCGACAGTAGCCTACCGGTGTTTAAAGACACTTTGATTTTTATTCTACCAATTAAAACATACGTTGCGTTCTCGGTGGTACAAATACACGTATAAGGTAAAAAACTATTTTCCCTGCTAAAATACCAATTGATTATTTGCAAGTTAAATAATGATTTGATTTGATTTATAAAATTGTTTGTGAAATGTATATAATATAAAATGAGTGGATGAGAAAGAAAATGCAGTTGTTTCTTGGTATGTCGTTTTATAGGAATTAGTAGGTATTTGCGCTTGTTATTGTCCATCAAACAATCCCCCCCCCCAAAAAAAAAAAAAAAATCTCAATACCTTTTTAATGTGTTTGAATTGGTTGTATAGGTATACTGTATATTACTGTATATCATGTTACTATCGCAATGATTTAAAATGAAGTTCGTAGAAACTTCTAATAGACATTAACTTTTGAATACTTTTAACGTAATGTTTTGACTTTGTCCAATTGTCCAATCAGATAGTAGTTGAGCGGAGTTAAGACATTGCCGCTCGTGACTTGAATGAGAGAGAGAGAGCGAGAAAGAGAGAGAAAGAGGGAAAGAGAAAAATGTTTCTAATATCAAAAGACGGTGTCCAAATCGGGGGGGGGGGGTTAGAATGTCCGTTGTTTCTGGCTTTTACTTAATCTTTATTAATTTACTTTTTAGAATTTTTTTACACAAAAATAAAACAAGCACCTTAGAAATAAAAGTGATCCCGCTTACCTTGTGTGAACTTTGCAACGTTATTGTTGACAAACAACACGCACGATTCTGACACACGATACACGATTACACAGGATACATGGGCGATTGCTTACTATCTGAATTTGCACGCTACACGAACGATAACGATATAAAAGCAAAGGAACGATTCTACACCATTTAAATCGTAAAAATCAAAATATTGGATGAACACCTAGAAGTTATGTTGAGTGTATTAGCATTCTTTTCTTTGGTGTTCAAGAACATTTTTAATGATACAATAATCTAATTTTCCTTTCTTTTATTGCCCCATATATCAGTATAGACAAATTTTTCATTCATTACTGATGAATGTTTGATTTCTGAACTTTGCAGCAATGTTTAAGATTCCCGGAGCTAAAATACCTGTAAAAAACGATATATTTTTTTAAATCAACAAAAATTTACTTTGACCGGGAGTATTCCTTAAAATCTAAAATACTTACAAAAATGTTAAACATTATTTTGATGCATTTTTTGACGTCATATGCACTTCGTTTTTATGTGTCGCACGTATCCTTACATTGCAAATTTTCTAATTAAATCACATCGGTGCAGGTGATTAATGACATTAAGTCATAAATATTTTAAAGAAAAATCCTTTGTTATTTAATATTAATTTTGAAGTTCATGCTTGGGATTGAAAAAAAATATTTCGTTTATTAAAGATATTGTAAAATCACTTCGCCAAATTATCAAAATAAAGCATTAAGGGCAGCATTTATGTAAAGAAAAAAAAATATGATTTTCTTTTTATAATTCACTTTTAAGTTAAGACACATTCCTTGAGACCTATCGAATAGAATGCAGATCGTGACGTCAACTTTATTATGAAGTCATATTGTTTAAAGTACAGACAAGTGCCTCTCTACACACTGCTGTGGTAAGCCTAAACATACCCGCGTTCTTTTCACAAAGGGGCACCTCTAACCGAAATGGTAACATCAGATAGTATACGTTATCAAGTAATATATATATATATATATATATATATATATATATATATATATATATATATATATATATATATATATATCATGCAAAAACAAAACAGACGAATGACGGGTGTATACATTTGCATTTTTTGACATTTGAACAAATTATTTATAATAACTATTTTATATATTTTATTTATTGAATAAAATTATTGAATATGTTTCTTTAGTGTTCTAATTAAAGGCAAATCTAACCTAAATAATATCAATAAGTATAACTTCACAAACAAGTAAAGATAACTCGAAATTTTTCGGGGGCAAATGCACAATAGGAAATATACATTAACATCTGCTAAAATTGCTTCGTTTAATTACTGCACAAAAGAGGCCATTGGTTATATCAACACGGATATCTGCTATTCAGAAAAACAAATGAGAAAATACCAAAATTTATGTGCGACATATCTAGGAATCCAAAACGTAAACAAAGGTACACGGCATACTGCCTCAGAGGCACTTTGGGAAGCAAGGTAGAACTCCGTCATATCATGTTCAAGAGCGGGCATAGAAAAAAAAGAAAGAAGGATCTATCAGTAGTTATGCCAGAACATGCACAAGTAACCAAAAAAGCGCTATCAGTAAAAAAAATGGCGTTGCAGGGCCCAGCTGTGTTCCGGACAAGAGCACATACCTGCTTCAACAATCAATGTTCAAAGAGCAAACTTCAAAATCATCATCTAAATCATTTATCATTTGATTTCTTCTTCTTTTTTTAACAATTGTTTATGTTAATGTACATCTGGAGCTAGAATTATCAACGTGTTAAAATCAACAAGTCCTAAATAAATCATCCCGCTTGTTAATAACATGTACTTGTTTGTTCTTGTTGATTCCTGTTATTTACAATATATAATTAGTTAAATATACATTATCTGTGTTTAAAATTGAATTATAAGCATTGACAGTATATTTGGTTTTGCTTACCGAGAAATGAATCTAAATTCCACATCGCAAACTTCAATCCTATAATGTATTCAACAAACTTACCTAGTGACCGTTATTATTTCAGATGAAGTACACGATTCTGCTGTTCGTTTGTATGCTATGCCTATATAGTATTGTGGTACCGGGTACCTGCACGGAAATCAACGACGAGGAGTTTTCCAATACATACCCGAAGGCAATAAAGATTACACGTTAAATTATATTTTTTTTCTTATTCGATTAAAGACAATTTCATGCAAAAATTTAAATATATTAAATCATTAAGGTATCCCACACCTCAATGGTGTTGTATCAAGAATTGTTTGAGAATTAAATCATTGCAATATGTAGACAAAACATACTTTAAAAATACAAAGATAATGGGGGTCGGTTGTCATCCCTTTGAGTTATGGCCAATTTAACTTGACCTTTTTGCACCTAAAATTCAGCCTGACTAGGATTTGTTGTCAGTATTTTTGATTAAGCAAACTTATTTCTTCAAATATTGTTTAAATCGATATACACAATGGTCGCACTGAATAGAGGAAGTACGAAAAAAAAATGAACGAAAGCTGCATATTTTTGTGTATGACTTTTTGCATTTAAATTTAAAATTCCTATATAATAGTTACAATTTCTTCGAAAATATAAAACTTTTTGAATATCAAGAATGTTATAAGATTAATATAGTTTGCCTAGATACACATATATGTATTCATTATCATTTTGACATAATAAAACACGGGGGTCCGTGATGTCAAATATTTGATATATTGCTCTAAATTCTCGTAAAATTTTTCTATAAAAAAATCAGAAATCTTCTATAATTGTTCATGATTTTATGCAGAACGTCTATCGTCTCTCAAGATTTAATATTTTACATGTCACACAGAACCATAGAAAATGCTTCAAAATTATAAAATGTTAAAGATGTTTATGATAAATAAACAAAAATAAAAAAAAGTGTATTGAAAACTCATAAAATTGCTTGTTTCTGTCATTTTCGTCTAAACAAACTTTTCGCATGAAAAAATAGCCCCCCCCCCCCCCTTTAAAGTTGTTTGTTCCTTTAATTCAAATAAATTTTCTTTACGGATGTTGTGTAATTATAAAAAAATAATCCTTACGTGATGATTAAGTAAATAAAATCATATTCATTTAAAATATCATGATCAAATCAATGAAATCAAAACGTAAGGAGAGATACACCTTAATTGAGTGATTGCAGTCCGATTTCTACGAAAAAAAGAATATGTATGTGCTGTTATCATTTTGATCTGTAGACATGGATGCTTAAGAATTCCAAGAAAATTTGAAATCCCAATTATTTACCAAAATCAATAGCATCAAAACTTCTTTTAAATTTTTAAATGCATTTCTATGTAAAGGAGGGTTTATCATCTATGCTGTCGTAAAAACATGTCAAATCTACGTCGTCCTTAATGAAAAAAAAATGAATGAAAAAAATAATCAGGGGCGGCTTGATCTAATCAGGATGAAAATTTATTTTTCGGCCGACAAGCTTCACATGTTTTCATTCTAAAAGGTGCTAGCAGGATATTAGAAAAAGAAAGCAAACCAAAATATGTGTATTTGTTGCTTATATTTTTATTTAGTCATGATAAAAGGTACATTGTAACTATATCAACAACCCGGATAGAAAACTTCACACCTGTACTGCACAAGCATTTTAATATAATCATTGCCTCCGTTATTATTCCTTTATCAAAATATAAAGTGGAAATCAAATAGTTTGGGATTTAATTAATGTACTCGTTATCCTCTATGGAGAAACTACGCATGATGAAAATGTTGTTTATGTTGTAGATTTAATACTTGTGATCGAAAGATAAACTGTTGATAAATCGACAATTTTATAAGCTTAAAAAAAAGTTAAGTGTTTTTACAAAGCCTAATAAATACAGACCCCAATAATATATATTTATTTTTTAGGGTATATCGTTACACTTGTGTAAACACACATGTATTGGATATTTTTGTTTATGCAACAGTTACAATATAATATGATAGTTACTACGTTTATCACAGGGCGAAAAACAATCTTTAAGCAAGTCCTTAAAGGTGACTTAAAGGTGGCGTAAAGGTGGCTTAAAGGATATACAATCTTTAAGCCACCTTTAAGTCACCTTTAAGCCATATTTAAGCCACCTTTAAGCATCTTTAAGTGGCATTTACGCTCCCTTTAAGTGGTCTTTACACCATCTTTAAGTTCCCTTTAAGTCAGGTTTGATCAAGCTGAACAGATTCATCTTGAAAACATATCTTAAATGCAAAATCTCTTTTATAGGGATGGGAGGGGGTGATCAGAGTGATAATATAATTTCCAAGGAAGGGGGGGGGCGGTGTTCCAGGCGGTTTTAATTGCCGCTCCATTAAACACAGATCGCTATCATCAACACCGCTTCAATGGACATAGATTGCCGTTATAAAATTCTTTATAATTTTTTGTTTTTGTTTCAAAATTATTGTAGGGGTGAGCGCAGTCTCTGTATCTAAATCTGCGCATGAAATTATATTAAAGAGTCTGTTTCCTATTATAAATTAATCGGTGAAATCTCTCTCTCTCTCTCTCTCTCTCTCTCTCTCTCTCTCTCTCTCTCTCTCTCTCTCTCTTTAAGTTCATCCGGTTATTAAACAAAATAGAAAAAATGATGAACCAATAATGCATGATTTAATTTAATCGGGTTAAGATATGTATTTTTTTTTCAATTTTAATTATTTCTAGGTCTAATTCTAGATATGCTAGATACATTTTAAAGATGAAAAGACTCACAACTGCCTTGGTTATATCGGGCGGGATATTACCGCGTTGTTTGTCTAGACATAGTTTTGTTCGTTTGTGTATATCTAATTAGATTCTATTGTTTGTCCAAGTTAAGAAAACCCCTGGAATATACAAGATATACACAACAGGTGTGTCGTGTGCCCAGGTGCACCTCAGGGTTTCTAAAGGCAATGGAATCTTAGTATGTACGTGTATACGATAAGTCTAGTGAATGAAAGTTTATTTACATTTGTAATTCATTTTTAAAGTATTATTTCCTAGCTGTGGGTTTTAAAAATGTTACGTCTACAAATTAAAGATACATGTATGTAAGAGTAAAATCTAGAGGCTAATTAATTACTGCACCGGTGTTTAATGGGGGTTAATTATTTAAATATATGTATAAGGGTAAATATGTAACATACCCGGCCTGGTAAATCATACAATTGTATGTACAAGTATATGCATACATCATTTGCAATTGCCACATGCAGTAAATACCTCACCGGTAATCGGTAATATTGTTTGTTATAGAATTGATAGTTTAAAAATCATGTATACAATTAAACATTTAAACATATATCATTTCATTTGTTATTCTAGATCTGTTGTAAATGTATAATAATCAATATTATTAAAATTATACATGCTGGAACGGCGCCGTTATCATGAAAACCGGGAAATTGCGTAGAACTAATACCCTAGCTAATAGTTGCAATGCATTTAATAAAGAAATAGTTTCATCTTCTTCATTGCATTTAATTTCATTTAGCTATGAATTAGATGAACATAGCCTATATCTACTTGGTTTAAATCTATTAACTAAGTACTAGTATTAGCCTATCGGTTTCCATTTAGGTATAATATATTTTTTTCACAGAAGACCAAGTTTCGTATTTCATTCTAAATACATGCATGCATTTAATTTATAAATTAGATATAATTCATTGTTACAAACTGAATGGATGTCAAAATCTTTTCAAGTAAAAAATACACACTCTATTTGATTCAATAGCCACTAATTTATAGGATATAAAAACCTCCAAAAATATATAAGTTGCCGTGGCTCAGAGGGAGTGAGGTGTTGCTGATAAACGAAGGGTCCCGGGTTCAATCCTCGTCTTGGGCGTTCTGATTTTTTTTTTCATTTTATTTTCTAGAACAAAAACCGTTTTTACTACCTTTTCTATCATAAAGTTAATACATTTTGTTGGTAAATTAAGCACAATATTGAATTAAAAGATTTTAAATGGCTTAAAGGTGGCTTAAAGGTGGCTTAAAGGTAGCTTAAAGGTGGCTTAAAGAAGTTTGGACATTAAGGACCTAAAGGTTGTCCTTAAAGGTAGCTTAAAGGTGGCTTAAAGATAGTCTTTAAGCTGCCTTTAAGCCATCTTTACGCTTTCTTTAAGCCACCTTTAAGCAACACATATAGCTTAAAGGCGGCTTAAAGATCGTCTTTAAGCTACCTTTAAGCACCTTTAAGTTATCTTCTAGGAGAACTTAAAGATGGTCATTCATCCTGTGTATACTATAAAAGACGAACTTTGTGTATAGTGGCGAATAAATTCAGATCTCTACATGTTTTTTTTTTCCTTCTATATTTGAGTTTCAATACATAACGTGAACAGGCGATGGACAAGGGTGTATTTTAGATATGTAGTCAAAAGCATGATTTATAATAATGGTTTCTAGTAAGATGAACTAATTCCTTATTTTTTTTATATTTATTCCCTATTTCGAAGATACATGTAGACATAATGAATGACAAAGATACCTGCTTATAATTTAATTTCATTTGTAACAGGCATTTTGATTGGATAAACACACAGAAAACAAATTATCTATTTTGTATAACCTGGTTAGCTACATAGCCATGTCCCCTTGACAACCCCATATTCATGCGCGTTTTACAGTTTTTATGTATATTCAAATTTTATGCAAAAATTAATAATTTCTAATCTTAAATAATTGATTCTTTGTTATCTTTTAATTAAATTATAAGGAATGATTATGTAAATTATCCGATATAACATGGTTTGAGGCAGTGCACGCTTTTTTATAATCCGCTTCGAGGATTATAAGGCGTGCACTGCCTCAAACCAGGTTATATCGGATAATCCGGGCAAAAATTTAAAACATACCTTAATTAAACAATCAAATTTTAAACATGCGTTCTACATATTTTTTCAAGCAAGTTGTAAAGTTTAAAAATGTTAACCAATGTTGTTTACTTATTATACTGACACGTTTGATATTACATATACATAATGCTAATAAGGTTTTTGCTTAAAATAAGTAATCAACGATATTAAATATTAAGAATTTTTTTATAGCCAGTACGACTCCAGGCGCGCGGAAAGAGAGCATTTGTCGATAGTTCAAAGGCAAAAATCATGAAGGGTAATGACTGTTACATAATTATTAGAATATTTCTCTTGGATACCTGTATCGATTTAATAAAACGAAATTGAAATGGCACTTCTCTGATGATGCTAGCAGCTTACGACTTAGTGAATATCAATTCCTATAGACAGGCGTAGATGTAGGACGTTTCGTCCTCTCTCTCTCTCTCTCTCTCTCTCTCTCTCTCTCTCTCTCTCTCTCTCTTTCTCTCTCTCTTTCTCTGTATATCTTTCTTCTCTCTCTCTCATTCTCTCTCTCATTCTCTCTCTCTCTTTCTTTCTCTCTCTCGCTCTATCTCTCTCTCTTTCTCTCACTCTCTCTCTCATTTCCTCCTTTTGATTTTTTTCTCTCTATAAAACATGCTGAAAATTATACTAGCATGAAATGAAAAAAAAAAACATTAAAAAATTAAAATGTATTGCATTTCATAATGTAGATGTCAAAAATATATGTTTATTTTATTTAAAAGAATAATGCACAGTCTGTAAATTGTGATTTCCGTTAAATGGCTATATTTAAGCAATAAGGAATCGTCAAACTCATATTTTCACTGTTTACATGTTTTTACATATTTTTTTCATATTTATATAAAGCGTTTATTTCAATAGTTCAGATTAAACATAAATATGATCTAAATCTATAAGTTATTGAAGTGTGTGAAACATGTAAATATAAATATATACATGTTATTGCTCATTTCAGTTTCTTTACATGTAATCTTAGGTTTATAACAAAAACAAATCAGCAAAATTCAATATAGCATTATATAAATAGTGCCTGTTTGGGAGGGTACCAGTTGAAATTGACACCCCGAGAAAACCATTGTCAACCGACGCGAAGCGGAGGTTGACAATGGTTTTCGAGGGGTGTTAATTTCAACTGGTACCCTCCCAAACAGGCACTATTTATTTTATTATACTGAATGTCTAAATTTTATGGCAAATTTTACTGCTTTTATTTAGAAAAGACGTGAGTTCTACGGCGAACCGTACGCGCATAATTTACGCGCATGTAACAATTTGTTCTATCGGCCCGTTGCCAAGTGGGTTGCTAACGCTGAGGGTATTAGAACGGATTGTCAACTTCGTCTAAACCAATCAGATTTCAGTATTTAACATGAAAGTATAATAATAGGTTTTATAAATAAATCATTGTGATATATGTTTCGTAAAAATATATAAGGATGCTTTTGTCATCAAAGATCTAAATACTAAGTACAAAACATAAGTTAGAGTTTTTGCCAAATGACGTCACAAATGCGTCATTTTCCAAAGTTTGTCTATTTATGAAATGTTCGAGTTAATAATATTAAAAAACTGGGCGAGGTAATGTTGTTATACTTTCCTTTAAAATTTTGAAAATTTTGGGCCGATTTTGGCCCTTAGCGCCCAAGCTCATTTTTTTTTTCGTATTTGAAAATCATAATAAATATCAATTGATATCTTATTTTCAGCTGTAAAAAGCATTTCATTGTCACAAGAACTTGACAGAAAAAGAGTTTCACATGGTATGAGGGGTCGATAAATATGAGGTCAGCGATATTTTTATGTGAAATTTATTTATTTGTGTGATAGAAAATTGTTGGTGGGGATCGATACAACTTATCATCTAATGTCTCTTGTAATTTACATTTCTATAAAATCCAACTTAAAACGTAAAATAATGTCACGAACAAAAAGTTGGCATATAGTTTTTATGTCTTATAAGTAACATAATATGTGTTTCTTTGATAACTAGATATCGTAACATTGTTTAGTAATAAATGTCACTTTTGTTTTGTTTTACACACAGAATAACAGTCGATACTCTTTATTATTACCTGTTGGTGCCTTATGAGAATTTTTTTTACAGGTGTTTGAAGCAGACGACGAAAAATCATACCTGCTAAACAGCATGCAGCAAATTTGAATACCTATTAAACGCTACAAATTAGTTTCTTATTGTTTGTTTGTTTTTGTTTTTATGGTTTTCTTTTTTTTTTGGGGGGGGGGGTTCTGCTGTTTATATATAAAATGAAATATTATCTTTAAAAATAATCAGTATGACATGATTTGTTCAGATTTAATGCATCTTTGGTTTGTAACATAACATTTAGAACTCTTCAATCTTTATTTATGAAAGATGAAATATATGCTTCGAACATTCAACATTTTTTTTATCAAGTAACATTTTTTCAAGGTTTTCAAGTGCACTTTGAAGTATATTTATCGACAAATTGAATATATGTAATGCATTAAAAATATTCTAAATAGATATTAATAGAAAAAATAAGGGCTTTTATTTGATACTTTGGAAGGGTCGGCCCCTTTAACTTCGGATCTAGAGCCCTTAAAAATATTTGCTTTATAACTCGAAAACGATAAGTATTTCGATATGAGCGTCGCTGGGATAAATGTTGCTAGGGGATCTTATTAAACTCATAAAACGTTTATTTGTGTACAGGTATTGCGTCATATAAAACTTAAATATTTTACATGTAGAAAGATACCGCGGCTTTAGTTTCATTTGTTGTAATTTTCTTCTATGAAATAAGAATTACAAAATAAAAAAGATTGTAATAGGTCTTTAATAGTTTACATTAGTGGGCAAAAACTTCTTACATGGCTTTAAAGTGGGTAAGTTTTGCTATTTTCTAATGGTGAGCCTCGGTTGTCATGGAACGGTTACCCCCAGCAACCAACTTTTAGTGGGTTTTTTTTTTGCGTTTTACACATAGGTCTGCCTTGCATGAAATATAAAGAAAATTGGTAACTATGCATGGCCAAACCCTTTTATTAATCATCGATTCTAACATAGAATTGACATAAATGTTTTTCGATTACCAAAGTAATAATTATAATGTGCTTGGACTCCCATATATCATTATTTCTTGCTTAAGAAAAGGTTTCAAAAAATCATCTTTAATATAACAAAAAATACCAGAGCTTGAAATTGAGTAATGTCCGTCTATATGAATAAGCGTCGGTCTAAAACTGATTCTACTGGAAGATGCGTGAAGCCGATTTACTGAATGTTACCCTATATCTGACTTAAATAGTAGAGCTATGTAATTCAGCCACACACACGCTTTTCCATCATGTGTCAGTTGTACTCAGCTATCTGCCTTAGTGTACTTCTGATCTTTCCGAAAGCAGTAGGGTGATGATTTTACATAATGCTTTTCATTCTTACTTTTCTAAATAAAAATATATATGTTATTGTCCCCAAAGTCGTGCACATAGTCGAAACGAAACATGTGGTAAGGGAGAGTGAACGACTCATCATCCCCGTGTAAGCATGTATAAGTACCTGATTGTAG
Source organism: Magallana ariakensis (assembly GCA_020458035.1). NCBI lineage: Eukaryota > Metazoa > Mollusca > Bivalvia > Ostreida > Ostreidae > Magallana > Magallana ariakensis. The sequence goes on along the minus strand of CM035811.1, from coordinate 32,637,726 downwards.
CAGTCAGGAAGGCATGGTTAAACATTTCCTGTTTATATAAACTTTTAATTCTCCCCTACTTTATCCTCCTCTATTAAGTCAACAATGATACTGATGGATACCAATTGGAATGCCTTATTTTTCCAGAGGCTCTTAACTTTGGCAACAGTTTATGATATGTCTTTTTTGATTATGCAGCAACTTTCGAAAGGTATATGTGGCGTATTTAGAGTAAATTTTTTGACATGAGTTTGAGTAAAAATATACATCAAGTTTCTTATAATTATCGTTTCACCAACTTTAGGCCCATAAAACATGTTATGTCTTTGGTTACTTGTCTCTATACTTTGCTACACGTCTGATGGACATTAATCTGCCATTTATAATGCCACTGCGCATGGATGAGGTAAAGCTTAGTATTGAAAAAAAAACGATGGAAGAACATTTTGTTTATAATTTAGTATCACGTTTTTCGATACTCGAAGCATTATTATTCAGATATTTATTAATGTAGAACGATAGAGATTTTTAATTATGTGTAATAAAGGCAAAACACGATTTAAGCGTCATCGACACGGTAAACGGAGACCCTCTCTGAAGGATGCATGAGAGTGTTCTGAGAGTGTTTATTATACTTAATTCAAATATTTCTCAAAACGAAAATCCACTTGTGGTTTATAACTTATAAAGTAAAAACACTGAACACAAGGAACAGGAACCTGACTTGCAAAACCCCTATTTCTTCATCATTGAAACTTAAGTTTGATTCTGCTTTAATTCCTATTCCATCAATCTACATGGTCTCAGATGACGATCTTCCATTTGTTCCTTTTCTTGCCAGTCTGGCTCTTTTTTCTTTCTTTACCAAATCTGTCAAACATAACAGTATACTCCTCTTTCTCGTCCTCGTCATTGTTGTTAGATGTCACGTGACCCATTAAAAGCCTTATCTTAGTAATGTTATTCATTAAAATAACGTCACATATACCTTAAAAAATACTCACCGTATGTTTCTGCAAACCCATTATATTAAACTAGTTCCGCTCTCAACACGGCACTGTTGTTAACCACCACGTTGAAGCATTACTTAGAGAAATAGAGATAGAGAGAGATGACAGAGGGAGAAAGAGAAACAGTCATACACAGACAAATACTTATGGAAATTTTATTTTGATCTTTATATTATTATATTATATTTTTGAAATTATAATTTGTTTTTTCTACGGATTTTAAAACAAATTAAAAAAAAAAAACCTAATAGAATTAAACAAAAAGGGAAAACATTTTACGTCTCATATTAGTTATGTAATCATTTAGAATATTTATCAAACATTAATTTATATTCGATCTAACGAGGTCGAGTCTAATGATTTCTACCCTAGATTTCTTCATAAAATTTCTTGCGTTAAGTTTATTACTATATAAATTTTTTAAAGATAAAAAAAATAATTTATTTACAACCCGATTTTCTAGGGGGTCGTCTCGAAAGTTAACACTTTTTACTATGGGACCCTATAGTAATATGTTGAAAAAGCGCTAAATTTTGACGTTTTCCCCATATTTTTGTATTTTTTCCCTAGGGATTTCTTCACTTTTTAAATATATGAAAACTGTTGTAACTAGATACCTTCTCGTTACGAGTAACGAGAAGGTCTTCCGTTCCATTTTTTAAAACTATACGATGAATTATCGATAAAACTTTAGATACAAATGATTAAATATGTTAGGGGCTAAACTGTAATATATTTAATGGGGACAGACATTTGTGTTTCGATTAGTGAAATCGATTAGAATCATCAATGAAGACATTATCTCTTTTACAATACTTAACAAAATATGTCTCCTTTTCTTGATATATTGCGTCAAAGTTTAAGAACTTTGGCCCCTCAAATCCCTAAATACGTCATAGATGGGTGTGGTGATAAATTTTTCAAACATATATTGTTACGATTAACAACTTTGTTTCTATAATACATTACAAAATCTTAATTGTTTTAAAGTTATTAGAAATAGAGTTTACCAGACTAATGGTCCCTAATCAAAGGGGCCAGCCCCTTTTTTGATACCAAAAATCTTTCAAATACAAACATTTATTTTGTTCTTACACCAATTTTAAATTGTTGTTCATTTTTGAGATACAAATGATTGAATATTTTAGGGGCCAGCCCTGTAGATCCTTAATTGGGAAATACACTGGTGTTTTGATTAGTGGAAATCAGCAATACAAACATTTTCTCTTCTACAATGCTCAACGAACTATATCTCGTTCTCTAGATATATGTATCAAATTTTGAGAAATTTGGCCCCTAAAGATCCCTAATTACGTAATAAATGGGTGTGGCAATAAGGTTTCCAGATATATATTGTTACAATCGACAACTTTTCTTCTATTATGCATTACAATATCTTTATTGTTTATAAATATTTTGTAACAGAGTTTACGAGTCTATTGGCCACTAATCAAAGGGGTCATCCCCCTTTTTTTTTAATTTCATACGAAAGGTCTTACGAATACTATTTTTTTGTTTTTGTTTTTACACTCATCTTAAATTGTTGTTCATTTTTGAGATACAAATGATTGAATATTTTAGGGGACAGCCTGTAGATCCTTAATGGGGACATACATTGGTGTTTTGATTAGTGGAATTGATTTAAAACATCATTACAAACATTTTCTCTTCTACAATGTTTAACAAAATATGTCTCGTTCTCTAGATATATTGTATCAAATTTTGAGAACTTTGGCCCCTAAAAATCCCTAATTACGTAACAAATGTGTGTGGCAATGATTTTTCCCGATATATTTTGTTACAATCGACAACTTTGCTTATATAATGCATTACAAAATCATTATCGTTTTTAATTTTTTGCAATATACTATACGAGTCTCTTGGCCCCTAATTTAAGGGGCCAGTCCATTTTCCTTGATACCGGTGAAAAGAACTTTTAAAACTCTACCACTTTTGTAACATATGTCTTAACAAAATATCAACTGATAAAAAGATACAGATTAAAACGTGTGAAATTTTTTATTCAAAATTCGTACCCAATTTTCGAGCAATAGCGAGCTCCAAGAAATTGCGCTGAAAATTTCATATTCTTATCGCTGATAGTTTTTGTGTGCACAAAATAAGTCGTAAAAATGTACAAAATGGCCGATATATTGGTACCGGAAATGACGACAGACAAATTATCAACAAATGTATTTAGTTAATAGCAAGTCCAATCATCTGTGAACAAATTGTTGAAATCGGTCGAATAGTTTTTGAGAAATCGCGTGCACAAAATTTGTGGAAAAGAAAAATAATAATAACTAGACACGATCTCGTTGCGAGCAACGAGGAGGTCTTCCGTCCGATTTTTAGAAGAAAATATGACATCATCGACTTTGATTTTCGACAAAAAAAACATTGAAAAAATAGTTGAGAACTAATGCTTTTTTGTATCGCATTTTATAAGTTCTCTTATATTGCTTTTTCAAATACTTGCATTTCTTCCAATTAAGATAGAAAAGATTAAACTTGTTTACCTCTGGCTCCTAAAAACCCTAATTAGGTAATGCAAGAGAAAATCATTATATTGTAAGGATATATACACGTATTATACCTAATTCAGCTTAAATAATCTTTCACAAAATAGTTATTAGTAAAACGCTATAGATAAAATATTTAGAGCCCTTTGATCCCCTAATTTAAGGGCCCAGCCCCTTTTTCTTGATATCAAATGAAAGGACATTTAATTCTGAAAACATTTTGTCAACAAATGTTTAGAAATTTGTTACCGTTCTGGAGATATATGGGAAAGAAGGTTTTAGGGGCCGATCCCTAATCTCCTTATAGGGGCCGTTAAACAAAATTTTGATGGTTGCATATTGTTAAGAACATCATTTTGAACAACTTTTCTTCTGTACTGCATTTCAAAATATTTTTGCTTTCAGAGATATGTGTGATCCAAATTTTGGACTTTTGGCCCCTAAAAACCCCTAATTACATACCACATGATAAAATTATTACATTGCTTGGATACATAACTGTGAGATAAACATATTTGCTTCTATAACATTTCACAAAATATCCCTAAGTAAAGCGCTATAGATAAAAGAATTTAGAGCCCTTTGGTTCCCTAATTTAAGGGGCCAGCCCCTTTTTCTTGATATCAAATAAAAGGTCACTTAATTCTAAACACATTTTGTTCAACAAGTGTTTAGAAATTTGTTACCGTTCTGGAGATATATGAGAAAGAAGGTTTTAGGGGCCGATCCCTTATCTCCTTTTAGGGGCCGTTTAACGAAATTTTGATGGTTGCATATTGTTAAGAACATCATTTTGAACAACTTTTCTTCTATACTGCATTTCAAAATATTTTTGCTTTCTGAGATATGGGTGATCGAAATTTTGGACTTTCGGCCCCTAAAAACCCTTAATTACGTAACACATGATAAAATCATTACATTGCTTGGATTCATAACTGTGAGATAAACATATTTGCTTCTATAACCTTTCACAAAATATCTCTCAGTAAAGAAATACAGATTAAAGACTTTAGAGCCCTTTGTTCCCCTAATTTAAGGGCCAGCCCCTTTTTCTTGATATCAAATGAAAGGTCTTGTAAATAAAAACTTTTTTTACATTACATGTTTTAACAAAATATTTTTCAGAAAAGAGATAAACAAAGAAAACCCGAAAAAATTACGACGTTTTTTTAATCTCAATTTTCGGGTCCAGGCGAGCTTCGACGCCTTTTAAACCAGACAACTATAAATGCCTTTAGACACATCTACAATCTTTGGTCTACCATCCCTGAAAATTTGAATTCAATATCTCTGTTCGTTTAGGAGGAGATAACAGGACAATCAGACCCTCTGAATATCGCTAAAACGTCAATATCTCACGAACGGAAATGACGTCATTAAAATAAAAAACTATATATCAAGCTTTGATCAATATATACAAGATCTGAAAATTTCACGAAAATCGGTTGAGTCGTTTTCAAGAAAACGCTTGTACAAAAAAGCGTAAGAAAAAAAAAATAATAAAAGGGAAAAAGAAACAAAGCAATAACAATAAGGTCTTACGTTGGAAACGGAAGACCTTAACTAGATGCGATCTCGTTGCGAGCAACGAGTGGGTCTTCCGTCCAATTTAGAATAAATGAGATAAAACCAATCATTTAAAGCTAAAATCGTAAGTCTACCAAAAAAATACGAAAAAAAAAAATCTTGCGGCACTTGGGGCTTGCTACTCGGACTCTCGCTTCAGAACTTTGACGCTTAATATCTCGAGAATGCGTTGATCGATTTTAAAACAAATTACATATTCTGAATCAGTAAAAGGGTCACTATCAACTATAAAAAATTCACCAGTGCACCAGAAAAAGGGTAGATCTAACATCTATAAAAGTTTCAGCGCTATATCTTTACTCGTTTTTGAGAAACCTATAAAAAATCGTTTAACGACGAAAACTTCCGACCGGAAGTGAACTTTAAAAAACAGTTAAGGCGGTATAAACTTCAGATAGCTAGCCATCATCCCTGAAAATTTGAAGAAAATCGCACGATCCATCTCCGAGAAATCGCCTGCACAAAATGTGTAAGGAAAAAAAAAATAATAACTAGATAAGATCTCGTTGCGAGCAACGAGTGGGTCGTCCGTTCGATTTTTGTATATATGAGATAAAACGCATCATTTTTAAGATAAAATCGTAAGTCTGCGCAAAAAATACGAAAAAAAAAATTTGCGGCACTCGGGACTTGAACCCGGGTCGCCTGTGCACTGTCCACGACCATAACGACTGAGCTACTCGGACTCTCGCTTCAGGACTTTGACCCTTAATATCTCGAGAATGCGTTCATCGATTTTAAAACTAATTACATATTCTGAATCGGTAAGAGGGTCACAATAGAGTGTAAAAATTTTAAAGAAAAATATTAAAAAATAAAAAAAAATTCAAAAATTAAATTTTTAAAATTTCCTTCCGGTGACGACCTGAAGTGACGGCGGACATTCTCTTGACCGAGGTGCACCAGCAAAATCGTAGATCTATCATCTCTAAAAAGTTCAGCCGTCTATTTTTACTCGTTTTTGATAAACGTCGCAGACAACATTGACTTTTAAAAATCGTTTAACGACGATAACTTCCGACCGGAAGTTAATTTTAAAAAACTGTCGCGGCGGTATAAACTTCACATAACGAGGCATTATTCCTGAAAACTTAAATGAAATCGGACAAGCCATCTCCGAGAAATCGCCTGCACAAAATTTGTAAGACAAAAAAGAATAATAACTAGATGCGATCTCGTTGCGAGCAACAAGTGGGTCTTCCGTCCATTTTTTAATCGATAAGATAAAAATAAAGAGATTGTATTTAAAAAAAAATAATTACATCCACTAAAGAACACAGTGGTACCATTCGACGCGAAATTGCAAGGGCAATCTTGATATGACGACCCGTCTCCGAGAAATCCTCTACATAAGAATTGTAACAAAAGACCACCCAATAAAAGTGAAAAATGAAACAATAGATTAATAGAATGGTCTTCTGCTAAAGACGGAAGGCCCTAATGATAAAAGTGAAAAAGCAACAATAGAATAATAGACGACTGAAGACGGAAAACCCTAAAAAGTACTGTTTTTGTCTTTAAGGTCAGTCGCGACCTATTTTCCATTTTTTTCTATTTTTCCTATCTCCACAATGTGGAGTAATTCCATAATTATATTTTCATGTGATATGATACTTTTTATTTAAATATAAGTGTTCAATTGAAAATATATACTATGACTTCATTTATAAGCATTCAAATGCATTTTACATGCTATTTTATGGAAAATTCTAAATATTCTAGCTCTAAAAATAGCCTGGTAATGTACCCTGAATTTTTGGGAATTAACAGGTTTAAATGTTAATAAATTAGGAATAATATATGAAGGAAAACTATTAATATAAAATAGAGGAATGTCTCGTGTGTCCTTAACTTATTCCAACTTGTTTTCCAATCCAACAACCCTATTATAGTGAAGAAAATTTTTGTTAGTAAATTCAAAAAAAAGAAGAGCACGTGTGTAAAAATAGATAAGCCATATTTGTACGGTAGAAAGGGGAGCAGAGTGGACCAAAAACCCTTGGCTAGCGAAGATGACATGTACATTCCTAAAATAGTTTTCATTTAATGAAATAATTTAATTGCAAGTGATATACATGTACATGCACAAGATCGGAGACAAGACTGAAATTTCTTTTTGAATCTACACATTCTGTTTATGAATTTATGATCAGCAGCGAAAATTAAAATTAATTTCTAATCAAATAGAAATTGATCAACTAATTGATATATGCATGATTCCATTGAACGATTTTGTTTAGTCAGGCAACCTTTTGGGAAAGCTATTACTTGTTGATTTTATAAGATAGAGAATAGACATATTAAATAAATAGATATCGTTTGTCATTAACAAAATTAGCTGGGAAGCGCCAATGTTTAACAGATGTATTTCAGCGTTGAAAATTGTTTCCGTGTTGATTAGTTTTATTTCAACACGATTGATAAATTCTGTAACTGTAGAAATGTCGAAATCAGTAACATGTATATTTTGTCAGCAAAAAAATATATGACAGAAATGTACACAGTTCTAACATTCAGAAGTAATTCAGATGCTATCGACGATACAGACTAAACGGAAATATTTCACGGCTGGTTACATCCCGAGTACTGTGTAAATTTTCATTCCCCGTACAGCCAATACGCGCCGTTTCTTCTAAATTGTTCATATCCGCTGCATATTGAATGGGGTTCGTAGTACATTTACACGAATTTTCATTAGGATTGTGTGAAAGGCTCGGGAGTTAGAATTTCTTTACAGTACATGTCAAGCACGGGAATTGAAACACAAATGCCAACAATTCATACCCCTGTTAAGAATAAACGAATTGGTCTGGTGTTTTGTACAGTGTATAAAAAGGGAACTAGGTTGTAATTGTAATTCAAGATCTAAGATCAAAGATTAAAGAAACGCAGTTAAGATAACTGTACGATTTGGGAATCAGGGGTGGGGTGGGGGGGGGTGACTTTTATACTATAACTTTCAATATAAAGTTTTTAAATATTACATTATAAATTATTACTAAATTAAATTCATATATATTACACCACTTTATAAGCGTTGTAACATTTTTTAAAAACTATTTCAGTATTAATATGTATCTATGAAACTCAATGTCCATTAATTTAACGAATGAGCTACGAGGACTCTGCATTGCCTGTTACGTATGACCGTTACGCTTTTGCAGCAGTTTACGTGAATATTCCTAATTTTGATGCGTGTTGTTTCTAATCTGATTAAAATCAGCCGTTCTGATACGCTACCGCTCTCGAACATCTGAAACAAGCCGCTTAGAGGTCACGTCCGAACGACCTTTCGATAAGCCAATCAAATTGTGGCTAGCAAAACTCTGCTAGCAGATAATTTCCCATAAATCTGTGCGGTTATAGGTCTCACAACACTATTTTTCCGAAGGTTCACGTCAAAACATGGCTGAGGCCAAATTATTCCCGAATTCCCCTTCGTTTTTAGGGGTTTTCCGCCAGCGACAGGGACTGTAGTTTTTTATGAGATGAAAAACAACGTGTAAACTGCCTGATTTTCCCACTTTTGTAAAAATACGAGGTCACTTGAATTTTTGATGCCAGTTGTTTTGGCAGGGGTGTGAAAAGGCTCGGACTTGATTTTCAAGCACATGTGTAACTTTGATGTAAACAAACTCTCGTGCCTTTGTGGATGGCTGTGTGTTTTTTGTTACTAAATTGGTTAGGAACGATTGTTTTAAAAGTTGTAAAGAGGGATTTTCCCAGAAGTTTGTTTTAAACTTGCTACCCGTGTCTAAAGTTGCGTAATTTTGGTAAGAATATATAGTAAAATTTAATAGTGGTGTGCAACCTGAAGGAAAAATTGCTATGATGTGTTTTAAGTCATAAAGTGGGGTGTTTTGGTGTTCTATCGATGTGTGTAGATTATAAATTACCAACAATGGGCCTTTGTGGCCGGCACCTCTCTTATTTTGTTGTCAATGGCGCATACAAAATTAGCCCAGATTTCCTCTGAAATTTCGTAGAACATCAAACAGCGACCCGATTATAGTGTATCGGACCGTCCAAACTGCCCCGAAAAATTCAGCAGCTTATCCAGAAAGTTGGCTTTATCGTCGTAAACCAAAAAACCTTCTATGTAATACGAATTTTGTGTAAAATGAGTTATTTAGACGCTTGTATGATATACAGAAATTATAAAATTATGCCGCTAAAACGGCAATATTAAAGTGAATTATGAATTCAGCTATGATGCAGCACCCGCATTAGTTTTATTAGAACCAGACAAGGCTAATTTAGATGAAAATACACGCCAATTCTTTAAAATTCAATGATATAACGGCAGTTTTTCGACCCCTCCCCCAAAAGGCAGGGTTCCCTAAACTTGTACATGTATCTATTCTCGGGTCGTCGTGATATTAACAAGTTTGCATTGTATTGTGAATAGACATGCATATTTGCACAAATTAAAACCCAAAAAATCATTCAAAATTACCACGCCGTGAAATTACATACAGTATAACTTTTAACATATTTTCATAAATCAGAGGCCACTGCGAGCACCATGGTTTCAATAATCGCTCATAACTTTTTGATATAGCTACAGAATTCTGTAAAACTGTCCACATATATTCCACAATAAATGTTTTTGTGTTTGCAGATGTTATTTTTGCGGGTATAAAAAATTAGATTACTTGCAGGTCTCACAACACTATTTTTCCGAAGGTTCACGTCAAAACAAGGCTGAGGCAAAATAATTACAGTACAGGACATAGATCGAAAGGTCAGATCTAAATTAGGTGATCCAGGCACTTAAACCGTGTAAAAAATGTCAGTTTGAAAATGCCATACTTGAGTCAAATCGAAAGTAGAATTTTGAGGTGTGGATCTCGGATTCGGTTAACGACAATAAGGGAAGTCCTAAAACAATGACTGATGCATTTACATGTAACACATGTATTTTAGCGTTGAGATTTTTTTTTCGTGTCGTTTACTAATATGACTGACTGTTTTATTTCAACAGGATTGATAAAATCGTGAAAAATGTAGAAATAACGAAATCAGTAACATGTAAATTTATTCGGTAAAAGATCGATGACAGCAATTTTTACAGTTTTAACATTTAGAAGTAGTTCACATGCTATCATTGTTTCAGACTAAACGCAAAACAAGAAATATACATTGCACCAGAAATATTTCACTGCTGCTTACATCCCGAGTACTGTGTAAATTTTAATTCCCCGTACAAGCAAGACGCGCCGTTTGATCTCAGGAATTTCTTTTAAATTGTTCAATCCGCTGGATATTTGGCAGACAATAAGAATGGGGTCCGAGGTACATTTACGCGAATTTTCATTAGGATTGTGTGAAAGGCTCGGGAGTTTGAATTTTTTTCTACAGTACATGTCAAGCACGCCAATTGAAACTCAAATGCCAAAAAATTCATAACCCTGTTACAAAATAAACGAAGTTGTCTGGTGTTTTGTACACTGTGTAAAAATGGTACTAGGTTGTAATTCAAGATCAAAGATCAAAAAACGCAGGTTAGATAACTTTACCATTTGGGGAATCGGGGGGGGGGGGTGACTTTTATATTACACTTTCAATATTAAATTCTTAATATTACATTATAAATTATTACTAAATTAAATGCATATATTTGAACACTGTTTAGGCGTTGTAACTTTTGAAAAAAAACTATTTCAGTATTAATATGTATCTATGAAACTCAATGTCCATTACTCTAACGAATGAGCTACGTGGACTCTGCATTGCCTGTTACGTATGACTGTTACGCTTTTACAGCCTGAATCTTAAATCTTAACATTTTTTTTCTCGAAATTTCACGTGAATATTCCTATAAAAAGTCACTGGACTCTTCATTTTCACATAGCGAGGGTTTCCATTTAACTAGCCGCTGACCGCTAGGTAGTGCGGCCGCGACCATGGCGACCAATTTTCTCGGCCGCAAGCGAGAGATCGCTTACGTAATGGCATACAGCTTTCAGAACTTCACAAAAGTGACTCATAGTCCCCACGTAAAAGCTTTAAGAAAAGCATGGTATACTATTATGAAATTTTTCTAATGAATTAAAGCATCCCGAATACAATACACTTTCTGCGGTGAATTTATGTCAGTTGTGCGTTTTTATCCAATCAATTCGGGAAAGATGTCATCAGACGCAGAATTGCAAGCACAACTTTAATAGCATGTTCTAAAATCGATCTAAGATCGTTTTAACAAAATGGCGGACAGTTGCAGGCCTTGTTGATTTTATAATATAGAGGGTAGACATGTATAAATGGATATCGTTTGTTATTTACAAAATAAGCAGGAAAGCGCCTACGTTTAACAAATGTATTTCAGCGTTGAAAATTATTTGCCGTGTTGATTTCTCTTTGTTTCACCGTTTTATTTCAACACGATTGAAAAATTTTTAATAAATGTAGAAATGACGAAATCAGTAACATGTAAATTTAGTCAGTAGTAAATCGATGACAAAATTTTTCACAGTTCTAACATTCAGAAGTAATTCATTTGCTATCGGCGATACAGACTAAACGGAAAACAAGAAATATACATGCACCAGAAATATTTAATGGCTACCTACATCTCGTGTACTGCGTAAATTTTAATTGCCGGTACAGGTGATACGTGCCGTATGATCTCAGGACTTTTTTTCACTAAGTCCGATCCGCTCCATATTTAGCAAACATTAAGAATGGGGTCCGAGGTACATTTACGCGAATTTTCATTAGGATTGTGTGAAAGGCTCGGGAGTTAGAATTTTTTTCTACAGTACATGTCAAGCACGCCAATTGAAACTCAAATGCCAAAAAATTCATAACCCCGTTAAAAGTAAACGAATTGGTCTGGTGTTTTGTACACTGTGTAAAAAGGGTAATAGGTTGTAATTCAAGATCAAAGATCAAAAAACGCAGGTTAGATAACTTTACGATTTGGAGAATCGGGGGGGGGGGTGACTTTTATATTACACTTTCAATATTAAATTCTTAATATTACATTATAAATTATTACTAAATTAAATGCATATATTTTAACGCTGTTTAGGCGTTGTAACTTTTGAAAAAAACTATTTCAGTATTAATATGTATCTATGAAACTCAATGTCCATTACTCTAACGAATGAGCTACGTGGACTCTGCATTGCCTGTTACGTATGACCGTTACGCTTTTACAGCCTGAATCTTAAATCTTAACAATTTTTTTTCTCGAAATTTCACGTGAATATTCCTATAAAAAGTCACTGGACTCTTCATTTAATTTCATATAGCGTTGGTTTTCATTTAACTAGCCGCTGACCGCTAGGCAGTGCGGCCGCGACCATGGCGACCAATTTTCTCGGCCGCAAGCGGGAGATCGCTTACGTAATGGCATACAGCTTGCAGAACTTCACAAAAGTGACTCATAGTCCCCACGTAAAAACTTTAAGAAAAGCATGGTATACTATTATGAAATTTTTCTAATGAATTAAGGGGGAACAGGACGTTGCAGTGTAAAATTATTTGTCAATACAATTTTTGCTTTTCTTAGCATATTTAGATTTAGATGTCCACTGCAACATGCATTATTTTCATGACCACTTTCTTACCTTGCAAGGGAGATATTTTGATAGGAATTATCCCCCTTGTCTGTCATTATAAATTTTTTTAACAACTTCAATTTTCTGCAATAATTATTTTATTTGATGGAATTTATTTGCAAATTATATTGATTAATTTTAAGAATGGAAACAAATTTCAAAATCAATTACAACATTGGCCTTTTTACAAAGCAATATCATAATTTTATCAAAATATTGCTCAAATCAGCGCTTCAAATTTTGAAGTTTTTGATTCTAAATTTGAACAAAATGGGATGGCACAAAAAAACATGTCAATGAATTTTTGAACAAAATTTCATATATGAACCTTAGCACGCGCTTTATTACTTATAACATTTTCATGGCCACTTTCTTGCCATACAAGAGAGATACTACAATAGGAATCACCCATACTCCTTATTCTGGAATTATGACCTTTTGTGACAATTTCTGTTTTAAACTATCAAAAAAGTAATGCATTATTTAGATTTATCAATTAACATGAACGGATCATTATCAGAATATATACCTGATTATATTAACCGCTTATGATTTTATACATTTATATTTCTAAAATTTCAAATTTTAAATTCCCCCATCTCATGTTGTGAAAATGACTACTTCAGAGCCGTTGAGTACGGGAAAAAGATCTATCAAATCCTGTATGACGTCATAATGAATAAATGACATCATAGCATCATACAATCAAATCAATTATGACGTCATAATAGAGTTAGCACATCAAAGTATCATTGCAATGAAAGTCACGTGATACGTGTCCTGTCTCCCCTTAAAGCATCCCGAATACAATAATACACTTTCTGCGGTGAATTTATGTCAGTTGTGCGTTTTTATCCAATCAATTCGGGAAAGATGTCATCAGACGCAGAATTGCAAGCACAACGTACTTTCATAGCATGTTCTAAAATCGATCGAAGGTCATTTTAACAAAATGGCGGACAGTTGCAGGCCTTGTTGATTTTATAATATAGAGGGTAGACATGTATAAATGGATATCGTTTGTTATTTACAAAATTAGCAGGAAAGCGCCTACGTTTAACAAATGTATTTCAGCGTTGAACATTATTTGCCGTGTTGATTTCTCTTTGTTTCACCGTTTTATTTCAACACGATTGACAAATTTTTAATAAATGTAGAAATGACGAAATCAGTAACATGTAAATTTAGTCAGTAGTAAATCGATGACAGAATTTTTTCACAGTTCTAACATTCAGAAGTAATTAATTTGCTTTCGGCGATACAGACTAAACGGAAAACAAGAAATATACATGCACCAGAAATATTTAACGGCTGCCTACATCCCGTGTACTGCGTAAATTTTAATTCCCGGTACAAGTGATACGTGCCGTATGATCTCAGGACTTTTTTTCACTAAGTCCGATCCGCTCCATATTTAGCAAACATTAAGAATGGGGTCCGAGGTACATTTACGCAAATTTTCATTAGGATTGTGTGAAAGGCTCGGGAGTTAGAATTTTTTTCTACAGTACAAGTCAAGCACGCCAAATGAAACTCAAATGCCAAACAATTTATAACTCTGTTAAAAATAAACGAATTGGTCTGGTGTTTTGTACAGTGTTTAAAAAGGGTACTAGGTTGTAATTCAAGGTCTAAGATCAAAGAAACGCAGACGCCAGGTAAGATAACTTTACGATTTTGGAAATCGGATTGGGGAATTTTATATTAATTTTTTTATAGTAAATTCTAAATATTACATTATAAATTATTACAAAATCAAATGCATATATTAGATTACTGTATAAGCATTGTAACTTGTTTTTTAAAACTATATCAGTATTGATATGTATCTATGGTACTCAATGTCCATTACTCTAACGAATGAGCTACGCGGACTCTGTATTGCCTGTTACGTATGGCCGTTACGCTTGTACAGCCTGAATCTTAACAAGTTCACGTGAATATTCCTATAAAAAGTCACTGGACTCTTCAATTTCACACAGCGAGGGTTTTCATTTAATTATTGCGCTATCGTGCAAGCACCTACCACACGTATTGTAACACTGGCTTTTAATTTTGAACTAAATTTTCTTTGAACGTTTTAATTAAGAGTATTTACACTATTTTTGTTAACCGATTTTTTTCTATTAAATTCCGTATTGTATTTAATATTTTGAATATACAATCTGACAACGATTTTATTCAATGCTAAATAAATTAAAATTACATCTGTCGTGTAAGATAAAGGTATGTTCTATCAAATCAACATATGTTAACAAAATAAATACTGTAGACTAAGTTATTATCAAGAATAAATTGTGAACATACAAAGGATCAATGAACATGTGCGATAAAGTAAAAGCACATGAAGCAAGTGTTATTAGACTTTCACGAATCGCATGCATGCCCATTCGTCCGGGATATTCACGGCCATATGCGGGGGATGAATTACACAGCAAATATGTAGGTTTAGTATTATAGAGAAAAAATATGCAGTATGCAGAGATTGATTCCGTTTGAATGTATATTCACCATCAGTTTACGATAACTCAACCGTTCTTTACCCATAATCCAAAGCTTATGCATGCATTTTAATACATCGTGAGTGCGCTGTCTTCTAGCTGTATAATTAGTCTTAATGTATCCCACATTCCCAAATCATTTGTAAATCTTACACATTTCAAATTTTACGAATCCGCTCCATCGACTAAAATAAATGTGAAAATAAAGTTCAGGTTCGGACGGGATCGTAAAACTGTCTGATTTCTCAAGTTCTTCAGTAATAGACACAAGAAAATGAACAAGAATTAAGATTGGTCTTCACAATTACAAAGTTATTGATTAATTAATGCTAATCGAATTAAAAAATGAATTCCAATATAAAACATGAGGTAGGTTCAACGGTTATAATATTAAAGTTTTTTTTTCGATCATGATTTATCAGTATTAAAGCAGAAAATAGCGAGTCAATAATTTTATACATGGTAGTAAAAATATGAGCTGTAATTATAATGTTAAACATTTTTTGCAATAAATTATCACTAAATTCTCATGTTTGGAAAAATATTCTGAATTCTTGTGTCACCGTAGGTCCTGGCACGATAACAGTTCCTCACTTTTTTGAAGCATACTGCGTGCGTCTAAAAGATTTTTGTATTTAAAAAAAAAACATGCAAGAACATAATGTACAAAATTGTTTATCGACTAGTTTTTGTTTGTAATGTATATTTAGAAATCAGGTCAATGTATAATTAGGTTGGAGTTAACCGGTAATAGGAATCACGTTTTCCGTTTATCTCTTTGGTACTATTCCATGACCATTTTGTTTTTCTGGCTCTTTGTTTAAATTAACTTGAAATAAGAAGTTTTATTTTTTAGAAAAGGATGAGAGTTTGATTTCATTCTCAGGAATCAACATCCAGATAGTGACTTTTTGCATATTTAAATTCACTCATGTTCATTACAAGGAATTACAACCACTCATCAAGAATTTGACTCTTTAACACCTTTTAAACACATGTAACAGTATTAAAAACAAAATCGACATCATAAGGAAAGAATTAAAAGCAAAATTTAAAAATTAACATAGCAATTTTCAATACAAAATAGAAGAAAACGTCTGTTTAAAACGTCGTTTTTAACAAAAACACAGCCGATAGGAACATGAAATGGTGTTTAAATTAAGCTGTACATTTAGTTAACTTCTTTGTTTTTATTTACATCCACCAAGTATGATTCCCTCTATTTCTGAAGAAAATTAAATGTAATTCATAGCTCTGTAGAAACTGACAGGACTGAAATCTACATGCTCCGTTTATCGATTGGTCAAAACATTAATCGACCTAGCTATGAAAAATCCTCGACTGCACGAAAGAATTATGATAATGTCAGACTCAACCTCCCATTCAAGACGACTTAGCTTTTCCGTTTATTTAACGTATTGATGTACATTAACAATGTTTTAGTTAATTTTACTTACTCTTTACGACCAATCTATTAATCTGTTAAAAGAAGGATGTAAAAGTAAACAATAAAATACTTTCATTGATGATTCATGAGGGTTATGACGGGAGCGATCATCGCAGAAAAAAATTACATAGGGCGTGTTAAGTTAATTTTTATTTATTTAGTGTTTGCAATGTTTGCAATGTTGCCACCTTCATATCGTGCATGAATCACCAGAGAAAGCATTTAATTGTTTGATTCGCGCTTATCATACGCACCCATTTTTGCCCCTCTAATTCGTAATCATAGCTCTATAGAAACTGACAGAGCTGAAATCCTCACGATCCAGTTCTCAACATTTAATCGATCGTTCGAAAAATAATCATGAGCAGAGATACAAAATACATGCGGAAAAAATGAGATTTAGCGAACTTTTAACAAATTCCCATAGGGCCTTCTAACAAAATTGATAACATTCAAGACTACATAGGAAATCGGGGCCGCTAATATTTTTTTTTATCTGAAAACAATAAAAACTTCTTGCAAGAAATTTTATCAAAATATATTGGGTAGAAATAATTAGAATCAGTCTCGTTAAGAATAAAAACAAGGAATTGTGTTTTATAAAGGCATATCAGATTCATTTTGTACATGTAAATGCAGCGTTTTACTTAACAACAAGATTGTGTGAGGAAACACAAGCGCATGTTATCTAAACTTAGAAGAAATTAAACAATACAAATATTTACCGGATCGGTGAGATGTGTGCAGAATTGCAGACTTTAATCTGTCTTATTTTTAAATAGATTGTTTACTGTGTTCTTTTCAGCTTGTTCAACCACAAATGTTTCTAGTTACTGCATTTTAGTAATCTATCAAAAAACTAGGAAAAAAAGTTTATAGTACATTTACATGCAGCATATTTTAAAAAGTCGTACATCGTTAAAACAATACCGGCAACGGTACTTGCTGAATAAAGACGTGTATTTGTTAGGTTCATTTTTTTTTGCTTTCTTAATTCACGCACTATTAAACGCGAGGAATTAGTACCCGCTAAAATTGCGAGAAGCGCACGTCGCGAATTTTAAAATCTCGCTTTTATTTTTGGAGATATGTAACCTTCATAAAACTATGATAAATTTCGGCATTCGCGATGTTCTCGCGATTTGATGGAAAACTGCTTAATCGCGGAATCAGGTACTCGCGTAAAAAAAGGAATCAAAAGTATGAGGACTGAATAATGATTTCTTATATTTAAAATAAGATTATTTTTTTTATTTGTTATGTAAATATGTTAATATCAATGAGCTGTAAAAAAAAAAAAAAAGGTGACGCAGACACCTAAAATAAATAGCAAAATATTTCTATAAAACTTCTCCAAATCATAGCCAGTTTGGAGCATTAAACTAATAACGGGAAAAACAGAAGTACATATAGTAAATCAAATTTGTGTGCAAATAAAGTATCATAAGAGATTATTGAAAATAATGTGAAAATTAAATTTAAAAAGGTATAAAAACTATACGCGATGAAAATTATGCGTCATAAATTTTACGATTTTCAGACGACGTTATGACGTAACGTCATATGTTTGTGACGTTATTTCTCTGTTTTGTCAAAAATGCCATAAGCACCCTTTTCTCATGGGCGCAATCATATATATTTTATGTATTAACTAATCGAGTTTGCCTGCATATGCAAAGTCCATTCGATTTGAAAATTTCCCTAATCTACTAAGTAGTATTTTTAACCATGTGTCCTCTACTCGATCTTCAACTGTCCGAATCCAATCAAAACTTTTACTCACCGAATGTAAATAAATTTTTTTAAAACTCACATACTCTTTCATAATCAATAACAAAAAATAATTAGTATGCTTTTTAATGAATCGGACTACAATTCAGAAGAGGTTAAACAAATAGTGTGACCATTATTCTTTTACGGCCTGAATGTAAATAAAACTTCAACTTGTTTAAAAATTCATAGGTATATTAAGAAATAATCACTGATTCTTTCAATTCCTTCCGTGTTAGCGGGCAACTGTTAGTTTTATCCTGCCCGCACCTACCGCAAGCATGTAACATTGTATAAGTTAAGCTGCCTTATCTCGAACGCTTTTTAAATATATTTCAACTCACTTTACTTACTACACCCTGCTTAATTCTCTCTCTCTCTCTCTCTCTCTCTCTCTCTCTCTCTCTCTCTCACATAGCTCATAAAAAATTCTAATATTTTGTTAGCCAAATGAATTATCACAGATTACAGATACTTAAGATGTGTGTGTTGAAATAATTATCTTGTGAATATCGCCTATATTTTGTTTTGTTGAAATGGGTAGTGAAACGCATTAAATTCTCAGCAGCAAAATGTCAGAAATAGACACAGGTGAAATTCAATGTATTTACATTTCAACTCGTACGACTGTAAAACGTTGGATTATTTTCATTGATGACATATTTTTTTATATTTTACGCACTATAATTTAAATCAATGGTTTGATGCATTTTTAACCAATATAATTGAAATGAAAACAATTTTACAAAGAATCAATGAACATTCAAATGTGTGATAACGTACGTAGAAACACGAGAAGCCTGTGTCCTAGACTACAGCGAATCGGTTGTCCACTAGCGCGACATCTCCTCGGCCCTGTGCAAATGATGTGTAATGTAAATGTACACTCAACGTGGTGGGTTTAAAATGTTTGCAGTTTCATAACTGAATTTCATTTTCCAACAATAAAACTATTTTATGACATATACAAGATCACAAAAAACATCATTTTTTTTTTTAAGATTACGAGACTAAAAATCCATTACTTCGTAAGTAAAGGTATAATCTTTTTTCATTACTCTTTAACATCGTTAAAATCGGATTTCTTTGTGTTTGCAGCTACATAAAAACCCATGTGTGCATTACAGCAAGACGCAAATCTTGTGTATTAGATAACGGCAGAGCGCTCGCTAGTCCAGCCGCGACCTATTTCCTCGGCCGCGGGCAAGGGATCGGATACGTAATTGTTCACATACACAGCCCGGAATCCAGCTAGATTTAAATGCGACTCAAATGCATTGCATAGAAGCAGTTCTTTTATCCATTATGTGTTTCACTAGAAAAGAATTAAACTGTTTAAACACTTTCCGTATGTAAACTGGTACACTGTCTATGGTAGTAGGTAAAGGTATAATTTTTTTTTAATTTACTATTAATATCGTTAAAATCGGAATTATTTGTGTTTGCAGCTACATACAAAAAACCATGTGTGCATTACAGCAAGACGCAAATCTTGTGTATTAGATAACGGCAGACCGCTCGCTAATCCAGCCGCGACCTATTTCCTCGGTCGCGGGCAAGGGATCGGATACGTAATTGTTCACATACACAGCTCAGAATCCAGCTAGATTTTAAATGCGACTCAAATGCATTGCATAGAAGTAGTTCTTTTATCCATAATTAAAAACATTTGCAATAAGGTTTCATATAAATCGGCCGAGCAGTTTTTGAGAAATCGCGTACACAAAATATGTAAGAAAAAAAAAAAGAATAGGGAAAAAGAAACCGAACGAAAACAATAAGGTCTTCCGTTGGAAACGGAAGACCTTAATAAACCTGCAAAAGAAACAATAGAATAATAGAAGGGTCTTCCGCTGAAGACGGAAGACCCTAACTAGACGCTCGTTGCGAGCAACAAGAGGTCTTCCGTTTGAATACACCTTAAAAAGACTATAGAGAAAGTTGTTCTTTTCTACCATTTCTTAACACTCTTTAACATAGAGCAAAACCAATACCGGATATCTAAAACGCTATGTAAAAGTCAAACCAATATTGTAAAATCCGTATTGTGACGTATTTCGATCCTCGGTCACTTCGCCGACATCAAAGACATTCCGCCGCAACAACAGTGAATCAGGTTCCAACGATGCAAGTGCATTACAAATAGATAAAATAGCTAACCGGGGGTCGAAAAACAAATATCTTTTCATATTTATATATGTTATAACATTTAAAATTATTCTTATGTTGAGAATAATTTTTTCAATAGTATGGAGAGAGAGAGAGTGAGAAAGAGAGAGAGAGAGAGAGAGCTCTTAGCTAGGCTTAGCAATTTTTTTTGCTTATTTAAATACAACTTTATATTTGGTATCGACATCTTTCTGTGTTGACCCTTGAATCCAATATAGGTTAGAAAACTGCGCACAAGCAAGGCTACAACTGCAGAAAAGTTTCAACGAATTGTTAGATCCGTGTTTACTCTGATGGTGTTTTGTATTTTTTTTTTTTTTTTTGGAAATCTTGAGTTTGAACACAGTTCGTTATCACCGCATGTCATCGTAGAGGCGGAGATCAGACAGACATTCACTGCTCATGACTTGACTGAGAGAGAGAGATAGAGGGATAGAAAGAGAAATGTACAATTCATACATGTATATAATCATCTGTTAAAAAAACATTTGTCAATAAACGTATGTATATATGCATGTCTGTATCCATGTATGTGGAGAAACATAAAACAATCCTCAGTTTAAAGTCATGTATAATAATTGAAACATAAGCATTTTGTTAGGAGAACAGTTATTTCCTACCCGCAGTCGCTAATTGTTGTGTGCACACAGTCATCTAGTCATCGAGATAGCGGCATTTCTTTGATGCAAGCAAAGCGACCCGGCGAGCTCTAATGCGGTCGTATTACATGGGTGCTTCGGCGGCATGACTTTGATGTCGGCGATGCTACGAGCGTCTGAATTTAGATAGCTGCTGATAAAAAAAAGACTGTCACAAAGCAGGAAATTAACGGTATTTCTAACCAGGCTCTATATTTGTGCTGTATAAAAACCCCGATATTATTTTGATTTATGATAAAATTTAAACGGAAAACATTTTAAACCATCATTTTCAAGATAAAATCGTATAACAAACCACAATTAAGAAAGAAAAAACGTTTAACACTCGGGGACTAAACCCGGGTCGCCTGGGCACAAGTCCACCAATCTAACGACTGAGCTACGCGGACTCTCGCTTCAAGACTTTGAAGCCTAAAATCTCGAGAATGCGTGGATCGATTTTAAAACGGATTTCTTATTCTGAAGTTTTGAACGCGTATCTATCGATTTCAAACATTAAAAAATTTCAAAACAAAAAAATTGAAAAATGACTGATTTTTGTTTCCTTCCGGTGACGACCGGAAGTAACGGCGGACATTCGGATATGCAAAGGGCACTGCGGCTGAAGACTCTCTGCTATCCCTGAAAATTTGAAAGTTCTATCTTAAATAATTTTGGAGAAAAATCGTGAACAAGCAGAACCATTAAATTTTTAATAGCTCGGGACCGGAAATGACGACCAAAAAAATATCGTGTAAATTATTACAAATTTAACCATAAATAAGATCTAAAAGTTTCATTAAAATCGGCTAGAGCATTTTTGAGAAAACGTGACAGAAAAAAAAATAATAGCTAGACGCTCGTTGCGAGCAACAAGAGGTCTTCCGTTTGATTGCACCATAAAGTAGACTATAGGGATAGTTGTTCTTTTCTATCATTTCTTAACACTTCATCAAATTCCATTTAAAACCCTCTATATGAATTTCAATAAACATATAATTATACTTAAATTATACTTAAAAAGTCGCTATTATTGTGATTTTTGATAAAATAAAATTGGAAATAAGTAAAATATATCATTTCAAATATAAAATCATTATTCTTAACACAACTAAGGAAGAAAAAACATTCGGCAGTCGGGGAACGAACCCGGGTCGCCTGGGCAAAAGTCCACCACTCTAACGACTGAGCTACGCGGACTCTCGCTTCAGAACTTTGGAGCCCGAAATCTCGGGAATGCATGGATAGCATTTAAAACGGATTTCATATTCTGAAGTTTTGAAAGGGTCTTTATCGAGTAAAAACATAAAAAAAATTCAAATAAAAAAAATTGAAAAATAAATAATTTTTGTTTCCTTCCGGTGACGACCGGAAGTGACGGCGGACGTTCGGATATGCGAAGAGCACTGCGGCTGGAGACTCACTACCATTCCTGAAAATTTGAAAGTTCCATCTTCTATAATTTTTTAGAAAAATAAGCCACAAGCATAACATAAAATCCTTAATATCTCGGGACCGGAAGTGACGATCAAAAAAATGATCGACAATTTTTTTACAAATTTTGTCTAAAGTAAGATCTGAAAGTTTCATAAAAATCGGCCAAAGCGTTTTTGAGAAAACGTTACAGAAAAAAAAATAATAATAATAGAGGAAAAGAAACAAAGCAATAACAATAAGGTCTTCCGTTGGAAACGGAAGACCTTAATAATTGAGGAAAAGAAACAAAGCAAAAACAATAAGATAGATACGACCTCGTTACGAGTAACGAGTAGGTCTTCCGTCCAATTTTTATTAATTATTTTAAATGATACCATGAAATATCGATACAATTTCAAAATAACCCCCCCCCCCAAAAAAAAAAATCTTTAAGTTAATGAATAAAAATTCCTAATTACGTCAGACATGGTCCTGACGATGACTTTTTTAAACAGATATTGTAGCGATCAACAACTTCGATTCTATAATGCGTAACAAAATATTTATCGTTTTTAAGTTATTTGTAATATATTTTACGAGTCTCTTGGTCCCTTATTAAAGGAGCTAACCTCTTTTTCTTGATTTTGTTGGATAGAACTTTTAATTCTCTAATACTTTTGTTTTATATGTCTTAACAAAATATCAAATGATAAAAAGATACAGATCAAAATGTATGAAAATTTTGATTCAAAATCTGTACCCCATTTTCGTGCCTAAGCGAGCTCCAAGGAATGGCTCCACTGGTGCAAAACAACTATATAGTACTCAACTTCAAACTATGGCCTACCTATCCTGAAAATTTCAAATTCATATCTCTAATAGTGTTTTGAGATCAGCTCTGCATAAAATAGGTCGTAAAAATTCAAAAACATATAAAATTTAGATAATGTCCCATAATCTGTGAAAAAATTGTCGAGATCGGTTGAGTAGTTTTCGAGAAACCGCGTGCACAAAATTTGAAAAAAAAAATAATAAACAGTACGAAAACAATAAGGTTTTCCGTTGGAAACGGAATACCTTAACTAGGTCTTCCTTCCGATTTGTTTAATATGATACGATGAAACATCGATACTCTCTGCCAAATCTGAGATCCTGTTTAAACTAGGTTTTTTGTCTCAGGACCGAAAACGGACTAACGGAAGTGATTAATGAAAATAAAAGCTCGTATTTCTTGTACATTTGTATAGTGTACATCACTGTTTATCCAGTCAATGTTTTTTGTCTCTAGACAGGAAACGGACAAACGGAAGTGCTCAGTGAAAATAAAGTTAGTATTTTTTTAACATTAGTCAACTGTACTTTATTGTTTATCAATTTTACTAAAATTGTCAAAGAAAAACAGTTAACTTTCAAACAACTTGATTTGTTTGAACCCTTTCGATGAGGACCGGAAGTAACGGTTGACAAAAGGAAAGTGGTTAAACGCATTTTCTATTAAATGTCTATCATCCATGTAAGTTTCTGTCTTGATCACCTGCACTTTGTCTTTCTGAGATCTCGCGGGTAAAACATTTGTTTATAAAGGCTATCTGAGATATTTGAGATATCTCACCAGAAGTAGAATTTTTTGTTTATTTAACATCGGATAGATAACATATGTAAGGATTTATACTTATATTTTAATTCTATGTGAAATAGATTAAATGTGTAAAACAATAATTTTTGAAGTGCTTCCGGTGACGACCGGAAGTTATGACGAACAAAACAAAATAGTTTAAAGGCGTCTAGAGCTATAGTTCTATAATTCTGTAAAGTCTGAATGCTCAAGTCCTAATCATTTTTTGAGGTCTTGATATCACAAGCTTTTTGTCGCGGGACAGGAAACGGACGATAAAAAATGAATTTTGAAAAAATGATAAAAAAAATGCCCCGAGATATTGTTATTCTCTATTATTTTTGAAAATGACTATCAAATCTATTGAGCCATCTCTGAGGAATCTTGCGGACAAGAAAAGGGAAAAAAATTCAAAATTGCTACCTAATTTTCGTGCCCAGGCGTGCTCCAATAAATTGCGCCACTGGCGTAAAACAACATAATAGTGCACAACTTCAAACTATAGTCTACATATCCTGAAAATTTCGTAGTCATATCTTTGATGGTTTCTGAGATCAGTTCTGCACAAAATAGGTCGTAAAAAATAACAAAATCAACCGTAAATCGGTACCGGAAGTGACGACGTCAAACATTTAAAATAACATATAAACTTCAAATGATCACCCATCATCTGTGAAAAAAATGGTTGGAATCGGTCCAATTGTTTCTGAAAATTCGCGTGCGCAAAATTTGGAGAAAAAAAATAAGAAGAAACAGTACGAAAACTGTAAGGTCTTCCGTTGGGATATTTTGGGATATTTAAGGGCCAGCCCCTTTTTCTTGAAATCAAATGAAAGGTCCTTTAATTCTAAACACATTTTGTTCAACAAGTGTTTAGAAATTGTGTACCGTTCTTGAGATATATGGGAAAAAATATGTTATGGGGCGATCATTTATCTCCTTATAGGGGCCGTTTAACGAAATTTTGAAGATTGCATATTGTTAAGTACATCATTTTGAGCAACTTTCCTCCTATACTGCATTTCAAAATATTTTTCCTTTCTGAGATATGGGTGATCAAAGTTTTTGACTTTCGACCCCTAAAAACCCCCAATTACGTAACACATTTGTGACGGGGGTTCTCCCTGTCACCGGCACTGATTGATAACTATTGTTTATATTTACAAGTTTATTTACATATTTACAACGAACACGAATTACACAATTTATATGAAACACAGGTAATATCAAATGCGTCCTCACTCTATCACATCCAAACTCATTCTCTCCCTGTCTCCCACGTGTTCCCTGGGTATGGCCATACCAATTATCTCTCACTCCTCAGACTCTCCCATAACTCAATCAACTACTCACTTTCATCAACAAATGACAACTACAGATATTAACTTAGAAATAATAGACTCATGTTCTCTCTCTCTCACTTTCCTAACTAGCTGAAATGATACTCTTGGGAAGCATGGCTACAACGCCTGCGTCGCGCACCTGCACCCTTAAATCTTTCATATCTTTCATACCACATCTTTCACTCAACATTTATTCATGATAATTAATTCCAGGGGATGGCCCTGTAACACACCTCCCCTGCTAAGTGTGGCGTCCCGACACACTATGATTATTAACCTACAGACTTAATTATAACGAAATAAAATACTAGTAATTGCATTACACTTACATACATAGTACAAGCATTAAAACAATGTTATTTATGTACACTTTACAATTTTTTTTTCTTTTTGTTTTGTTTTTGTAAATCTTTAACTTTTTTTTCCATTTTTTTTTTAAAAATCAGTTTTCTCCTGCTATACATACATATGTTTGTTTCTTAGATTTAATAAAGTCTTCTATAATTTGAAAATTTCCAATTTCTTTTTCATTGACCCACTGGGTTTTGCCGGTTTTAAACTTAACCAAATAAAATTTCTCTAGTCGCCTGGAGTCATTTCTTTGTCTCATTAGGTCCAGAATTTTTACCATTTCTTGATCTTCACCGGTTTCCCCCTGCGTCGGATCAGGTTCATAATCGTGATCATCTGGGCGGTCGTGCGGATTGACGTAACTTTTCATTCTGTTTACATGTGACGTTAACGTCTTTGATTTGTGATCTGGGTCTTTTAGTTTGTAAGTCACATTGGACAATCTCGCTAGAACTTCGTATGGTCCGTGCCAGTGGTGTGTTAGTTTTACGGACAGTCCTGGTTTGGTTACAGGAGCCATACTTTGTCTCCTTCAGTGTAATGTTTTTCTTTAGATGCACAGTCATAATGCTCTTTCTGCTTTTGTTGGCTCTTTTGTAAGTTTTCTTTCACTAATGTATAGGCCTCTTGAAGACGGACTTTGGCTTCTTCCTTATAGTCGTCTGCTACGGCATAGGAGAATGTCGGGGGGCAAAGCGCAGCCTCAATAGGTAAAACAGCATCTCGTATGTGCATAAGGTAGAATGGTGATTCCTTTGTAAACTCGTGAATGGCGGTCCTATATGCAAACAGAATGTATGGTATGAACGTGTCCCAGTCACGTTGATGTCCTGACACATACATTGACAACATCGTTGTGAGGGTGCCGTTAAAGCGTTCAACTAAGCCGTTGGTTTCTGGGTGGTAAGCAGTAGTAAATGTTTTCTTGGTGTTTGTCAACTTGCAGATTTCCTTCATCAAATTTGATCTAAAGTTTTTATTATTATCTGATAGTAGTTCACGAGGTGCCCCGTGACGACACACTATTTCCTCCACAAAAAGTCGCGCAGTAGTTTCTGTGTCTGCATTGTTTACTGCGAAGACCTCGGGCCATTAACGGTTGGTAGCGGGTTCAGTGGAAACTTTGGTCTGTTCTTTGGTGACTTCTTGGTCGCGCAATCTTCACATGATTTACACCAGAATTTTATGTCCGAGTACATTCCTTTCCAATAAAATCTTTCTTGAACTTTATCATATGTTTTCTGGAATGAGAGGTGACCTGCTGTTAGGTCGTCATGACAAGCGTACATCACTTCATCAATGAGGCTCCTTGGCACAGCAATTTGCCGTCTAATTGCTTGGCGTCGTCTGTGTGATCCGGGCTGCCAAAGGTGGTACAGCAGGCCATCATGTCCGAGTTCATAATCACCAGATAATATAACTGTTTCAAGAGCTCTCGAAGACAGTTCAGGTAATTCCCCTAGCTCTAAGTAGTTGATGATAGCTGCAAGAGAAGGGTCGTTTTTCTGACGGTCGCGAATGTCCTGATACGACCTCTTTGGTATGATATCTGTTTCAGCTTTAGCACAGGTGGCCGCCACTAAAGATTCTGCAGGAATTCGAGATAAAGCGTCTGCGTTTTGATGAACTTTTCCTGGACGGTGTTTAATGGTTATATCATACTCTTGAAGAGTTAATGACCAACGTGCGAGACGACCAGCTGGATTCTTGATGTCCATAAGCCACCGTAATGGATTATGGTCAGTAATCACAGTGAATTTTCGGCCAAATAGATAGTGTCTGAAGTATTTCACACCCCACACAATAGCAAGCGCCTCCTTTTCGATCACTGCATAATTCTGCTCATTTGGTTTTAAGCTCTTACTTGTGTAGGCTATTGTCCGCTCGCCATCGGGTCCATCTTGCGCTAACACTGCACCAATACCGGTGTCGCATGCATCAGTGTACAGAACAAACGGAAGCGAGAAATCTGGGTATCTTAATATAGGATAGCTGGTCAAGGCCTCTTTGAATGTTTCGAATGCACTCTCACAGTTACTATTCCATATAAATTCAACTCCTTTCCTTAAAAGTTTGTGTAAGGGAGCAGCCTTGCTAGCAAAGTCTTTTACAAACTTCCGGTAGTAAGAAATAAGTCCAAGGAAGCTTCTGAGTTCACTAACATTTGAAGGCTCCGGAAAGTTGTGAATTGACTTTACCTTGTCCGTGTCCGGCGATATTCCTGTTGCTGAGATCTTATGTCCAAGGAACGTAACTTCGGTTTTCCCGAATGAGCATTTCTGGGCTTTTAGCTTTAACCCCGAATCCTCGAATCTCTTCAGCACTTCCTCGAGTCTTTTGACGTGGTCAGTGATGGTTTCAGAGAAAACGATTACATCGTCTATGTACACAAGACACGTGTTCCACAGTAATCCTGAGAGCACAGAGTCCATAAGTCTCTGGAAGGTAGGAGCACTGTTACACAGTCCGAATGGCATATAATTATATTCGTAATGCCCTCCAAAAAAGGAAAACGCAGTCTTTTCTTTGTTACTCTCCTTGATTGGAACTTGGTGATATCCTTGACATAAATCTAAGACACTGAAGTATTTAGAATTATTAAGTGCATCCAGCATATCGTCTATCCTTGGAAGAGGGTACACATCCTTTTTGGTGACCTCATTTAGTTTACGAAAGTCGATGCACATGCGGACCTTGCCGTCTTTCTTCGGGACTAGGACGATTGGAGCTGAATACGGGCTCTTGGACGGTCGCACAATTCCGTTAGCACACATTGTTTCTATCTGAGACTCCAGTAATTTTCCCTGGCTGTGGGGAATTCTGTACGGCCGCAAGTGGATGGGTTTGCTGTCCCCCGTATCTATCGAATGTTCAACTAAATTAGTCCTACCTAATTCGTTGTCATTAAATGCAAACACTTTTCGGAACTTTTCTAACACCTTAATAATTGACTCACGCTCCGTATTGTTTAAATTTTCTGTCACATAGAGATCGTTAACTGTAACATCGTTCTCAGCAGACTTCACACACTCACCAATCTCAATCCCGTTCAAACTTCCACCCTGACATACACCTTCCAAACTCTCGCTCACTAGATTTGCATCAGGACTGAATGAGACACACTCACCATTTATATACAAAGAATCATTTGCAACATCAATGTAACATGCACTTTTTTTTAGAATATATAGTCCTAAAATACAGTTATATGGGAAATTCCTAGCAACAAATGCATTGTAAGCAATGTCAGTCTTTTCACCAATTCTTATTCGAAAGTCGCATTTTCCGATTATGTCGACTCGGTTGCCCGTAGCCGATGTAATATTCACTCCTCCAGCCGGCGCCATAATACCCTGGTCTGCGAATTCTTCACTCACAATTGTGACACTAGATCCTGTGTCGATCAACATCGAAGCACTTTTATCATTCACATATCCTAAAATTTTGGCGGTACAAAATTTAGGATTCAACTGACATGACACAATATTTTCACATACATATTTCACAATTTCAACACTATTTTCACTATTCCCGGAGGAATCGAATTCTTTCACTTCTCGCGACCGGCTCTCTTTCGGAGGATGTTTAAATTCCGCTGATCCTTTACCTCCACACAAAGGGGCGGACTTTAGTTTCCCGAATTGGTGGTTCTTTGCTCCTTGCATCGAATGGCAATATGTCCTACCCTCTGGCAGTTGTTGCAGATCGGCCTCCCATCTGTCGTCCTAAGGTTCCGGTCAGATCTGGACTGTAGTCCACGGCCTCTTCCTCGCCAGGATCCTCGAAAGTTCCGTCCCCGGGTATTTGAGGCATATTGTCGCTGGGAAGCAATGCGCCCTATCTCGGTAGCCATCACTGATACTTGGGCTGAGAGGTCTGCGATGGATTTCTCCAGCTCCTCTGTTTTCTTAGGCTCGCATGACATGGCTGCCATTCTTATCCTCGAGTTGTCCACAAGAGAGTTGTTACATTCCTGTCTTTTTGCATGACGAAAAGCTTTCTCGAAAGTCTTTGGGTTTGAAAGTAAAACAAACCTTTTAATTTCGGGCCTTAACCCTTGAATGAAATGTTCTTTGGTAAGGGTTTCCTTTTGTCGTCTTGGCATGTCCATGTACGCACGTGTGACAAGCTTAGTAATATTTGCAGCGATCGTCAACGGTTTGGGTCTCTGCTTGTCTGCATCCAAAGAGGTTTGAATAGTACAATGACTGTAGCTCTTTTGGGATGAACCTTTCCCGGAGAGAGTAACAAACAGAGCGATAATCATCTTTTAAATCATCGTCTAACGATTCGTAGTAATCTGCAGCCTGGTCACGAAGGAACGCCGGTATTGTGACACACTTCCTGCCATCACTCCAGAAATTTGCTCTGGCGATGCGGTCAAAGTCTTTAATCCAAGAATCAACATCTTCGTCTAACTTTCCGTAAAAAGGAACGGGCCTGACTAGAGTCGATGACTTCGGTTCTGGTGTAACTTCGTTTACGATTATTTCTTCGACGGGCTCTTGTCTCTTTTTCCTCGGCATTTTGTTACTATATCATTTACGTGATCCCACCGCTGCCACCATAATATGTGACGGGGGTTCTCCCTGTCACCGGCACTGATTGATAACTATTGTTTATATTTACAAGTTTATTTACATATTTACAACGAACACGAATTACACAATTTATATGAAACACAGGTAATATCAAATGCGTCCTCACTCTATCACATCCAAACTCATTCTCTCCCTGTCTCCCACGTGTTCCCTGGGTATGGCCATACCAATTATCTCTCACTCCTCAGACCCTCCCATAACTCAATCAACTACTCACTTTCATCTCTCAGAACTCTATCATGCACAATAAACAAATGACAACTACAGATATTAACTTAGAAATAATAGACTCATGTTCACTCTCTCTCACTTTCCTAACTAGCTGAAATGATACTCTTGGGAAGCATGGCTACAACGCCTGCGTCGCGCACCTGCACCCTTATCAAATCTTTCATACCACATCTTTCACTCAACATTTATTCATGATAATTAATTCCAGGGGATGGCCCTGTAACACATAAAATTATTTCATTGCTTGGATAAATACCTTTAAGATAAACATATTTGCTTCTATAACCTTTCCCAAAATATCCCACAGTAAAGGGCTAAAGATAAAAGACTTAAGAGCCCTCTGGACCCCTAATTTTAGAGGCCAGCCCCTTTTTCTTGATATCAAATGAAAGCTCTTATAAAAATAAACTTTTTTTACATTACATGTTATAACAAAATATTTTATAGAAAAGAGATAAACAAAGAAAACCAGAAAAAATTACTACGTTTTTTTTAATCTCAATTTTTGGGTCCAGGCGAGCTTCGGTGCCTTTCACGCCAGATCAAAATGAGAATTAAATTACAAATCTACGATCTTTTGTCTAATATCCCTGAAAGTTTGAACTCAATATTTTTTCTCGTTTAGAAAAAGTTCCACGGACAAGCCACCCCTCTAAAAATCGCTAAAACGTCAATTTCTCAAAAACGGACATGACGTCATCAAAAACAACAAAAAACTATCAGGTTTAGATATCTATCTGTCAGATCTAAAAGTTACATGAATATCGGTCGAGCCGTTACTGAG
Source organism: Magallana ariakensis (assembly GCA_020458035.1). Taxonomy (NCBI): domain Eukaryota; kingdom Metazoa; phylum Mollusca; class Bivalvia; order Ostreida; family Ostreidae; genus Magallana; species Magallana ariakensis. The sequence continues at coordinate 32,606,197 of CM035811.1, read as the reverse complement.
AAATCGCGTGCACAAAATTTGTAAGAAAAAACTGATATAAAACTTAAAGAAATTGAGGACAATATCAGCACAACAACCATCAACAGTAAAACAAGCAAGTCTATTTTTTTCTGTATCCTCATTACGTAAACTTTAACCACATGTTGTTCAATAAATTTTCATGAATTCTTTACCTTTCCTGATATTATTGGAAAACATGCTATTAGAAGTCAACTTTTAATCTCAGTTTTAAGCTTACTGAACATGATTCTAATTGAAACATATTGTTGAGAACATGAGGGAGAGAGAATGAGAGAGAGAGAGAGAGAGATAGATCAAGAGAGAGATAGATAAAGAGAGAGAGAGATAGAGAGAGAGAGAGAGTGAAAGAGAGAGAGACAGAGAATATAAATCATTAATGATACATCACGGCACATCTTATTAAAACCGATTTGATATTTTTTTTCGATCGGGTTCGGTATTTTTATACTACTCATTAATGTATAAACTTTCAGAAAATTACACTTTTTTCAATGACACCAGTTTTTTTTTCATTTCATTAAAATAAAATAAAAAAATAAAATAATAAATAAAAATAAAAATAAATAACCCATAAATATATACATCGAAAAGTATTGCGGGGTTCCGCATGCGTATTTACTATAAACAAAACACATGCAGGGATCGCAAAGATTCTGCTCGACAGGTTTGTTGATGTAAGATCAGACCCAACCTAACACCAGAGTAAACCTTAACTAAACACTGGGTTTAGTTTTAAGGTTTTCTCTGGGTCTGCCTTTTGAATATTTGGGTTTACTCGGGGTGTGCTTTCGGTTTACTCAGGAATTGCTTTTGGGGTCATTTTTACGCACTGAAGTGTGAAGCAGACCTGTCTTTTATCTTACAATCTCACTGCCTGTTACTCATGTCCCTTGTATATATTCCGAATACACATGTAACGTCTGCTTTCAGGGGTATACTTCTAATCGAGGTTAACCCTCTGTTTCCATTCTGGGTTTACTTTGGGTTTACTCTAGGTCCAGTAAACCAGTTATAAACCCAGAAAGTAAACCAAGAGTTTAGTTGGGGTTTCCTTTCTGTTAGGTTGGGTCTTATCGGTACTGTATGTCGTTTCTACTTCTCCCAGGTAATAACTGTTCAAAGTTTTAAAAAAAATAACCAGAATTATTTAAGAAATGAACTCAATCTATACCCAAGTTATACTTGTATAACCTCGGTTGGGACAGTTTAAGCTTATAAAGCAGATATAAAAAAAAGCTCCACTATATAAATTGCCTGAGTCCATGTTATACAAGTATAACTTGGGTTGATATTAAGTTCATTCCAATAATTTTCTGTAATTTACTGTACAAATTAATCGCGTTTTACTTTTAATATTGATATTAATCTGTTCAAAATTCAAACTTTAAGTAAAGCGGATTAGTACGATGTTGATGTAGGTGAATTGTGACGTGTCTTGTGACGTTCAAACCAGATTATACAAATTTAAATATTTTGTTCTATCCAATCAAATGCCGCGTATCAACCAGAATGATTATATTGTAAGCATGTATATTTGCGTTTTTATAACACGGGTCGCTTCAAACTAAATTCATTTCGTAAATGAGGCCCTGTGTGGGTAATTTGACTTATTTATGTATATTCGTTTTAAACCAAAAATAAAATATCGAGAAAGTGATGATGTAGTTCCTTTAGAGAGTAACTTCTGCTTGATATTTTATGATGACCATAGTCAGGCGAAGGTCTTGTAGTTTTCAGCACTTGTCAATTACTGTTAATCGAAATCTACGTGATACAAATAAACGATATAGGATACATTCGGTTTGTACGACCCTTGAATTTCCGGAAGTTCATTATTACAGTAATTAGGTATGTGAAAGGGATTTGTATGTACTTAAAGTGACGCAATCAGTGTTATTTCTTATTTCCTAGCGATACAATTGAGAAATGGGAAGTTAAACACACTATCTTTTTAACCATTTTTCCGTTGAACAGTAAAAATGACACATCAATAAACAAGAAATTTATACCCGCATCTTTTTGTTATTATTTAATACATACAAAATAACTTTATATACATGTATTAGTTATGTAAAAATCATTTTATATGGGAATATGATTTTTATGGTTGTTAACATGTATGTTCAATTAAGTGTCCAAGGTATGTGATCCAACGTGCCTCTAACCTTCCTTATTCAAGTAAACAATATTAATTCTCAACTTCTTTCAGATCACTGGTTAACATTGAAAACTTTTAAAAGTAAATAGCACCAAGAATGTCTTGTTTACCAAAGGCAAACAAATTGAAGAAGAGTTCAAATGACATTTTTATTCTCGAATGAGCGATAATCGATAGTCTGGATCCATTTTAAGATTTGTTGTATTTTGATCAATTCAATGGTAGTAAACACGACTTAATTTTAATTTTAAGGTGGCTTCTACCACAGCGACATCATATATAGACATATGATCTCAGCCTATATCCCGTTTCTTCCGTTGGAAAGAAGACATATAAAACAATGTATACGAGAATTTTTAATGGCAACACTCAACTATAAACGAGAGGAAATTCCTGAGAACAAAGTCAGCGAGATTGCGGGTGAAATGAGCTATTATCCAAAATATATTGAGATTTTTTCCGTATTTGGATGCAAGAGAATTCAAGAAAAAGTGATTTTATTGATTGGATGACGAAGATGTAAAAAAAAATAAAATACGTGTAACACTGGTCGGTTTGGTAAGTTTGTTTATGTAGTTTGATAAATAATCTTTTTGAATTCTTAACATAAATTTGCAATCATTAAATTTATAATATCTTTGCAGACTTTACATAATCAGCTCAATATAGCAGAAAGGCACGTATTTCTCTTTTCAGAACACTATTAAAAAATAATAAACCAAACAAAAATACCAAAAATACCCAAATAACCCAAAACCAAAGCAAAAAAAAAGAAAAAAAAAAACAAGAACAAAAAAACAAATAAAAATCAAGAGTCAATTCAAGCATATATTCTACATAGACCATAACATAGCATTAACCATGATACATAAACTGCTGCTGCACTAACTGTTTTTGTTTGTGTAATGTTTGTACATATTCTTTAAAAAGAAATAATAAATATTTTTATTGCAAATTAGTTGGAACCCTTCTGTAAACGGAGGTGTGTTTCTTAAAATCGCAAGCATCCTAGTATGTCACAGCATATTATATCAATAAGCCTTTCATTTAAATGTTTCATTGCATAGCATCTAATAGGATTTTATAGAAGTATCCTTGCATTTTATCAAAATTGAATGTCATTGGGTTTAATTGTCCTCCGAGACAGGATCTGTTTCACAAGGCGAAAAAAAAGTCCGAATAGTCAGTAAATAAGTATTTTATTATACCGAATAAAACTTAGTTTGTCGGCGATGCAAATGCTTTTTGGTTAACCAAATAGGGTTATCGAACTTTAAATATAACGTAGCGAGTAAGATTACACCAGAGTTTTTTTTCGAGATTTAAAACGAGAGAAAACTAATGCAGACGGTGAATATTGTTTCGATGAATATCCATCGTGAGCAGATACTATTTCATGGTAATATAAAATATCATGTTTGTTTGTTGTAATTTTACATAACAAATATTCACAGAATATTTATTTAAAGAGCTAGAAAGAATGGTTGTTTCAAATTGGTTGCAATCATAAACTTCCTGTAAAAAGATGATTGTTTTTAACAAGCAAAACACCAACCAAAAAAAACAAAATGGAACATATTTTAACTGTCAGATCTTTTTATTTGAACTGATTAAAAGTGGGTTTGTATTTCATCATCAAATAACAAACTATTAATTTGAACTTAAGATCATACAATTTAGGGATAGAAAAAGTGTAGATTATTCAAACATATGATTGCTCACCTTAAGCGTGATTAAATTCTTTTTGGGTGGTGAAATTATGACATATAAACAAGTGTAAGCTTTCATGTAATGTTTAGTAAAGGTTATCTTATTCAATTTTTTTTCCAGCTTAAACAAACTCTTTTAAAATAAATAATAAAATATTGGTCCCACATTCCCTTTATGTTAATGGTTTTTCTTTTTTAGTCACGACAAAGGCCTTTTATTTCCTTTATTTGTAGTTTGTTGCAAACAAATTATAAGACACAACTTTGACAAATATAGTAATTTTCAGTCAGACAAAATATTTATTAAAAAGAAAGACCAATTAAAATATTTTGACATTGATTGCTTAATTTTGACTTTGTCGGTTTTATAATACACCATGCCGTGCAGAAAAATGGATGATCGCTCGTTAATGCTGATATTTTTTCGATGTTTATTGGTATAAAAATATTTTTATATCGACACTCTGAAGCGATTACATGTATATACGTTGTTGCCAGGAATGTGAACATATATAGACCATTCATAAATCATGTTATACGGTGCGCCTCCACCGATAAAAATAAAGTGCCAGAAACGTTGCCAGGAAATCTTTTTTTAATATTTAATATAAATCTATACGATTTAACGATTTTTTTCAAAAGTACATATAGAACTGGTTATATTTTACCCTTTTATTTAGTTTTCCGATGATAAATTCATTCAAAATACGTGCACAGAATGAATCTATGTCATTCAGTCAACTGAATGGTCTGGAACACCTCTAATTATACTGTAGATTTAATGTTAAAAAATGGAAACTCTTAAGCAAGGTACATAAAGTCTGCTACAAATCATTAGGAATATAAGAGAAGTGAAAATGGGTGATTATTCGAAAGCACATTTTATGGGCATTTCATAAATGTATGATCCAAATAATCATAAAATTCACTGCTCCTAAAAATAACTGAAAACCAAAACCTTCGCTTCAAATTTGTGAATCAAAAAGTGAATATTCAAAACAAATACCTTTTATTCATGCAAAAATAATCAATTATAACTTGTATAAATAAATTCCAGATAAAAATGATGAAAGCATAAAAATCAATTTGATTCAACATCAAAACCATGAAATTAATATCAGTTGTTTGAATTCCAACAAACTAATTTTAGAAAATGTTGCTAACAGTCAGGGTTAAATATTACTTTTTTGGAGCAGTAGACCTTAAAGAGTAGCAGTATTAATTTCATATAACTCTTTTAATTAAGTTTGATATTTATATTCAACTCAGACGAATTGTTACAAGCTTATTTCCAATTCTGGAAAAAAAACTAACGGAAAACCTATCAAAAACTTAAAATGTGTACATGTGACTCCAAACACTGGTGAACCTTAATTATATAATTATACCCTTCATTCTTTTGGCATACTGTTGCAGTCACTCCCATCTGCAAACTTTCGGAACCTCTATAAAACCTATCGAGTTGACATTATGATTTATCATCCAGAAATCATAAAAACGGTTTTAATTTTTTTTAAAAACGTTTTGCTATTTTTCATTCATAATGGTATTATACTAACAATCGCTTATGTGCCTTCATTGAAACCATGTTATTAAAATTATCAAATACTTGTGTAGAAACTAACACATCAGCCTATGCTGATCGCAAAGGTAAACTTGAAAGGGTCTTCCCATACGGCATGTTCTTTGGTTTGTAGCCATCGATTGCGCTCTTACACCATGAACCACATATCTCATGGTCACCTATTAAATATTGTAATTATCACATAATGTATCAATGGAGCAAACTATACTAAAAGATGAAAATCAACTTAAAACAATTAGTGTATCATTCAGATATTAATGCGTATTAGTACTTAGTCTGTTCTTACCATACAAGTGATGAACAATTTTCTGTAAGTCACCCGAAAGCTTTTCAGTACATCCTTCGGCTTGATTAACACAGTATGTAAATCATCTTTCTATGTGTGATCTAACTTTCAGTGTTTTTAAAACTTTGTGTGAAGTACTCAGATTGACAAGACTGCGTGTGAAACCTTTTTGTAAGGCTACTGTAAAACTATTTTTGAAATATCAGGGTCCATAGTAGCTCGCACTCTAGCTATTGTGGTGGAGTCATTGTCCATAACTAATGTATATACCTGAAATGAACAGTATAGTCAAAATAATTTTACATAAACATTATATTACTAGTAATATTTCACTTTATCTTAACAGTACCATATGGTACTAAACATGTGACATTGATTTGAATTTCTTTCCAATATATTCTAGAAGAAAAAAAAATTGTGAAAATTTGACAAAGGTAAAAAATAATATAGACGAGAAATATTTGTGTAAATGTTGTACAAAACAAATATACATTTGTATATTGAATGGCATTGCAATATTATAAATAATAAACAACTCCCGATATCTTACGATTTTGGAAGAACGTACGCTTCCAGTTAACACGCACGGTAGCTGTTGGATATGCACAACAATCACCACGGGTTCCTTGTGAGATCTGAAAACGTTCTCTGCATTGTGATTCACTCAAGGAACCTGTAAGATGATAGTACATTTACGATTTGACTTGCATGGACGACGTAAGGAGATCTCCTTGTCCCTTACGTTACACGTACGTTGACTGCAAGTCGCTTGTGCACACCATCAACATATACATTGAACGCACAGTATACGTACGTCACATTGCAACATTTTATGTGTTGTTTTAAAGTCACTTTCACAAGTGACAAATAAAATATCTTCCTTCTTTTTGTAGAAAACTTAGCGATGCATAAATAAACATTGCAACAAAACCCTATTCCTGATTCCGATTTTTCTGGAGCGGGCCGTGCAGTGGATGAAACAATGTAACTATACGACCAGGAAACGTTTCGGGGGAGAATATGTGGAGACGGCATACTGGCATGATTCTGCAACTTGGCGCGTAGAATTGGGAAACGTTTTAAACATCCATCACATCGATAACCAATACATTGAGCTGGGTTCACCTGGTCATTTCATTTGGAGTTAGTTCTCAAATAGTCTATGAACCATCATCGGATCTACCCATTGAGTTTGAATTTCATGAAAACTTGGCTTAATGAGTTTAGTAATAAAACAGTTATTATTTTCTTGATGGAGACTTTAATAGACATTTAACGTATTTTTTTCATTCAGATAAACTTTTCTATGAAATAAACATTTGCATATTAATTTACATAAATAAATAAAAGTACCATTGTCATATGTTTAGATAAGCACATTTACTATCTTTGCAAAGCTGAGAGGTCGAATTTGATTGCACAATTGAAGCCTCCTTCGATGACTTAATACCTTAATGCAACATACATGTAGTACTCTCAAAGAGATAAATGTAATAGAGATTTTAAGTGTATCGGCTTCGGTTCGGGAAATAATTGCTGACTCCGGGCTCAATAACTACCGTCCTCAAAGCCAGTGAATAGGAATTTAATATGATCATCCTGCTGATAAAACAGTTTAATATGAGTTTCTTATCTATTCAGAAGAAAAACGCAGCAAAGTATGAAAATGGAAATTCATTAATACAGCGGCATTCCAGATGACATTACACAAGATGCCAGAAGAAATTATGTTTTAAATAAAGAGCATATCTACCATAAGTTTTAATTGGTCACATATGTACATCACGCTGATCAGTAAAATCTAGCTCTGAAGTTAACGAACGGGAGGTAACTCTTTCACACAAATGGAAAAAGAAAACAACTCACAAACACATATAGGTTTCATATCCATAGACAAATTTAAAAACAGTAAAAGAACGACGGCTTCCAGTCAAAACAGGTTTTCCGCAGTTTTCTACAAAGTACCAATATCATGTAGTTATAACGAACAGTGCTCAAAATAAAAAAGTCCGAAGTCAAAATACAAACCGGGAGCAGAGCAAACACGGACGTCTAAGAAAAGAGGTAGGCTCAGGTGCAGTGAGCATCCTCTGCTGACCGGTCACATACACCGTGTACTCTTTGTCGTAATCGGGATAATCCGTTGACAATTAGGTGATTAATTATGGTCTAACATAAGTATAAAGAACGTCAGTCAGCATGCGACCCAGTTGAAGATTGTATTTTCTGGCATGGTCGTTGTATCGACCATAGAACTTACGAAAAGATGACTTCATACGAGTCCTGTTTTATCAACTTGTTAGTCAGCTGCTTGTTCCGCCTTAGACACTGTTTATACGAAGGGCATGACCTTTCGAATAGAAATCACTGATAGACAAAAACACCATATGCTACTGATTTCGGTAAAATGATAGGATTTCAAATTTTCTAAAACTTTTGTGAAATTCTTAAGTATCCATATCAAATTAAAACCGCTTCTTGAATACATAGTTACACACTGTTCTCGAAGTTTCTTCTTTACTGCTATTAATATTTTGGTAAGGAGTAAAAATAGGCTTCGTAGAACATTTAATGAAACCAGCTATATATCTTTATGTGTAAGGATTTTTATTAAGAATACCATTATATTTGTCAGCTTCATTATCATTGCGGTTGTATTTTTTTTCCGCACAAGCAGATTCCATTTCTTTCCGAAATAAAAACCGAGGTCACCTGTCCACATGTATAACTTTATACTCTCATATTGCGCATTACCAGAGCACATTATTAGTTTTATGAGTTAATACGATAACAAACAACATGTTTTACAGTGTTCCAGAGACGCCCATATAAGTTATAAAACTTCATACGAAGGATTCTAGATCTCTAATATGATAGACCAGTAAGGTTGTGAAGAATAAAATAAAAACCATTATTTTTTTGCAAAACGTATGTTCAAGATGTTTTAGAAATCATCAATAACTGAAATGTAGTTAAAGAAACATTAAAGCAAACTTGCGCATTTTCGAAACGTGAATTTAAATCTGTTTTTAAAGAAATAAGGTTCATTATTCATACAAATAAAACTGGGAAGACATCGTTAAAGTGTCATATTTATAACCAAAAAATACCTGCTCCTCATCAACTCAGAACATTTAAAGTACACGATATTAATTACTCTAAACAAAAAAAAAAACAAAACAAAAAAAAAAAACTATTTCATATATATTTTTTTTAAAATCCGTACTGTTCTACCTTAATCAAGGTTTTCATTTACCCTGAAAATTTTATGATGGGAAGTTTATTTATTTGTTTAATGGTTTTTTAGCTCATCTGAGCTGAAACCTCAAGTGAGCTTTTCTGATCAAAATTTGTCCGTTGTCTGTCGTCGTTGGCTTTGGCGTTAGCGTTGTTGTCGTTGTTGTCATTGAAAACTTTTCACATTTTCATCTTCTTCTTCATAACCACTGGGCAGATTTCAACCAAACTTGCCACACAGCATCACTAGGTCAAGAGGATTCAAGTTTGTTCAATGAAGGGCCACACCCTCTTTAAAGGGGAGATAATTTAGAATTATTTAAAATTTGTAGTTATTTAAAAAATCTTCTTCTCAAAAACTATTAGGCCAGAAATTCTGTAACTTGTATGGAAGCATCCTCAGATAGTGTAGATTCAAGTTTGTTTAATTCATGGTCTCCGGGGGTAGGGTGGAGCCACAATGGGGGGATGAATTTTTACATAGGAATATATAGAGAAAATCTTTAAAAATCTTCTTCTCAAAAACTATTAGGCCAAAAAAGCTCAAATTGGAGTAGAAGCATTCTCAGATAGTGTAGATTCAAGATTGTTCAAATCATGGTTCCCGGTGGTAGGGTGGAGCCACAATGGTGGATAAATTTTTACAAAGGAATATATAGAGAACATCTTTAAAAATTTTCTTCTCAAAAACTATTAGGCCAGAAAAGCTTAAATTGGAGTAGAGGCATCCTCAGATAGTGTAGATTCAAGTTTGTTTAAATCATGGTCCCCGGGGGTAGGGTGGGGCCACAATGGAAGATGAATTTTTACATAGGAATATATAGAGAAAGGGATGAATTTTTACATAGAAATATATAGAGAAAATCTTTAAAAATCTTCTTCTCAAAAACTATTAGACCAGAAAAGCTCAAATTGGAGTGGAAGCATTCTCAGAGAGTGTAGATTCAAGTTTGATTAAATCATGGTTCCCGGGGGTTAGGGTGGGGCCACCATGGGGAGATGAATTTTTACATAGGAATATATAGAGAAAATCTTTAAAAATCTTCTTCTTAAAAACTATTAGGCCAGAAAAGCTCAAACTTTTGTGGAGGCATCATCAGATAGTGTAGATTCAAGTTTGTTTACATCATGGTCCCCGGATGTAGGGCGTGGCCACAATGGGGGGATGAATTTTTACATAGGAATATATAGAGAAAATCTTTAAAAATTTTCTGGGAAAGTTTTCAGTCCAAAAAGTAGTAACTTGTGTGAAAGCACGGGTTGCGCAGATTAAAGTTTGATCACACCATGATTCCCTAGAGAAAAGTGGGTCCACAAAGTGGGCTGGGGGTTATATAGGAATAGAGAAAAATCTTCTTACAGGTACAACAACAAAAGGGGCAATGTATTAACCATAAAATATTTGGATAAAAATCGGCAGATGTTTTAAATTTTTTGAGCAAGATCTACTGTACTTAGTTGTCAAGATATTTTGATTTTGATACTGTAATGCTAATTTGATCAGAGTTAAGGCTATTGTTGCTCAGGTGAGCGATGTGGCCCATAGGCCTCTTGTTTTAATTCTATTAACAGATTGACTGATTTCATTTATTCTTATATATCATTTGTGGATATAAAGCAATCTACTGCTGCATGTATACATTTGAATCTAATAAATGTTTTGGTTGACAATTAGAATGGATATAAATATCACGTATTTACCAAACGCTTGGGATACATCCCGTGTTATACGAAAAAAAGGCTTCAAACGTAAAAGGAGCATTTATAATATCAAAGAATGTGCTTTAAATGATATCTCATTTTAATGTATGGATTGTTAATTTGGAACCATTCTAAAATACTCAAAAATATATAAAGTAATCTACCAAACTTTTGTGGAGAATTATAGATTAAAATTCAAAATATCTAACCAATGTATTGAACATATACATACTGTATACAGTGAAATATTCGTCACCGTTTTATGTTCGCCCTTTTTACCCACGATGACAGCGGGCGCATTTAAAACAGGGCGAATTCATAAGTCTCAAATAATATTTTTTTAAACACAACAGGTTCTTGGCGAATTCAACACGGGACGAACTATTTGCAATTGTAGAAGGGCGAAAATTACACGGAGCGAAAATAGCCATGTATACGGAATGTACGTTACCAATATTATTTATTCAGTTACCTAGGGCATGTAGGTACGTGTTAAACCTAGCCTCATAATAAAATAAAGTAATTCAGTTAATTTTATGGATAAACAAATTATACAACATTAACAATTCCGAACAAAATGAGCGCCCCAAACATTCCTAATTCACACTGCAATCAACTTTCAAAGTTAATGACAATTTATAAAAGTACAAGGTTTTTTTGATACATTTTTTTGTAAAATGCAGCAAACAGTGCAAATATCAACAGAGTTCAATTGCAAAAACATCGCAACATGATGTTTATAAAGTTGAAAGTGATATAATGAGAAACAAAGAAATCACACAATTAAACCTTTTTAAATTTTAAATTTTAAAATTATTTCACTATCAATGTTTTTTTTTTCCTTAATTGTTTGTACTTTTTTCCATTGCTTATTTTGTTTGTATTTTTGGGTTTTTTTTTTTTGTTTTGTTTTTTTTTTTTTTGTATTTTCTTCTTAGGTTTGTAACGAAAAATGTGCTTATCAATGTTGTATATAGTAGAAACAATGCAAAACAAATCCTAATTTGTTTTAGCACGAGGAATAAAAGCATTTAACAATTACATTGCATAACATTTACATATTTGGATATGCTTTGAATGGCATATGCATTGTTATTTTTTTTAAATGGGAAATATCAGATGAATTATCTGTGAATTTTCGTATGTATAAATCAAAACTGCAAGGTTTAATCAGATAAAATGTCGATTGCTTTTGAAGTAGAATATGTACTGAACTAAGGGCTAGTTTAGAAAAGCTGCAAGGCAGGATCATTATCTGCAGACGCAAACTACGGCCTTGAAATTGCACATTTAAATGGTATGATTCATGTTACATAACAGATTATATAAGCCAATGCCAGAAATAGAATAACCTCCAAAACAGAGATCGTCCTAACTTAACAAGGGTAATTACATCTATTGAATTGATAAACAAATAAAGTTGTTTACTTGGATTATATTTTGAAAGATCCTACCATTTTACAAGATCCACCAAATTTTCAAATAGGCCTTTAATATTAGTAATCATTATTAAAATATTAATATACAATATTAAGTTTTTATTTCAAAATATTTATCTAAAAAAATGCAAAATATTTTAGTCGAATTACAAAGAAAGAGACGCTGTATCAGTTCTATAGTATATATCGCTTTGGTATCATATCCACACAATAATGATGATATATGTTTATATTTGCTATCTGTATGTGATAGTAGCCTACCCAGTTATAAAGACTTTATGTTTTCTATTTTACCAATTCACACACGCGTTGCGTTTTCTGTGGTATAAAAAAGGTAACTAATTGTTGTGGCTGAAATACCAATAGTTTATTTGCAAGTTAAATAATGTCATGATTAGAAAGAGCATACAGTCGGTTGGTAGCTTTCCTGTATAGCAATTTGTATGTTAATGCCCTTGTTTATGTCAATCAGACACCCTATTTAAAAAAAAACCAGAAAAATCCGTTTATATATATATATATTTTTTTTTTGGTTGATTATGTAGATACACTGTATTTCGGGTTATTATTGCAATAATTATTGCTTTTATTGTGCAATTTTTGCTAATCGTAACAATTCACTAAAGCTAAATTCAGTCACAATGTACTTTAAAATCTTTCAGAACAGAAGTAAACATTTACAAAATTGCAGATTTATTTTTTTTTTTTCGCAATTGAATAAAACAAATAAAAATCTTATGAAATTTCCATATTTGTTGGCATTTACTTGCTATTTGATAATTTTACTCTAATATAGATTTTTTTTCAAGATAAAACAGTCACCACAATTTATACATCCTTATCAATGGTAGGGGTACATTGATAATTATAATTACCATTAGACTGTAAGCTCTGTTCCACATGAAAAAAAGCCTAAATAAAATTTGTTATGAACTCGCAAAACGTATCATATTGTTACAGTGGTCACAACGTTATTGATGACAAACGACACGCACGATGCTGATACACGAACGATCACGCACGATACACGATTACGCAGGATACACGGACGATCACTACCTTACTGAAATATTCCGATACACAAACGATAACGAAAAAAATATATATGAGGGATTCTACACCATTTAAACCGCAAAATCAAACTTTTTTTTTTTTAAGATTAGAAAAAAAAGAAAACATATTGATTTAATTTGTATTACAATAATTGTGGGGTTTTTTTACCAGCGGAGTGTACAAAACTTACGCACTGTTTTATTTTGCAAGATAACCCATAATATATGATCAACACACTAATTAAATTGTGTTGTCTCCACAACGAATATTATTTGTTTGCAATTCTTTACGATTTTCTTTGTTATTTTTTATTTTTTTAATTAATTTTTTTTTTAGGTTTTGTTTTAGTAATAGAAAAAGTGCATATCAATGTTTGATGAAGTAGAAACATTGCATTATGATACTTTATTTCATCATGAAGAAGAATTAAAGCAATAAGCAATTGCATAGCAAAGTTTAACTTTGGGTATGCTTTAAATGATGTAATAGTTTTAAAGGGACAAATTCCATTGAATTGTTAATTATTTAAATGGACAATATTGAATGAATCGTCAGTAAATGTCACAATTGCCAGATTTGATCAGAGATTAAGTGATAACACCTGAAGAATAATAAGAACTGAAATAATGGCTAGTTTAGATAATCTGTAATGCATGATAGATATCTAAAGACGCAAACTTCGGCTTAGATTTACACATTTAAATGTGAATGATTAATGTTATATAACATATTACATGAACCAATTCTAAAAAAAAATCTTGGCTAATTATGGAAATCGTCGTGACTGAAAAAAAGTTAATTGCATCTATTGAGTTGATAAAACAGCTGTTGCTTACTTGGATAATTCTATTTTGAAAAAACCACTCCATTTAACAAGATCCACCAATTCTTTCAAACAATCCTGTTGACGTATAAAGGTAGGAGTACAGCATTAATATTCAATATTAGAATTTTATTTCAAAAAAATATTATATAAAAATAACAAAACATTTAGGTCAAATTACAAAGAAAGAGAAGTAGGAACAGATCTATGTTATATATTATCATATCCATATAATAACGAAGTTAGATGTTTATTATTCGCCATTTGTTTGTGACAGTAGCCTATCTGGTTGTAAATACTGTTTTATTTCTATTCTACCAATTCAAACATGCGGTGCGTTTTCTCTGTTAATGAATTAAGGTTTACCTAAATATTTTTTTTGGCTAAAGTACCAATAGTTAATTTGTAAGTTTTAATAATATTTTAATTTGTTTTAAATTGTTTGTCAAATGTAAATGACTTGATGAAAAACAGCATCCAGTTGGTTGGTAGGTTTCCTTTATAGCAATTCGTATGTTTATGCGCTTGTTCATATCCATCAAACACCAAATAAAAATAACTTAAAAAATCTTTCTTTACGTTGATCGTATAGGTATACTGTATATCAGATTTTCAACGGAAAGATATATGTTTCGCAATTTCTACATATCGTAACAATTCCATAAAACTAACAAAATGTTAAATGTGCTTCTAAATCTTTCAAAACAAAAAAAAAATACAAAATTACAGATTTAATCTCTTTTGCCAACTAAATGACCCCCCCCCAAAAAAAAAAAAAAAAAAACTATTACCAGTACCAGTTGGAAAATGATTCTTATATCAAAGGACGGTGTCCAATGCTTTCATTTTTCAAGAGTCCCGGAGCTAAAATACCTCTGAAAAACGATATATTTTTTAAATCAACACAAATTTACTTTGACCGGGAGTATTCCTTAAAATCTAAAATACTTACAACAATGTTAACCATTATTTTGATGCATTTTTTGATGTCATATGCACTTCGTTGTTATGTGTCGCGCGTATCCTAACATTGCAAATTTCCTAATTAAATCACATCGGTACAGGTGATCAATGACATTAAGTCATAAATATTTTAAAGAAAAATCCTTTGTTATTTAATATTAATTTTGAAGTTCATGCTTGGGATTGAAAGAAAAATATTTCGTTTATTAAAGATATTGTAAAATCACTTCGCCAAATTATCAAAATAAAGCATTAAGGGCAGCATTTATATATATATATATATATATATATATATATATATATATATATATATATATATATATATATATATATATATATATATATCATGCAAAAACAAAACAGACGAATGACTGGTGTATACATTTGCATTTTTTGACATTTGAACAAATTATTTATGATAACTATTTTATATATTTTATTTATTGAATAAATTTATTAAATATGCTTCCTTAGTGTTCTAATTAAAGGCAAATCTAACCTAGATAATATCAAGAAGTATAACTTCACAAACAAGTAAGGATGACTCGAAATTTTTCGGGGGCAAATGCACAATAAGAAATATACATTAACATCTGCTAAAATTGCTTCGTTTAATTACTGCACAAAAGAGGCCATTGGTTATATCAACACGGATATCTGCTATTCAGAAAAACAAGTGAGAAAATACCAAAATTTATGTGCGACATATCTAGGAATCCAAAACGTAAACAAAGGTACACGGCATACTGCCTCAGAGGCACTTTGGGAAGCAAGGTAGAACTCCGTCATATCATGTCCAAGAGCGGGCATAGAAAAAAAGGAAAGAAGGATCTATCAGTAGTTATGCCAGAACATGCACAAGTAACCAAAAAATCGCAATCAATAAAAACAAATGGCGTTGCAGGGCCCAGCTGTGTTCCGGACAAGAGCACATACCTGCTTCAACAATGAATGTTCAAAGAACAAACTACAAAATCATCATCTAAATCATTTATCATTTGATTTCTTCTTCTTTTTTTAACAAATGTTTATGTTAATGTACATCTGGAGCTAGAATTATCAACGTGTTAAAATCAACAAGTCCTAAATAAATCATCCCGCTTGTTAATAACATGTACATGTTAATTCCTGTTATTTACAATATATAATTAGTTAAATATACATTATCTGTGTTTAAAATTGAATTATAAGCATTGACAGTATATTTGCTTTTGCTTATCGAGAAATGAATCTAAATTCCACATCGCAAACTTCAATTCTATAATGTATTCAACAAACTTACCTAGTGACCGTTATTATTTCAGATGAAGTACACGATTCTGCTGTTCGTTTGTATGCTATGCATATATAGTATTGTGGTACCGGGTACCTGCACGGAAATCAACGACGAGGAGTTTTCCAATACATACCCGAAGGCAATAAAGATTACACGTTAAATTATTTTTTTTTTTCTTATTCGATTAAAGACAATATCATGCGAAATTTTAAATATATTAAATCATTAGGGTATCCCACACCTCAATGGTGTTGTATCAAGAATTGTTTGAGAAGTAAATCATTGAAATATATAGACAAAACATACTTTAAAAATACAAAGATAATGGGGTCGGTTGCCATCCCTCTGAGTTATGGTCAATTTAACTTGACCTTTTTGCACCTAAAATTCAGCCTGACTAGGATTTGTTGTCAGTATTTTTAATTAAGCATACTTATTTGTTCAAATATTGTTTAAATCGATATACACAATGGTCGCACTGAATAGAGGAAGTACGAAAAAAGAAATAAACGAAAGCTGCATATTTTTGTGTATGACTTTTTGCATTTAAAATAGACAATTCCTATATAATAGTTAGAATTTGTTCTAAAATATAAAAATTGTTGAATATCAAGAATGTTATAATATCAATCTAGTTTGCCTAGATACACATTTATGTATTCATTATCATTTTGACATAATAAAACATGGGGGTCCGTGATGTCAAATATTTGATATATTGCTCTAAATTCTCGTAAAATTTTTCTCTAAAAAAAATTCAGAAATCTTCTATAATTGTTCATTATTTTATGCAAAACGTCTATCGTCTCTCAAGATTTAATATTTTACATGTCCCACAGAACCATAGAAAATGCTTCAAAATTATCAAATGTTAAAGATGTTTATGATAAATAAACAAAAATTTAAAAAGTATATTGAAAACTCATAAAACTCCTTGTTTCTGTCATTTTCGTCTAAACAAACTTTTCGCATGAAAAAATAGCCCCCCCCCCCTCGAGGTTGTTTGTTCATTTAATTCAAATAAATTTTCTTTACGGATGTTGTGTAATTATAAAATAATAATCTTTACGTGATGATTAAGTAAATAAAATTATATTTATTTAAAATATCATGATCATCTGCAATGAAATCAAAACGTGAGGAGAGATACACCTTAATTGAGTCGAATCATTTCGTTGATTGCAGTCCGATTTCTACAAAAAAAGAATATCTGCTGTAATCCTTTAGATCTTTAGACATGGATGCTTAAGAATCCCAAGAATATTTGAAATCCCAATTATTCACCAAAATCAATAGCATCAGAACTTCTTTTGTATTTTTAAATGTATTTCTATGTAAAGGAGGGTTTATCATCTATGCTGTCGTAAAGACATGTCAAAATTATGTCGTCCTTAATGAAAAAAAAATGAATGAAAAAAAAATAATCAGGGGCGGCTTGATCGAATCAGGATGAAAATTTATTTTCCGGCCGACAAGCTTCACATGTTTTCATTCTAAAAGGTGCTAGCAGGATATTAGAAAAAGAAAGCAAACCAAAATATGTGTATTTGTTGCTTATATTTTTATTTAGTCATGATAAAAGGTACATTGTAACTATATCAACAACCCGGATAGAAAACTTCACACCTGTACTGCACAAGCATTTTAATATAATCATTGCCTCCGTTATTATTCCTTTATCAAAATATAAAGTGAAAATCAAATAGTTTGGGATTTAATTAATGTACTCGTTATCCTCTATGGAGAAACTATGCATGGTGAAAATGTTGTTTATGTTGTAGATTTAATACTAGTGATCGAAAGATAAACTGTTGATAAATCGACAATTTTATAAGCTTAAAAAAAGTAAAGTGTTTTTACAAAGCCTAATAAATACAGACTCCAATAATATATATATTTTTGGGGGGTATATCGTTACACGTGTGGATATCTTTGTTTATGCAACAGTTACAATATAATATGATAGTTACCACGTTTATACTATAAAAGGCGAACATTGTGTATAGTGGCGAAATAATTCAGATCTCTACATGTTTTTTTTTTCTTCTTTATTTGAGTTTCATACATAACGTGAACAGGCGATGGACAAGGGTGTATTTTAGATATGTAGTCAAAAGCATGATCTTTAATAATGGTTTCTAGTAAGTGTAAAGTGATTCGTTATATCCCAAATGACTGTACTTGATATAATTGTGTTTGAAAATGGTAACCAATGTTGTTTACTTATTATACTGACACGTTTGATATTACATATACATAATGCTAATAAAGTTCTTGCTTAAAATAAGTAATCAACGATATTAAAATATTGAGAATTTTTTCATAGTCAGGACAAACCCGCCGCGGAAAGAGAGCATGTGTCGATAGTTCAAAGACGAAAATCATGAAGGGTAATGACTGTTACATAATTATTAAAATATTTCTGTTTCCTGTATCTATTGAATAAAACGAAATTGAAATGGCACTTCTCTGATGATGCTAGCAGCTTACGACTTAGTGAACATCAATTCCTATAGACAGGCGTAGATGTAGGACGTTTCGTCCTCTCTCTCTCTCTCTCTTTCTCTCTCTCTTTCTCTGTATATCTCTGTGTCTCTATCTTTCTCTGTCTGTCTCTCTCTTCTCTCTCTGTCTCAATCTCTCTCTGTCTCATTCTCTCTCTCTCTATCTCTCTCTTTCTTTCTCTCTCTCGCTCTATCTCTCTCTCTTTCTCTCTCTCTCTCACTCTCTCTCTCTCTCATTTCCTTCTTCCGATTTTTTTTCTCTCTATAAAACTGCTGAAAATTATACCAGCATGAAATGAAAAAAAAACATTAAAAAATTAAAAAGTATTGCATTTCATAATGTAGATGTCAAGAATATATGTTTATTTTATTTAAAAGAATAATGCAGAGTCTGTAAATTGTGATTTCCGTTAAATGGCTATATTTAAGGAATAAGGAATCGTCAAACTCATATTTTCACTGTTTACATGTTTTTACATATTTTTTTTCATATTTATATAAAGCGTTTATTTCAATAGTTCAGATTAAACATAAATATGATCTAAATCTATAATTTATTTCAGTGTGTGAAACATGTAAATATAAATATATACATGTTATTGCTCATTTCAGTTTCTTTACATGTAATCTTAGGTTTATAACAAAAACAAATCAGCAAAATTCAATATAGCATTAGGTTTTATAAATAAATCATTGTGATATATGTTTCGTAAAAATATATAAGGATGCTATTGTCATCAAAGAGCTAAATACTAAGTACAAAACATAAGTTAGAGTTTTTGCCAAATGACGTCACAAATGCGTCATTTTCCAAAGTTTGTCTATTTATGAAATGTTCGAGTTAATAATAAAAAACTGGGCGAGGTAATGTTGTTATACTTTCCTTTAAAATTTTGAAAATTTTGGGCCGATTTTGGCCCTTAGCGCCCAAGCTCATTTTTTTTTCGTATTTGAAAATCATAATAAATATCAATTGATATCTTATTTTCAGCTCTAAATGACAGAAAAAGAGTTCAACGTGGTCTGTGCGGTTGATAAAGATGAGGTCAGCGATATTTTTATGCTGTGAACTTTATTTATTTGTGTGATAGAAAATTGTTGGTGGGGATCGAGACAACTTATCATCTAATGTCTCTTGTAATTTACATTTCTATAAAATCTCACTTAAAACGTAAAATAATGTCACGAACAAAAAGTTGGCATATAGTTTTTATGTCTTATAAGTAACATAATATGTGTTTCTTTGATAACTGGATATCGTAACATTGTTTAGTAATAAATGTCACTATTGTTTTGTTTTACACACAGGATAACAGTCGATACTCTTTATTTTTTCCTGTTGGTGCCTTATGAGAATTTTTTTTACAGGTGTTTGAAGCAGACGACGAAAAATCATACCTGCTAAACAGCATGCAGCAAATTTGAATACAAATTAAACGCTACAAATTAGTTTCTTATTGTTTGTTTGTTTTTATTTTTATGGTTTTTTTTGGGGGGGGGGGGGGTCTGCTGTTTATATATAAAATGAAATTTTATCTTTAAAAATAATCAGTATGACATGATTTGTTCAGATTTAATGCATCTTTGATTTGTAAAATAACATTTAGAGCTCTTCAATCTTTATTTATGAAAGATGAAATATATGCTTCGAACATTCAACATTTTTTTTTATCAAATAACATTTTTTCAAGGTTTTCAAATGCACTCGGAAGTATATTTATCGACAAATTGAATATATGTAATGCAATAAAAATATTCTAAATAGATATTAATAGAAAAAATAAGGCCTTTTATTCGATACTTTCAAAGGGTCGGCCCCTTTAACTTCGGATCTAGAGCCCTTAAAAATATTTGTTTATAACTCGAAAACGAAAAGAATTTCGATATGAGCGTCGCTGGGAAAAATGTTGCTAGGGGATCTTATTAAACTCATAAAACTTTTATTGTGTACAGGTATTGCGTCATATAAAACTTAAATGTTTTACATGTAGACAGATACCGCGGCTTTAGTTTCATTTGTTGTAATTGTCTTCTATGAAATAAGAATTACAAAATAAAACAGATTGTAATATGTCTTTAATAGTTTACATTAGTGGGAAAAAAACTTCTTACATGGCTTTAAAGTAGGTAAGTTTTGCTATTTTCTAATGGTTAGCCTCGGTTGTCATGGCAACGGTTACCCCCAGCAACGCAAAATATTGTTTATATAAAGTAATATAAAGTTTTTTGCGTTTTACACCTAGGTCTGCCATGCATGAAATAAAAAGAAAATTGGTAACTATGCATTGCCAAACCCTTTTATTAATCATAGATTCTAACATAGAATTGACCTAAATGTTTTTCGATTACCACAGTAATAATTATAATGTGCTTGGACTACCATATATCATTATTTCTTGCTTAAGAAAAGGTTTCAAAAAAGCATCCTTAATATAACTAAAATACCAGAGCTTGAAATTGAGTTATGTCCGTCTATATGAATAAGCGTCGGTCTGAAACTGATTCTATTTGAAGATGCGTGAAGTCGATTTACTGAATGTTACCCTATATATGACTTAAATAGTAGAGCTATGTAATTCAGCCACACACACGCTTTTCCATCATGTGTCAGTTGTACTCGGCTTTCTGCCTTAGTGTACTTCTGATCTTTCCGAAAGCATTAGAGTGATGATTTTACATAATCCTTTTCATTCTTACTTTTCTAAATAAAAATATAAATGTGATTGTCAACGAAGTCGTGCACATAGTCGAAACGGAACATGTGGTAAGGGAGAGTGAACGACTCATCATCCCCGTGTAAGCATGTATAAGTACATGATTGTAGCAGTCAGAAAGGCATGGTTAAAAATTTCCTGTTCATATAAACTTTTAATTCCCAGCTACTTTATCATCATCTATTAAATCAACAATCATACTGATGGATACCATTTGGAATGCTTTATTTTTCTAGAGGTTCTTAACTTTGGCAACAGCTTATGGTATGTCTTTTTTGATTATGCAGCAACTTTTCGAAAGGTATATGTGGTGTATTTAGAGTAAATTTTTTGACATGAGTTTGAGTAAAAATATACATCAAGTTTCTTATAATTATCGTTTCACCAACTTTAGGCCCATAAAACATGTTATGTCTTTGGTTACTTGTCTCTATACTTTGCTACACGTCTGATGGACATTAATCTGCCATTTTTAATGCCACTGCGCATGGATGAGGTAAAGCTTAGTATTGAAGTACATTTTGTTTATAATTTAGAATCATGTTTTTCGATACTCGAAGCATTATTATTCCGATATTCATTAATGTAGAACGTTATAGATTTTTAATTATGTGTAATAAAAGTAAAACACGATTTAAGCGTCATCGACACGGTAAACGGAGACCCCCAACCCCCTCTCTGAGGGATGCATGAGAGTGTTCTGATAGTGTTTATTATTCATTATTCAAATATTTCTCAAAACGAAAAATCTACTTGTGGTTTATAACTTATAAAGTAAAAATATTGAACACAAGGAACAGGAACCTGACTTGCAAAACCCTTATTTCTTCATCATTGAAACTTAAGTTTGATTCTGCTTTAATTCCTAATCCATCAATCTTCATGGTCTCCAATGCCGTTCCATTTCTTGCCAGTCTGGCTCTTTTTTCTTTCTTTACCAAATCTGTCAAACATAACACTCTACTCCTCTTTCTCGTCCTCGCCATTGTTGTTAGATGTCACGTGACCCATTTAAAGCCTTATCTTAGTAATGTTATTCACTAAAATAACGTCACATATACCTTTAAAAATACTAACCATATGTTTCTGCAAGCCCATTATATTAAACTAGTTCCGCTCTCAACAAGGCACTGTTGTTAACCACCACGTTGAAGCATTACTTAGAAAAATAGAGATAGAGAGAGATGACAGAGGGAGAAAGAGAAACAGTCATACACAGACAAATACTTATGGAAATTTTATTTTGATCTTTATATTATTACATTATATTTTTGAAATTATAATTTGTGTTTTCTACGGATTTTTAAAAAATATTTAAAAAAAAAAAACAAAAAACAAAAAACAAAAAAACCAACAAACCTGACTAAAAAACAACAAACTAATACAATTAAACAAAAAGGGAAAACATTTTACGTTTCATATTAGTTATGTAATCATTTAGAATATTTATCAAACAATTTATATTCGATCTAACGAGGTCGAGTCTAATTATTTCTACCCTAGATATCTTCATAAAATTTCTTGCGTATAGTTTTATTACTATATCAATTTTTTAAAGATAAAAAAAAATAATTTATGTACAACCCGATTTTCTAGGGAGTTGTCTCGAATGTTAACACTTTTTACTATGGGACCCTATAGTAATATGTTGAAAAAGCGCTAAATTTTGACGTTTTCCCCATGTTTTTGTATTTTTTCCCTAGGGATTTCTTCACTTTTTAAATATATGAAAACTGTTGTAACTAGATACGATCTTGTTACGAGTAACGAGTAGGTCTTCCGTTCAATTTTTTAAAACGATACGATGATTTATCGATAAAACTTTAGATACAAATGATTAAATATTTTAGGGGCTGCCCCTGTATATCTTTAATGGGGACAGACATTTGTGTTTCGATTTGTGGAATCGATTAGAATCATCAATGAAGACATTATCTCTTCTACAATACGTCATAAATGGGTGTGGTGATAGATTTTTCAAACATATTTTGTTACGATTAACAACTTTGTTTCTATAATACATTACAAAATCTTAATCGTTTTAAAGTTATTTGTATTAGAGTTTACAAGACTAATGGCCCCTAATCAAAGGGGTCAGCCCCTTTTTAGATACCAAAAATCTCTCAAATACAAACATTTATTTTGTTCTTACACCAATTTTAAATTGTTGTTCATTTTTGAGATACAAATGATTGAATATTTTAGGGGACAGCCTGTAGATCCTTAATGGGGAAATACACTGGTGTTTTGATTAGTGGAATCGATTTTAAATCATTAATACAAACATTTTCTCTTCTACAATGCTTAACAAACTATATTTCGTTCTCTAGATATATGTATTTTGAGAAATTTGGCCGCTAAAAATCTTTAATTACCTAATAAATGGGTGTGGCATTGTGATTTCAAGATAGATATTGTTACAATCGACAACTTTGCTTCTATTATGCATTACAAAATCTTTATTGTTTATAAATATTTTGTAATAGAATTTACGAGTCTATTGGCCACTAATCAAAGGGGTCATCCCCTTTTTCTTGATTTCATACGAAATGTCTTACAAATACTAACATTTTTGTTTTTGTTTTTACACGCATCTTAAATTGTTGTTCATTTTTGAGATACAAATGATTGAATATTTTGGGGGCCAGCCTATAGATCCTTAAGGTAACTCCAGTGTCTTAGAAATCCGTGTCAAACCAAACATTTTTTAATTTTAATAGTTAAAACAACTTATAAACTTACTATAGAGACCAAAATATTTATACCTTTGCATGTTTGTTTTCCTACAGTGAGCTTCAGCTCACAAGGTCCAAAAATTTAACAGCCAAAATTTAACACCATGATGCATTATCTCATAATTTATTAAATTATGCACCAAAATACATCATGTTGGGTTATAATTTAAGCAAATCAATTGATTATCATTAAATCATAAAAATTTTATTGATTTTCTACAGAAAATATAAAAAATATTACATTTTTTCTTGCCACGACCTTCCCAAAAAAATCACAAAATTACATATTTTTGAAAAATTCTAAAAAATTATTCAGTTTACATAATTTTTTTAAAGAATATTTATTAAGAGTTACATATTATGTTAACAAAAAACATAGTTTGTCAAAATTGACCATCTAGTTTTTGCTTGATAGTCTCTTGAACATGTGTACCCCCATATTGAAAATGTAAATTTTACAAGTTGTTTTATGCAAACTTTGGAAAAAAATGAAATGTACAAAAATGACACAATCTAACAGTCACTTAAATTGATATACTTAATGAAACTGTAATATACATATAAAATTAAGGTCGAGACTACCAAAAAACTCATATAGTTGAGTGCAGTAGTACCCCCTCCCCCTTTCTGTCAAATACTTTCTATCCAAGTTTTTTACCATATTTATCTGTAGATTAAACACCAATCAGTGTTATGTAGTTTTAATTACACAAGTACTTACTTATCCTCTCCTTGTCCCGGAGGACACATGAGGTCATCAAGCTACATAAACGCAATTTTATTGTTGGAGGAGAATGCATACAATACGTACAATTATATTACACACTCATTTACCTTTTTACTTATCGCTGCTTTACTTGCTTTCTCCAATCCCTCTAAATGACGGATATGCTATATTTTAACAAATTTCCACTTTTTTAACAAATCATAATTATTTTTAAAACACGTGTTGTTTGCCAAAATTATAACCGGAAATTTAGCACGCCGTGTAAAAAAAGAACCGGATCCGGAAGACACTGGAGTTACCTTAATGGGAATATACATTAGTGTTCTGATTAGTGGAATCGATTTAAATCATCATTACAAACATTTTCTTTTCTACAATGTTTAACAAAATATGTCTCGTTCTCTAGATATATTGTATCAAATTTTGAGAACTTTGGCCCCTAAAAATCCCTAATTACGTATCAAATGGGTGTGGCAATGATTTTTCCCGATATATTTAGTTACAATCAACAACTTTGCTTCTATAATGCATTACAAAATCGTTATCGTTTTTAATTATTTGTAATATACTATACGAGTCTATTGGCCCCTAATTTAAGGGGCCAGTCCCTTTTCCTTGATTGCGAAATTGCGCCAAAGGCGTAAAACAAAAACAGTTAGAACACCTTCAAACTATGGTCTAACTATCCTAAAAATTTCATATTCTTATCTCTGATAGTTTTTGAGTTTTTGTGTGCACAAATTAGGTCGTAAAAATGTACAAAATGGCCGATATATTGGTACCGGAAATAACGACAAATTATCAACAAATGTATTTCGTTCATATCAAGTCCAATCATCTGTGAACAAATTGTGGAAATCGGTCGAATAGTTTTCGAGAAATCGCGTGCACAAAATTTGTGGAAAAGAAAAATAATAATAACTAGACGCTCGTTGCGAGCAACAAGAGGTCTTCCGTTTGAATACACCTTAAAAAAGACAATAGAGAAAGTTGTTCTTTTCTACCATTTCTTAACACTCTTTAACATAGAGCAAAACCAATACCGGATATCTAAAACGCTATGTAAAAGTCAAACCAATATTGTAAAATCCGTATTGTGACGTATTTCGATCCTCGGTCACTTCGCCGGCATCAAAGACATTCCGCCGCAACAACAGTGAATCAGGTTCCAACGATGCAAGTGCATTACAAATAGATAAAATAGCTAACCGGGGGTGGAAAAACAAATATTTTTTCATATTTATATAAGTTATAAATTTAAAATTATTCTTATGTTGAGAATAATTTTTTCAATAGTATGGAGAGAGAGAGAGAGAGAGAGAGAGAGAGAGAGAGAGAGAGAGAGAGAGAGAGAGAGAGAGAGAGAGAGAGAGAGCTCTTAGCTAGGCTAAGCAATTTTTTTTTTGCTTATTGGAATACAACTTTATATTTAGTATTGACATCTTTATGGGTTGACCCTTGAATCCAATGTAGGTTAAAGAACTACGCACAAGCAAGGCTACAACTGCAGAAAAGTTTCAACGAATTGTTTAGATCCGTGTTTACTCTGATGGTGTTTTGTATTTTTATCTTTGTAATTTCGTGTTTGAACACAGTTTGTTATCACCACATGTCATCGTAGAGGCGGAGTTCAGACATTCACTGCTCATGACTTGACTGAGAGAGAGAGAGAGAGAGAGAGAGAGAGAGAGAGAGAGAGAGAGAGAGAGAGAGAGAGAGAGAGAGAGAGAGAGAGAGAGATGTAAATGTACAATTCAAAAATGTATATAATCTGTAAAAAAAAAAAATGTCAATAAACGCATGTATACATGCATGCATGGAAAAACATTAAACAACCCTCAGATTTAAGTCATGTATAATAATTAAAACATAAGCATATTGTTAGGAGAACGGTTATTTCCTACCCGCAGTCGCTAATTGTTGTGTGCACACAGTCATTGAGATGGCGGCATTTCTTTGATGCTTGCAGAGCGACCCGGCGAGCTCTAATACGGTCGTATTACAGGGGTGCTTCGGCGGCATGACTTTGATGCCGGCGATGCTACGAGCGTCTGAATTAAGATAGCTGCTGATAAAAAAAAGACTGTCACAAAGCAGGAAATTAACGGTATTTCTAACCGGGCTCTTTATTTGTACTGAAAAAAAAAAAAACCGATATTATTTTGATTTATGATAAAATTCAAACGGTAAACATTTTAAACCATCATTTTCAAGACAAAATCGTAAAACAAACCACAATTAAGAAATAAAAAACGTTCGACACTCGGGGACTGAACCCGGGTCTAACGACTGAGCTACTCTAACGACTGAGCTACGCGGACTCTCGCTTCAAGGCTTTGGAGCCTGAAATCTCGAGAATGCGTGGGTCGATTTTAAAACGGATTTCATATTCTGAAGTTTTGAACGCGTCTTCATCCCTTTCAAACATTAACAAAATTCAAATCAAAAAAGTTAAAAAATGACTTATTTTTGTTTCCTTCCGGTGACGGCCGGAAGTGACGGCGGACGTTCGGATATGCGAAGGGCACTGCGGCAGAAGACTCTCTACCATTTCTGAAAATTTAAAAGTTCTATCTTAAATACTTTTGAAGAAAAATGGTGAACAAGCAAAAATATAAAATCTTTAATATCGCTGGACCGGAAGTGACGACCAAAAAAATCTCGTGCAATTTTCTTACAAATTTTGTCTTAAATAAGATTTGAAAATTTCATCAAAATCGGCCGAAGCATTTTTGAGAAAAAAATAATAATAGAGGAAAAGAAACAAAGCAATAACAATAAGGTCTTCCGTTGGAAACGGAAGACCTTAATAATAATTAGAAACAGTACGAAAAAAAAATTTGTGGAAAAGAAAAAAATAATAACTAGTTCTCGTTACGAGTAACGAGTAGGTCTTCCGTCCGATTTGTTTCATATGATACAATGAAATATCGAAACTCTCTGCCAAATCTGAAATCTTGTTGAAACTAAGTTTTTTTTTTTGTCTCGGGACCGGAAACGGACGAACAGAAGTGATTAATGGAAATAAAAGCTAGTATTTCTTGTACATCATTTGCCTAGTGTACGTCACTGTTTATCAGGCTAGATGAAACACCCAAGAAAATCTGTTTAACTTGTTAAAAACATGAATTGTTTGAATTCTTTCGGTGAATACCGGAAGTGACGGTTAACAAAATAAAACCCGCTAAACACATGTACAATCAATTGTTTATTATTAATAAAAGTGTTGTGTATCAATCACATACAGTGACTAAAATGTCGCGGAAATCAAATTTGTAAAAAGGAAAGGTACCTAAGATATTTGATATATCTCACCGGAAGTATAAGATGTTTGCTTATATAACATTGCTTAGTTAACATATATAAGATCGTATACCGATATATTCATTCTATGTAAAATAAGTAAAATAAGGGAAAAAAATATTTTATGTGCTTCCAGTGAGGGTCGAAAGTGACGACAAATCATAGAAAATAATGCTAACTCAGACACATACATGGGACAATCATCCCACAAAGTTTGGTTGTTCAAGTCGTCACTGTTTTTGAGATCTCGTGGAGTCAAGGTTTTTATCTCGGGACAGGAAACAAACAAACGAAAGTGCTAAGTGAAAATAAAAGTGTGGATTTCTTTAACACTGGATAACTGTACTTTATTATTTATCAATTTTACTAAAATTTTTATACAAAAAACAGTTAAAAATTTCAAACAACTTGATTTGTTTTAACCCTTCCAGTGAGGACCGGAAGTGACGATTGACAAAATGAAAGCGGTTAAATGTATTTTCTATCAAATGTCTATAATCAACATAAGTTTCGTGTCTTAATGACTTGCACTTTTTGAGATCTCGCGGGTAAAACATTAGTTTAAAAAAGGCTATCTGAGATGTTTGAGATATCTCACCGGAAGTAGAATTTTTTTTTGTTTTTTTTAACATCGAATAGATGACATATGTAAGGATTTATACTTATATTTCAATTCTAAGTGAAAATAAATTAAATGCGTGAAAAAAAAGTTTTTGAAGTGCTTCCGGTGACGACCGGAAGTTATGACGAACAAAACAAAATAGTTTGAAAACATCTACAACTATTGGTCTATCATCCTACAAAGTCTGAATGCTCAAGTCCTTATCATTTTTGAGATCTCAATGTCCAAAGATTTTTGTCGCGGGACAGGAAATGGACAAAAGGAAATGAATTTTTAAAACATGAAATAATCAAATGCAGATATTATTATTTTCTGTCTTTCCTGAAAATTAAAAAAAAAAAACTTGTCAAACCGTCTCTGAGAAATCTTGTGAACAAAAAAAAGGGGGGGTGAATGTCAAAATTGGTACCCAATTTCGAGCCATGGCGAGCTCTAAAGAATGGCGCCACTGGTGAAAAACAAAAACATTCGGAACAACTTTAGACTATGGTCTACCTATCCTGAAAATTTCATATCCATATCTCTGATAGCTTTTGAGTTTTTGTGTGCACAAAATAGGTCGTAAAAATGTACCAAATGGCCGATAAATCGGTACCAAAAGTGACGACGGCAAAAATATTAAAAACAAAATAAATTCAGACCACTTCCAATCAACTGTGAAAAAATGGTCGAAATCGGTTGGATAGTTTTTGAGAAATCGCTTGCACAAAATTTGTGGGAAAAAAATGATAATAACTAGATACGATCTCGTTACGAGTAACGAGTAGGTCTTCCGTTCAATTTTTTAAACGATACGATTAAACTGTTAATGAAATTTCAGAATTCCCCCCTCAACCCCTCCCTTTCAGATAATGTATATGATGTCAATATCCTTAACAATGCATAACAAAGTGTTTTGCTTTTTCAAATACAGCACATTAAAGATTTAAGATTTTAGTTCCTTCAAATCCCTAATTATGTCATCAATGGTTGTGGAAATGAGTTTTACAAACTGATATTGTTACGATTGGCAACTTTGCATCTATAATGCATTACAAAATCTTGATTGTTTTTAAGTTATGTGTAAAAACTTTTACGAGTGTCTTGGCCCCTAATTTAAGGGGCCAGCCCCTTTTTCTTGAGTTCATTCAAAAGGTCTTACAAATACTAACATTTTTTTGTTCTTACACCTATCTTAAATTGTTGTTCATTTTTGAGATGCAAACGATTGAATATTTAAGGGGCCAGCCCTCTAGATCCTTAATGGGGACAGATATTGGTGTTTTGATTAGTTAAATCAAATAGTATCATCAATACAGACATTTTCTCTTCTACAATGCCTAACAAAATATGTCTCTTTCTCTAGATATACTGCGTCAAAGTTTAAGTACTTTGGCCCCTAAAAATTCCTAATTACGTAATAAATGGGCGTGGCAATAATTTTTTTCTGATAGACAGTGTTACGATCAACAACTTTGCTTCTATAATGCATTACAAAATCTTTATCGTTTTTAAGTTATTTGTAATAGAGTTTAAGAGTGTCTTTGCCCCTATTTAAAGGGGTCAGCCCCTATTTTTATTTTGTTGAAATGGTCTTAAGAATACTAACATATTTTGTTCTTGTACTTATCAGAAATTGTTGTTCATTTTTGAGATACAAATGATTGAATATTCTAGGGGCCAGCCCTCAAGATCCTTAATGAGGACAGCCATTGGTGTTTTGATTGGTGGAATCGATTAGAATCATTAATGGAGACATTTTCTCTGATACAATGCCTAATAAACTATGTCTCCTTCTCTAGATATATTGTATCAAAGTTTAAGTACTCTGGCCCCTAAAAATCCCTAATTACGTAATAAATGGGCGTGGCAATAATTTTTTTCTGATAGATATTGTTACGATCAACAACTTTGCTTCTATAATGCATTATAAAATCTTTATCGTTTTTAAGTTATGTGTAAGAGACTTTACTAGTGTCTTAGCCCCTAATTAAAGGGGCCAGCCCCTTTTTCTTGATTTTTTTGAAAAGGTCTTAAGAATACTAACATATTGTGTTCTTGTACTTATCAGAAATTGTTGTTCATTTTTGAGATACAAATGATTGAATATTTTAGGGGCCAGCCCTCTAGATCCCTAATGGGGACAGACATTGGTGTTTTGATTGGTGGAATCGATTAGAATCATTAATGCAAACATTTTCTCTTCTACAATGCCTAATAAAATATGTCTCCTTCTCTAGATATATTGCATCAAAGTTTAAGTACTTTGGCCCCTAAAAATCCCTAATTATGTAATAAATGGGCGTGGCAATAATTCTTTCTGATTGATACTGTTACGATCAACAACTGTGCTTATATAATGCATTACAAAATATTTATAGTTTTTAAGTTATGTGTAAGAGACTTTACGAGTGTCTTGGCCCTTAAATTTAGGACCAGCCCCTTTTTCTTGATTTTGTTGGAAAGAACTTTTTATTCCCTACCACTTTTGTTATATATGTATTAACAAAACCAACTGATAAAAAGAAACAGACCAAAACGTACAAAAATTTTGATTCAAAATTCGTACCGTTTTTTCGTGCCTAGGCGAGCTCCAAGAAATTGCGCCACTGGCATAAAACAACATATAGGTGCACAACTTCAAGCTATGGTCTACCTATCCTGAAAATTTCGTAGTTATATCTCTGATAGTTTCTGAGTTTTTGTGTGCACAAAATAGGTCTTCAAAAATTTGCAAAATCGGTCTTAAATCGGTACCGGAAGTGACGATAACAAAAATTTCAAAAACATATAAAATTCAGATCACATGTCATCATCTGTGAAAAATTTGTGGAAATCGGTCGAATAATTTTCGAGAAATCGCCTGCACAAAATTTGGAAAAAATAATAATAATAACTAGATACGACCTCGTTACGAGTAACGAGTAGGTCTTCCGTCCGATTTTTTTTATTTTAAATGATACCATGAAATATCGATACAATTTCAGAATTAACCACCCCCCCCCCGAAAAAAAATTAAGATAATGAATAAAAATTCCTAATTACGACATACATTCCACTGACGATGACTTTTTCAAACAGATATTGTAGCGATCAACACCTTTGATTCTATAATGCATAACAAAATATTTATCGTTTTCAAGTTATTTGTAATAGACTTTACGAGTATCTTGGTCCTTAATTAAAAGGGCCAGCCCATTTTTCTTGATTTTGTTGGATAAAACGTTTGATTCTCTTCTTCTTTTGTTCTATATATCTTAACAAAATATATATGGGATTAAATAGATATTACATGTATGTATTCAAAGTGGTTTAAAGAAATACTTTCTTTATTTTGATGTGATAAATATACATGTATTTTCCTAAATAACGTATTCCCCCGTACAATAAGTCATGTCGCGAGGGGATGCTCCGCTTGGCGGTGCCCTTGTTTGAATCAACAAACATTGTTCGTCATCTATTTTAATAATAGTGATATTCCTGTTGGATTACTCCATTAAATCGCTTTGGGATTGGCGAAATACCTTGTCAAATATATTGTTGACAGTGTACAGCAATACATTAAAGAAGATGTCTGCACATCTTGATGCTGTTGTTCCTGGTGGCAGATTTTTTGAATTCTTCAAATACATGCAAAGTCGCCAAGGAAAAGACTTTAAGTATTATGTAAGTGGTCTGTGTTTTTGGGGGTTTTTTGGGGTGGGAGGGGTGGAAGGGGTTATATAATTGTCATCGTATATCAATGACAATACATGTATAGCTTTGTTAAAAATAGTTTGAGACCCAGTGATTTATATTTGAAAAAAAAAACATACACAAATTTTATACGCGGAGTTAAGAGTTAATTTACAATCCATATTGTCTCAAGAATTTACATTTATGATTATAACAGTTGCAGATTGCACCTTTCAACATGATGTTTGCTGGAGTTCCACAAAAATATGTAAAGTTGATTTGCTGCTTGTCAAATCCAATTTATGAAAATTGATTCTTGGTATTTTTTCAGCCTGGGCCATGCTCCGCAGAGTTAAAAAATTACGACGATCTATTTTCAAATCCCATCTTGATTTTTGGTTTGTTTTTTCATATAACAAAATAAATATTGACTGTGTTTTTGGGCAACATAGATTATATTTACCCCCTTGTGCACTCCGCTTCGCGTTCGTTTAGCTGTAAATGTACATGAAATTTGCTTTTATGATGTTTTAGATTGAGCTACAACTGAATAGTGAGAGTTTGATGAGGATGATCTGCAGTATCTACAGTCAACCATTGACAAATATCTCTCCTATGTCAAAGTTCATACACCCGAACTCCAAAGAAAAGCAAAGTCACATCTCCTTCTTCACATAGTAAGAAAGACAAACTTTATTTACAAGAATATATGGAATGCTTGTGTAAATTTAGAGTGTAATGCTAATGGGAGACCTGTTTAATTAGGATACATGTGTTCTTACTCCAAATTATACACAAATATATTGTAAGCTCAGAAATAAATCAGATCATATATTAAATGTACTAAGTAAACATTATATTCTTACATTGCTCTAATAATAACAGAGAGTTGGCGAAATGTGCCGGATTGCCGGCGATCTCCAATGGTTTTTATGGATGTCCGGTAAAAGTTGAAACCACACCGGACATCGTGTCGGGTAAATAAAAACATTACTATACTGGAAATTTAATAGAACTTGAGAGTTCAAAAGTTGTTTCGATGTTATTTAATAAAATTACAATAAAGTAATAAATAAAACGGTTGTTGATTGTGTTTTTTTACGGAGGTTTATCGCCAAACCGGAAACTGTCAATGGTTTCAAACGTTACATTTCTGATGCTAGTTTCCGGTTTTGAATAACGCACTCGAAAACCAAGGTCAGACATTGTTTACCATTTTAATGCATAACGGTTGGCCGACAAATTGGGCAATTTTGCCCAAAATTGAGAAACGGAAAGAAACAGGACATATTGATACATCAAAGAAAAAGATAGCGAGAAAATTTAATGAAAATTGGACTAAAGAGCGAAAGTGGTTGAAATATGATAATGAGAAACAGCTAATGTATTGTATACTATGCACAAAATTTGTTACCTCTGGAAAACACAGAGGAAATTATCCAATTAGCTTCATCAAAGGTTGTGCAAATTTTAAAACTTCAGCTCTAAACGACCATGAATCGTCGAAACTACACACAGACGCAGTTGCACATTGAAAACCCTGAAAAATCTGTGGCAAAGCAAACACTGATTTTTCTTAAATGAATATAAACGACACCAACAAGAAAATAATTTCAGAAATGTACATGCGTTAGTAAAAAAAAACAGACCAGTAAGAGATATTATTTGGCTAACTGAATTGGACAAGGCCAAGAACATAGACGTTGGAGAAACTTACTCAAACAGAAAATCAGCCACAAATTTCATGGAATATATATCGGAGGAAGAGACAAAGAAGGTAACAGAGGTGGTGAAAAATGCCAAGTTTTGCATACTTAGTATGGTTGGAAGCACAGATGAAGGAGGTGTAGAACAGGAAACATTGTTTGTTCGAGTTTGTAACCAGGGATACATGGACACTAAGTTCTTATGCATTTGTGCTACAGATCTGCATGCATTTGTGTTGGACAATATCAACAAATTATCGTTAGATCTATCTAAGATGATTGGATTTGGGTGTGATGGAGCTGCTAACATGGTAAAAATTATTAACAATAACCGTAAATATAATATATATATATATATATATATATATATATATATATATATATATATATATATATATATATTGCACAATAAAATCAGTATCATTTGATTTAAAGATTTATGAAATTGAATTATTTTTTTATTAGATGGGCAAGAAAGGAGGACTAGTTACACTGCTTAAAAGAGACATTCCTGAGCTTCATCCAGTACATTGTCATGCTCACAGACTCGAATTAGCTTTCAGAGATGTCGTAAAAGCTGATCACATGTACGATAAATTATCTACACTGTTGCTGGGCCTATATTACTTCTACAAGAGAAGTCCGAAACAAAGAAAATGTTTAAAGACCACATTTCAAGCAAGTTGTTCTCCTAACGTTTGGTTTATTTTATATGGCATTGTCAATTGTGCCAAACTAAAAATGTATTGAAATGTATTAATCAGATTTTATCTACAATAGGTGATGGACGTAAGAGGAACATTGCCTCACCGGGTGGCAGGCATCAGATGGATGCCTCATATGCTACGTGGCTTGATAACAGTGTTTAAAAGTTATCCAGCAAAGTCATCTACAAAACGAGTCCCATACAAATGCAAAAGCAGAAGGTCTTGCCAAAATACTGGGAAACTACCAAGTTATGGTTAAGTTATGGTTTTTGGCACTTTGTTGAAGGTAATACATGTATATAAATAACTAATCATCCATGATAAAAATGTTTAAATTTAAATATATTATTCTCTGTAAAAGGAAAACGTACATATTTCCTGACTTTATCTATGCAAGATGTTATTTATTTTATAAAAAAGAAAGGAAATCCTTCATCCATTGGTAAAGCTTTCTCTGTGCCTGCAACGTTCAGACGTTACTCTTGCTGACATTCAAATTATGACTGAGGCCACTGTCACCATGCTAAACTCACTTAAAGACCAGTAAGTATTTCATTTTTTGTTGCTGTATTTTAAAAAATCTTTAAAATTCCTGTTTGTGTTTTGTCATGCTTATTATTTTCTTATTTCTTACAGTAAAAGTGACGTCTTATTGATGATTGAAGAGAAAAAGGAGCTCAGTGGGGTTGCTCTTAAAATACAGGGCAAACCTTTTAAATGCATGCAACGTATAAATCAGCTAATTATCAAAATCACACAAGCTATTTAGTCCAGGTTTAGTGATCTGAAAGATGTTCAGTTCACAAAAATAGCTAACTTTAGCAACTGGCCAGTTGAATTGAAAGGTATTTCTTGCATTCATCTGTGAGACATAATGATTTGATGAACAGTTTTACAAATTTTAAAATTTATTTTTTTTTTTTATATTTTGTTTGTTGTATTTTTTATTTTTATTCACAAATTTTACAGAAAAATACTATGCTGAAAGGTAATCTAGATATTGTCAGAGTCCACTGCTTCACTCTATATACACTATATGTCTGGTTGTGTGTGGTTCTTGTATCTTGTCTGTCAGTGTATGTCCTGTAATAAATTATAAATACATGCTTTTATTCTTTCATTATTTTGGAAGTACTTGCACAACAAATAACTATTTGTCATTTAAAATAAAACTTAATGGGTTTATTTGATTTGTTTATATAGAATAATCAATTTTTAATTCAAAATAATTAATGTTATGTCTAAACTGAACAAAAAGTAATACATAGTTTGAAATATCTCACTTAAACTACAGTTAAAGTCATTTGATTGTAAAATAATACCGGTAATAATAATAATAATAATAATAATAATAACTAGACACGATCTCTTTGCGAGCAACGAGGAGGTCTTCCGTCCGATTTTTAGAAGGTGATATAACACCATCGAACTTGATTTTCGTCAACAAAACATGATCTGGAATTAGAGGTTGAGTACTTGTGCTTTCCTGTAATGTTTTTTTAAGTTATCATGCGTTTTTTCTAATACATGTACTTGCATTTCGTACATAAAAATATAACAGTAACTGTAAAAAAAAAACATATCTGCTTTTATGACCTTTCACGAAATATATCATAGTAAAGTGCTATAGATAAGTTTTTAGAGCCCTCTGGTCCCTTAATTTGAGGGTTAATCCCATTTTTCTTGATATCAAATGAAGGGTCGTTTAACTTTAAACATACTAGACTTTGACCCGTGCGTCCACGGGTTGATATTGCGTATGATATCGGACATTTACGAAATAGATACATCGACACACCGTATTGTTGACATTCACATAACCAAAAAAAAGGCTATTAATTTCACTAAACTCTGCTTAGTTAGAATAATATAACTGTGTCTCGGGACAGGTCTATATCACAGTTAATATAAAATGCCTCCCATATAGGTCTACCCGTATTGTAGCAGAAAATTGTAAAATCGCTCCGAAACAATTTTGGTGAAAATTAATGAACAGTCAAATTATTCATAAAAAACCATTTTGAGGCTGTAAGTACCTTTCATCTAAAAATTAATTCATGTTATTGAAGAATTAATCAACGTTTTTTACTCGCTTCAAAACAGACCTGACATTCGGAACTTTCGGGATTTTTCTTAGTAAATGGACTGTGTTAGAGTTATCTCCCGTATTTTCTTTGATGAACAGATTATATAGAAAATTTTCAAAGAAAATTTACACGTGTTCGTATTATCGTTTTTAAGTATATCTATGCAAATGTGATATCACGGAAATATAAACTAAAGAGCCTCCCGTGATTTAGCGTGAATGTAATGCGCATGCACACGATTGTTAAATTTAAAAGAAATCCGATGATTTCCAGAATTTTTATTGGAATTTTCGTTGATTATTAATTAACGGAGCTTTATCGAGAAAAAATAAAAACAAATTCGTAATCTACAACGGGAAATGATGTTTAAAATATATAAAACAAAAGACAGTCCTTATCCGATTAATCGGTATTAAAGACCAAAACTTCGAGTCTATAATTTTAATATAGTAGTATAGAGTGTTTATAAATTCATTACCGTTCCTACGATATATGGGAAAGAGCGGTTTAGGGACCGATTCCTTATCTCCTCCTAGGGGCCGTTTAACGACATTTTGAAGGTTGAATATTGTTTAGTACATTATTTTGAGCATCTTTTCTTGTAAACTGCATTTCAAAAGATTTTTCCTTTCTGATATATGGGTGATTAAAATGTTGGACATTTGACCTCTAAAAATCTAGATTTACGTAACACATGATAAAATTATTACATTACTTGGATACATAACTGTAAGATTAAGGCCTTTTACAAAATATCTCTATAAAAGTTTAATAGATAATAGATAAAAGACTTTAGAGCCCTCTGGTCCCCTAATTTTAGGGGCAACCCCCTTTTCTTGATATCAAATGAAAGGTCAAATATCAAATGATATATGGGGGAAAAAAATTTTGGACTTTTAACCCCTTAAAACCCGTAATTTGGTAACACATGAAAACATCATTAGATTCCTTGGATACATAACTGTTGAGACCGACTTAAAATTTGAAATTTTATTTACCTCACGTGATTTTGAATGACAGCAGTTGCAGATGTCACGGAATGGAATTGGAGGTCACTTTGGAGAAATAAAGAGGTAGTGAAAATAATTAATGCACATGATCATACACATGACAAATAAAGTGTCTTAAATGTTCAAGCTGCTTGGTCCGGTTTTCAATAATATTTTCGCACGCTTTTAAACGATGGCTATGCTAAGTATATGTGAATGTGTAATAATATACGTTGCAGTAGTTCTCCCGGTCAAAAAGCCATATTTCAATGAAAAAATAATTTTGAAACTTTTTGAATCCGGATGTTGTGCATTCCGGCATGCTGTTCAATCCGTTACATTATTCAGCTCCTTGACATTTGCCTTTTTGTTAAAAAAATGTTGTGCAATCCGGATCTTCTCTATTCTGAAAACCGTCCGCGATGAAAACAACCGACTGCTTATAATAAGTGAGAGTTATCTCCCGTTGTCCGGCCACTTAACTAATGCTCAATTATCGACCAATATTCCTGTCGTTGCTATTGATTTAAACAACTGTGAATATAGATCCAAACCAGCAACTCATTTCAGTTTATGCCATTAGGTCTTGTTATGAATAAATACATGTACGCATTTTTTGCCCAAATTAGATAATAAGATTATAGTTCACCCCCTTTTTTTCAGGCCGTGTTTCAGGATACAGCGGGAGTAAGACTGCCGATATAATTTGTTATCCCCGTTGTAAGGCTACACTTACAGAGTTGCATATTATTCTGTCAAAATGCTCTATTTTTTATTTTTTTTTATAAAATTCTCATTTATATAAATATTTATCCATGTTCCCTGCATCAAAACAGTTCTCGCCATTACGTATTCAGCCACCTAGCTGTTTACTTGTTAATTTTTGTTAAACAATTTCCGGTTAAGCATGCATTTTTCAGGTTAATCGGATGTTTGAAAATTTATCAATTACGAAGATTTGATTGAAAAAGTATTTAAATTGTATGTATTCCTTTATGGATTTATTGTCCCCCCTCCCCCCAAAAAATTAAAATGAAAATTGGTACCGTAATTAAGATCGATGAAATCTAATATATTTCAGAAGAATTGAAAATTATGCAAAAATCCTACCGCAAACATGTTTCATTGTACCCCTTAAGCAGCCTGTGTATGCATTAAATTCTCAGCAGCAAAATTTCAAAAATAGACCCTGGTGAATGTATTTACATTTCAACTCGTACGACTGTAAAAAGTTGTGTTATAGCAAAATTTCAAAAATAGACCCTGGTGAATGTATTTACATTTCAACTCGTACGACTGTAAAACGTTGTGTTATATTCATTTATGACAGTCTTTTTTTTATTTTACGATTTAAATCAAAGGTTTGATGAATCGTAACCAATATTATTGAAAATTAAAATAATCTAACAAAGAATCAATGAATATTCAAATGTGTAATAACGTAGAAACACGAAAAGCCCGTGTTCTAGATTACAGCAAATCGGTTACCCACTAGCGCGGAATCTCCTCGGCCCTGTGCGAATGATGTTATGTAAATGTACACTCAACGTGGTGGGTTTAAAATGTTTGCAGTTTGTTAACTGAATTTTATTTTCCAACTAAAAAACAATTAATTGACATAGGCAAGTACACAAAGAACACCATTTTCCAATAAAAGTCTTACTATCATTTTTGTTTTTAATTACGGGACTAAAACAGCATTACTTCGTAGGTAAAGGTATAATCTTTTTTTCATTTTTTCCTTAATATCGTTAAAATCGGAATTCTTTGTGTTTGCAGCTACATAAATAAACTCATGTACGTGTGCATTACAGCAAGACGCAAATATTGTGTATTAGATAACGGCAGACTGGCCGCTAGCTAGTCCAGCCCTGACCTATTTCCTCGGCCGCAGGCAAGGAGTCGAATACGTTTGATGAATACGTTTAATTGTTCACATACACAGCTCGGAATCCAGCTAGATTTTAAATGCCTCTCAAATGCATTTCATAGAAGCACTTCTTTTATCCATAATGTGTTTCAATAAAAATAATTAAAATGTTTAATAAACACTTTCCGCACGTAAGCTGGTACACTGTCTATGGTACGTAGTAGGTAAAGGTATAATCTTTTTATTTACTATTAATAGCATTAACATCGTAATTCTTTGTGTTTGCTGCTACATTAGTAAACTCATGTGTGCATTACAGCAAGACGCAAATCTTTTGTATTAGATAACGTTAGACCGATCGCTAGTCCAGCCGCGACCTATTTTCTCGGCCGCGGTCAACAGGTCGGATACGTAATTGTTCACATACACAGCTCGGTATCCAGATAGAGTTTAAATGCGACTTAAATGCATTTCATAGAAGCAGTTCTTTTATTCATAATGTGTTTTACTAGAAAAGAATTAACCTAAAAATGTTTAAACACTTTCCGTATTTAAACTGGTACACTTTATGTCAATTATACGCACAAATACCTTGTTAATTTGCCAAATAAAACACAAATGCATGATAACAAGTCTAGCCTTTTACACTCATATTAAGCAATACCCGAACAAAATATTATTGTTACGACATTAATAAGATCATAATGAACAACTTTTGCAGCGACAGCCATATCGAAATCTTAACCGCTTTTGAGTTATAAAGTGAAAACTTTCAAGGATTCTAGGTCCCTAATTTGAGGGGCCAGCCCCTTTTTCTTGATGTCAAACAAAAGATCCTGTAAATACAAATCTTTTTTCTTCTACATGTCTTAACAAAATATTTGCGAGTAAAAAGATAAACTGAGAAAACCAAGCAAAATTTTAAAGTTTTTTTTAATCTTAATTTTGAGCCATACAAAGCTCCGGTGCTTCTTGTGCTAGGCAAATATGGATGCTTTTGTTCAGATAAACAATCTTTTGTCTATCATCCCTGAAATTTTGAAATAGATATCGTGTGTAGTTTATGAGAACACTCCTGGAGAAACCAACCCCTTAAAAATCCTTAAAATGCCAGTATCTCAAAAACGGAAATGACGTCATCAACCAAAAAAATTTCCGATAAGGTTCAGAATATAGTTGGTAAGATCTAAAAATTTCGTGCAAATCGGTTGAGCCATTTCTGAGATATCGCGTGCACAAAATCGGTAAGAAAAAAAAAGAAGAAGAAGAAGAAAAAGAATCCGAAGAATAACAATAAGGTCTTCCGTTGGAAACGGAAGACCTTAACAAGATGCGATCTCGTTGCGAGCAACGAGTGGGTCTTCCGTCCGATTTTAGAATAAATGAGATAAAACCCATCATTTTGAACATAAAATCGTAAGTGTCCGCAAAATATACGAAACAAAAAATTGCGGCACTCGGGGCTTGAACCCGGTTCGCTTGGGTACTGTCCACGACCATAACGACTGAGCTACTCGGACTCTCGCTTCAGGACTTTGACGCTTAATATCTCGAGAATGCGTTGATTGATTTTAAAACAAATTACATATTCTGAATCAGTAAAAAGGTCACTATCAAACCAATAAAAAATATTTAAAAAACTAAATAGTTTAAAAATTCGATTTTTTGATTTTGCTTCCGGTGATGACCGGAAGTGACGGCGGACATTGTCTCGACCGAGGTGCAGTAGAAAAATAATAGATCTATCATCTCTAAAAATTCCAGCTCTAAATCCTTTATAGTTTTTGAGAAACGTCGCAGACAAAATCGACTTTTAAAAATCGTTTAACGACGATAACTTCCGACCGGAAGTGAATTTTCAAAAACTGTCGCAGTGGTATAAACTTCAGATGACGAGGCATTATCCCTGAAAATTTGAAGAAAATCGAACGAGCCATCTCCGAGAAATCGCCTGCACAAAATTTGTACGACAAAAAAAGAATAATAACTAGAGCAAAGCTCGTTGCAAAGCAACGAGTGGGTCTTCCGTTAATGTAGAGAGTAAAGCTAGATATTCCTGTAAGGAGAAACGTTCTAAAACCAATAACAACAGTAACTAAAACAAAAAGATAAAAAATCGAATAATTCTTGATACGACTTAACAAAATCCGAATGATTTTTAGTACGAATTAACAAAAACCTTTAAAATTTCAAGAACGACTTAACAAAAAAAATCCGAATGTGTCAAAGTTCGACTTAACAAAAATCGAATTATTTTTGATACGAGTTAATTTAACTTTGAACTTTACGCTATTTTTTAAACCAAGAACGCGGAATCAAAATTTCCGGAAAAGTCAATTTTTGAACCCAAATATTTCTGCAATGCATCGTCCGATTTGAAAACGGATTTCAGTTTCGTATTCAGCATTATAACTTCTAAAAAAACATCAACTTTTTAAATAAACACAAAAAATTGAAAATTTTAAAAGACTTCCGGTTTGGACCGGAAGTGACGGAATGTGAATTCCAGCCTTATGT
The DNA here is from genome assembly GCA_020458035.1 of Magallana ariakensis. NCBI lineage: Eukaryota > Metazoa > Mollusca > Bivalvia > Ostreida > Ostreidae > Magallana > Magallana ariakensis. Next base: position 32,563,811 of record CM035811.1, on the reverse strand, counting down.
CCCAATAAAAATGATAAATGTATAAACACAGAAAATTTCAAATCTCTATCTTAAAGTGTTTTTGAAAAACGCCCTGGACAAAATCACTTTTTGAAAATTTTAAAATTGACGTAACGTAAAAACGAAGGTGACGTTGTAATGGAAACTTTAACATCTTTGAGGGACGACAATGCCACGTAACCTCTGAAAGTTTCATTGAAATCGGTTGAAAACTTTTAAAGATATGAAGCTTCAAAAAAGTCAGAAAAATAAAGAAAAAGAATAATAATAATGATAATAACTAGAGCAAAGTTCGTTGCAAAGCAACGAGTGGGTCTTCCGTTAATGTCGAAAGAAAAGCTAGATGTTTCTGTAAGAAGCAGAGCTCTAAAACCAATACCAGGAGTAATTAAACGAAAAGATATTAAAAAATCGAATAATTCTTGGTACGACTTAATAAAATCCGAATGACTTTAAGTACGAATTAACAAAAACCTTAACGATTTCAAGAACGACGCGACAAAAAAGTCCGAACGTTTAAGAACGATTTAACAAATATCGAATCATTCTAGATACGAGTTAATTTAACTTTGAACATAACACTATTTTCTTAACCAAGAATGTGGAATCAAAATTTCCGGAAAAATCAATTTTTAAACCCCTATATCTTCGTAATGCATCGTCCGATTTTAAAACGGATTTCAGATTTGAATTAAGCTTAATAAGTTGAACATTTTTGCTCCAATAATATATAAAAAATATTTTTCAGTAAATAGTTATTATTAAAAGACTTTGTAGCCCTCCTGGCCCCTAATTTGGGGGGCCAGCCCCTTTTTCTTGATATCAAATGAAAGGTCTCGCATATATAAACATATTTTATTCAGCAACTGTTCACGAATTATTAACCGTTCTAGAGATATCTGAACAACTGTGTTTTAGGGGCCGACCCTTAAACTCCTTACCGGGACCACCAACAAATAAATTTTAGGTACCATATCGTTAAGAACATTATTTCGAGCAACTTTTCTTCTACAATGCTTTTCAAAATATTTCTCCTTTTCTAGATATTAATGATAAGAATTTTGGACATCTGGCCCCTTGAAACCCCTAATTACGTAACATATGACTTAGGTATGGTACTCTATAGATAAACAACTGTACAATGAACGTTTTTTCTTCTATAATAAATAACAAATTATTTTTCAGTAAAGGGTTATTATAAAAAGACTTTAGAGCCCTCTTGGTCCCTTTTTTCAGGGGCCAGCCCTTATTTCTTGATATCAAATGAAAGGTCTAGTAAATATAAACACATTTTGTTCAACAAGTGTTTAGAAATTGTTGACCGTTTTAAAGATATCTGAACAAATGTGTTTAAGGGGCCGATCCTTAAACTCCTTACCGGGGCCACCAACAAAAAAAGTTTAGGTACCATATTGTTAAGAACATTATTTTGAGCAACTTTTCTTCTACAATGCTTTTCAAAATATTTCTCCTTTTCAAGATATTAAAGATCAAAGTTTTGGGCTTTTGGCCCCTTGAAACCCCTAATTACGTAACATATGACTTAGGTATGGTACTCTATAGATAAAAAGATGTACAATGAACATTTTTGCTTCTATAATTGATAACAAATTATTGTTCAGTAAAGAGTTATTGCAAAAATACTTTAGAGCCCTCTTGACCCCTTATTTGAGGGGCCAGCCCCTTTTCCTTGATATCAAACGACAGTCCTTGTTAATTTGAACAACTATTGCATTACATGTCTTAACAAAATATTTACACATTAAAAGCTAGGGTTGAAAATGTGCGAAAATTTCATGAAAAAAAATGGTGCCAATTTTTGAGCTCGGGCGAGCTTCGGCGCCTTGGGCATTTTAATATGATCATCTACAGACATTCATCTACTAATCCCTGAAAGTTTCACGTTTCTATCACAATTAGTTTTTGAGAAGTTACGTGCACAAAATGGTTCTTAAAAATTCACTAGATCCTCAAAATCTCAAACCGGAAGTGACGTTATCGGCCAAAAACTTTATAATATCAAGTATGTTGGATGCTAAATACGTCCTGAAAATTTCATGCAAATCGATCGAGTAGTTCACGAGAAATAGCGTTCGAAAAAAGTCAGAAAAAAAATTAAAAAAAATAATAATAACTAGAGCAAAGCTCGTTGCAAAGCAACGAGTGGGTCTTCCGTTAATGTCAAAAGTAAAGCTTGAAGTTCCTGTAAGAAGAAAAGTTCTTAAACCAATAACAAGAGACCCTAAAACAAAAATAATAAAAAAACGAATAATTCGTGGTACGACTTAACAAAATCCGAATGATTTTAAGTACGAATTAACAAATTCCTTTACAATTTTAAGTACGACTTAACAAAAAAAATCCGAATATGTTTAAGTACGACTTAACAAAAATTTTTGGTACGAGTTAATTTAATATTGAACTTAACGCTATTTTTTAAACCAAGAACGCAGAATCAAAATTTCCGGAAAAATCAATTTTTAAACCCAAATATCTCTATAATGCATCGTGCGATTTTCGAAAAATTTGATTCACTTCCGGTTTCGACCGGAAGTGACGGATTTCTGTTTCAAGCCTTACTGCACAGGTAAATAGACAAATTTATAATCATGGAAAATTTAAAGCCTCTATCTTAAACCGTTTTTGAGAAAAGTCCCGGACAAAATGACTTTTTTAAAATTTAAAAAATGACGTAACGTCAAAACGAAAGTGACGTTGTTATTGAGACTTTAATATCTTTGAGAAACGCCAACTTGCAACAATCGCTTAAAGTTTTATTAAAATCGGTTGAAAACTTTTTGAGTCATGAAGCGGAAAAGAAGTCAGAAAAAAAGAAAAAGTATAATAACTAGAGCAGAGCTCGTGGCAAAGCCACGAGTAGGTCTTCCGTTGTTGCTGCGAGTTGAAAATTTACAAATATGATTTGGTGTCAAATGATTATAATGACTAATGACTAAAATTTCACTTCTGCTTTTGTTATAAAAACGTGTTGTGATTAAAAACCTGTATCAAGACAGGAAGAAAATGTTTTAGGAAAACTATTTGTCAAACACAGTTTGTGTAATTGTTTTGAAAACTCTTTAAGGCCCTGTCACACCAAGTTGCGTTCCCAGGGCAAGTTCACGGCGTTGTAAATTTCATGGAATCGCCGTAGGATCGCAACGAAAATTAAGAAAAAAAATACAATTTTATTTAAAAATTTTACAAGTGAAAATGTCACGGCATCCTGACGGCGACTAAGGCGTTCTAACAGAGCTCCCAACTACGTTTCCACAAAGTTCTACTTGGCAATTGACTGCGCTCTCGCTGGGTATCCGCCGAGCGCTCATGACGTGCTAGAAGTTTTTACCCCGCGTCCACGGCGTGCTCTGCGCGCTGACTGCGTGCACATGCGCTGTTGGAGACTTTACGGCGCTGTCAAGGCGACCTTTCTCCACTTCTACGGCGTGTTTATCAGAACGCAGAGCTACGGCGCGTACTTTGTGCATGGTCAAAGTGCGCGCCGTCGCATGGCGTTCTAAAATGTTCTAAGATATCCCACCGCAGCGAACGAAGATGCCGTTGCGTTGTTACGGCGCTGTAGCAGACTCTAGTTCGTTTACCATGGCGTTTTACATTATTCAATGACACAGCGGGATCGCCGTGAGGACGCAACTCCAGTATGACAGGGGTTTAAACAATGAGAAGTTTAATGGCGAGTTAAATTGTTAAGGGTAGCAAGGATTGTTATATACATGTACTCATGATTCATGAAAGGAAATGTATTTTTTAAAAGAAACGAACCCGCCTTAAAAACATGTAACTTCTGTAATTAAATCTTTCTAATTTTTTGAAGACTATGTGCAAGTTTGAAATTGTTGCGTGCTGTCAAAATTTGGTAAATAGTCAAAATTGATGGCATCTCTGAAAATTTCTTCAGGGCTGATATTATTTAATAAATTAATACGAGTAGACTTGAACATTCAAAATATTAATAAACTATCAAAGATCGTCAGGAGAATTTATGCATAAGTGAGCGTCTATATTTTACACCTGATATACAGACACCGCTATGTAACGTAAAATTAATAACATAATTTACAGAAATGAATATTAATTCTCTCGACGATGCAATAATATGCAAAATCCCTATTTTTATGTCAGTTTTTTCTCCTTTATCGGATCAAAAGTAATTCTCTCGGAGAAAGTTTACGTATGTATTTTGAAAAAAAACGGGAGAAACTTCAATAAAAATAAGTGAAAAATTATGGTGTTACGGTTTTTATTTTCAGTTAATTTAATTAAATGTGACAAAGGGGCATATTCGGTCGGATTTCTTTGGGTAACATGTACATAAAGTAAATTTGATGCAAGTTCCATGTTTGTTTTTTGTGTGTGTGGTTTTTTGTTTGTTTGTTTGTTTGTTTTGTGTTTTTTGTTTTGTTTTTTTTTTGTGCTTTTCTCTGTTTTATCATTAAGATTAATATAAAAAAATTACGTACATGTCACAAGCAATATTTGCCTTCTATATTTATCTTGTATTTTAATAGATTGGGTATCAATTGTTGACCTAAAATTAGTATTCCACTGGCTGTAGCTAACCTTGTAAGTAAATTAAGTTGCATGACAACCTCATACCACACAACTTCAATAAAACGTTTTTAAATCAATTTTCATATAATTAGCAATAAAGAAAATCCCCAAGAACACATGTACATCTCACTTAAGTGTAACTTTGAGAAGCGCATATATTTTTGGGAGGCAGATATGTCGCTATATTATAGTCTGTAAGTCAAGTGAACTAATCTGTCCACACTTGCAATACTTTGATGATTTCTATGGCGACCGCCTGCATAGCATAATGTAGTCGTTTTTCATAACATCTAATCCCAAGAACAAATTACCTTTGACTTAAAACTTTAAATTATAATATATATTATTCTGTTCATAACTATATATCATAGAAGTTTAGCGTGTTCAACAGGTTAATTTATTATAGCCACGTTCTCAGATTACGATCTCGCAACTTTAATGTGAAAATGATAGGATTTTGGGCAAAGATGATTTTATGCCAGGAGAATAAGTTATGTAAAACTATGTATATATATCTTTACAATTGTTACACTAGAGGTGAAATCAATAATAAGTGGCTAGTTTGTATAAAAAACATTCTTGATAGCTGTGGCTTATCCTATGTATGGCACCAGCAAAATCATGTTAACGTAAAATGGTTGGAAAATATTGTCAAACAAAATCTTAAAGATCAATTTGTGCAAAAATGGAATAGTGAACTAGATAGTTCCTCAAAAGGTGTTATATACCGTATATTTAAATCCAATTTTTGTTGTGAAGACTATTTACTACTACTACCACGAAAATTAAGAAACTTATTTGTTAAATACAGAACTACAAACCATCACCTCCCTATAGAAATTGGTAGGTGGAACAATACTCCCCGTGAAGACCGCAAGTGCGGCTACTGTGAAGCCAACCAAATTGGCGATGAATTTCACTATGTTTTAGAATGTAGTGCATTGTCACATGTAAGAAAAAAATTGTTTAGTAATTATTATCTTAAAAACCCAAACACGTTAAAATTTAGAACACTTATGTCATCTTCAAACCATGTAATTCTTATGAAAACGTGCACTTTAATTAGTAAAATATTTGATTTGGTCGGTCATCCTACGTAACAACTATATAAAATTATTGTTTGATTTTTTTTTCTCTGTTTATCTTTTTTAAATCCTGCTTTTCTTATACTTTTGTATATAATTCTTCTGCACCTCATGTAACATTATATGTTTTGAGTGAAATAAATGAACTTGAAAATGAAAGTCTTATTGTTTGATAATTGACCACTTTGAAGAAAACACCCTTCGAACTGTTGATTAATAGCATAACAATTGATGATCTGCAGCCATAAATAACCTGGGGCTATGTATGTTCTGAGCTGTGTGCCCTGAAGCGACTCAAAATTTTCGGTAGCACGTGGCGATTGAATTTACGCAATAAAGAAAGTTGAAATTTACAAAGACTGACCGGAGGGAAAGAGAAACACGTTCAGGAGAAAATGTTACACATGAGAAGAAGTCACTATCAAATGATTTTCGACAGATCTGGAATTTAAGGGTCCTCCACACACCTGGGGCAAGTTCTGCATACAAGTCCATTCTTCTAAATTACTTAAAGATATGGACTTTTAGCATGTGTTCGACTTGAAAATGACCAAAAATATTTTCAATTTTGGGTGAAAAATCAACTTTTTAAATTTAAACGCTGTTCATGAAAATAAAAGTCCCTGCTGTATTCGAACTCGGGACCTGCAGGTTGGTAGACCGAAGCAACACCCATTTCACCACAGAGATAAACAACAACTTTTGGCGATATAAACTATTTCACAATGCGCTAAAATCGCCATGTTGTGACGTACTGTCATAAAAAGTAGAAGTCACGGGGTGTCGAGGATCCTTAAAAAAAAAGAGCACTTGGCAGCGGGGCGCGCGGTGGGAGGGCAACACAGAAAAAAGTTCGTTTTCACAATGAAACGAACGACCATGTAGAAACACTACAGAAGTTATTAATATGTGACCGATAGAATCTAAACAAAACTTGTTTCAAAACTCATGTAAATATTCTTTAAAATAAGCACCGAATGCCTCAATTCAGGGCTTTCTTTTATCGTGCCAGCACCTACCGCAAACATGTAACATGGAACTTTGATCATAATTTGATTTGATTTTTAAATTACCTTGTACGCTGTCGTAAAAATCAATGCTAAATCAACTGTACGAGTAAAATAAATTTATCTGTTCACCTTAAACCAATATAATAGTTGAAAACATAATAAAAATAGTTGCGTTCGTACAAAATACATGTACCAAACATGCACGCGTGATAAGGTACATGTAGAAGATGTCCACTTGCGCGGGATCTCCTCGGCCATGTGCGAGGGATGATCATTATTTTAAGGTTTTAATATTTGTGTTGGTTTTTTTTGTTGTTGATTGAAAACTTTATTTGTACAGTTTTTAAAACAAGACTTACAAACCAACCATTTAAATATGTCTGACGAGTATTTCCGATTTGGAGTAATATCGCTTTTATTAATTTTCAGAACGACTTTTTAACTTACTCTCCAATGTTTAATTTAAATAAATACAAAATGAACAAACTTTTATAACATAAAATTAAAAGAGTGTACAGTGTATTTACGGCTATATAAACTCAAACACGTTCATATTTATGTAAGTGTGCTGGTGCGAATCTTGTGTATTAGATAACCGTTTACCGCTAGGTAGTGCAGCCGTGGCTGATTTCCTCGGCCGCGGGCGAAGGATAGATTACGTAAAGGTTTAACGCATACACACGCACAGCTCAGAACCTAGGAAGATTTGAAAAGTTTGTAATTTAATGACTAAAATCTTTCAAATAGAATTTCTTTTTTTTTTTTACTTAAAACCCACAATTGATCTATATATCTGATATTGCATTAGATTGAGAATGGTATTGCTTTTAATAATTAACTGAACAATTTCTTAACAATTCTTCAGTTCGCAGCTAAATTAACTCATATATGAGAGACGCAACGCTCGTGTATTAGATAATCGCTGACCGCTAGGTAGTCCAGCCGCGACCATGGTGACCGATTTTTCGGCCGCGGGCGAGGGATAGCTTACGTAATGATACGCACACAGCTCCGATTCAAGGTGGATTTTAAATGCATGCAGTATGATAACTAAAATGTAATGCATATTTTTTTTTTCAAAACGTATTTTGTGTTTTACTAGAAAAAAAAAGAATGTTTTGTTTTCCGATTCTCGTCTTTAAGGTTTGTGCACTATAAAAACTAAACAACAATAACTAAAAATTCTTTAAAAAAAGCATGTGTTCTAATTTTTTTCTCATGAATTAAAGCCCCCTGTATAAACCATCATACTTTCTGTGGTAATTTTTTGCCAGTTTTACGCACAAAGACCTTCGTTAACTTGTCAAATGAAAACAGGTACATGTTAACATGTAAAGCTTTTTACACTCATACTACACAAATCACTTACAAAATAACATTGTAACGACCTTTATGAGATCCCAACAAACAACTATTCCAGCGACAGCCATATCGAAATCCTAACTGTTTTTGAGTTATTAAGCAAAATCTTTTAAGGGCTACTGACCCTTAATTTAAGGGGCCAGCCCTTTTTTATTGGTGTCAAATGAAAGCCCTTAACATTATGCACAACTTTCGTTCTATACGTATTTAGGAAATATTTCAAGCTAAAAAGTTACGAAACTAAAACATGAGAAAAATTTTGCTATTTTTAAAACATAGATTTCGATTGATTAATTCGAGTGGAATAATTGGAAAAAACTAAAATACAAAAATCAGAGGACAATATTTAAAGTGTCAATAATAAAAGTTTTTAACTATAAATCATTTGCTACGGACAATTTCGGAGCCTTTGTCTGGAAACTAATGCCCCTAAAATTTTAGAAAAAGGGGAATAACTCAAAACCGGAAGTTGCTATTTCAATTTTTTTTGTGCTCTAGAAACTTAATTCAATTTGCAATATACCGTGAAAATTTGAATGAAATCGGATGACAAACAAATAAGTTATTGAGGTTTTAAAAACGTCTAGAAGAAGAATAACAATAACTAGAGCAAAGCTCGTTGCAAAGCAACGAGTGGGTCTTCCGTCAATGTCGAAAGAAAAGCAAGAGGTTCCTGTAAGAAGCAGAGCTCTAAAACCAATACCAGGAGTTTTAAAACAAAAAGATATAAAAAATCGAATAATTCTTGGTACGACTTAACAAAATCCGAATGACTTTAAGTACGAATTAACAAAAACCTTACCGATTTCAAGAACGACTTGACAAAAAAAATCCGAATGTGTTTAAGAACGACTTAACAAATATCGAATCATTCTAGGTACGAACTAATTTAACTTTGAACATAACACTATTTTCTTAACCAAGAATGTGGAATCAAAATTTCCGGAAAAAATCAATTTTTAAAGCCCTATATCTCTGTAATGCATCGTCCGATTTTAAAACGGATTTCAAAAATATGTAACAAATTATTTTTCAGTAAATAGTTATTATTAAAAGACTTTGTAGCCCTCCTCTTGGCCCCTAATTTGAGAGGCCAGCCCCATTTTCTTGATATTAAATAAAAGAGCTCAATAATATAAACATATTTTGTTTAATAAGTGTTCAGAAATTGTTGACCGATTTGGAGATATCTGAACAACAGTTTTTTAGGGGCCGACCCTTAAACTCCTTACTGGGGCCATAAACCATAAATTTTAAGGTACCATGTTCTTAAGAACATTATTTTAAGCAACTTTTATTCAACATTGCCTTTCAAAATATTTCTCCTTTTCAAGATATTAATGATCAAAATCTTGGTCTTCTGGCCCCTTGAAACCCCTAATTACGTAACAAATGTTTAAAATGAGGTACTGTGTAGATAAACAACTGTACAATGAACATTTTTGCTTCTATAATTAATAACAAATTATTGCTCAAGAAAGAGTTAAAATTAAAAGACTTAAGAGCCCTCCTGGCCCCTAATTAAAGGGGCCAGCCCCTTTTTATTAAAACGAAACAAAAGCTCGTGTAAATCTTAACAACTTTTGCATTACATGTTTTAACAAATTATCTACAGGTTAAAAGATATTTTGCAAAACGTGTTAAAATTTTGCCAAAAATTTTGGTGCTAATTTTCGACCTCGGGCGAGCTTCGGCGCCGTGCGCATTTTCCACAAAGTCAAATACAGAGGATCATCTACAGACATCCATCTACATATTCCTGAAAGTTTGACGTATCTATACCCCTTAGTTTCGGAGGAGTTACGTGGACAAAATGGTCCTTAAAAATTCACAAAATCTTCAAAATCTCAAACCGAAAGTGACGTCATCAGCTCAAAATTTTATAATCGCAAGCACGTTTTATGTTCTATCAGTCCTGTAAATTTGGTGAAAATCGACCAAATAGTTTTTGAGTTATAGCTCTCGAAAAATGTCAGAGGAAAAATAATATAAAATAATAATAAAAAGAAACCGTAGAATAACAAGAGGGTCTTCCGTTGGAAACGGAAGACCCTAATGAAGAATTACCATCAGAATCAGTAAAAGGTTTTCCGTTGGAAACGGAAGACCTTAACTAGAGCAAAGCTCGTTGCAAAGCAACGAGTGGGTCTTCCGTTAATGTTGAAAGTAAAGCTAGAAGTACCTCTAAGAAGTAGAGTTCTTTAACTAGTGACAAAATTAACTTAAGAACAAAAAGATAAAAAACTAGAGCAGAGCTCGTGGCAAAGCCACGAGTAGGTCTTCCGTTGTTGCTGCGAGTTGAAAATTTACAAATATGATTTGGTGTCAAATGATTATAATGACTAATGACTAAAATTTCACTTCTGCTTTTGTTATAAAAACGTGTTGTGATTGAAAACCTGTATCAAGACAGGAAGAAAATGTTTTAGGAAAACTATTTGTCAAACACAGTTTGTGTAATTGTTTTGAAAACTCTTTAAGGCCCTGTCACACCAAGTTGCGTTCCCAGGGCGTGTTCACGGCGTTGTAAATTTCATGGAATCGACGTAGGATCGCAACGAAAATTAAGAAAAAATATACAATCTTATTTAAAAATTTTACAAGTGAAAATGTCACGGCATCCTGACGGCGACTGAGGCGTTCTAACAGAGCTCCCAACTACGTTTCCACAGAGTTCTACTTGGCAATTGACTGCGCTCTCGCTGGTTATCCGCCGAGCGCTCATGACGTTCTAGGAGTTTTTACCGCGCGTCCACGGCGTGCTCTGCGGGCTGACTGCGTGCACATGCGCTGTTGGAGACTTTACGGTGCTGTCACGGCGACCTTACTCCACTTCTACGGCGTGTTTATCAGAACGCAGAGCCACGGCGCGTACTTTGTGCATGGTCAAAGTGCGCGCCGTCGCATGGCGTTCTAAAATGTTCTAGGATATCGCACCGCAGCGAACGAAGATGCCGTTGCGTTGTTACGGCGCTGTAGCAGACTCTAATCCGTTTACCATGGCGTTTTACATTATTCAATGACACAGCGGGATCGCCGTGAGGATGCAGCTCCAGTATGACAGGGGTTTAAACAATGAGAAGTTTAATGGCGAGTTAAATTGTTAAGGGTAGCAAGGATTGTTATATACATGTACTCATGATTCATGAAAGGAAATGTATTTTTTAAAAGAAACGAACCCGCCTTAAAAACATGTAACTTCTGTAATTAAATATTTCTAGTTTTTTGAAGACTATGTGCAAGTTTGAAGTTGTTGCGTGCTGTCAAAATTTGGTAAATAGTCAAAATTGATGGCATCTCTGAAAATTTCTTCAGAGCTGATATTATTTAATATTATTATACTTTCATGTTAAATACTGAAATCTGATTGGTTTAGACGCAGTTGACAATCCGTTCCCTTACCCTCAGCGTTAGCAATACGCTTGACAACGGGCCGATAGAACAAATTGTTACATGCGCGTAAATTATGCGCGTACGGTTCGACGTTAAATTCACGTCATTTCTATATAAAAGCATTAAAATTTTCTCTGAAATTAAGACATTCAGTATAATAAAATAAATAGTGCCTGTTTGGGAGGGTAACCGTTGAAATTGACACCCCTCGAAAACCATTGTCAACCTCCGCTTCGCGTCGGTTGACAATGGTTTTCTCGGGGTGTCAATTTCAACGGTTACCCTCCCAAACAGGCACTATTTATATAATACGAGTAGACTTGAACATTCAAAATAATAATCAACTATCAAAGATCATCAAGAGAATTTATGCATAAGTGAGCGTCTAAATTTTACACCTGATATACAGACACCGCTGCTATGTAACGTAAAATTAAATAACATAATTTACAGAAATGAATATTACTTCTCTCGACGATGCAATAATATGCAAAATCCCTATTTTTATGTCAGTTTTTTCTCCTTTATCGGATCAAAAGTAATTCTCTCGGAGAAAGTTTACGTATGTAGTTTGAAAAAAAAAAACCGGGAGAAACTTCAATAAAAATAAGCGAAAAATTATGGTGTTACGGTTTTTATTTTCAGTTAATTTAATTAAATATGACAAAGGGGCATATTCGGTCGGATTTTTGGGGTAACATGTACATGAAGTAAATTTGATGCAAGTTCCATGTTTGTTTTTTGTTCGTGTGTTTTTTTTGTTTTTGTTTGTTTGTTTCTTTGTTTGTTTGTTTGTTTGTTTGGTTTTTTTTTTTGCTTTTCTTTGTTTTATCATTAAGATATATAAAAAAATTACGTACATGTACATGTCACAAGCAATATTTGCCTTCTCTATTTATCTTGTATTTTAATAGATTGGGTATTCATTGTTGACCTAAAATTAGAATTCCACTGGCTGTAGCTAACCTTGTAAGTAAATTAAGTTGCATGACAACCTCATACCACACAACTTCAATAAAACGTTTTATTTAAAATCAACTTTCATATAATTAGGAATAAAGAAAATTCCCAAGAACACATGTCCATCTCACTTAAGTGTAACTTTGAGAAGCGCATATATTTTTTGGAGGCAGATATGTCGCTATATTATAGTCTGTAAGTCAAGTGAACTAATCTGTCCACACTTGCAATACTTTGATGATTTCTATGGCGACCGCCTGCATAGCATAATGTAGTCGTATTTCATAACATCCAATCCCAAGAACAAATTACCTTTGACTTAAAACTTTAAATTATAATATATATTATTCTGTTCATAACTATATATCATAGAAGTTTAGTGTGTTCAACAGGTAAATTTATTATAGCCACGTTCTCGGATTACGATCTCGCAACTTTAATGTGAAAATGAAAGTCTTATTGTTTGATAATTGACCACTTTGAAGAAAACACCCTTCGAACTGTTGATTAATTGCATAACAATTGATGATCTGCAGCCATAACTAACATGGGGCTGTATATGTTCTGAGCTGTGTGCGCTGAAGCGACTCAAAATTTTCGGTAGCACGTGGCGATTGAATTTACGCAATAAAGAAAGTTGAAATTTACAAAGACTGACCGAATAAAAAAATGGGGGGAAAGCGAAACACGTTCAAATAATTTTCGACAGATCTGGAATTTAAAAAAAAAGAGCACTTGGCAGCGGGGCGGTGGGAGGGCAACACATAAATAAGTTCATTTTCACAATGAAACGAACGACCATGTAGAAGCACTACAGAAGTTATTAATATGTGACCGATAGAATCTAAACAAAACTTGTTTCAAAACTCATGTAAATATTCTTTAAAATAATTCTTTTATCGTGCCAGCACCTACCGCAAACATGTAACGTGGAACTTTAATGACTAAAATCTATCAAATAGAAATTCTTTTTTTTTTTTTACTTAAAACCCACAATTGATCTATATATCTGATATTGCATTAGATTGAGAATGGTATTGCTTTTATTAATTAACTGAACGATTTCTTAACAATTCTTCAGTTCGCAGCTAAATTAACTCATATATGAGAGACGCAACTCTCGTGTATTAGATAACCGTTTACCGCTAGGTAGTGCAGCCGTTGCTGATTTTCTCGGCTGCGGGCGAAGGATAGATTACGTTAAGGTTTAACGCATACACACGCACAGCTCAGAACCTAGGAAGATTTGAAAAGTTTGTAATTTAATGACTAAAATCTATCAAATAGAAATTCTTTTTTTTTTTTTTACTTAAAACCCACAATTGATCTATATATCTGATATTGCATTAGATTGAGAATGGTATTGCTTTTACTAATTAACTGAACGATTTCTTAACAATTCTTCAGTTCGCAGCTAAATTAACTCATATATGAGAGACGCAACTCTTGTGTATTAGATAACCGCTGACCGCTAGGTAGTCCAGCCGCGACCATGGTGACCGATTTTTCGGCCGCGGGCGAGGGATAGCTTACTTAATGATACGCGCACAGCTCTGATTCAAGGTGGATTTTAAATGCATGCAGTATGATAACTAAAATGTAATGCATAGGATTTTTTTTCCAAACGTATTTTGTGTTTTACTAGAAAAAAAAAGAATGTTTTGTTTTCCGATTCTCGTCTTTAAGGTTTGTGCACTATAAGAACTAAACAACAATGACTTAAACTTCTTTAAAAAAAGCATGTGTTCTAATTTTTTTCTCATGAATTAAAGCCCCCTGTATAAACCATCATACATTCTGTGGTAATTTTATGCCAGTTTTACGCACAAAGACCTTCGTTAACTTGCCAAATGAAAACAGGTATATGTCAACATGTAAAGCTTTTTACACTCATACTACACAAATCACTTACAAAATAACATTGTAACGACCTTTATGAGATCCCAACAAACAACTATTCCAGCGACAGCCATATCGAAATCCTAACTGTTTTTGAGTTATTAAGCAAAATCATTTAAGGGCTACTGGCCCTTAATTTAAGGGGCCAGCCCTTTTTTATTGGTGTCAAATGAAAGCCCTTAACATTATGCACAACTTTTGTTCTATACGTATTTACGAAATATTTCAAACTAAAAAGTTACGAAGCTAAAACATGAGAAAAATTTTGCTATTTTTAAAATATAGATTTCGATTGATTAATTCGAGTGGAATAATTGGAAAAAACTAAAATACAAAAATCAGAGGACAATATTCAAAGTGTCAATAATTAAGATTTTTAACTATAAATTATTTGCTATGGACCATTTCGGAGCCTTTGTCTGGAAACTAATGCCCCTAAAATTTTAGAAAAAGGGGAATAACTCAAAACCGGAAGTTGTGATTTCAAATTTTTTTGTGCTCTAGAAACCTAATTCAATTTACAATATACCGTGAAAATTTGAATGAAATCGGATGACAAACAAATAAGTTATTGAGGTTTTAAAAACGTCTAGAAGAAGAATAACAATAATGAAGAATTACCATCAGAATCAGTACAAGGTCTTCCGTTGGAACGGAATACCTTAAAAATCGAATGATTCTTGGTACGACTTAACAAAATCCGAATTATATTTATTACGAATTAACAAAAACTTTAACTATTTCAAGAACGACATTACAAAAAAATACGGATGTTTTTATGTACGACTAAACAATTTTCGAATTTTTTTAGGTACAAGTAAACTTAACTTTGAACTAACATCTATTTTTTAAACCTAGAATGCAGAATTAAAATTTCCGAAAAAAATCAATTTTTTAACGCTTATATCCCGTAATCAATCGTCAGATTTTTAAACGGATTTCAGTTTTAAATTTAGCTTGATGAGCTCATTTTGCGTTTATGATTAATGATTTATAACAAACTATTTCTCCGGAAATAGTAATTATGAAAAGATTTTTTTTAGCCCTCCTGGCCCCTAATTTGAGGGGCCAGCCCCCTTTTTGATATCAAATAAAAGGTCTTGTAAATATAAACATATTTTTTTCAACAAGTGTTAAAGAATTGTTGTCCGTTCAAGTTATACCTGAACAACTGTGTTTTAGGGGCCGACACTTAACCTCCTTATCGGGGCCACCAAAAAAAAACTTTTAGGTAGCATTTTGTTAAAAACATTATTCTGAGCAATTTTTCCTCTACACCGCTTTTAAAAGGGTTGACCTTCGAATTCCGTACTGTGTGCTTGTTGCAACTCAAATGTCAGAAACTTACTGATGTATAGTTTACTTTTTTATACTTCTTTGAATATTTTCTATATAAATTTACTATGAACTAAACAACATTGAAATAGTGACCATTTCAAAGGGTCTCGCTTAAATTATTTCAGAGGATTGCTTTGACCATGACCTACAACATAGAAATTTTTCTAGCTGGCATAAAACTTCTAATTCAATCTAACATTCAGACATTTTTGTTCAGTCTGAACAAGATTAAGCCATTGGGAAATAATCTACGGTCTAAAACTGATTTAAAAGAGATCTGCTATGACCTTCACATTGACTTTGTTCAAGGTCACTGCATGCCATTAACCAAAAAGCGCTGTTTAAGTAAAGTATTAGCCAAATATGGGCTAAAAGGATAGTATATATATGCTCTTGAAATAAGGATTTTTGTGTGATCTGATATGACTTTGACACTTGATCTACACCATTGCATATCCTTTGATCAAAGGCATCATGTAGGTGAAGTAAGAGCAAGATTGGAGCATTGGGAAAGAAGATATACACTGGACAAGGATTTTTTTTTATAAAATTCTGTTCTGACCTTCACAGTTGACCTTGAAAATTGGTTCAAGGTCACTACACACCCTTTATTCAAAAGCTCTGTTTATGTGAAGTCTGAGCCAAATTGGGCTAAGTGGAAAGTATAAATGCCCCAGACAAGGATTGTATATGTAATTCTGCTATGACCTTAGCCTTTTACCTAGAAACATGGTTCCAGGTCACTGCACACCCTTTACCCAAAGGCACTCTGTGGATAAGGTATGAGCCAGATTGGGCCAGGGGAGAGAAGCAATGCTCCGGACAAGCGATCTCAGATGGACGGACAGACGGACAGACGAACAAACTGATCACTAAAGGGCGCCCGCATAAACATGCTTTTCTATCTAATCGTGAATGGTTTCTGTGCTATCTGCCCATGGTGAATAGTCATCAAAACCATTCATCGGCAGCATTCAATTTCCCTCCTTTTTAAACTCAGAACACCTCTGACATACTAGTAATCCGATTGCTGCATTAAATTCAAAGTCCGATAACTCCAATTTGTTTATCATCAAAAAATTCTGCATCGCCGACAAATGAAGGTTTCTTCGGTATAATAAAATACCTATTTACTGACTATTCGGACAATAGCAAGTTTATTGTCCCCCCCCCTTCCCTCGACAGCAACTATTTCACTCGGCTTCGCCTCGTGAAATAGTTGCTGTCTTGAGGGACAATAAACTTGCTATCATCCTCATAGCCAGTAAATAGGTATATAATGTTCCATCCACCTACATTTCGAGTTATATAAACTCCCTTTGTAACCTGCAATTTCACTGTGTAAAGTCAACACAAATGGCATAGCCCCAAGTTTCACAATTTACTTCTGCTTCTCATGTACTTAACATTAGGAGCCTTCATATTGCATACCAATGCCAACAAGAGACATCCCTCTAACTAATGATAATCATCAAAATTCATTTCATGAATCCTAACAACACTCATAAGCCTTCAAGTACAGCAACTCTCAATTTTACAAATAGATTAACGGGTACTTTATCCGAAACTGTCCCTTGCTACCTTTAACTTAGTACACTAACACTTTATGAAAAGACATTTTGTCTTAGACTTAGAAAGCTAATGCAATTCTGAGAAAAAGAATACCACATAATGCCAATTCCATTGATGTTTAATAAAAATATGGCCATTTAAGTGAACCCACCATTTTTACTTTCCTCTATTCAACACAGATTCATAGGGTTCTCCATAGTAAAACATCTTTACCTGACCTTTTAGAGGTCAATTGTTGTTCAACCTGCCTTAATAAGAAACTTTTTTCAATACAACATACATCTACATGATATTATCATGATAAAAGCATCACATTGCTTAGAAATGCCCTTACATGAATACCCACACCTTATCTTTTGATTTTCATAAAAATTCATGGTTTGAAATCTTTTACCTAATTTTATGCAACTTGTGGCAGTTTCTTTGAGTCATTTCTCACACATATTTGAAATCAATCATCAATGATACTTAAATTTGATCTTTTTTGTTTATTAAATGATTTGTAGCATTTGAATTAACAAATAGACATGCTTTCCTGCATGTGATTTCTTGTTTTCATGAAAAAAAGTATGCTTACAATCATATTTAGTGAATATCTAATATATTCTGGTTTCTAGTCTCCTTTTAACCATGCTAAAACAGTTAGTCCTACAAGTTAGACATCTGCCTCAAATTAAAATTAAATTCAAACACACCTGGGTAGCTGGAGACGGAGGAGAATTCCATGAAAAATGTTCAAATTTTACATGTTTTCCTACATTTTTATGCATATATACATTAAAATGGTAAAAATATGTTGTATCTTGTTAATTTCAAAAGTAATTATCATAGCAGATGTTATTTCAAGGTCAAATGTACATTTACATATCCTACATGTAATCTTAATGGTAACACTTGAAAAGAGGGGGGTGATTTTTCAATTATGTAAACACATCTAAATATTATATTATTATAAAATACAAAATAAAGGAAATATAATTGCATACTTCTATTGAAAAACAAATTTTCACAACTAACAACTGTAAATTTGTTTAAACAGCCTTAATTTTGTTTTTCATAATTTCTTATCAAACACAAACCACAACAAGGCATGATGCTTTCTTAAAGTT
The DNA here is from genome assembly GCA_020458035.1 of Magallana ariakensis. Taxonomy (NCBI): domain Eukaryota; kingdom Metazoa; phylum Mollusca; class Bivalvia; order Ostreida; family Ostreidae; genus Magallana; species Magallana ariakensis. The sequence goes on along the minus strand of CM035811.1, from coordinate 32,545,511 downwards.
CCATTATTTTTTCATGAATTATCCGATTTAATTTGAATTATCGGTAAATAGTCTGTAGAACACAAAGATTATGCATGTGGGTAGAGGTGACAGGTTAACCTTAAGAGCTGAAACCACAAGAATCAACAGGTAAAAGCCTTGTGGTCGCCATGTGGTAACAACAGTCCGTTTTGAGCTGAAATTGAAAAACAATCAATTAGCTGTGTTAACATACATGTACTAATACATGTAATAGCTGTGTTTACATTAACATATCTGGAAAAAATACACTGGCCATGCAGTGTAATAAGTATGACATATACCAATACATAACATTAACATTTAGGCACTACAAAAACAAAACTTTCCATATCAAGTCATAATATAACATTATTATATTACAGGTATAGACACATATCAAATTAAGAGAGAGAGAGAGAGAGAGAGAGAGAGAGAGAGAGAGAGAGAGAGAGAGAGAGAGAGAGAGAGAGAGAGAGAGAGAATATTAGAGTTTTACTTGTTGTGCGACAGTCAATATTTCAATTCGTAAAGGGAATATTACCCATCCAAAAAGCGTCAAAGTATAAGCTTTTGCTAAACCATGTTTTATCAATTCTACTGAGAGGTTTTTTTTTGCGAATAAATATAGTGAAAGTCTTTTTTCTTCTTTTCATGTTTTAAAAACAATACTATGTAAAATGTGCATAAAATTTCATGAACAATTTTACAAAGCTTTGGATTTTGGTTGCACATTCAAAAAATAAGAGATTGATAACATGCTCATTTTAAAATTCAATGCACTGTTGATTTCTTTTACTAGACAGAGATATTTTTGTTACTCAAAATTTATTTGCTCTCTAATGCTTTGCCAAGATTAAAAGCACGAGAGAGAGAGAGAGAGAGAGAGAGAGAGAGAGAGAGAGAGAGAGAGAGAGAGAGAGAGATCTGAGGCACATGCAGTAAAAATTATTACATATATTTGTCTTACTTTAAAAATTGTTACATACAATGTAGATGCAATCTAATTAAAATTAGATGTTTGAACCGCTCGCTTACTCGCTACACAAACATCTAACAACATCCCATGCAGGGTCACGTCAGTGTGACCTTTCAGTTAGCCAATGAAATCACGACTCCAAATCTTTGGCTGAGGGCACAGAACTCCTCTGCTTTTTTTTTCGACATACGTAGATGACTGAGGTGTTCAAAGCGAAAGAAAAACAAAATTGGCACAGCCCATGACAACGAGGAAAACTTGTGTTTTAGGAGATGCCTGTATTATATGTGGATTTTCGTTTGTCCAATACGAAAAGACAGCTGATGGGACTGATATTATTCACAAGTTCTATCAAAATAAACTAAAACTGAACACAGAAAGGATAGATTGTATACGGAAAGTAACCAAAAGATCGGATCTCGATCTCGAAGGGTGTAACGCGGGCGTTTGAAGGAAATGCTTCAGAAATGTCGTCCAAAATGCACCCCAATATCTCTTCTTGTTCTCTTTTAAGCTTTTTAACGTTGAATAACTGAAGCACTTCTTCATACGCCAATTTGAAACTTTAACCGAGTTGATTTTAGAAACACGAATCTGATTGGATAATTCAGAAATGTTTATTCATATTTGAAAGGTCACACTGACGTGACCCTGCATGGGATGTTGTTAGATGTTTGTGTAGCGAGTAAGCGAGCGGATCTAACATCTAATTTTAATTAGATTGAATGTAGATGTGATATGCATGTAAAGTTTATCTAAAACGAATGAATATGTATAAAAGATAAACTAATCTCAAACAAATTACTATGCTTCTGTGAAATAATTAAATCTTGAGAAGAATATTTAATAGATATCAGGGAACATGAACCTAAAATCTGAGCTTGATATAATATGAAGTTCTTTTCATCTTGCACTCTAGATCTGTTTTACATGCTCTTTCACGAGCGACAACCATATATAACACTTAACAGAGAGCGAGACGAAAGGTCTAATTTTAATTAGATTGAACATTTACCATGTCAATTATATTTTTTTAATTAAGCACAAGCCTGTCTGAATTTTTTAATTTATAAATAAAGTAAAAGGCGATATGATAAAGATCTGTTATATTCAAATATAAAGGTAAAGTTATCATCATGCAAACATGAACTCTAATTACAACATTCTACTCTTGTGTACCTTGGGACCACCACCCCTTTTAATTGCACTGTTTTACAGTGTATGTGTTGTTCAATACACAATAAGACATACATATGCATAGCAAAACAATAAATAGAAATTCAAAAGAGTGATGTGCATAACATACACGTGAAAATACACTGGAAAGAAAATATTCCGAGATTCCTCTGACTCTAACACCCGCTTTTAAATTGTGAAGCACGTCAAAAGCGGAGGTTGGAGTCAGAGGAATCTCGGATTAGATTGAAAAGTACAAATACTTTAAAAAGAAAAAGTCAACAGGACATATCATGAATTGAAACATACCTTTATAATCTCTCATACGATAGTTGAGCTGAATTTCCCACTATCGACGTATTGCAAGCCATGCCTCTTTTAAAAATGTTCACACACCGCTATCAGCTGTTCTTCGCAGTCAAAACATGGCGAGTTGACATGGTTGATCGTACGATAAATATTTCGATTAAAACTAATAAGTTTGTGTTTAATATGCAAAGCACAGATTAACATACATTACATTAATGCATTTATTTTTGAAGTAAATAATTACAATAGATATATATTCATATTTGAAATCTTAACAAACTCATATTAACTGTAGTGATCCAATTTAATCTACATTGCACGTGTTGTTTTATTATTCAACAACTGAAAGATCTGCGACGATTAGGCCATACATAGGCTTAACATTGCGATTTAAATAACACTCTTACCAAATTTCAGAAAAGACTTTCGATTGCTTTTCGCTGTTAAATATAGAATCGGGATCTGTGTCTTCAATTTCAGCTGCTTTGTTTTGTTATGATTCCTGTTGACAAAATTTTCTCTTTTTCGAAAGGAATTTTACACATTCAACGCAATTATCAATCGAATTAACGAAATCGTTTCAACAAACACTCAGATAAATAGTTAAAAATTTATGACATGTACGAATTGTTTTCAGCAGGAGTTACTTTCAAGGTGAATTTTGCACTATTTTCTAAATCTTCACTGCGTAATCAAAATTTCCGGAAAAATCAATATTTAAACCCCGTTATCTCTACAATTCATCATCCGATTTTATAACGAGTTACAGTTTTGTGTTTAGCTTTGCGAACTCCACAGTATGCATATAATTGTATGTTCTTTAAAAAGTTTTATGACCAGTACGAATTGTTTTCAGTAGAAGTTACTTTCAGTGTGAATTTTGCACTATTTCTAAATCTTGACTGCGGAATCAAAATTTCCGGAAAAATCAATTTTTGAAACCAAATATCTCTAATATGCGTGGTCCGATTTTAAAACGGATTTCAGTGTTAGATTCAACTGAATGTGCTCTACAAAACATATCTACGTTTTTGATTTGATCAACAAATTTAATTTTTCGTTTAGATTTAAATTTGTACATCATATATGGGTCTATTTAAAATTATTTGGGTCAATTTCGGTGAATCGACGCACATTGTACCGGCGTACATGTAGCAATGAGACAATAATGTGTAAGACTATTCAAGCAGGTCTAGCTCAGGGTGTGATACTTGCTGTTTTATGGAACTGTACAGTAGTATCTGAATGACAAAGACTCGTCCTTTTTCGCCTCTATTTATTGGAATCCTACGCGATCAAAAATGAAAGATGCATAATATAGAAATTAATTTCCTACATGTAAGTACAAGTACCTAATTAAAGTAACAAATATTAGACTTAATCGGTACATGTGTAGGGCCTCATTATAAAGCTAAAGAAAGTTTACATCAATTTGCTAAACCACATAAGACAAGAGGCCCATGGGCCACATCGCTCACCTGAGGAACAATAGGTATGATAAAATCAGCTTAATGGAGTCATAATAAAAACTATCTGGACAATGTAGTATAATACATGTACCGGTAGATCCTGTATAAATAAAAATCAATTTTTTTCCACTGGATATCCTTATGTTTATTATCATTAGTCCCTTTTCTAACAGGATGATTTTATAGTAATATCACATGTTGAGCATTGCAGCTCTCAGAAAGATCCTAAACAATTGTTTATAAATGGGATATAAACCTACATCAAACTCTGAACCCCTTGTGAGACCCAATCGCCCAGGAATCATCCAGAAGCCAAAATCTAAACAATATTAAATAATCACCTGGCTGATTAGTTTCTGAGAAGAAGATTTGTAAAGATTTACTCTTCATATTTCTATGTAAAAATTCCACCCCATTGTGGCCCTACTCTACCCCCAGGAATCATGATTTTTACAACTTTGAATCTACATTACCTGAGGATGCCTCCAAACAAGTTTCAGCTTTCCTAACTTATTAGTTTCTGAGAAGACGATTTTTAAAAGATTTACTCTATATATTTCTATATAGAAATTCGATCCCCAATTGTGGCCCCACTCTACCCCTGGGGGAAATGATTTTCACAACTTTAAATATACACTAGGATGCTTCCACATAAGTTTCAGCTTTCCTGGCCAAATGGTTCTTGAGAAGAAGATTTTTAAAAATTTACTCTATATATTCCTATGTAAAAAATCGACCCTCCGTTGTAGCCCCATCCTAACCCCGGGGGTCATGATTTTCATAACTTTGAATCTACACTACCTGAGGATGCTTCCACATAAGTTTCAGCTTTCCTGGCCAAATGGTTCTTGAGAAGAAGATTTTTAAAGATTTACTCTATATATTCCTATGTAAAAAGTCGACCCCCCCCCCCATTTTGGCCCCACCTTACCCCCGGGGGTCATGATTTTCACAACTTTGAATCTACTCTACCTGAGGATGCTTCCACATAAGTTTCAGCTTTCCTGGCCTAACAGTTCTTGAGAAGAAGATTTTTAAAGATTTACTCTATATATTCCTATGTAAAAAGTCGACCCACCATTGTGGCCCCACCCTACCCCAGGGGGTCATGATTTTCACAACTTTGAATCTACACTACCTGAGGATGCTTCCATACAAGTTTCAGCTTTCCTGGCCTAACTGTTCTTGAGAAGAAGATTTTTAAAGATTTACTCTATATATTCCTATGTAAAAAGTCGACCCCCCATTCTGGCCCCACCCTACCCCCGGGGGTCATGATTTTCACAACTTTGAATCTACACTACCTGAGGATGCTGCCATACAAGTTTCAGCATTCCTGGCCAAATGGTTCTTGAGAAGAAGATTTTTAAAGATTTACTCTATATATTCCAATGTAAAAAGTCGACCCCCCATTTTGGCCCCACCCTACCCCAGGGGGTCATGATTTTCACAACTTTGAATATACTCTACCTAAGGATGCTTCCACATATGTTTCAGCTTTCCTGGCCTAACGGTTCTTGAGAAGAAGATTTTTAAAGATTTACTCTATATATTCCTATGTAAAAAGTCGACCCCCCATTGTGGCCCCACCCTACCCCTGGGGGTTATGATTTTCACAACTTTGAATCTACACTACCTGAGGATGCTTCCATACAAGTTTCAGCTTTCCTGGCCAAATGGTTCTTGAGAAGAAGATTTTTAAAGATTTACTCTATATATTCCTATGTAAAAAGTCGACCCCCCATTGTGGCCCCACCCTACCCCCGGGGGTCATGATTTTCACAACTTTGAATCTACACTACCTGAGGATGCTTCCACACAAGTTTCAGCTTTTCTGGCCAAATGGTTCTTGAGAAGAAGATTTTTGAAAAATTCGCGAAAATTTTCATTAATTCCTAATTATCTCCCCTTGTAAGAGGGCTTGGTCCTTAATTTTCACAACTTTGAATCCCCTTAGGCTAAGGATGCTATGTGCCAAGTTTGGTTGAAATTGGCCCAGTGGTTCTTGAGAAAATGTTGAAAATATGAAAAGTTTACAGACGGACAGACAGACGACGGACAGACGGACAGACGGACAGACAGACGACAGACAAAATGTGATCAGAATAGCTCACTTGAGCTTTCAGCTCAGGTGAGCTAAAAAAACTGTAAAAGGAACTGGGTACAGATTGATTGAAAGGCAGTATGATGTATACTACCCCCCCCCCCCCCCCCCGCCCGGTAGGGACTAATAACATACATATGATGTAGGCGTGCAGTGCAGATGATTGAGTACACAGCCGCTTCTTCTTATATTTAGCATAAAGTTTCATTTTGCTGTTTTTGATTTGATTAGACTTGCAGTTTAATTGTCCTTACGAATAATTAGATAACTAAAAAAGCACCGCCTACTATGTTTCCGCTAATTACTTTTCTTGCTCTTGTATAAACTAGAACAAAATAACTGTACTTATTTATGAGGATTATTAACAATACTTGTTTGCATGTCTTTATTACATTAGGGCATTCTAGCTGCCGTTACTGTTACATGTATTTGAAACGTCTTCTCCATCGAGAATCCACACGGACCAGCATTCACAAACGGCGCTGTAAAGGAGGAAACTTAAACATTAAGTAGTAAGAAGTCACCATTCGATTACGATATTATGTAATAAGGAATAAATATTGTTTTCCACATTTGTTTTCAAAATCTAAGTAAAAGAATTAGACTTTTAATCATATGAAAAAGATCTAATTTGGAGGTCATATTCATTTTATTTTTAAAATTGTTTTCTATAAAAGAGAGAACAGAAAGAACAGGAGAGCCATAGCATTTTAAATCACATGAAACGGATTTAATTTGTGGGCAATATGTTTTTTAGTTATTTCATTTCCTTTAAAATGAAAAAACTTGAGTCATTATTATATTACACTTAAAAATGTATTATATAATTTATTATAATATCGTATTTTTCTCAAGCATGATTGGTCGATTGCTGTCACATGACCGTGATATAAAATATGTTATAGACCTTACTATACTTAAAATAGAAAAATCATATACCTCACTATACTAAAAATAGATTTTAATAACAAAATACTGGTCATGGCACGTGCGACATTGTGACGTCACAATAGCGAAATTAACGCCTTTAAATTTTGATACAAATATTTTACTGTTACACTTTTGAGGAGAATTAGTTTTTGATTTATTATTCAAAACAGTTACAGCCTTTTGATATCGTTTAATACATAGTTTTATAGGTTCGATGAGAGTATATAAACCTCGGACTTCGTCCTCGGTCGATATACTCTCATCAGGTCTATAAAATCATGTATTGACCTCATCAAAAGGTTATAATTGTATAAAAGTTTTCTCAACAATGCTATGCGCTTACAAGCAAATTGCACTATGGTAGGTAGGACTGATTTTATGAAAAGTGAAAAGGTTTAATTTTTTTTTCTTTTTTGGTAAAAAGAATGAACTTGAGTGATGATTTTATAAAACTCTAAACTGTGTTATTTATCAAATTTTTCTCACCAATACTCTGTTTATACTTACAAGCAAATTGCACTAGGGTGGTTAGGGCAGGCTTGGGATGTACATGCTTTCCTGTAACAGCCAAGTTTCAAACAGCCTGAAACATTAAAGTGTTTACGAGGGCTCGATTGACATGGCCATTTTTTTTTTACTGTATTGATCTCCTATAATGAATGGCTCTCTGTAAAAATGCAAAAAATATGCCAACAATGCAGAAGGTAAAATGCATTATTTTTTTTCCTGCATGATAGTTTATACATTGTAGCTAAGCAAATACTATTGTAAACGTTTAGGCATGTTTCATAGGCAATTTGTTGACCATCGAATCTCCTAAAAAATAGGATTGCTAGTGACCCTGTCGTAATTCTTCTTGGAAATACATTTTTGTTTTTATTTTTTTGATGGGTTGTTCAAAATATGTGACGGAATTTATAAATTGCATGGCGTTAAACTGTACATTTTTGTATACTTTCTAAGTCAAAAGTATCTGAAAAAATACAACTTAATTACCAAGCGATTCAGCAGAAAAAAGAGTGGTTCTACCTACTGTGCGTTTTGCAGACATATTCGCATAGATATTTCGTTTCAAATTTGTTGGCATTTCCACCACAACCACCGTAATTGAACGATTTACACATGTTGTCACTGGCATCGAAATAATACATGGGTTTGAGAGCTTTGCATCGTCCTGGTTCTGGTGCAAGTCCACATGGTTCATTTGAAGGAGCTTGAAAGAATATACTTTCTTTGCATGTAAATGTTTCTATTTATGTGCATGACTGACGAAGCAAATAGCCCAATCGCTACTTCACCTTACTTATTCACCAAGATTTACAATTCCTTAAAGTTCTGACTGTGTTTTACTCATATATTTTTTTTTTAATAAAAAAGTATTAAACATGTTAATAAGTTACAAAAAACAACAACAAAAAATTGAGGACTAGCTTGCAAGTATTATGACATAGCATAGCTTCAATGGTCAAAGTTACAAGTTTAAAATTTACCTGGTGTTAATAATGACGGAGTCGGGGTGATGCGGGGAAACCAAGTGGCGTGTACCTTCGATAAAAATACATCTTTATTTCATGTATACTATATATTGTATAAATGACATTATTTTCGATTCAAAGACCTTTCCTGTTTTTTTAAATGATAATTCATATAGCAATTCACTGGGGCTTTTTTTTTTTTTGTTTATTTTTCCTTAAGAAACGCTGAAACTTAAGGTATTAGGTCTATGAAAAAAAAAGACTAAAAATGTTAAGGTATGATGACACAATATTGTAGCTTACCGATGTTAGAGCCACCAATACAAATTTAAAGATCGCTAAACTCATGCTGTCGCGTTTCCTTCTTTTATCCGTTATAAAACTTTAATCGTGGTCGTTGTTTATATGTCTTGATGTATTTCAACTCTTCATCATTCTCAATGTTCACATCTGAATCCGGATTCATTGTATTGCTTACAGTTATTTAAACGAGAGTCTATAACAGCTGTGTAGATCCTGCTTTATTATGAAAACATATATTATCGATCATTTTGTAAACAAGGATGTGCTAAGTTTTAATATTTGATTTTTTGATTTTGTAAAAATTGTAATAAACGCAGGTTAAAATAGTCCATCACAAACATAGTATCTTTTGGTTATATAACTACCGTATTTATCATAAATTCAAACTTAATATTTAGATACATGTATGAGAAGGCATTTCTTTGCAGGTGTATTTCACTGCATATACTTGTCACATTTGTATGATACATAGTGTACATATAACAACCACCTATCAGCCAGAGGGCTTTTGATATCAAAATGAAATTAGTTCATTATTTGAACATGTCCTTTACAACGTTTGACAAAATCGATTTTCTTTTGTTATTTTTTTTTTTACTGCTTCTAATATTTATTTCGAACTCATCTATTACCTTCATTAATATAAAAATATACGAACACCTTTTTGTAGATTACAGTTTCTGTGTGTTTTCAATGAGTTAGATTTGCATTTATTGACATTCTGTAATGGTGATATTTTTTTTTATTCAAAATTAGTAAAGGCGCAAGATATAAATAATGACATGGAGTGTATGAGCTCTTTTATATATCCGTACTTGTATTCATTTGATGTTCAGATTTTATAATGTATACAATCTAAATAAGAAACCAAGCGACGTTTCCGAATAAAATGTAAAGTTATTTACTACATGTACATTGTGTATGCTACATGACAGAATTCGATTGATTGGGTACTGGTGTGGAGTTTACTATTTTCTCGTACTTTTAATCTTAACATTCTATGCATTTGGTTATGAATTTTTTGAAAAGCTTGTGTTAAATGTAGCTAACACAGCTTTGGATTTTAATCTTTTTTTTGCTAGAAGTAAAAGTTGGCTTTAACAAAATATAAATGATATATTAAAATATAGCTTATAAGTTTTGAACATACATAGTTTGGAAGTGCATTATATTTTGTGATAATAATAAAGGCTTATTTCATAGGACGAATTGCAACGAAATAGTGCGGATTTCTTTAGTATACTCCTTGTCCAGAAGTTACTGCCAGTACCTGTAACTAAGAGACGGACATTACGTTTGCTTATGATCTTAATTGCGAAGGTCATTGGTAACATTATAATTTTATTTTGCATTATCATAAAAAAATGTTTTCGTTTGTATTTTACTTAATTAACCAACTAACCGGTGTTCAGCGATGTTCTTGGATACACATACTTGGGCAAATTTAAGAAAAGACTGAGTAAGCACATACTAAGATCAATATAAAAAGTTTAATTTTTTTTTTTTTTTTTTTTTGGTTGAATTTAAAAAAAAAGGTAGCGATTTAAAAAAAATGGGAGAAGAAATTCGAACTGTTTTTTTTAAATAGTTACTTGAAACTGAGTGCTTTGTATCTGTTTAGTGTCAATGCCATTTATAAACTGTAATTCATATTTCAAAGAGTTTATTTATTTGTAATATTTTATTAATTAACAAAATCTCAATAATAGTGTACAATTTCAAGGGTTTCTCTTATTTTTGTTTCAGAAAAAAAATATTAAATGGCCTTAAAATCAAAAATACGTTATTGATCTACTTTTTACAATGTTAAAAATAACACTACAATTTGAAGGTCTATAATATACAATAAATCGTTCTTCACTATCATCAGTGGATTTCTTTTTCATTCTGAGTAAACGTCATCCTTAGAAAATGATTTTCAAGAAATCAAAAATAAAAAATATATACATTGTTAAACTATTGTATAGAAGAACACAAGTACATGTACATTAATAAAAATACAAAAGGATTCTTTCAATTCTTTTAATTTTCTTACTGTATATCTTTGATACATTTGAACAAAAATAGACAATACTTTATTCAACAATCATAGCGGTAATTGATATTGCCGATTACTGAGTTTCTACACGGTTTCCATCATTGCGGTAATTAACTTAGCGTTCGGTTTATGATAAAATCAACAGAAATTGATACAAATAAAACTCAGTTGAAACATTTGTATACAATTTGCGAAACTTGATGCATGCATAAGGAACTTGAGGTACATATACAGGTAATATTTTGTATTTCTTTTGTTTTTGTTTATTTACATATTGTGTAAATTTGTTTGGCTTGATTGATTGTCAGGCAGACCACATATCATTCGAAGTGTTAGACCGGTTGGTTTGAGAATGACCTGGACTCATGCGTTTTGCAGAACTTGACTACTAGTCCAATCGACAGTATCAGTCCACCGACCGGCAACACCACCGCCCACCAGTATCCCTAAAACACGTGCAATTTACATTTATAAGAATAGGAAATATATATATATATATATATATATATATATATATATATATATATATATATATATATATATATATATATATATATGATTTTGTGTTGCATTACTTTAAGTATGGCTCGTCGTTTGTCATTGCGCGAGGATTCCCACTTTCTAGTGCGATACATGTACGTTTGCGACGACAATCTTCAAGTACTGAGCCGTGTGTTTTTCAAGACTCGTTGTTATGCGAAAAAATCAAACTTGTATCTCTCTGAACTGAATTTAAAACGAATAGAGAGTAATGCGATTTAGCGATACCCAGAGTTGCATAAAATTATGTAATCGAAAGATATTGTGGGTATCCCTTGTCATGTTGTCGTGATGGTGTTCCAGCTACCGGCCGTGACAGAGGTTAGCGTTCGCTCGCGACCCGAGCCCCTCACCTCACCCGTCTCTCTCTCTCTCTCTCTCTCTCTCTCTTTCTCTCTCTCTCTCTCTCTCTCTCTCTCTCTCTCTCTCTCTCTCTCTCTCTCTCTCTCTCTCTCTCAAGCACTAAACAGAATAATCAGAATAATAAGATAATTATTTTGAGAAATAAATGTTGTTTAATCATATTCTTATGTTTTTAAACATTTCAAACGGATTAGGAACATGTTTTGAAAGTTTTGCTGTTATTTTTTTCATGCCGATAAAAAAACACATTTCAGTTAAATGTATTGATATCATTTTATGTGTGCATGATGAATATGAAGCTACTACACATACGTTAACCAGTTTTCGGAACCTTAGCCCCCCCCCCCCCCCACCCCTTTCAAAGTTTTAATACTGTCAAAGTAAACTAAAATTGACTTTGGTCCCAATTGTTTTACACAAAGGTGTGAAATTATCGCACTGACAGGAAATTACTCTACGCTTAAACGCACAGAAAACACAGGTATGAGGCAGGTAGATAATCCATGTAACGAATGACCATTAAGAATTCTACATGCATATCAAACAATTTTACTAATAGTTTTGACAAATAATTGATTCATTTTACTGCGTTCTTAAACCGGTAAACGTGTTTAAGATGTTCCTTCCCGCAAAAAAACATCCATTATAAACTAAACGAGAGAGAGAAAAAACCCCACAACGAATATAACGTCCCAAACACAGTATGTCAAGCATCACGAACATTGTAAAATACAGTACTTGATTGTTAGATATACTTCTTATTTTCTTTATTAAAGAACGAAACTTCATGGAAGGAACACGTGGTGCAGCTCGCGGGCTGATTTGATTGACAGGTGAAGCACGTGGACTCAAAACTGAAATTGCATGATGGCTTCAATCACAGTGTACAATATTCTTTTATAAATACTAATTTTATGAATATTTAATATTAGATATTAGTATATTTCAAATAAGTGTACGTTAAATTACGCCTAAACGCTCTCTCTATCTCATTCTCTCTCTCTCCCTCTCTCTCTCTCTCTCTCTCTCTCTTTCTCTCTCTCTTCTGTAAGATAGAAAATGAGCAGTGTTGTACGATTAAACGAAGCCGTACGCAATTTTGACCTTCTCTTATGTCTTGAATAGGTGTGAAAACCCCCAAGGGCATGTCGTTTTCTACCCTGGGGTTGTTACTCACTATACACAGGAAATGATCGTGACTTAAACTTTATATGCACCAGAACGCATATTGACATAACACGTTATGATTCAATGTGCTTTAACGCAGCAACAACTTTATATATGTATGATAATTTTATCATTTAATTGGAAAATAGAATTGTAGAGTTGATTCCCGACATCTGTTCATATCTCAATTAAGGACATACACAAGTATTGACAGTTTACGGCGCTGTGTGTGTAAACTTATAAAATGAGAAGATGAAATTGCTCCGCATTGATACAATGTCATCTAAGGAAAATATTAATTTTAAGATTGTTCTGAAAAGATTAACAACTAATAGAAATAATAACTGAAATAAGCACACAAAAAATCAAATAAAGAGATATGTGTTCTTATTTACACATAATTTACCAGCGTATTAATCGTGTTATGTTGCAATTCTAATGTAGTTTCCAATTTTAATTTAATTTTATAAACTTCTATTACATAAATTTATATTAATATGAATCACAATTGATTAACAATGTAGCTGTTATGCCTAAGTCTGAAGTCGCATATTTCACGTGGATTTACGGGACCTACATTGCCTGTAATGTACCGTACAGGTAAAGTAACAACAACAAACAGCAGGAATAACGGTAAATCACACCGTCGCGGTGTCATCGTGGTCGCTTTCAATACCGCGATCAAACACCGCGATGGTGTATCGCGGGAACGATAAAAATACCGTGACGGTAACGCGGGCCAATACGGGATCCGCGTTGCCTGTAGTGTATCACTGAAAGGCCAAATGAAAATAGTCTCTGAGGTAAGCATATTTAAAAGATTCTAAAGTTGGGTGACATGTTAAAAATAGAGATAGATTATTCCATAAAAGCTTCTAAAATATTCTGTCTTTGCCCTTGGAATGTATAATGCGTTAATTGGGTTAATCTGGTGTGCTCTTGTATTTATTTCATTAACATACTTAAAAAATTCTATATAATTTGGAGTTTAAACTTAAAACTTTAAAAACAAGAATAATTAATTGTTCTGTACACGAAGTAATCTGCAAGAGGCATCCAATTCAATTGTTGTAGCATTTCTGACGTACATGAGAAAAAATGTTTAAAATCACCCTAACGGCTCGTTTTTGAAGTTTACATAGTTTATCAAGACCATTTTTGTTAACATATACGTGTAATAAATAAGGTCAATCATAGATTATTTCTAGCAGAATACATCATAAACTTACATAGATCCAGCTTTGAACATCATACTGGACTTTTTTGGTAATTATCAGATCCTTCAGATTTTGCAGCGGTGTTTCATTGTCAATGGTAATGCAGCGGGAAAACATATCACAATAACCTTGGAATTCATTACAAGGTACACCTGAAGAAAGATAAAATCATCTTACACATTAAACATAATTAGACAAAACGTATGGCATACTATGACACTGATTATAAATTTTACATTGCCATTAGAAAATACTATCTCTTTTATCTTAATGCTTGTTAGGTTTGTAAGACAACCTTTATCCTGTTTTTACAAAGGTGCTGTTATACAAAAAAAATATCGTTTTTTAAGATAACAATTATATATGTTAATACATGTACCTGTGTTAAGAGAGATTTTGTATTTTTTTTTCTTACCTGGTGGTAATTTAATTCCACCAGTTGAATTCCTTAATCCATTAACCTCTTGTAGAAGAAAACAAAGGGGACTAGAACTATCTGTGTTGTCGTATGATGCATAACACCTGCTGTCTTTATCATTTCTCTTTTCTGTTGAAATAAACTGTATATAAACTAGCTAGTTCCTACGTTTTTTTCGACAGTCTGTCTATAATTTAAATTACTGGTTTGACAAATTTGCCGGGTTTTTTTTAAAGCTCTAACTCTAAATTTCAATGAAGAGGACTAATGTTCTTGGCCATAGTTTTATCTACTTTAGACTAAGATATTTCTATCAACAAGAGGCCCAGGGGCCACATCGCTCACCTGAGCAACAATGACCTTAACTCTGATCAAATTAGCATTACAGTATCAAAATCAAAATATCTTGACAACTAAGTACAGTAGATCTTGCTAAAAAAATTAAAACATCTGCCAATTTTTATCCACATATTTTTATGGTTAATACATAGCCCCTTTTGGTGTTTTACCTGTAAGAAGATTTTTCTCTATTCCTATATACCCCCCCCCCACACACACACACTTTGTGGCCCCACTTTTCTCTAGGGAATCATGGTTTTGATTAAACTTTAATCTGCACAACCCGTGCTTTCACACAACTTACTACTTTTTGGACTGAAAACTATCCCAGAATATTTTTAAAGATTTTCTCTATATATTCCTATGTAAAAATTCATCCCCCCATTGTGGCCCCACCCTACCACCAGGGACCATGATGTAAACAAACTTGCATCTACACTATCTGGGGATGCCTCCACAAAAGTTTGAGCTTTTCTGGCCTAATAGTTTTTAAGGAGAATATTTTTAAAGATTTTCTCTAAATATTCCTATGTAAAAATTCATCCCCCCATGGTGGCCCCACCCTAACCCCCGGGAACCATTATTTAAACAAACTTGAATCTACACTATCTGAGGATGCTTCCGCTCAAATTGGAGGTTTTCTGGCCTAATAGTTTTTTAGAAGAAGATTTTTAAAGATTTTCTCTTTATATTCCTATGTAAAAATTCATCCTCCATTGTGGCCCCACCCTACCCCCGGGTACAATGATTTAAATAAACTTGAATCTACACTATCCGAGGATGCTTCCACTCCAATTTGAGCTTTTCTGGTCTGATAGCTTTTGAGAAGAAGATTTTTAAAGATTTTCTCTATATATTTCTATGTAAAAATTCATCCCCCCATTGTGGCCCCACCCTACCCCAGGGGACCATGATTTGAACAAACTTGAATCTACACTATCTGAGAATGCTTCCACTCAAATTTGAGCTTTTCTGACCTAATAGTTTTTGAGAAGAAGATTTTTAAAGATTTTATCTTTATATTCCTATGTAAAAATTCATCCTCCATTGTGGCCCCACCCTACCCCCGGGGACCATGATTTAATGAAGCTTGAATCTACACTACCTGAGGATGCTTCCATACAAGTTACAGAATTTCTGGCCTAATAGTTTTTGAGAAGAAGATTTTTGAAAAATACCTACAAATTTAAAAAAAATCTAAATTATCTCCCCTTTAAAAAGGGTGTGGCCCTTCATTTGAACAAACTTGAATCCCTTTTACCCAATGATGCTTTGTGCCAAGTTTGGTTGAAATCTGCCCAGTGGTTCTGGAGAAGAAGATGAAAATGTGAAAAGTTTACAACGACAACAACGCCAACGACGACAGACAACGGACAAATTTTGATCAGAAAAGCTCACTTGAGCTTTCAGCTCAGGTGAGCTAAAAAATATCGCAAAATACGCAAAATGCTAAAGGTAAAATACACGGATTTGTACTTTGCCTAATAATGATTTATAGCTCAACTAATCATATCATAAAGGTTTAGGTATAGCCAATGGTTAATGTGTTGACCATCAAGCTTCTACTAGTTTAATTTTATAATCATCTTACTGTACCCATGTCAAAGGCAAGCATCTATTTGACAGTATTTTTCACAGTTGTTTTTTCCTTCAACACATTTTGCCCATTGTGCTTACTACAGCCTAGGTAACAGAGTTGTTCTCTCTTTTGGATAGTAAGGTGACCTGACACTGTCATAAAGCATTCCTCCCACTCTCTTGGCGTTTGCCCGACCTTCATGCACAGTGATCCAGCGCATGCCTTAAATTAATTACTATAAAATTATTTTAAAAAACCATGACAAATGCAGTTTTGCAATCAGCATGCGGTCATAGATGAAGATTTAAATTCTAAAAAGAAATATAACAATAATAACAAAGAAACTTTAAAACAGTTTTTTAAGAACTTTTTCTTTACAATTATTAAGCGATACATATGTAAATACACGGATGACACTCTCTAACCGGCTAACTGATTACATACTCTAAACGATGGTACTCGGTTAGAAAATCATTCATCGGTAAGCCGTAAAAAAGATTTATTTAACGCAATTTTAAAAAAAAATATGTTAATTTTTGTCTTATTATCTAATGAAGTTAATTTGGAAACCGTGAAGTTCCCAAAAGATGAGCTCTTGGATGAAATTTGATCAATATTTTTTTATCATAATGATTGTTAAAACAACATGTCCTTGCCATGTCTATTTAGCTTTTCATAAATAAAAATAATTATTTATATCACTGATTGGTACCGTTACAATTATCATTATTGTATCTACGTTTAACCTGTTTATTTTACGTTGTTGTTTTTTTTCATCTTACACGACATCAATTTACCGGTATTACAAAGTAATAGCACATTTTTAGAATTGGTACATACAGATTGCATGTACTACATGTACATGTACTACCCGAAAAAAAATAATCATTTCAAACGAAATCTATGGACAGACTTCACGTACAACATTATGATATCTGGTCAGTGAACGAATGTATTTTAAAACCTTTTATTCTTTAAGAAGTCATCTTGAATAATGATCATTAAATAAACTTTACACACCACATTTTGATTACAGATTCGCAATTCTGCGATCAATTGACATTACTAGTTAATACAACAGAACTTTCGCATTTGTTGTTATTTTCAGATAGTCTGCCTTTTGAATAACAGATTAAATTAAAACTGTTTTAGCAGTTAGTGACATTAATGCTGTGAAGAAAAAAAACAAACAAATATGAGTGTACCCTTTTTGACATAGTTCAAAATGCATTTATTTAGTTAAACAATGAAACGATAAAAAACAATAAATATATTATAACTATTTTTAACACTGATATCCTCTCCGGTTGTCTCTGTACAATGGTGAAATCGTAACATATCTGGAAAAGAGGAGACAGACAATCTAAACATAGGTAATAAAACTCAATACTTACCCCTTGGACACAGACACTAGAGTAATTGCGACAGTACTCTAAATCTGCCTTGCTCTCGGACTCCGGACAATAAACACTGTTACCAGTGAATTCGAGTCAAGGTATAAAAACAAAACAAAACAAACAAACAAAAAACACTACACTCATTAAAAGCACACAATATTCAAACTCAATGTGACTACACTTTAACCCACACTTTGCAATAAAATATATGTCCATTAGCTGTTTCATGTATCTTTAAGGAAAAACCTTTACATTTTTCACAACAGCCTTTGTAGTTTAGGGGGATGCAATGTTGACATTTTACTTTGAAAAATGTTTCTGTCTGGTACTTTGAAAACCCTGGTAACATACTATTTTTTTACAAATGATGCGTAATTTATCAGTTTTCATTGTGTTATGTTCTTTGTTCTCTTATAGTTCAATATGCTGCTAATTGTTTCCTTATAGTTTATTATCTGGATTTTTTTATATTATGTCTCGAAAGCGTCATTCTAAAAAATCCTTCAAATGCATTACCTTATTGCATGTTATTGTGGGCTCTTTTGAATGTTGTTTTATTTTTAAGACGAACTTTCGAAGAATCATTCTAGCATGTATCGATACATTTAAAGGATATCTACACTTCTGTTCTTTCTTGCATTCTGTGCTGCTCCTACAGATCTGGCTAGATGCCGCAACAAAACTACACTCTGTTGAACAACATGGCCCCTGTGTCGGACTGCAACATAGGTTAGTATACATATTTTTGGACATAAAAATGTACAGGTAGGTCATTTTGTTGCAAAGACATGAATAATTTTTGGACAGTCTCTTATGAGTTTCATATGAAGTTATTCACATTCTTACTTATTACTACACCGTTTAGTGCGTTGTATAGAAAATGAAAAAAAAATATTGGTGCATATACATTATTATTCGTGATGATGTTGCTGTCTAGTTTGTAACATTTATCTCTCTTGCAGCACAATACCGAATTCTCTTGCATTTTCATATATGGTTGCGAAAGTGATCTCGCAGAGTGTAACCAATAGAAATGGAATATAGTTTCGCTGGAAAATTGTGGGTGGGTCGTTTCGTTAGCGTGGATAATCACTTATTCACTGAACGCCGGTCAGGTTACAGTCTATAGCGATTTTTAAAGCGTTTTAACCAATTCCAACGCCTCCACCTTCCTTCGAAATGTTATGTGTATGGTTTTACTTTATTTGAGCTGTCTGGCGGTTTCTGACCACGAGGATTGTTTTTTACAAATCATGTAATCAATTACGCATTGATTTCATGAGTTATTTAATTATCATTATTTTGGCTGTTAATTAATTTTGGGCAGAAAAAGATTAAATATTCATAATATGACACTAATATTTTGAAAGTGCATTATTACATAATCATCTGTTGTCATCTGGTTTTATCTGTAATTTTATTCGGGATAAAAAATAAAGTCACAATAGTGGCAGAGTGCAACATACATCTTTTGTTTCTAGTTTTACTTTATACAGATGGACGAGTTTATGGTCGTTAATTTGGATCATAGTCAGTCATGGATAAACATTATTATTCGTGTATCATGCCTGCAAGGAGATATTCAAAAAACGCAATTTACGAAAAAAAAAGTCACAGTGTTGTTTGATATATTTCACATTTTCATCTACATTTTTCCACAACTGATATAAATTTAACACAAGTCATACTTACTCGCTGCAATTCAGTCCACTGAACAAGGACTGGATGTTAAACGTGAAAGGTTGACAAAGTTGTGTCATTAAGTCACTTTTTTATACCAATAAGTATACATTATTATTTTTTAATCTCATTTGATGTCCTATAGTGACATATGTTGCCGTTTTTTTTTTCCTGAAACCGTTGTATTTCAGATACTACTGACTTTATCTGTTTCACATTAACAAAATTAGCTACATGTACATACAATATCATTTGAATGCCCAAGTTAATATTTTTAAGATGCATTTTTCAATTATTGATTACCTTTTGATACCGGTCACTAAATCTGCTGGAGTTCTTTCGCAAATATTATCATTAGCATTTAACAAACCTAACCTTCCAAAATATTCTCAACAACATTAAACCAATACAAATGATCACCCAAGTCTGACAAGGAGAAAAAAAATATTATGTCTGCATATTTTAAGAATAGCATGGTAAGCACAGCGTATTATATTTCAATTTGTAGTCTGACCTGCATTCGTATTTCGTGTTTGTGTTTGGATCTATTTTGAGTGTACACGATAGGTTATTGTTCTGTTCCCCTGTTTTTCTGGGGTTACAGCACACGTCACTACACTCCTCCTCGTAGCCACAGTCACATTCCTCCCCATATTCCACGATCCCATTTCCACAGAACGCCTCTCCCGAATCTACAAAAACAAAGCGAAACCCACTGGAGGAAAACAAACCTATTAGTAAAGTTAATGCTTAGTGAAAACATTAGAAATGTAAAATTTTACTGATAACATTTTGTATGAGGAATCATTATGACCTGACCGTTTTTAGATTCGTTGGTGCAACTTTGAAAATTGTTCCTGTGTCTTCTTTTTTACCGACTGTCATTGTATCCGACCCAGCAAATCCATCTTTTTTTCAAAAGCAGTTAATAACAATATTTGTGTTTTGTATACCGTTGTTGCCGACACTGTTTTAACATGATCCTTCCAGGTTTTTTTAAGAAAAAAAAGGATATGCCAACCAAATTTTAGCATAAAGTCTAGAAAAAGGACAACGAATACTTTATAAAAGCAGACTGTATCAAATCCGGCTTGTCAATATAATTTGATGATTGATAACAAAAATAGTCTTAAAATTCGACCTCACAGTATAGATTTAAAATCATTTCATATATAATGTGCACCATAGTTAGTTTTGAATTATTTCTTTATCACCCACCTTTTCTGCACAATAAACTCATTATTGTTCTTGGATAACCAATGTTTGTGGTTTTCGTGGGTAACCCTTGTCCACGAATTTACACTCTCGCTGAGTTATATACAATGATCCGTTTAATATTTATTAGAAATATCCCGAACTTACTAGCATTGCAAACCATAAACATTGACTTCAAATGATAAAGATGATTCCACAGTACTTGTTACAATTAACGTAAATATCGAAGCTGATACATTTACCTGTGAAACAGTCAACCTTCCCATTTCTTTCGTTGACTACATTATCAATGAAAAAAGCGATTTTTTCGGAGCTACAATTCGAGAACTTGACATTGTTTGGTAGGTTTCCCTGTGTTGCGCTCTCATACATGAGGTAGTTACCCTCCTCAGATTTGGGGTCACTGGTTCCAAAATGATAACAGTCACCCTTGTTATCATGCTAAAAGCAAAACAGCATTTCATTATTATATACAATAATGACTATAAAATAACATTTGTAATACAACATGACTTTTACTCAAGTTAACAACAATACGTACAAAATCATACAATTACACTAATAATTGAACATTTACAATGAAATAACTGTTTTATATTAAGATCTACCGGACTTCCGAGGCTGTGTCCAACTTCGTGAGCAAACGTGAGCTCGGAGACCCGCTGGGGGACCCTCTTGTTGTAGTTGACTATAGAAACGACCCCTGTGTTCAGACTCTTCCAGATCTGTTTGTCTTTGTTGGTGTAGGGCTTGTACTTCTCACATATCCCTCCCGAGCCTGCAACGAAAACGTCGTAATGACAACGCTTTATATTTACGGCAAACTTCATTTTTTTTTTATTTTTGATGCTTAGGTAATGGAATAAAATTATTTTATTTTGTTTTATATGACATTAGATAAAATATTGAGGGGTTATTTTCGTTGAAAATGCACATGTATACATAAGAATACAATTGAAATATTTGCCTTGGGGGTTTTCATAGCTAAAAAGGCATTTTTGCTAATTTACTATACAGTTTTATTATATCATAAAACGCCAAACTGTCAACTTGTATCAAACATAATTCACACTTTGGTTTGTCGTGTATTTGGGGTTTTTTTTGTTGGTTTTTTTGGGGGGGAGGGGTGGATTGGTTTTTTGGTTTTTTTTGGTTTTTTAATTTGTTATTTTTTTTGGGGGGGGTGGGGGTTTAGAGGGTGAGGGGTGAGGGGGTTGATGTATGTATAGAAGTACAATCACAATATAGATCAATATAGATCAACTGGCTATTATTTTAAACACTGGTTTACTATTTCACAGTTACTGTTTCACAATGCACAAATCAATAATTCCAAATAATAGCACAGCTGATAAATGTAAGAGTGCATTAAAATCAAAGTGTCAAGATTTAGGCTCAAATTTTTCAAAAAAAAAGTGAAGTCAAATTTCAAACTTAGGTATGAGTTTTATTTTGACATACTTCACCTTTTTATCAATTTGAGAAAACTCAAATATCTGCATTTCTCGAGAAAATCTTAGATAGATATGATTCTGAATTAATTTGAAAAGTCATTAAGTTACCCCATAGCAGACTTCAATCAAATAACATAAAATATATGACATAAATATAAATAGAGGGAAATTATTTTTTTATGAGAAAATACATAACGTCAGGTGCCTGTGTACATAACCTAATGGTAATCCGATCCAACTTAGTCCAACTGAGCCTTTGGCGAAGTCCCGGTACGTAAATGTGCAGGCGAGGCAGAACTCGCTGTGATTGGCCCTCGACGTCAAATCAAGGAAATTGACTATGCTGTTATCTAGCTGACAAAACGCCGTCTTTTGTAAGTCGTCATAACATTTCTCGGTCTGGTTTGTCATTATCTATATCAATAAATCAAAGAAAAACATAGCGTCTTGTCTGGAAATCAAATTTTTAAAGACTGTCATTTCTACTATTTTTAAATAGGATTGATATTTCAAACCAGAGAGAACATACAGTCATTTAATTCATATCTTTCACAATTTCACAATTTCATGTTATGCTGTGATATCAATAAGATCCAATGTTATGAATTGGAATGCTATGCTATGAGAAATTGAAATGAAGACCTAATGATATGTGATGCCATGATATACTATTATATTATATGCTATAATAGGTTATGATCGAAAACAAAGCTTCCTCATACAAAAAAAAAAATCCATACATTTTGATTTAAAATGCATTTAAAAACAATGTTTATTTGTTTACCACTAATGAGCAATGTAAATATTTATTTTTTGAATTAAAAATATATAGAACAGAAATTGTTGTATGCTTATCTATGGTATGCTATGACAAATTAGAATCAAATGCTAAGAGATTGTTTGCTATTGTATATAATACATTTTTTTATGATAAGACCTTAAATGATAGGGCATAAAATTTTAATGAAATATTATCCTATGATGTATGCTGTAAAATATATGTACGAATAGACTGTATCTAATATTTAATAAAAAAAAAATAAGTGATAGGGTTTCCATCTTGAAAAATGAGCCAAAAATAAACGGAGAGTCTTAGAGTTTCTATGTAAATATTTATATCTTATCATATCTCTAAGAACAACAAGTTACTGAGAAAAAAATAACATGCATGCATCGCTGACAGAAACAGTTGACAGCAATTTACTGACAACGTTTTACTGACAACGTTTTATTGACAGTGTTTTACGGACATTGTTTTAATGACAGTGTTTTACCGTGGTTCGTTGTATCTGGAACCTGATGCCCTGGTAGCAGGGTGACGTCGCATTAAAGGGACGGAACTCAGCACTGTTGAAGATCTGGTTCAGCGCCGCCACGTGACTGGCAAATAATGACATGACCTCGTCGCGTGCGGCCATCTCATTCTGAAAGAAGATAAGATAAACAGTCGAGTTTTATATTGTGTTGTTATTTGTTTAGTTATAGGTTGTGATGTCAGTTTTCTTCATTATCTGCGTATGACTAAAACAAATTATTGGTTTGTTAAACAAACTAATACAGGATGGATTAGTCACTCTAATATGAACATTGAATCATATACATGTACATGCATAATTCAGTTTTTATTTGATTTTGTTTTTGTTTTTATTCTTTATTGTTTGTTTGTTTGTTTGTTTTGGCTTTTTTTCTTCTTCCCAAAGCCAAGAATGCTTTATAATTTCAGCTACAATTTCTTATACATGTAAGTGACATTAATGATTCACTCAGGAGATGCAATGATGATCCAACAATTCAGAACTTGCTACTGTTTGTTATTCAATACTTAGAGCTATACATACATTATCTAGGTCCTCCATAAACTTGTCAAACAGCGTGGGGTCAGACCGCAGGTACAAAATACAGGTATTTCTGGATCCCATGTTGCATCTGCCCGATTGTCTCCGGCGTCTAGTTTCCAGTATAACGGTTTCTCCTTTTTTCTGCATTATATACCTTGACTGTAGTTACATGTAGGACCGTTATGGTCAAAGCAAATAACTTTAGCTCTCAAAACGTGAATATGTTGGTCTAATTGTAATTTTCTTTGTGATACCCCGATATAGTGAGTCCAAAAGCGATATTAACAAAAAAAAAAAGGAATCAATGAAGAGTCTGAAATTGCTCTTGTTTCAAATATGTACAGTATTGTGTAAGGTGCGATAACATACTAGCTATATATTTACAGTATTCTAAAGGTACAGTATAAGAGCAGCTAAACACATGTATAATAGTAGGACTGACCCACTTGTTTCGTTTGTGGTCTTTGAAATTGTTAATGTATTCACTCGCACAGTATGTATATAGCTGCAATGACAATTCAGCTTGATAACAGTAGGACTAACCTTATTGTTGAGTATGTTGGCCTTAGCCTCGGTTTGGTGTATCATCCCGTCACCGTATTTATTCACCGCCCACCCACTCTCCCCGGTCTCTTCCTTACCCCCGTGTCTGCAACATAATTATCAAAGGTTTAAGAAAATGTAGATGTTGCTTTTAGCGGTAGAAATGTAAAGTCGTTAAATAAATGTACGAAATGTCAATGTTGAACACACAAATAAGATGATTACATGTGTTTAATAACCTTTCTTGTTTCAACACGCACACAATAGTGTCCCGTCACCTTGAAGTATGTGTTTAACTGAGGTGTTGGGTGTTACAGTATGCGTACATGTTAATTTTCATAGAAAACATAACGACCGTGTTTCTGTAACACATACCTTAAAGTATTAACATCTATATGCTCCTTTTTGTAAATCACAGAATGGTAAGGTAATTTTTGCGCCTCTTTAATACCAAAGAAACGATAGGCCGGCTCAATATGGTAGACAGTGTCTCCCGGGATTCGAACCGTTCCACGGAAAATTCCCAGAATTACTGCTCCGTGTACGTCACTTCCTGGCTCACCTGTAGATAAAAATAAATCAATAAAATAAAAATAAATCAATATGTAGAATTTCAATTTAACCAATTAAAAGACAATATCACGTTTAAAATAAAGTTGAGTCAACACCTTCAGCCATCGGTGGCTTTTGGATCAACAATGTCAAATAATTCAAAATAATTTATGTGAGTAACACCTTGTTCCATCGGCTTAATAAAATGAGATTAAATTGGTATATACCATTTTTAATTCATATAAATTATGTTGCTGTTTTTATCTATAATAATTACATGTAACATTACATACAAGACAATAGAAGCATGGCTACCCACTCCTTTTTTTAAAGTTCTTTTTAAGTTTTTAT
Source organism: Magallana ariakensis (assembly GCA_020458035.1). Taxonomy (NCBI): domain Eukaryota; kingdom Metazoa; phylum Mollusca; class Bivalvia; order Ostreida; family Ostreidae; genus Magallana; species Magallana ariakensis. Next base: position 32,520,078 of record CM035811.1, on the reverse strand, counting down.
CACTGTAACCTTTTTGTCTTTCTGAAATATTTTTTTTTAAAACACTGTCAAAAAGAGAGAGAGAGAGAGAGAGAGAGAGAGAGAGAGAGAGAGAGAGAGAGAGAGAGAGAGAGAGAGAACCAGCAATACATTTGTATGTGTGCCTTAATAAGCCGGTAAATACATGCGTTTTTTTTAGATGCTAATCCGAATTACATTACGCACATAAAGACGGCCTTATTTTCCGAGGTTGTATCATGTTGTAAATTTTGAACGTGACAGTTGTTTAAACTGCTTATTTTCAAATACTGAAATTACTAATTTTGTTTTTTTTTATAACTGTAGTAATGCAGGACCTCAAAAACATTTACTAACTTCATGAATTCAAATCAATTCATTATCAAGAACTGTCGAGTTCATTAATAATGATTGATTAATAAAATACCTTCGACAGTTCCATCGTATATGAAAGACAGGTCCACGGGGTCGCTGGTTCCATTGTTGTGTTTGGAGGTATGGTTCTTGGTGAACAAGGATGTCGACGGGAACAATACCAGGTGAAAATCTCTACGAATTAAAACACAATTATCACACACGACATTGGAAAACACTGCAATGGTTTCAATTACGGCAGACCCATAGCTCGTCGATTTTGTGAACAACGCAGTAAAAGTTTGATGCTACGATAATAATAGGCACACAGTTTTATTAATAAAAAAATAAAGCATGCTCTTTATTTTCTAATGTTGTCAACCATTTGATTTTGTGGAGTCAGGGCCACTCAATAAAATAAAGTCATGAATATGTTGGTGTTTCAAGAAATAATTATGAAGCTTTATAACAGTTACATGAAAACAGAAGATCATGCAGTCATGCATTCAATAATGGAGAATTATGTACTTCATTAAACATACCAAAATTTACGACACTAGGATAAAATGACAATTTTTTAGACGCTGTATTTGCTTGCATAGATTGTTTTATTTTTCATCTGATCTCTATTGTAATAAGAATATACTTATAGTAAAAAACATATCTAATACATATTTACGCCTAATTCACTGAGGACGTAATCACGCGTGAATTACGTCAGAGGTTGTTTCGTGACATATGATTTATTGGCTTACATTTATACCTAATTCCTAATTCTACCTAAAAATCTGAGGTGTTCCGGGAGGGGCGTGATATGGATCCGTGTCAGCCCTGCAGATCAATATCAGCCCTGCGGATCCCTGCAGAATACGCAACAACCCCCTAAGACTGATACGGGTATTATTATTATTTTTTTTTTTTTTTTTTTTTTTAATAAATTTTTATTCATTTGTCATTTTCATAATTATTACAAGGAATCAAAGAAACAAAGCAAATATTTATTGGCACTCACACACCCTTTCATACACTTGCACACATAAATATCAGAAACACATTCTAATTGTTTACATGGAAATTAAAGTTCAAAAATATTTTTCCAGTTTGACCATTGTTTGTCAAATTTTAACGGGTATTATAGAGTTAGTTGTATCCCATATGCAAAAACCCTGTATTTATTACTAAGTACTAGACTTTGACCCGTGCGTGCACGGGTTGACATTGCATATGATATCAGACATTTAATTACGAAATAGATACATCGACACACCGTATTGTTGACATTTACATAACCAAGCTTTAAGCCTACAATAATGCTATTAATTCCATTACCCTCTGCTTAGTTAGATAATATAACTGTGTCTCGGGACAGGCCTTCGCCACAGTTAAAATGCCTCTCATATACCCGTAAAGTAGCAAAAAAAAATACTGAATCGCTCCGAAACGATTTTGGAGAAAATTAATGAAGCTGCATTGAAAATAACAGTCAAAATATTCATAACAAACCATTTTGAGACTGTAAATAACTTTCATCTAAAAATTTAATTCATATTAATGAAGAATTCAACACTTTTTCACCAACGTTTTTTACTCGCTTCAAATTTACACACCATGTTGACATTCGGAACTCTCGGTATTTTTCTTATTAAATACACTGAGTTAAAGTTATCTCCCGTATTTTCTTTGATAAACAGGAATATATAGCAAATTTTCTTTGATGAACAGAATATATAGCAAATTTTCAATAAAAATTTACACGTATTTCTATTATCGTTCCTGAGTTTATCCATGCAAATGTAATATTGTGGAAACATAAACTAAAGAGCCTCCCGTGATTTAGCGTGAATGTAATGCGCATGCGCAAGATTGTAAAATCCAAAAAATCCAGATGATTTCCGGATTTTTTTTATGAATTTTCGCTTATTATTAATTAGCGAAGCTTGATTGAGAAAAAATAAAAACAAATTGGTAATCTTCAAGTACAAATGATGTTTAAAATATATAAAACAAAAGACAGTACTCTTCCGATTTCTCGGTATTAAAGCCCAAAAATTCGAGTCTATTATTTTAATATAGTAGTATAGATGTTATAAAGGGAATCCATGTACTGGTTTGAATCTCCAGAAATGATAATTTTGTGTAATACTCTTAAAAGGAAATAAAATTAATGTGTGCTTATGTATATATGTATCTATTTAAAGTCTTGTTTTTAAACAGTTACTTGTACAGTACTGGGTTTTTTTTCTTCTAAAATTATCACTATTTTCCATATGCAGTTTATACATGTACCGTAACCTGGCCAACTGTTATTGGTATCCTTTCTTGGAACATTATGTTTTTTTATACATTTATGCATAATAAGACTAACATATTATTCTGATTTATTTGTTTCTTAAATCAAAATTCAGCATAATACCTAGCCTGACATGGACAATTGGAATTCTCAATCACATGTGTAATTAACAGTATCGTTTAGAAATGTTATTATTATTTTATTTAATTGAACCACGGACAATTTACCACTGACAGTTCACTACAGTGCATTCAATATTTAAAGGCAGTATTAAAACTTGTGTTTTTAATTTGGGTTTTATTTCAGATTGACCCTTACTTAAGTCAATTCTTTTTTTTTTAATGTTGTATGATACCAGCTGGGTTTTGAACGCTTTTTTATTGTGACAAACTGACCTTTTTGTATAATTCCAAAAAAATAATCTTACAGTTTGCCAGTGTTGAGTGTTTGTGTCTTTGAACAACTACCTACTGCTATTATAATTATTTAACAGTGGATCTACGTGTATCTATCACATCGCCTTTGTTACATTGTTGAGTAAATCTTTCTAGTTTGTGCCCAAAATTATATTCCTATCTGACCAGACCTGCTGTGAGCTTTAAACTTAAGCTCCAGGGGTGCAGTTCCCGGTGTCCTTTTTGTCCTGAGGTGTCGTTTATGAAGACTTTGTGTGTCGTAGCTAAGCTCATCGTAATGCTTGATATAGTCATTCAAAGCCTGCATTTCTGTAAATGATATATTGAGTACATATAAGTTCTGAGATAGTGTTCATATGAGATTCAATTGCACTTGATATAAATCATAATTATGTTTTGATTGTTATTTCATTAATATTCCCAGGCATCAATGTTCTGGATTCAGTAAAAGCAATACTTTCAAGAACTCGTAATGTTAGGTCAATAATCATTTTATTCTCTCTCTCTCTCTCTCTCTCTCTCTCTCTCTCTCTCTCTCTCTCTAACATCTATGAAAATTAATAGTCCACAAATATTGCTGAAAACACTGTAAATATAACGAATGTATAAGTTTATTTGCATTTTATTGTTAACTAGTGTCCTTATCTCTGTATTCTCTATAAATTAGTAAAAATATCTTAGTAAAACTTAAAAATAAAATATTCACTTTAGATATAAACATTGTTCACTAGTGAAGTGGAGAAAACTAATATAGGTTAATTGCTGCTCGATCGATATTCACTTACATACTACTATACTTTAATGTATGTTTTAAAATCAAACTCTTCTTAAACTACGGTTAACGAATTACGTTCATAAAGAGAAGATCTCACTCGTTCCTAGCTCTTTGATTTTGTGTTTTGTTTTAATTCTATACTCATACGATGCAGAGGAGGAGGTTTTTTTTGCACAGAATGACGAATTCTTACCGGTATATTATTTACTGCTTTCGAAGAAAGGGAAGAAATTTTGTGATTTTTTTTTTGGAGGGGGGTGGCTGGGTGGGGTGGAGTACAGTAGGGCTAATGGGTACAGTGATAGCATCTCATTAGATACTGCCATCATATATTCAATGAACCTATAAAATTCTATTGATTGGGTATAAAACGCAGTGCATTTAATATATTAGTTTCTAATATTTCTCGTTAAAATGAAGACCTTGAAGGAATATTAGACATTAAATCAGGTAAATATTATACATATAAAGTCCCCCAGGTATAGCATTCTCAACTTATCTCTAAAAATGTCGATTTACAGTGTTACAATGACATTTATTTGGTAGCGTATTTTTTGTTTCATTTATTTCATTTGAGCGAGTCTATTTTACTTGTTCTTATAAATGAATATTGTATATATTTAAGCATTGAATCATTATTTTTTGAAAGCTGTGGTCTCATAACTGCAACGGTGTGTGCATACAAATTGAAAAATGCGCGCTGGCGCGTCATGAAAATTTGTTTACACACACCGTTGCAGTTATGAGACCACAGCTTTCAAAAAATAATGATTCAATGCTTATATTCACGTTTATTAACATTTATTCCCTTTCCGCAAATATGATCTATTTTTAAAAATTTCTGCCTTATTCAACGAGTAGTGCGCAATTAACGGAAGAGCCATTGGAACCGCCGAATCATGCTGACAAAAATAGTGCACAGCGTTTTAATTTCTAATAACGCAATTTTATTTTTCATTCTGTAATTTGATGAATTTACTTTTGGTTTACTAAGAAAATAATCAATTGAATTCATTTAACTTTTAAAATATATTTACATACTCAATGAAATATTAATCAGCGTAAGTATAATATCAGGTCGTGATCCGGTTTGAAGTCGCTAGGAGAGTCAGTCATGTTCTTCGAGAAATACTGAAGGAAGACTGAATGTATTCATACGCACCAGATTTGGTGATTGGGTCTTCTGTGTTATGCGTAAATATCACGCAAATCAATCAATGCAAGTTAATAGGGGGAAAGAAAGTGAACGTAAATATATGTTTGTATCATCCTGGTTTGTTCAGCCCACGTTTTAATGGTTTCCCAATTGCCAATCGATGGTTACATCCAACATTAACCTAAGCATTTCAGTAACTTAAATCTAAACATAATCATGCGATAATTCTTTCTTAAACACATATGGTGACATAGTTACCGTAAATGATCTTTCATTAATTGCAAAACATTAGAAAACATATCAATTAGAATACCTGACATATCAATTTATTAGCATAATTTTAGCAACCAATATAGTTGTGATCATTTTAATTTAAATTTTGGGGGAAAAAATCCATTTCTAAATAAAACCTGACTTTTATTTGATCAATTCTATAAATCTTTTAACATCCCAAATACTTCATTTACCTGTAAGGCGAGACGCCAGAATACAGCCCATGACCAAACACAATAAAATCCACATTTTCTTCAAACATCCAATAAAACAATAAATAAATTATAGAAATAGTGCATGAAGAACTCTGTGTTTCCTAATGGCCAGTCGCGTATTTTAAGCAAATAAATGTATCAGGGCAGTTCAATACGGTGATACTGCTAAGTAAAGCCTGTGGATGAATGGTCGATTTTTCCAATTTCATATAATATAAGCACTCAGACCTGGTGTCATTATATTTAATGATATAAGCGATACACAACATTTTGACGCGGGCCTATGGAACGCCGCCACTGCCTTACGTGGATGATTTTTATTACATGCTGATACTTCAACATTTCATGCTGATATTAACATTATATGCTGATACTTTAACATTACATGTTGATACCTCAACATTACATGCGTTATATGCTGATATTTCAACAATATATACTGATACTTTGTCTTTATTTAATTAAGGAACAGTGAATCATTATTTGAGCATTACAAGGTGATACTTTTGATCAGAATAAACGAATGCAAGGAGTGATTTTTTGTTTAACTTAATTGTATTAAAGTTTTGATATATTCGAAGTTTTGTTCATCATCGAGAGTATTTTTTTTATGGTTTGCTTAGATGGTCAAGTAATACTGCTGGTGATGTAACCCTGTATGTGTGTGTGTGGGGGGGGGGGGGGGGGGTATGAAGCTTCAACTTGGTAAAGTTATCTGCAACTGCTTTATACATCCGAATATTTCATTAATATCTAGCATACATACACATTATATGTATGTTCATATTATAATATATTATAATTAACAATGTCATTCTATAGATGACAGTCAATAGTCTTCGATTTATTTGTAAGATGAAATTTCTACACAACTTTAGGCCATACTCAAATTAAAACATCTGTTTTCTAACTCATAACACTCTTTTATATTATTATTTTACATTTTAGGTTACTTCTACAAGAGCGAAATAATATTCAAACATATGAATTCAGCCTACGTCCCGCTTTTTTTTTTCGATGGAAAGAAAACATGTTAAAGAATGCATAAAAGATTTTTTGGTTGTCAAAAGCTTTTTTAAAAAGAAAATGGATATTGGATATGGATATAATGGATATAATATATAAAATGGATATAATGTGACCGGTCAGCAGAGGATGCTCAATCCTCCTAGACACCTGATCCTACCTTTATCTTGCAGGTCCGTGTTGCTCTGCTTTGAATTTGTATTTCGTTTTATGGATTTTTGAGATGGTTGACGGTTTGTTATTGTCATTTTTTCATATTCCTGTGACAAACTTCGGTGATTTTGATGGAAAAGTGTACTATTATCCCGAAAATGAAGAGTTTTTTTTGCTTATTTGATGTAAGCGCATAGAAGATTAAATGGTACTCATTATGAAGGATGACGATGATGATAATTAAATTACATAAAGAAAAAAATCATAAGTTGTAAATTATAAAGGAAATGAATGTACAATTCTTTTTGAAGGCTTTGCCATTTTCTCACTATTTTTAAATTCTTCTTTTTGTTTTCCTCAAATGTGTATTATTTTTGAAAATGGAACTATTGTACTTGTACATGTTTATATAAAAAATAAGCAAATATAGTACGATGTTTCAGACGCGACTTGTCTTCAATATATACATGTAGACGGAGTTACATGTGTAGGTGATATTGCAAACACCAACTCCAAAAATAGAATAGAAGATTTACTGCGTCGAACTTCTATTTATTGACAATTCATTAAATGATTTGTGTCCGGTTACTAACGGAAATTTTATTTTCAAAAGTCATTGTAATACTTTCTGAAAAGATTTGAAGTTTGCTACAATGAGCGTGGTTAAAAAGTTAACTAATATTTGTTTTATTATTTATAATTGTATTGTCATATTGTCGAACTTTCTTATTTCTAACAGGTAGATGAAGTTTGGTTAAACTATCTGTTTTAGTTTGAAATAATGTTTAAAGTTTTGTATTTTAACAGGTCGGTATATGTGCTATAGTGTACATGAGTTGCATCTTAGTTATTTTGCCGTTTAAACAAATAATTCTCCTTTTATGTTTATTTCAAGAACATTTAAGTTTCTAACGTTATACCAAAAGGGGCGTATGATCAATCATAATTTATTTTAATAATGGCACATGTTATGTAGTTTCTGTTAAAAAAAAGAACACGAACTAAAATACATTGTGTTGGAGTCGTAGACCATTGCGTGAAGCATACATTATTGTTAGAATTTCTGAACTGAAGATTTTGAACATAACGTAGATAGTTAATCAATCACAACACTACATATAATCTATGATCGATAAAATGTGTTCAATGTAATGCTTAAGTTTAATGTATTACTCAAATTCTATTTATTTGGCAATATTTTTACCCCCTATTAACCATTAAGTATAACATACATTGCCATATCTATATTTTTCTCTACTTAGATATATTCTTAGAGTTGGTTTTCATTAAAATCAAAATGTGTTATATTAAACCTTTATAATTACTAAATAAAATATTCATGATATATTCTATAATTTAGAACCATACATGTATGTACAGATTACAGTAATATCAATTATTCCCGTGAGGGACAATTTTCATTTATTGTAATTAAGTATGTAAGTATATATGTCATTGTGAACGATTACAATATAACAAACTCGTTTTCTGCTATATAACAACAAAACTATAAGCGTAAAATGAACTACAGCTACATGTACAAAATATGTTGATCAGTATCTTAAAACTCGCAATAATTAAGAAATGATTTGTTTCTAATAAACAAGGCAGATTTCATATCCTTCGGTGTCTTAAATTGGCTTGTCCATGGGAATTGAGCTGGACCCGTGCACTTTACGGAACTTGATTACTATACCAATCCCAATCAACAGTCCCAACAGTGCGATCACGATCAGTACCACTGCCCACCAGTATTCCTAAAACAAGTGGAAAGTGGAATATTTTATACAAATGATGATAATGTATTATTAAGGTCTTCCGTTTCCAGCGGAAGACCTTTTTGTTTTCGTACTGTTTCTTATTAAGGTCTTCCGTTTCCAACGGAAGACTTTATCGTTTTCGTACTGTTTCTTATTAAGGTCTTCCGTTTCCAACGGAAGACTTTATTGTTATTGCTTTGTTTCTTTTTCTCTATTATTAGGGTCTTCCGTTGTCAACGGAAGACCTTACTATTATTGCTTTGTTTCTTTTTCACTATTATTATTATTGGGTTTTTTTCTGTCACGTTTTCTCAAAAACGCTTCAGCCGATTTTGATGAAACTTTCAAATCTTATTCATGACTAAATCTGTAAGAAAATTACACGAGGTTTTTTTAGTCGTCACTTCCGGTCCCGCGATGTTAAAAAAATTATGTTTTTGCTTGTTCACAATTTTTCTTCAAAAGTATTTAAGATAGAACTTTAAAATTTTCAGGGATGATAGAGAGTCGTCTGCCGCAATGTCCTTTTCATATCCCAACGTCCGCCGTCACTTCCGGTTGTCACCGGAAGGAAACAAAAAAATATCATTTTTCAATTTTTTTGACTTGAATTTTTTTTATTTTATTATTCGATAGAGACGCGTTCAAAACTTCAGAATATGAAACCCGTTTTAAAATCGATCCACGCATTCTCGAGATTTTAGGCTTCAAAGTCTTGAAGCGAGAGTCCGCGTAGCTCAGTCGTTAGAGTGGTGGACTTGTGCCCAGGCGACCCGGGTTCAGTCCCTGAGTGTCGAACGTTTTTTTTTAAATTGTGGTTTGTTTTACGATTTTATCTTGAAAATGGTGGTTTAAAATGTCATAAATTTAAATAATATCGGGGTTTTTTTTCAGTACAAATATAGAGCCCGGTTAGAAATAACGTTAATTTCCTGCTTTGTGACAGTCTTTTTTTTATCAGCAGCTATCTAAATTCAGATGCTCGTAGCATCGCCGGCATCAAAGTCATGCCGCCGAAGAACCCATGTAATACGACCGCATTGCAGCTCGTCGGGTCGCTTTGCCGGCATCAAAGAAACGCCGCCATCTCAATGACTGTGTGCACAAAACAAGTAGCGACTGCGGGTAGGAAATAACAGTTCTCCTAACAATATGCTTATGTTTCAATTATTATACATGACTTTAAACTGAGGGTTGTTAAATGTTTCATCACATACGTAAATACAGGCATGCATGTATACATGCGTTTATCGACAAATGTTTTTGGACAGATTATATACATGTGAAGCAGGCAGCTATATCTCATTTGTATTTTTGTATCTTTTTGTATTATACTGTGTTAGAGTTATTGCCCTTTGATTTATTGATTTTTGATAATGTGATCTATGTTTTTAATAAATACCAATCAGCGTCATAATCATTTTTATACCATATTAGATATTCATTGTAAATAAGTTGTTGTGTATAAGTTTCTTATGGGGTTAGGTCTAGATAGTTTGTTTATTTTTGATTTCCTATTTTTAAATACTACAAATTATTCTAGGCCGGCACATATATAGGTACAGTGTCGATAGCGTCTGCACAACGACTGTTTGGGGTTAAACGGAAACAGTTACGGCAAGATTGAGAGTGCGGACATCCCTGCTCTTTCTAATCTTCGTGTAATTTAACCTACGATACAGCGTGTGCGGACATCCCTGCTCTGTATCGCATCAGCAGATGTGTGTGGTCATCCCTCCTTGTATTGGTGGTGGTTGCGGCGGAGCAGTGAATGTATGAACTCCGACTCTACGATGACATGTGGTGATAATAACTGTGTTCAAACTCAAAATTATAAAGAAAAAATACAAAACACCATCAGAGTAAACACGGATCTAAACAATTCGTTGAAACGTTTCTGCAGTTGTAGCCTTCCATGTGCGTAGTTCTCTAACCTATCTGGATTCAAGGGTCAACCCAGAAAGATGTCAATACTAAATATAAAGTTGTATTCCAATAAGCAAAAAAAAAAAAATTGCTTAGCCTAGCTAAGAGCTCTCTCTCTCTCTCTCTCTCTCTCTCTCTCTCTCTCTCTCTCTCTCTCTCTAACATATTATTGAAAAAAGTCATTCTAAACATAAGAATAATTTTAAATGTTAGTACATGTAAAAATATGAAAATTATTTGTTTTTCGATTCGCAGTTAGCTATTTTATCTATTTGTAATGCAGTTGCAGCGTTGAAACCTGATTCACTGTTGTTGCGGCGGAATGTCTTTGATGCCGGCGAAGTGACCGATGATCGAAATACCAACAATACGGATTTTACAATATTTGTTTGACTTTTACATAGCGTCTTAGATATCCGGTATTGGTTTTGCTCTATGTTAAAGTGTTAAGAAATGGTAGAAAAGAACAACTATCTATATAGTCTTTTTTAAGATGTATTCAAACGGAAGACCTTTTGTTGCTCGCAAGAAGCTTCTAGTTATTTTTTTTTTCCAAATTTTGTGCACGCGATTTCTCGAAAACTATTCGACCGATCTCGGTCATTTTTTCATAGATGATTGGACGTAATCTAAACTTCATACATATTTTTCATTTTTTTTTTTTTGTCGTCACTTCCGGTACCGATTTATCGCTCATTTTGTAATTTTTGACGACTCATTTTGTGCAGCTTTAAGCTCAGAAACTATCAGATATAGCAGTGGCCATTTCTTGGAGCTCGCCTAGGCACGAAAATTAGGTACGTATTTGGTATCAAAATTTTCATATGTTTTGATCTGTATCTTTTTATCAGTTGATATTTTGTGAAGAGATATAGAACAAATAAAGTAGAGAATCAAAAGTTATTTCGAACAAAATCAAGAAAAACGGGTTGGCCCCTTAAATTAGGGGCCAAGACACTCGTAAAGTCCATTACAAATAACTTAAAAACGGTAAAGATTTTGTAATGCATTATAGAAGCAAAGTTGTTGATCGTAACAATATCTAACAGAAAAAAGTATTGCCATGCCCATTTATTACGTAATTAGGGATTTATAGGGGCCAAAGTACTTAAACTTTGACGCAATATATCTAGAGAAGGAAACATATTTTGTTAGGCATAGTAGAAGAGAAAATGTTTGCAGCGATGATTCAAATCGATTCTACTAATCAAAACACTATAGTTGTCCCCATTAAGGATCTTGAGGGCTGGCCCCTAAAATATTAAATCATTTGTATCTCAAAAATTAACAACAATTTTAGATAATTGTAAGAAAAAATGTAAGTATCCTTAGGACCTTTTCTATAAAATCAAGAAAAAGGGGCTGGCCCCTTAAATTAGGGGCCAAGACACTCGTACAGTCTATTACAAATAACTAAAAAACGATAAAGATTTTATAATGCATTATAGAAGCAAAGTTGTTGATCGTAACAATATCTATAAGCAAAGTATTGCCACGCCCATTTATTACGTAATTAGGGATTTATAGGGGCCAAAGTACTTAAACTTTGACGCAATATATCTAGAGAAGGAAACATATTTTGTAAGGCATAGTAGAAGAGAAAATGTTTACAGCGATGGTTCAAATCGATTCTACTAATCAAAACACTACAGTTGTCCCCATTAAGGATCTTGAGGGCTGGCCCCTAAAATATTCAATCATTTGTAACTCAAAAATGAAAAACAATTTTAGATAAGTGTAAGAACAAAAAATGTTAGTATTCGTGAGACCTTTTTAATGAACTCAAGAAAAAGGGGCTGACCCTTTGTATTAGGGGCCAAGACACTCGTACAGTCTTTTACACATAATTTAAAACGATCAAGATTTTGTAATCCATTAAAGAGAAAAGTTGTTGATTGTAACAATAACAGTTTGTAAAACTCATTGCCACACCCATTGATGACATAATTAGGGATTTTAAGGAACTAAAATCTTAAATCTTTAATGTGCTGTATGTGAAAAAGCAAAACACTTTGCTAAGCATTGTACAGGATATTGACAATCGTATACATTATCTGAAAGGAAGGGTTTGAGGGGGAATTCTGAAATATCATTAATCTTTTAATCGTATCTTTAAACAAATTGAGCGGAAGACCTACTCGTTACTCGTAACGAGATCGTATCTAGTTATTATTATTATTCGCTGACTACTTTAAAAGTGGTTATTTACGCTGGTGGTTAAGTACGCGTTATCTGTAGCCAAACAATACGCATGGGTATTAAATACGCGCCGTAATTTACCACTCTAAAACTTAAATTTTTGGATTTATAGATGGGTGTATTTACGCGGTTTTCATCTTAACTTGTACAACGTGTAAATAAGCACGTTTACATGTAAACTATTTTGTTGATAACGTTAATGAGCTGTTTCTCGTAGTTTACTGTTGTTAACATTGATTTCATCTTTTCTTGCTCGTTGTTCACATATTGATGTATTCCCGAAACTGTGTTTTCAATGAATTCCGCGGAAATTGAAGCCCATCCATATGAACCCACACTATATTCAAATTTAGCAAATGAGAGCAATGTGATGTTTTATGATACCGATGTTAGATCGTCATGAATGTTATAGGTACAAATGTAAACTTTGTTTTCTTCGGCCCTTGGAGAAAGGAATAGAGAAATCGAGATTCTTCCGATTCTTCTTACCCCCCCCCCCCCATCTCAGATTATGGTTTAGATTTGTAATGAAACTTAAAATTCGAACTTGAGGCTTTCTAACAATGTTGATTTAAGGGCAATAATACTCACGTGACCTTTAAGGCCAGTGAACCTTTTAATTTATAGCCTGATAGTACTCGCATGACCATACATACTCACCTCCTAACCTTAAACATGACACGCAATTGTTTCCTGATCACACACCTTATAATGTTTAATTTATTTTTTTTTTGACCTTTTGAAAACAGCGTATTTCCTTAGCTATGTTCTGTTATTTTTATCTCCCTGCCCCCCATTCCCCTCTTTTTTAGAAACGACATGTACATGTCAGAAAGGTTTTTAGTGTTTTCGGGGCTGACATAGTAATTATATACATACAGTATAGAACGTTTCAAATTTATGTCTTCATAATTTTAACCTTAACACAAACTTACAGAAATCCAGCTTTTCATGCTGTCCGGTGCCTTGTTGCTAACTAGTTTGTCCTCTAGATCTTGTTGCTGTGTTCCATCGCCAACTGAACGGCACGTGGAAGAAATATCACAATAGCCTTGGTAGTTGTTACACGGTGTTCCTATTAAAAATATGACGTACTAGGGTCATCATAACTAATTACAATTGATGCATGGAAGATTGACTGTTATTTTAGGTAAAGGAAGTTGATATTTATTGTCTACTTTTTTCATGTCTGTTAAGTAACTTATTCGCTCTGTTTTCTACTATACGATTTGCACTTTTGGTGCTGCTAGTGAGCTATATCATACGTGCTATATCATTCTTTTTATAAAAGATTGTTTGTATCAGACAGTTACTGATCTTATAAATATACAGCACCTTTTAAACATATTGAGGGTAATCTATAGTTATTTTAGATTCAAATCTGCATTAAGAACAACCTATTTAATTTCCTACCCGCTGGCAATTTCACTCCGCCACTAGATTGTTTTAGTCTGTTGATCTCTTGTAGTAAAATGTATAGTGGGTTTGAACTATCAAGATTCTCGGACGTGGCATAGCATCTGCTGTCAGTACCGTTTTTCTTTTCTGTTGAAATATAGTATATAAACTGCAAAAGTCAAAAGAGGCCTTTTGTTTACTCTCTTCAAAGGGTTGTCTGATAAACAAAATATAGGTTCAGTAACAAACTCAACAGATCGATCTGTCACTTTTAATGAATGTACGAGGAATGTTCAAAAATTATTGAGCCATCACAAATATTTCCCTTTCTTACCGACGAATTTCAGTAAAAATTGGTATAAACATTGAAGAAACATAAACAAGTAATTGAGCAAAGTAATGTTACAAAAAAAAAATCGATTTGTTTACGATGGTATATAAACAAGTCGGTGGTCGGGGACTCGGCGCAGGCACAAAATCGAAGTTAAAAAAAAACACCAAAGCTTGAACATCTACTTCTTAAGTGTTGGTAGACTTACAATTAACGATATAAGAAATGAAATTCTATATGCTCAATTTGCTATTTATTTTGACTAGCTTTTATGCAAGTTTTATTAAAGTTCCAGTTAAAAAAAGAACAGAGAACAAAACTATTTACCTAGCGATGGAAATCTGACTACGATGAATTATTGCACTTTGACGTCAAGACAGCATATTGCTTAAACAAAAACTACACGGTGGAAAGGGGTCAAAACCTTCAGTTAATCGGGATGTATTAACTGACTGTTTATCGAAAATTAGAGCAAAGGTGCTAAATATCAATTTCTGTTTACTAAGATATATCGGCGACAAAATGCCTGTTAGAGAAGTTTCACAGAAAGTTGATTTTTTGGAAGAAATAAGTCGATTTTTTCACTAAAATTCAACAATGTGGGGATTCATATGTTGTTGTGTCATCTTAAAGGAAAAAGGAATGATGAAAAAATTTAGTTTGTAAGGTATTTAAAACATTGGAACAAGGAGAAACGTAGACATGACGTTGCGATGAGTTTGTGGCGGCTCCAAATCACTGAATGTAGACCTGAATGTAGACAAGTTTGTAAGGTTACAAAGAATAAACAAATGGTGTCATTAACTTCAGAAATTTTACGTTAATAAAAGGTATCCTTGTTTACTTTCTGGTGATTTATCAATGATTTATCTTTTATCCAAGGGAGTAAAAGTAAATGTTTAAATGTCTAAATAATTTCCGAGCAACCCTCGTGAAGTTGTATAATATGTATGTAAACACTGTTTTTTATCAAAGGACAAAGAAAAAATATATATCACTTACTGCAAGCAAGGTAACACAGTTGTTCTTTCTGTTTGATAGTTAGCTGACCAGACATTGAAACAAAACATTCCTCCCAATCACCTGGCGTTTGTCCAATCTTCATACACAGCGATGCAGTGCAAAACTGAAAAAAAAATAAATTAGCATTGTATGTATGCAGTTAAAATGCTACATAGGCCAAAACTGAATCATTAATTTGAAGATGGGTGTGTTACATGTACCTTCATAGTACATGTGTTTATAAAAAAAACCATTCAACGACTTGTACGTGCATACAGTAGGCCATTACAGACATGTGGATAATTTTAAAGACAATTGTTTTAATTTGCAACGTACTTGTACATTTGTAACTGATATGAGGAAGCACTGCGTTAATAACAGGCAATGTTCCATTTAGCAAGGTTATGTTAAAATACAACAAAAATATAGGAAACAACAATTTAATCAGTTAAACATGCTTTGAAACATGTACGCTTTATTCAAACTCAATACTCACCCCTTGCCGACAGACTTGGGAGTATTCGTTGCAATACGTCCAATCTGCTTTTTTCTCTGATTCCGGACAATCAGCACTGTTACCCTTGAATTATTGTCAAGATAAACAAACAACTCAATGAAGATCTATGCACTATATTTACACTTGTCAAAAATTATTTGGGCAATATAAAAAAGTATTAATTTTAATATGCATAGAAATATTGAATAATCTTTTAAGCCCATGTGAAAAGTGGGTTTTTTCCCTCTTTTACATCAAGCAAAAATAATAAAGTTAACAATGGATCAAGAAACATGACTAGATACTGTATACAAGGACATATTCGCCCCCGTTTTATTTTCGCCCCATTCACCCTCGTTGTCAGTGGGCGAATTTAAAACTGGGCGAGTTCCAATGTTCCAAATTATCTCTCTTTAAACACAACATTGCCTGGACGAATTCAAGACGGGACAAAAGCGTTTGCAAGTGAAGAAGGGCGAAAATAACACGGAACGAAAATAACCCTGTATACAGTATGTATGAAAAATACTACGTTCCCTGTGGTCAGACGTCGACAATGCAGTTTTAATCTAAAATCTGCAAAACGTTCCAGTCGTGTTTTTATATGTAGCAAGCTTCTTTTTGTTTTAAATAATTCAACAGAGACTTTGTAAATAAAAAATAATCCTAGTCACTCTTAGAATATGCATTACATGTACATTTATCTTCTATTTAAGATACAGTATCAAAAGAGTGTACAGCCTCTTTATATATCTTTAAAGGATATCTACACGTCTGCTCCTTCCTGCAGTCGCTGCTGCTTCTACAGATCAGGCCGGATGATACCGTAACAAAATTACACTCTGTTGAACAACATGGTCCCTGTGTCGGACTGCAAGGCAGACAAAAAAAATTTTAAACATACATAGGAAAACAGGTTCATTTTTGTGATGCTGTCGATGTTTTTGGACATTTTGTTACTGGGTTTTACAAATATACTGACAAAATCCCACATTGTTTATGATATAAAAATGCACATATTTTTTTATATAATAATAATAAATATTATTTATCGTTATATTTACTTAATTTATTATAATTATATTTACTTAAATTTTGAGTTTCAAGACTTAAAAATACTTTTTTTTTTATTGAAGATATTTATTAGATTTGGATTAAATAATATAAGCAAAATAATTTTTTTTCTGAAACTCTGAATACCAGCACAACATACACATGGAAATAGCCTAAAAGCCCTTTTCACAAGAAATCTTACGACTAAATCGATATTTTCTTCAAAAAGTATCTACACTGTAAAATATCACAAAACAAACTTTTATTTTACTTACTTTTGACAATATTGTAAATAGTATTTTAGAAAAACAAGAGGCCAATAAGCCTAAACGGTCACCTGAGTAGCATAACCCATACACAAACTTGTCAAGGAGTCTCATATATGCGTTTAATTAAGTTTTATTCTGGAATAGAAAATTTTTTTATTTGTAATGATGACCACCTCCCTGCCTGAAATCTATCAAAAAGGACTATTAAACCTATAATTTTAGCGAAAAACATATAAGACCATAAAAGAGTGCATGACCTGATATTGAAAAGGTGCAAGACTCTTATACAAAATAATTTAATAATAATAACAAGGTGGCTATTATTCATGTTTTATCTAAAACAACCTCCCATCCCATATCCCCCGGGGCAGACAGAAACTCTCCCTGTGGGCATTTAAACAAACGAAAAAAAACCCAGCTTTATCGATAAAAGCCATCATGAGTTACTCATTCTCCTATTCCAGTTTTTGAATATTCAACTTTCGTTGAGAATCACCATCTGGCATATATACCAAAATCATTTTACCTTTATATCAGTGATTTTAGTTAGCCAATTATTACTTTACTATTAACAAGTCTATTTGTTTATTCTGAAAGTTAAAAAACTGTTTTTGTTTCAAATAATAAAAAAAACTTGCATAACTCTTTTGATTATACAACTTCTTTATAATTACATTATATTCAATGATTAATTACTAAATATGAACAAGCAAAGGAAGATAATTCCATTAAGAAAAAGCAAGGGAAAACAAGATGTAATTATAATCGGGGCGATTATAAAGTCTCCCAAACAAACGAGGCTATCATATAAAGTAGGGATGACCCACAAAGTTTCATGATGTTCCCAGTGGTCCTTTACTATGTATCAGGTGAACTAACATGACCCAAGGAACAAGAATATATATGGTTTAGGGGTGGGGATATTAACCGTTTTCAAGATATTCGGGCACTATCTGTTTGAGGGGGGTCAAGATCACCCCTAGGGCCCATGACCTACATACCATATGATGCCCCTTGACAAAAGGTACAAAAATATATATGGTTTAGGGGTTGGGATCTCAACCGTTTTCAAGTTATTTGTGCATTTCCTGTTTAAGGGGGTCAGGACCACCCCCAAGACCCATTACCTACATACCATATGATGCCTCTTGACACATGGAACAAGAATACATATGGTTTAGGGGTTGGGATCTCAACCGTTTTCAAGTTATTTGTGCACTTCCTGTTTGAGGGGGGTCAGGGCCATCCCCGGGGCCCATGACCTACATACCATTTGATGCCCTTTGACACAAGGAACAAGAATATATATGGTTTAGGGGTGGGGTTCTTAACCGTTTTCAAGATATTTGTGCACTTCCTGTTTGAGGGGGGTCAGAAACACCCTTGAGGCCCATGACCTACATACCATTTGATGGCCCTTAACACAAGGAACAAGGATATATATGGTTTAGGGGTGAGGATATTAACCGTTTTCAAGATATTTGTGCTTTTCCTGTTTGAGAGGGGTCAGGACCAGCCCCAGGGACCATGACCTTCATACAATTTGATGGCCCTTAACACAGGGAACAAGAATACATATGGTTTAGGGGTAGGGTTCTTAACAGTTTTCTAGATATTCTGGCACTTCCTGTTTGAGTTGGGACAGAACCACCCCTGGGGCCCAAGACCTACATACTATTTGATGCCACTTTACACATGGACATCATATCCATGCATTTAGTTTTTCACAAATATATACAGGAGTAAAAAAGAAAATTTTCTAAGATTTAATACATTTTTACTATATGGCCATATTGGCCCCACCCTAGTGCCTAAACACCTGTCTCAGGGGTCATAAATATCACAATTTAGGAAGAAGACTTCATGTATATCATATCCAGGCCTTTAGTTTTTCACAAATATCTATGGGAGTAGAAAAGATTTTCTAAGATTTAATACATTTTTAATATATGACCATATTGGTTCCACCCTAGAGCCTGAACCCCTGACCCAGGGGCCATGAATTTCACAATTTTGGTAGAGGGCTTCGTGGACATCATAACCCTGTATTTAGTTTTTAACAAATATCTATGGGAGTAGAGAAGATTTTCTAAGACTTAATACATTTTTACTATATGACCATATTGGCCCCACCCTAGAGCCTGAACCCCTGACCCAGGGGCCATAAATTTCACAATATTGGTAGTGGGCTTTATGGACATCATAACCATGTATTTAGTTTTTGACATATATCTATGCGAGTAGAGAAGAAGATTTTCTAAGATTTAATACATTTTTACTTTATGACCATATCGGCCCCACCGTAGAGCCTGAACCCCTGACCCAGGGGCCATGAATTTCACAATTTTGGTACAGAGCTTCATGGACTTCATAACCATTTATTTAGTTTTTAACAAATATCTATGGGAGTAGAGAGGAAGATTTTCTAAGATTTATTACATTTTTACTATATGACCATATTGGCCCCACCCTAGAGCCTGAACCCCTAACCCAGGGGCCATTAATTTCACAATTTTGGTAGAGGGCTTCGTTGACATCATAACCAGGCCTTTAGTTTTTCATAAATATCTATGGGAGTAGAGTAGAAGATTTTCTAAGATTTAATACATTTTTACTATATGACCATATTGGCCCCACCCTAGAGCCTGAACCCCTGACCCAGGGGCCATGAATTTCACAATTTTGGTAGAGGGCTTCATGGACATCACAACCATTTATTTAGTTTTTAACAAATAGCTATGGAAGTAGAGAAGAAGATTTTCTAAGATTTATTACATTTTTACTATATGACCATATTTGCCCCACCGTAGAGCCTGAACTCCTGACCAGGGGCCATGAATTTCACAATGTTGGTAGAGGGCTTCGTGGACGTCATAACCATTTATTTAGTTTTTTACAAATATCTAAGGGAGTAGAGAAGAAGATTTTTTAAAGATTTAATACATTTTTACTATATGACCATATTGGCCCCACCCTAGAGCCTGAACCCCTGACCGAGGGGCCATGAATTTCACAATTTTGGTAGAGGGCTTCATGGACATCATAACCATGCAATCAGGTTTTTTTTCTCGCAAGTGTGGGAGTAGAGAAGAAAATTTTTGAAAATTTGGCTTTTTTTTGCATATTTGGCCCAACCTGTGGCACCCTGGGGGTTGTAGAGCCACCAATTTCACAATTTACATTCCTCTTACCATAGAGATGCTTCACACCAAAAATGGGAACAATTGGCCCTACAGTTTTAAAGAAGAAGTTAAAAAAGTAAATTGTTAACGCACGACGATGGACGAAAACATAGAGCAATAGGTTACCTGAGTTTACTCAGGTGACTTAATGAAATGAACTTCTCTATTAACCGAAAATTTACAGGGTTGTGAAATTTGTATCTATGTCGTAAGATGTTTTGTGAAAAGGCCACTTACCTGCATTTATATTTCATGTTTGTGTTGGGGTTTATTTTGCGTGTACACGACAGGTCATTGTTCTGTACCCCTGTTCTCCTGGGGTTACAGCACACGTCAGTACACTCATTCTCGTAACCACAGTCACATTCCTCCCCATATTCCACGATCCCATTACCACAGAACGCCTGTCCCGATTCTACAAAAACAAAGCGAAACCCACCGGAGGAAAGAAAATCCTTTCCACTTGACGAAAAGCGAAATGTAAGAAACTTTGACTTATACAACTATTGATAAAACTAGTCATGATCTCGTTGCTAGCAACGAGAAGGTCTTCCGTCTGATTTTAGAAGTCGAGATACACGTATGATCTTGATTTTGCGAAAACAAAAAAACCCAGTAAAACATACCTTTAAAAAAGAAGACTAATAGAATCATTCATTATTACGAGTGTGGGATAGTGAAATTTCACCGAGGGGACAAGATTCACGGTCTAGAACGAGGCTCTGCCGAGTCCTAGACCGTGAATCTTGACCCCGAGGTGGAATTTCACTATCCCACACGAGTATATAAATGAATGATTATTTTTCTCGCATTATTTTAAATTTAAAAACGATGTCTGACAACTTTCTGTTATGAGGTTAGAAAATTTACATTCGGTTTACTCTTCCGCGTGCTTCAAATAGTGCAAGTCAAAATAAGAGCATACGACATTTTTGTACAATAAAAATACGATAAATTGTTATTAATTAAGCAAATCAATTACTTAATGGATAATCTCAATCAATAATTTTGCATTTTCCACCAGCAGACAACGTCTTCATTTTAATTATCAAAGAGCATTTTGTTTTAAGTGTAAGAACTTTGATTGAAAAAAACTCCTCCTGACCCCAAATTTTAGGAGCTAGTCTCTTTATCTTCATATTAAATGAAAGGTCACTTAAAAAATACACACAATTTGCTCAACAAGAGTTCACAAATTCGTAATCATTCTTGATATATCCGAGAAAGAAGATTTTAGGGGCCAACCCCTTATCTCCTTATCGGGGCCGTTTAACGAAATTTTTAGGGAGGAATATTGTTGAGTACATCATTTTGAGCATCTTTTCTTCTATAGTGCTTATCAAAATATGTTTCCTTTACTAGATAAAGATGATCAAATTTTGAGCTTCTGACCCCTAAAAATCCCTTATTACATAACACACGAGGAAGTCGATAAATTGAATGGGTACACAACTGTAAGATACACATTTCTGCTTATATAATATATTACAAAATACCTCTCATTAAAGAGCTACAAATAAAAGACTTTAGACCCCTCTGGGTCCCTAAAGAACATGGTTCACTTGTGGTCAAAATCGGCCCCGTCTCAAAATTTTATCATATGTTTTCCAATCATAGTCTAGGAAACGCCCTTTGAGAATCAGCTTAATTTCATATCCTAGCATTAATAGTTTTCAGTATAGAGCTGTTGAAAAATACCATTGTTTTTCGTGTCAGGTGCACCAGAAACGTCATGACGTCATTATTCTTTATGATAACGTCGCATGCATACAAATTGTGCAGTATGTATACTCGAGACACCGGCATAACTTTTTCATCCTGCATTCATTTTGAATTTGCGTATATATACATTGTTTTCCTAAATCTTCCGAGAAAATCATTTCAGATAACACTGATAGAAAATACCGGTAGAAAATTCTATTTTGTGATGCATTCAGTCCTTTCAGGTTTTACGGATCATACGCGTTTTATGTTTCTCTTTCGGTGAGATTATCGATGTGCATATTATATACAAAAAAAAATTCTTGATCCCTCTCATTTCCGCCTTACGTATTCAACTTATACTTTCCAGTTTAAATTACATGTCAAATTATTTAAGCGATATTAGACATTTCATTTTGTAGTAAATGTTAACCCTTATCGTATAATACCATGGGAATTATATTACAGAAAGTAGCGCTTTCGTCACACCGGTGTAACAGGGCACAGAGTTTTACATACATTCACCTATTCTTGAATCAAACCTCAATATTTTTTTCTCAAAATACATGTAATATTCTCGATCCAAAGAATATAGTATTGTTTATTATAACAGTTAAGGAGTCTCGGGGGAGAATGTTTCAAACATACGATTTTCTTTATTTTTTTTCCAGTGGAAGTTCAACTTATGAGTAAACTATGTGCAAAATATAAAGTAAATTGACCGGATAGTTTTTCTGTTTACCGCGCTCAAATTTGGTCGTATGTCCGAAGTATCCCCGACATTTTATATAAGATTATATTGAAAAAGGGGATTATCATTTTCAATTTAATATTAAATAAATTACAAACATACGATTTTCTTTTAATTTTCAGCGATG
Organism: Magallana ariakensis; assembly: GCA_020458035.1. NCBI lineage: Eukaryota > Metazoa > Mollusca > Bivalvia > Ostreida > Ostreidae > Magallana > Magallana ariakensis. The sequence continues at coordinate 32,497,228 of CM035811.1, read as the reverse complement.
GTAGGTTAACGTATAAGTAAACTTTCTGCCAAATAAAAACGAAATTGACCGGATGGTTTTTATGCTATCCGCCCTCATAGTTTGGTCCTATAAACGTGTCTTGGTAGACATTTTACATATAGAATTGTATAGAATAAAAGGATGTTTACGAATCAAATTTAATTTCATTTGTAATAGATTAAAAAATTGCCTTTCCACTCACACAGAACATGAAAGGATCGCGCAAATGTTTTTATTTTGCAAATTATACTTTCGATTTTAATTATTGACGCTGCAATAAAAAATGCACGACGTTTTTTTGGTCAATTGTTACGTCAAAGTCTCAACTGACGTCAACGTAAGACGTTGACTCCGACGTGGATAACGTCGATTTTGAAGAAGCGGCGAAATGATTAAAATTCTTCTGAACATTATTCTAAGGATTCATTTCAATAAAAATAATTTTTATGATAAGTAAATTTTTTAAAATAAAAATGTTACATGATAAGCTGTATATTAAACATTTTACTCTACATTTCGTTTTACGGCAGTAATGCGCAATACCCTGCGCAGAGGGCGCAAAATTTTAAACCCGCGACCGACCTTAAACTGAATATTATGTTCATTTTGGTCTATTCCGTCGAATACGGCATGACTTTTCCCCGCACCAAGCATTTGCCATATAAGGTCATGTCAAAATTCGACAAACTTGTAAACTTTACATTTGCTGATTTGTAACATGTCAGATGTGCTATATCCGATGATGAAGAAACAAATGCAGAAACTATGAATTAAAGATGTGCAAAGTTGAAGATTAAATTAACTAACTAAAACAATTAAGTTGCAAAATGTGCTTAATATAAAGGAACATAGTCAAATCTTGAAGTGTTTATGCCCGGGTTTTTATAGGTTATACGATCATAATTACACAGCTCACACACCAACACCATGCGCGGATCTACAGAGGGGGGGGGGGGGCGAGGGGTACCGACCCCCCCCCCCCCCCCGGATAATGATTAATATTTATTAGATTTACATTGTAAAAATACCGCAAAGTATGCCTCGAACCCCCCCCCCCCCCCCCGGCAAACACAATTATCCTTCGGACTCCCCTGGAAAATTTTTCTGGATCCGCGCATGAACACGATTGCATGTTCTAACTTCAAGTTTACAGGTCTGGATTTTTTTAACACGATTATCCTCCATAATTTTTATTATTTGCAACTTTTTCTTCTTTCGTTGAACTTTGCTCTCTTTTTGTATAATACACGGGGATATTATCGTTTTTCGGTGTGGACCGGTGATTTGATAATATTTACCGGTCTGAATAAATATTCACAGGTCCATATATATTTGGCTTTCAAACAAAAGATACAAAACAGTATTTAAAAATGACCAATTTATAAGTAGTTTAATAGAAAATTTCCCCGAATCTCCACTCTTTACCTTTAATTTCTTTGCGTTAAAAACGTAAGCATAGTTCGGTTGTATAAAAATAATAATTATAAAAATTTTCGGAAAAAATATTTGAGGTATGTAAATACTTGTTATCATTTTTTTATTAATGATATTAAAACAGTTTTTCAATGAACAATAAATTGGAAATTGGAAATCATAGATGTAAATAAATAGCTGTCTGAGACTTTATCGTAAGTTACTCATCTTAAAATTCTTCGTTAATTAGCCTACCCTTACAATTCGCTAACTAAGATCTTGTCAAGTGTGAATCGATTTGTTAAATCCAATTAAAGGTGTTTGCAAAAATTTAAATTCTGCTTGTAAAAATGTTAACTTCTTGATTTGGTAGTTTCTATATTTATTTACCGGTAATTTTGACCGATTAGATAAGGAAAATTACATTACATTTGAAATATTGTTTTGAGAGAGATAGATAGAGTATGTGGAGTAAATTGTAGTCCAGGATATATTTTAGAATTTACTTAGGTGTGGCTCAAATCTCAAAGAAAATCCATTACCGTATATTTATATTAGGAGTTCGTTATGCTATAAAATTGGGAATTTTCCGTTTATGTAGATAGCTCAAGAAATTACCCTTGCATCTTAGATTTCATCCGATAGATTTTCAGCTTTAAAGAACTTTACAAGTTTTGCATATGACCTTGCTTTATTCAATACATTGAGAAATAAAAATAAATTATTAAACACATAAAGACGAAGAATAGAAAAAATAAATACACGCATGTCAAGATTTGGGGTTTGCGAGTAACATGGGATTAATTATTCATAACATACATTAAAACATATGGGGTTTTTTTTTTTTTGGGGGGGGGGTCATCTTCGCTAGCCAAGGGTGACGATCCACGGTGTTTCTCTATTCACGTGAATAGAGAAACACCGTGGATCGTCACCCTTGGCTAGCGAAGATGGGGGGGGGGGGGGGGGGGGGGGGGGGCAGGCACACATCGGAAAATGAATCCGAACACATAAATCGACGCTTGACAAATGTATGGAAAAATATTACAGACTGGTTTTGGAAACTTTCTTTTGAATGGTGACTATTAATTAGCGATCAAAAATAAGAATTCATCCCACATACACAAAAGGTAACCACTTTATTAAACTATAAGAGGAGAATACGGGAGTTGGGGTTGGGATGGGGTGTTAAAGACCATACATCCCATGAAAGGGAAAATCTCTTGAAGTTTTTTTTTAAGAGAGATAAATAGTAAAAAGTATATAACTCCGGCAATACTTTAATCAGCTAATACTTCATAACTTATACTTAAAATTAAAATTTTGTTGATCTTGATCCAACAACCTGTGCGTTCACAGGTTTAAGTCTAGTTGTAGAAAAAAAAATATAAAGACCGCGTCATTCATACAATGAAGATAGTTTACCTTCTATTTCAAAAGCAACTACTTGTATAAATTTTCGCAGAATAATTAACATCGTATATAAGATTAAATGTTGGGGTGAAATTTTAACAAGTCTTTGTATTACTTACGTCATCATAGTATTACAGTGACGTCATATCTAATTTATAGGTGCATGTACTTCATAAGTGTCGTCTGTTTACATGATTCATACAGTCGTAGATTTAACAAAAAAAAACTTTTTCAACATCCTTATTATTTCTAACTCTGATAGATCCGAATTGAATTACATAGAGCATTAAAATATCCTACTGCAGAAAGCATAAAATACATTTCACATCGACAGGTACGATGTGTGAACTTTAAACTGTTTTAACTATTTTTTATCCTACATATTTACATATAGATAAATGTAAATGAACAATTAAAAGGCATGAATCTTACACTAATAGTATATAAATTTCCTACCACATAATTGTGTATGTACACGATTTCATTTCTTTGTAAAATAAATATACAGTCGGTAGAACTACATGACTGTGTAATTTGCAAGTGATAGCTCCATACAAAGCATGAAGTTATTTCACGTTTTTCTATGGTCCAATTGCCTTGATTTGAGAAAATCACGATAACGACTGGTTTTTCATAAATTTGAAAAATTGATGTACATTGTAGAACCATCCTTGGCGAATTATACCATGTATTACTTGTTACCGTATCTTCGACATCTTCAGTTGGTATAATGTCTTAAGTCGCTAGGCTACGGAGACGCGGAAGTAGATTGTGCATCAGTGCAATAAGACAAGATTTTCGGACATATAGTTAGTCTTCCTTTCATGTTTAATATTTTTAATACACATACTTTTTAATGTTTAAATGTTATTTACATTTTAAATATGATTTATACTTATCCGATTTATTTATCTAACGTTATATTGATACACGATAACGCTATATTGACGTTATCAGAATACGGTTTTTTAAAAAATAAACATGGTCCGCACAATATCACCATCACGATTTTTTGCATACACCTCAAGATAAGTAAGTTATTCAATATGACAAAATTTGGCGATGGTGATTTGATGCGGACCTATCCACATTTCCAAAACATTCACAACATTTCGTGTATTTTTCCGGAAATATGCATTCCCACGGCATTTTATCGCAATTTATTTAGCATATACACTTGGGCAATCACAAGTACTTATACATTTTTGATAACAGGTAAAACCAGAAAGTATTTATATATGCACAAATATTTGTTCCGACAACTTTGAAATTTTACCCTATCCGAGGGCCAAAATAAGTCACAAGTGAACCAAGTTCTTTAAGTGCCAGTCCCTTTTCTCTGGTATTAAATAAAAGGTCATTTAAAAATACACACATTTTATTCAACAAGTGTTTACAAATTCGTTATTGTTCTTGAGATATCTGAGAAAGAAGATTTTAGGGGCCGACACCTTATCTCCTTATCGGGGCCGTTTAACGAAATTTTTAGGGAGGAATATTGTTGAGTACATCATTTTGAGCATCTGTTCTTCTATAGTGCTTATCAAAATATATTTCCTTTGCTAGATATAGATGATCAAATTTTGAACTTCTGACCCCTAAAATCCCTAATTACATAACACACGAGAAAGTAGTTATATTGAATGGGTACACAACAGCAAGAAAAACATTTTCGCTTCTATGATTTATTACAAAAATATTCTTCAATAAAGAGCTATAAATAAAAGACTTAAGACCCCTCTGGATCCTTAGTTTTAGGGGCCAGCCCTTTTTTCTTGATATCAAACGAAGGGTCTTGTAAATAATAACGTTTTTTAGATTACATGTTTTAGCAAAATATTTTTCAGAAAAGAGAAAAACAATAAAAACCATAAAAAATTACGAAGTTTTTTTAGTCTTAATTTTCGGGACCAGGCGAGCTTTAACGTTTTTTGAGCATGACAAATATGAATGCCATATAGCACATCTACAATCTCTTGTCTACAATCCCTGAAAGTTTGGACTCAATATCTTTTACTGTTTAGGAGGAGATCCCTGAACAAGCCGACCCTCTGAAAATCGCTAAAACGTCATTATCTCAAGAACGGAACTAACGTTATCAAAATAAATAAATGTGTATTAAGATCAGATCAATATCTATTAGATCTGAAAGTTTCACGAACATCGGCCGAGACATTTCAGATAAATCGCCTGCACAAATGTTGTAGAAAAAAAATAATAAGGAAAACGAAACCGAACGGAAACAATAAGGTCTTCCTTTGGAAAACAGAAGACCTTAATTATATTGCCAGCCCATTTATTGATTAAAACTTTGAACTTTTCTGTGTCTCCTCCTATTCGTCTAGGTACTAACCAAAAAGCTTTGACTTACAAAAATGTATGTATACAATTTGTAGAAAATTTCGAATTAGTGCAGTATAGGTTTCATAAAACGATATCTACACATTGACTAAAAGAGGGTAAGAATTCCAGAAAAAAAACACAAAAAGTTGCTTTTTAAATGGTCCATAACAAACATCCCATTTTTGAAAAAAATATTTGTTGATGAAATAAAAAGCAAGTCTTAAAATGGTATCGGACATTGTAGAATAAAACCATTAATATCAATATGTCGACTTTTTTCTTCAATGTTTACTAAAGTACTTTTAAATGATATGGTATCACCAATAATTCATAAACTTTTTTATTATCAATGCGAAAAAAGAAACCTATATTTTGAATTGATACCTGTTAAACAGTTGACCTTCCCATTCCTTTGGTTGACAACATCATCGATGAAATATGCAATTTTTTCGGAGCTACAATTCGAGAACTTGTCATTGTTTAGTAGATTGCCCTGTGTTGGACTTTCAAACATGAGGTAGTTGCCTTCTTCATAGACTTCTGATACGGGGAGACTAGTACCAAAATGATCGCATTCACCTCTGTTATCATGCTAAGAATGCAGAGTAACAGACATATATCATCATTATATCTTATTATAATCTTAATATGAAATCAGAAAAAACAACTATCCAATCAAATATACCAGTCACTTACTTTTTTATCAAAGTTTAACTAATCATATTTTCACATGTAAACCACTAAACAATCAGCTATTTGCAAAAATGCAAAAAATCAGCTAACGAGTCAACAACTAGACTGATAATAAATTACTAAACAAACAGTAAAGCAAATCAATCAAGTACTTATTAAACAAATCAAGAGATCAACTAACCAGGCAATAATTAAATATGTATCCACAACACAATCAATACCATAATTTATTGCTCGTTAAATCACAATTTTCAACTTTCTCATAATTTTTTTTTATTTATTAATTGTCAACTTAAAAAAAATAAAAAACCAAAAAAACAAAACAAAAAAAAAACAACAACAAAAAAGTAGCAAAACTGAGCGTTGCAACACTGACAACCATTATTTAAAAAAAAAATCAAAGTTAATAATTTAAAAAAAAAAGATATTGTCACATCTTGATAATTGAGATTTGAAAATACCACATAAAGTGAAACTTTATAACACATTCTTAGTAGCAATCTTATATCACTTATAGCACAGTAACCCTATGACACAACAACAATTATCATAAAACAACACTTATCATTATTGTTTATCTCCATAAAACAACACTTGCTATGCAACTATACAATAACGCTTACATTTTATATTTGCTTACATTTATCACAGAACAATACTTACCACAAAACAATGTTAACCAAACAACAACAACAACAACTGCAGGTATGTGTAATACGTAAACACTTGTAACAACACTGCACTTACCATGCAACAATGTACATTTATTGCATGATAGTAAGGGAAATATGAAGATTTATTCCCCCCTCCTAAAAAATCATATACCGGGGGTTGTGCCCGACGGAAATATGATTTTTTTGAGGGAATAAATCTTTATATTTCCCGAACATTCATGCAATAAAAGTTTTATTATAAATAATAAATCTTCATGTCTCCCGAACATTCATGCGATAAATTGTTTATATACAGAATCAAGCACGATTTATAAATTGATATTCAAATTGAACAATTTTAATCAACACATATTAATAACACAAAAAACATGATAAAAGTTTTATTATACCGAACAACAAATGATTTTACAACATACGTCATTTTTTAATAATTTTTCGGCTTGCCGAAATCAATTACGTCGTGATTTTGGGGTTTTTTTTCTGATTGTCTATCTTTGTTTTCATTTATTCAAATCAAATATAGTAAAATTGATGTTTGCAGCATAAAGATAATTAAAATGATTATATATTTTTGATTTCATCGTTTTTGTCAACATCGTATGCTCATACATTTGGGATGAAGAAACCCGAGATTTTCGAAGAGGTGAGACATGATATTTATTCCCCGGGAGATACGACGTTTTGTCACCCGGTCAAGTGATTGTCTAGAACCAATCAGATGTCGTGTTACATAGAATTAATCATATTTAGGTATAATAATACACATTTATTGCATGATGGTGAGAAAAATATGAAAATTTATCACCCCCCCCCCCAAAAAAAAAAAAAACATATACCGAGGGCTGTGCCCTAGGGAAATATGATTTTTGAGGGAATAAATCTTTATATTCCCGAACATTCATGCAATAAAGTTTTATTTTACCGAACAACATATGACTATACAAAATACGTCGATCTTTAATAATCTTTCGACTTGTCGAAAGCAATAACGTCGTGATTTTTTTTCTGATTGTCTCTTTTTGTTTTCATAAATTTGAATTAAATATAGTAAAAATGATTTTTGTATCATAAAAAGAATTTAAATAATTAAATACATGTATTTTTAAATTCATCATATTTGTCAACATCGTATGCTCATATTGGCTTTTTCATATCTTTGGGATAAAAAAATCCCGAGATTTCCGAAGAGGTGAAACATGATATACAATGTATATGCACAACAAAACAACTGCTTTAAATCAAAATTTACCGGACTTCCAAAACTATGTCCGACCTCATGAGCAAACGTGAGCTCGGAGACCCGCTGGGGGACCCTCTTGTTGTAGTTGACAATGGAAACAACCCCTGTGTTCAGACTCTTCCAGATCTGTTTGTCTTTGTTGGTGTAGGGCTTATACTTCTCACATATCCCTCCCGGTCCTGCAAAAAAAAAAAAAAATCGGTATATTTGTTTAATACGCACATCAAAATGGGAGTACTGTTAATTCCGTATAATACGCGGGTGCTTAATGCCGTCATTCCGTTGTTTTGTATCAAATCGCGAGAATATAAAATCGCGAACGTGGAACTTTTTTCCTTATTACAGAAAATAATGGCGAGTTTTTAAAATCCGCGAAGGATGCTTCTCCCGATTTTACGCGGATATTAATTCCTCGCGTTTAATTAGGAATTTACAGAATTTGTTTACAACACACTACTTTTTTCCTGATAACTTGGGTGTTGATGTGCTGCATAAAAATACAGAAAGGTATGAGTTATGTTACATAAAAGCTTGTAGATTTTAGAATGGCTGTTTCTATAGAGCTTTGAATTAACCAGAAGTTTCCGTAAGAAATAGAGGGAATCATACTCGGTAGATGTTAATATGATATTGTAACTTTGTTTTATTACCGTGCTTAATTATTTATCTTTTCTAAGATCAGATGATACAATATCCCATTATTATTGGCATGTAAAAGTTATTTCGCAGGGTATCTTTGTAATGTAAGTACATGTACATGCACAATTCAAAGCAAAATGATTACATTAAATAATTATAATTGTAAAACAAGTGGCCCATGGGCCACATCGCTCACATGTGCAAAAATAGACATAAAAATCAGCTCTTTGGAGTCATATACAAAATATCTGAACAATGTCGTATAATAGATCCTGTATTAAAAAATATTCCCCTGCATATTCTTATGTTTATCATTGAGCCCCTTTGTAAGAGGATGGTTTAACAGTCATATCACATATTGAGCATTGCAGTTTTTAAGAAGATGATCAGACTTAAACAACTATTCATATATGAATTATAAACCTACATCAAATTTTGAATCCTTTCTGAGGTCAAAGAATGTCCAGGAGCCAGAGTCTAAACAATTTTAAAGAATCAACAATATGTCAAAATGTTTGCATATATGTAAAACCAAATATAATAACATTTGATTTTTTGTGAATAATTTAAATGTTTTCCTTTGTAAATTTGGAATCCCCCCCCCCCAATTGTAGCCCTACTCTACCCCCGGGGATCATGATTTGAACAAACTTGAATCTTCCCTACCTAAGGATGCTTCCACAAAAGTTGCAGCTTTTCTGCATGATCGGTTTCTGAGAAGAAGATTTTTAAAGATTTTTCTCTATATATTCAAATGTGAAATCAAATTCAACCCCCCTCTCACTGAAGACCCACCCTACCCATAAGGATCATAATTTTATCAGATTTAAATTTACCCTAACCGAGGATGCTTTCACACAAGTTACAAATTTTCTGGCTGATTGGTTTCTGAGAAGATTTTTAAAGATATTTCTCTATATATTCCTATGTAAAAATTTGACCCCCATTGTGGCCCCATCCTATTCCTGGGGATCATGATTTGAACAAACTTAAATATATACTACCTGAGGATGCTTCCACACAAGTAGTAACATTTCTGGCCAATCAGTTTCAGAGAAGAGTTTTAAAGATTTGTCCTTATATATTCCTATATGAAAATTCGCCCCCCTCCCCCCATTGTGGCCCCACCCCACCCCAGGGATCATGATTTGAACAAACTTGAATCTACACTACCTGAGGATGCTTTCACAAAAGTTACAGCTTTTCTGGCTGTCTCAGTTTCAGAGAAGAAGATTTTTAAAGATTTACTCTATATGTTCCTATGTAAAATTCAACCTTCCATTGTGGCCCCACCCTACCCATGGGGATCATGATTTGAACAAACTTGAATCTACACTACCTGAGGATGCTTCCACAGAAGTTTCAGCTTTTCTGCACGATTGATTTATGAGAAGAAGATTTTTAAAGATTTACACAACATATGTCCTTATATATTCCTATATGAAAATTCGCCCCCCTCCCCCCATTGTGGCCCCACCCCACCCCAGGGATCATGATTTGAACAAACTTGAATCTACACTACCTGAGGATGCTTTCACAAAAGTTACAGCTTTTCTGGCTGTCTCAGTTTCAGAGAAGAAGATTTTTAAAGATTTACTCTATATGTTCCTATGTAAAATTCAACCTTCCATTGTGGCCCCACCCTACCCATGGGGATCATAAGTTGAACAAACTTGAATCTACACCACCTGAGGATGCTTTTACACAAGTTTCAGCTTTCCTGGCTGATCAGTTTCAGAGAAGAAGATTTTTAAAGATTTACTCTTAATATTCCTATGTAAAAATTTGACACCCCCCCCCATTGTGACCCCACCCTACCCATGGGGATCACGATTTGGACAAACTTGAATCTACACTACCTAAGGATGCTTCCACACAAGTTTCAGCTTTTCTGGCCAAATGATTTTTAAGAAGAAGATTTTTGAAAAATACCATTAAATTTCAATGATTTTTTATTATCTCTCTTTGAAAAAAGGCGTGGCCCTTCATTTAAACAAAATCAAATCCCCTTTACCTAAGGATACTTTGTGCCAAGTTTGGTTAAAATCGGTTCAGTGGTTCTGGAGAAGAAGTCGAAAATGTACAATGTTTACAGACGGACAGACAGACGGACGCCGGCCAAAAAATTATCAGAAAAGCTCATTTGAGCTTTCAGCTCAGGTGAGCTAAAAATAGACCCCACATAATACTCAAAGGACAATAATGCAACTTGGGTATTACACGCATCTCTCTTTATTCAGAGATTCTTTTGTAACATTATAAAAAGCACAATACAGATAATTTCCTAATAGCAAGAAAAACAATTAGTATTTTCTTTATAAAATGTACTCTAAGGCAACCTAAGTTACATTTCTTCATATACAATGAATAGATTAAGGCTATACTTCTAAACATTTATTAGACATATAGCAACGTTACAGAATATCGCACCGATGCATATATAAATACAGCAGATAACCTCTTAGATATATACTGTAGTCACCATCAGTGTTTTCATATTATAAAAAAAAAACTTATGGGGTGTTTCATTCAACAGTATCATGGAATTATTTTTTTATTAAAATGTTGTTCCAGTTAGACAATTATCTTGAATATTAAAGATGGAAAAACAAAAGATGTTATTAAAAAAAATAGATATGATACCTAAGAGTGTTCCGGTCCATCTTAGTCCAATAGTGCCTCTGTAGTCTCGGTACGTGAACGTGTAGGCGAGGCATAATTCGTTGTGATTTTCCAAAGAGTTGAGATTTAGGAAATTACCAACGCTGATTTCTGGCTGACAAAAAGGCGACTTTTTGAGGTTGTCAGAGCATTTCTCTGTCTCGTTTGTCATTATCTGTTTCAAAATATAAAAGATAACTATTATTTTATCTTGAATTCAATGACTTTTTTAGCTCACCTGAGCTGAAAGCTAAAGTGAGCTTTTCTGATCACCCGTTGTCCGTCGTCCGTCTGTCTGTCTGTAAACTTTTTACATTTTGATCTTCTTCTCTAAAACCACTTGGCCAAACTTAACCAAATTTGGCACAAATCATCCTTATACAAAGGTGAATATAAATTGCAAAAATAAAAGGCCAGATTGTGTTCAAAGCGGAGAAAACCTCGAAACTGTAAAAAGTGGGGGGGGGGTGCATTTTAAAAAATCTTCTTCTCAAGAACTACTGACTTAATCTTTACGTAATTTAGCATAAATCATCCTTATGGAACGGAAAATATAAATTGCAAAAATTAAGGGCTAATTATGTTCCAAATTTGAGCTAATTGCGAAAATACTAATAAAGCGGGCTCGTTATTCCATATCTCGTAGACTGGCAATTCATTGCGATAGACTGGTCTTATGACAGGCATCGCCAGTCTACCGCATCTCGAAAACGAGGTTCTTTGTTTGAAGCTGGCAGTTTGTTCTGCAACAGTTCACGTGCGAATATAATCTATGAAACATGGAAGATACATTGGTGCCGATTGTGAAGTAAATTGAGGTTAAATATTTCAACGCGTTGTCATTTTCACTTGTGAGGGTGGTTTTATCTTGTTTTGGTTTTCGTTTCATTTTGCTTTTTAACTTGGGGAACAATCGCCTTGTATTTGGTACATACTGTAAACGTATTTTTTTTGGCGTGTACGATTTTTGGCGGAAATTAGTTTTTGAACAAGTTGACGTAGATTTGAAATAGCGTATTCCTGAATGTGACTATTCTTATACATATATGCATGACATTTAGCGATGTACTTGATTTAGCGAAAGCCGCATTCCGCCAAACGCGCTAAATAGAATACACAGCCAAATGTAGTACGTTTACCGCATACTTCGGTAAATAGGCAGTTGATTGTTTACCTGCGAAAATAATAAAATCTGATGCATTAAAAACGTACTAAAATGCATTTCCCTCTGTTTTTATTGTTTATTAATTTCTAATTGAGTGTCAACAAGGATCAAACATGAGGGCAACTTTCGTTGAAATAATCGATTGTTGATCGGTAACTTCGTCGGAATTTCCTCCAAAAGAGAATTTGAAGTAACCATGCATTCCGAGTTCATAATCGTGTAAATTAAATCCAAAGACAATAAAAATATTTTTATGAATTTGAAAAGACGTTTTCACAGCCTCAGTTAAACCCTGTTGTGATTAATCGCCCGCGACTGTTTTATCATTAGAGGTTATAAATACGGGTGATGCAAACACATACTGTGCATTGAAAATTACAATCGATAACCATTACATTTCGTGTTGATACTACAATTAGAGGGTAACATGTAATTATTTAATAACTCTGCCAAATTAACGCAAAACCGTTTGTTTACAGTTATCTTCAAAACTAAAAAGATCCTCTACTTAACTGTTGTAATTGGGTCATAGGGTAGGACTAGTTCCTCCAAAATACACAAGTGCATAAACTGATTTTGCGTAACCTGGCTAACTCAATTACAAAACATTTTATCTATACAATGTATGAATACATTTTAAAAAATGAAATTAAACAAATTGGATAAGTTTTTAAAAGTTTTTAAAAGTCGCCTATCATTCTACGACTGACGCTGAAATGTCTGTTGGTCATTAGAATTGTCTTACTAAACATTATATACTTGTGTACAGAAAAATCAAAAGGATGATGTGCTATAACTACTTTCTGGTGTCCCTTCTAATTTGATAAATTATTTGAAATCTGCAACAATTTTGTTATTTTTCAAACTAGTAACTAAAAACTTATTTTAAACAGTTCTGACACATTATAATTATGAGGATATCTGCCTTATCATTATTTTTAAGAAAATATTGCAGCAGAAAATCATATTGGTTTGTAGCCGTTTGATGTTTTTGAGGGAAGATGAAAAAATGGATGGGCCTGTATGCCTGACAATACAATAAATTATATATATAGCTTTTTAACACATCATGTGACAACATTTTCCAGTCGAATGTTTTCATCGATCAAGTGAGTAAGGTTATAAAACGTCACACAAGTTTAGATCAGGTAAACAATTATTTAAGGGAAGACCAATTAAGTTTTTTACTGTAGCCTTTGCAACTCTTGCCACAGAGTTCAAACACTGCGTACTGGCTTCCAGACTAGCTGGCGATTCTCTGTCCGTCAATCTTTGTTAACTTTCATATATGAGATACGAGCTGTGAAAATGAAATGTATCTCATCGGCATGGTATATTCATAGAGCTTGGCATCTTAAATAAACACACAAAAATATTCACTTAGATGTGGAAAACAGAAATTACACTAATTTAAGTTTGATATTTTTTTCATAAATACCAATATACCAAACAAGAAATATTGCAGGTAAATGGTAACTACCTTTTCCAGTATTTTCATCATATAAAATAGATTTGTATTGCATGGCCTCTGAGACAAAGTATTAATGAAATAAAATGGTAGCATCCTTTAATTGTGTAGATTCAACATATTCAAAATATGAATAATGCAATAAGGTAGGCCCACAATGGGTGCTGATTTTTTAACTGATATACGTCTTAGGAAATGTATGAAATGTTTTTATCTTAAATGAGCTTATAATGTTCACATATGTGCAAAAACTGTAGGAAAATAATAATATACCAGTGTTATATATAATCTATATATCGCAATATATTTTCACCCCTACCCATTTATAAAATATTGAGTCTTACATCAGAAAATTATGGTTCTTAACTTTCCTAAATATTAAATTTTACTGTTCTTAATTATTTGCTCAGGTGAGCGATGTGGCCCATGGGCCTCTTGTTTAACATTCATTTTTTATTTGTTTGTTTTTGCTTGTTTTTAATTTTTGTTTTTGTTTTTTAGTTTTTGTAGTTTTTAAAATTTGATACTGGTTTTCGAATGAGAGGAAATTTATCTGAAATTTTACGAGAAAAACACTGAAAATTGACTAATGCTATAGACTCCTAATTAAACGCGAGGAATTAATATCCTCGTGAAATCGCGAGAAGCAACCCCCGCAAATTTTAAAATTTCGCTTCTTTTTTTCAGACAGGTTTGAACTAAAGGGAATAATAACAACAAAAGTTTGTATGAAAATGATTTCGAAATTTTCACAATAAATAAAAACAGCAGGCTACAGACAAAACACTGAAATATCACTGACAAAAACAGTTGGCAACGTTTTACTGACAGTGTTTTACTTAAACACGGCGGGTGTGACCGGTCAGCAGAGGATGCTCTCCTCCTAGGCACCTGATCCTACCTCTATCTTGGAGGTCCGTGTTGCTCTGCTTTGAATTTGTATTTCGTTTTATGGATTTTTGAGAGTGTTGACGGTTTGTTATTGTCATTTTTTTATTACAGTGTTTTGCTGACAGTGTTTTACTGACAGTGTTTTACTGATGATGTTTTACCTTGGTTCGTTGTATCTGGAATCTGATTCCCTGGTAGCAGGGTGACGTCGCATTAAAGGGACGGAACTCAGCACTGTTGTAAATCTGGTTGAGCGCGGTCACATGACTGGCAAATAGAGACAGGATCTCATCCCGTGCGGCCATATCATTCTGAAGTCAGATCGAATGATATATATATATATATATATATATATATATATATATATATATATATATATATATATATATATATGTGTGTGTGTGTGTGTGTGTGTGTGTGTGTGTGTGTGTGTGTGTGTGTGTGTGTGTGTTTTATTTTTTAACAAGGGCACCGCTAAGCGGAGCATCCCCTCGCGACATGACTTATTGTACGGGGGAATACGTTATTTAGGAAAATACATGTACATTTATCAGATCAAAATAAATAAAGTATTTCTTTAAACCACTTTGAATACATACATGTAATATCTATTTAATCCCAATCCCCAAGCTTTGTGGTGAATAAATTGGGGGAGGGGGTTTACATAACAGTTTTCCTATTCCTAGCAGAAACTCAACACATATACTTTAAAGTTTAATAATTTAGATTCATTTAGTGACATTCATTTTTATAAAAGCATACATAAACGATCCGTATACATTATGAAACGTCTCTGAAAATCAAGCGCTCTGGAGTCTGCTCTGATGGAAATTCTAGTTGCTAGTTGTCGTATTAAAATTAACCCATAGTATAGTAGATATATATGCAGTTATTATTAATATAAAACAATTTTTGCGTGATAAATGTGCAATATCTGTCAAAGTCTCTACTGAATTTTGGACTAGTTCTATTGTAAGTAATACGGGAAAATTTGTCCGAAAGTCGACTGCTTGTTTCGATGTAAATCGGCAGACTTAAATCTCTTGCCCGCTTCAACTTTTAACTATGGGCACTAGTCTAACACTCAAATGCTACAAAACGTTTTTTTTTACTTTTACTATATAGATTTAAATCCCAAAAAATGTCAAGTTGTTGATTTGAACTGTATACGGTAGCGATTAACTTCAAGTCGTACATAAAATTACCGGAAATGTCGATTGTCAAGTCGTACATAAAATTCATGTTTTTAACTTCATTTTTTACGATAATTAAAAAAAATACTTAATCAATTGATTTTGAAATCAACAGGGTTTGTCCTTTTACCATGCCAAAGAAGTGTACAAAGTTTGATGGATATTCATGAGAGGGTTTTCTTGGAATTTACAAAATTGAAATGGAGTACACACACATACATACATACATACATACATACATACATACATACATACATACATACATACACACATACGAACACACACACGCACAGTAGCGATGCTATATCCCCTTCGCAACAAGTTGCGCGAGGGGATAATAAACACAATTTCTAGATTTCTAGGTTAAAAAGGGTTCATATTTTTAGTTACATTCACGGTGGGGGAGGGGGGGGGGGTCAAATAGTTTGCTATAATTTGTTTTATTCAATATAATACACAAACTACAATTGCTATGAAAATGGCGCATTGTCGATATCCATACATCTGTTTCAATCACCAATGCTTGTAATATACCTAAAGCTATACATACATTATCTAGGTCCTCCATGAACTTGTTAAACAGCGTAGGGTCAGACCGCAGGTACAAAATACAGGTATTCCTGTATAACTTTTCGCATCTGCCCAATTGTCTTCGGTCTCTTGGTTTCGGCTTTTTAGTTTCTTCTGACTGCATTGTATCTAATTGATTGTAGTTGGACTGTAATAGTCAAAACAAATAAGTTCGGGGTTTTTTTTCTAACCTGTTTTTTTTTTTTATTTTTTCACGTTAGTCTTATTGCAAGTGAAGTAGAATGAAATGAGTGAGAATGGGATTGCATGGTTATTTGACCGCGTAAATGGACGGTGCTAGGTACATGCACTTCATTTAGAACTGCTTTCGTCGTGTGCAGTACGATCGGGCTGAAGGACTGTTGACGTAGAGAATAAAAGATGTAAATTGAGGTGCGTTGTGGACCGTAAGGTAAAAAATAAAATTAAAAGGTAGATCTGCCGTATTCCCGAAAGTCAACCAAAATAAAATTCCAGAAAAAAATCAAAGCTTATTAATACAGGATTCCGAATTTATAACACGAGTCTTAGCGATGGCAACAGTTTTATTTATCAACAATTAAATAGACGTGTTTCTAACGAGACGGATATGGTCGGTATTCGCCTCTGTTATCTTATCGAACTGAGACTATGGGGGGAGTCGGACGACTGGGCGAAGCTGGCCGCCGTATTCCGGACTAAAAATTGATAATTGTTCATGATTATATATATGTAGAAGGTTCTGACCAATCAGTGATAATTGACTGTTGGTGACAGTACGAAAACTGAGTAAATAATACACAGGTTTTGAATAAGAATAGAATCCAAATGACTGATTGGTGTCCTGGACTTGAAAACCAAAAAGTATACAACGTTGTTGTAAGGTATTAACAGTTCTTGAGACAACACTCTGTCTCTTGGAAATCACAAAGATAGAGTCATAAAAGTGCCAATCACTAATCGATATAAGCTTTGTAAGTAATACATTGTGTTAAAAAAAATTCAACACGGATGTTGTATTTAAAATGCATAGTCCAAGATAAAGTAAATAATGAACAGGGAATTTTGTACTGTGATAGTGTATTACCGCTCAGATATTCTTAGCATTTATTCGCAATTCTACCTCCATGGAAATCATGCGGTGAAAGAAATGGTTCTTGATTCAATTGTTTAGAGCATTGTATAGTTACGATAACAGGTTAAAGATTCAACGCATACCACTTTATCAGAAATAAATCGCGAAAATAATTTGTCGCGAATAATAGCAGGTTTACATTAATTTATTTAGCTCAATATGCGGTGGATATCACTCATGTAATCATTTTTTAATGTTCCATTGTTTGTTCTTACGCCTCATGACGCAATTATTTAACATTACGTAGCTTCAAGAGAATGATAGACGTGAGATGAAAAAGTAACAAAATGATTCAGTTGAAAAGTGTAGAGTTGTAAATATAAAGCATTAAAACTGTTTTATTTTTTTTCATTAATTGATAAAGATATGTTCAAAAATGAAATGCTTGTTTGTTAATCTTTAAGGAACATTCCTCCGTGTGTAAAGTTGTTGACGTCTTATAGTTTATGTGTTGTGCGGGTCACAGTTATAATAACTTTTATAGAAAAGATTAAAGTTTAACATAATACGTGGTACTTTGTGATAAAAATAATCTCTCATGATTTGCGATGGTATATGATTTTTATCCAACAGGTTTTGTGTTTTCTATGCCCGAGCCTTGACAATATCATACAATCATGTTATGACAGATCCTATGTGTATCTTACAGCAGGACTGACCCTTTTGTTGCGAGCGTTGACTTCAGTCCCTGTTTGGTGCACGATCCAGTCGCGGTATTTATTTAGCGCACACGGACTCGACTCGGGCGGGTCTGCCTCTCGCTTGTGTCTGCAAATGATAACATCAGAGGTTTTGAAAATGTATAGGTTGCCCTCTCGATAAAATTGTAAAGCACTTCCAATGCATGTTTTAGAATTTTTTTCAATATTTGACATACAAATAGGATGGTTAATACTTGTACTTGTAAACTTTTTTTTTTGTAAACATACTAACACATTATTGTCATGTCACCGTAAAGCTAAGGCATTAGTCAGCTGACAAAAATTACACTATATGTACATTTTATAATATATTTATAGAAAAATTTAATGACCGTGTTTCTGTAACACTTACCTGGATGGATTAACATATTATGCTCCTCTTTATAAATCACAGAATGGTAAGTTAGCTTCTGCGCCGCCTTAATACCAAAGAAACGATAGGCCGGCTCAATATGGTAGACGGTGTCTCCCGGGATTCGAACCGTTCCACGGAAAATTCCCAGAATTACTGCTCCGTGCACGTCACTTCCTGGTTCACCTAGATAGCAGAAGCATATGGTGAATATCGGTTTGGTTAAACTTTGTCAACTCCAATATTACATCACAGACACTTTGTAAATGAAATGTTTTTAATAATTGTCTTTTTTTGGAAAATAAAAGAAATAACGAACAGCCACCGGCAGTTTTTGGTATACATGTACACGTATATCAGATCTTTCTAATTTTAATGTGACATTTTTTTTTTAAATACTTACGTTTTTCGGTTGTAGCATTAAATTAGAAAACATCTACATGTATGTATAAATCAGTATGTAAAACCCCTGTCACACCGGAGCTGCGACCTGATGGGGATCCCGCTGCGTCCATAAATAATTTAAAACGCCAAGGTTAACGCAGTAGAGTCTCCTACAGCCTCGTAACAACGCAACGGCGTCTTCATTTGTCGCGGTGGGATCGCCTCGAACATTATAAAACGCCATGCGACGGTGGGCACTATGAACATGCACAAAGTACGCGCCGTGGCTTTCCGTTCTAATTAACACGCAGTGGAAACGAAGTGAGTTCGCCGTGATAGCGCCGTAAAGTCTCCAACAGCGCCACGAGAACTTCGAAGGAACGCAGCTAATCGCAGTGTAGACGCAATGATAAGTCAATTGCGCTTGCACAGAGACCTCCCGGAGTCTTTAGGGATGTCACTTTGTCTCTATTGCGCTCTCACTGCGCATCCACAGAATAAGTTGAGGGGGGGGGTGGCTGCATTTACACAGCGACCTCTTGACGTTTCTTCTGCGTTTATTAGCGTTTGTACTGCGTTTCTAGTGCGTTGTCAGCCAGACCACGAAAACTCGAACATTGGCTGTTGTACAATTACAACCGACGTATTATTATCAACTTAAAATTTAAAAAATTGCATTTGCGAATATTCCAGGGCATATTAAAGGACGTAGATGGAATTTATACCATTTTGTTCTGATGTTTTCACATATTTTCTATGTTTTCTAACACCTTAAATAACAGTTTTTGTTTTTACAAATTATTTAGAAATTAGTTACGTTTCAATTACAATGTACCTTATTTCATCAAAATAAAACAATTTTTTATCATTTATTTACCGGTGGTATATTCATGTTTGTTTCGGATTCCCATTCAATTGTACAATTTAACATTAACCTACCAATAAGTAAATAACGTCTTGTGCACGCAGTCAGCGCACAAAGTACGCCGTGGACGCGAGGTAAAAACTCTTAGCACGCCATGAGCGCTCGGCGTATACTCAGCGAGAGCGCAGTCAATCGCCAAGTAGAACTCTTTGGAAACGCAGTTACACGCCGCGGGAGCTCCGTAGAAACGCTTCGGTCACCGTCAGGACGCCATGACATCTTCACTTGTTAAAATTTCATATGAAAGTGTACATTTTTTCTGAATCTTTCTTGCGATCCTACGGCGATTCGATGAATTTTACAACGCCATGAACACGCCATGGGAACGCAACTTGGTGTGACAGGGCCTTAACCAAAAAAAAAAACCAAACAAACAAACAAAAACAAACAAAAAACAAAAATAACCCCAAAAAACAAAAACAAATAAAAAGAAGAAAAAAAGAAAAATAATCGGTATAACTTCAAACTTTGTTTACCATATTACCCCCAATCCGCTTGTACTAAAATGTAATGGATTATTGAAGTATTATCAAACTTAAAATATATATAGTGTGATTAATTGTCACTGTATTTAAATACTAAAAAAACGGATCGCTTCATCAAATTCTCACATTGGAAAGATGCCATTGTGGCTATACTTATGTTGGTTTAATCACCATGTTTCATTTTGCCCCCCCCCTTTTTATGATGAATTAAGTACACGTCTCAACAGGGGGATGGGGGAGGGTAGTTCACGACATAACAATAAATCCCCGAACTATTTTTTTTTCGGTTGTTTTTAAAAGTATCTTTTTTTTTGTTTGTTTTTTTTTTTGTTATGTATTTTGGGGTTTTTTTGTGTGTGTTTTGTTGTTTGTTTTTTTTTGGGGGGGGGGGGTTGTGTGTGTTTTGTTGTTTGTTTTTTTGGGGGGGGGGTTGTGTTTTTTTTTTTTTGAGGGGGGATTCATTCTAAAAACAGAAAATGAATATGTCACTAGTATTTAATCCCAGTAGGTCGCTTACATTCGCAGATTATTAATACACGTAAGAGGTATTGAAGTCAGATTTATTTTTGAAGTGAGGGGGATCGGAAAAGGCGAAATACACATAAAATAGCTCGTCGTGGTTTTAGGAAAGGAAACAACAATTTGTATATGGACTGTGATAAAATCAGGTCAGTTTAGCAAACACAGATATCCCATTTTCACACATGAATGAAACACTTAAAGGGGCATGGTCACGATTTTGGTCAAAAATTATTTTCCCGATTTTAACGTTTACAATGCTTCAGTAAGGCATTTTTAATAGGCAACCACAATTTGAGCGTCATTCGTTGAGTTATAAGCGAGTTACAGAGCTTACAATTCTTTGCTAAGTAAACAAAGCATTTGTTTACATTTTGAGCGTTGAAGTGAAAACTCCAGTTTAAGACCGAAAATGAATGTGGTAAACGTGAGGATCGGTTTATATATGCTTAAAATGAATAAGAATATGAAAAATCAGCTTGAAAAGATTTTTTTTACCGGTATATTGAACTAATGTAAACAAAAACAGGGCACGAGCCTTGTTTACATGACAAAGAATTGTGAACCCTGTATCTTGCTTAAAACTTCACTACAGACTCTTCAATTTCATTTGGTCATTTAAAATGCATTCCTTAAGCATTGTAAATAATAAAAACTGAAAAATAGAATTTGACCAAAATCGTGACCATGCCCCTTTAAAAATCAATTTAGAGAATTATTCCAAGGTGAAAGACCACCCGGCCAAGCTGACACCGTCAATTACATTAACATACTGTCCTTTCTGACATATTTCATTTTATCAAATAAAATATACAACATGACTACTTTAAGGGGGAAAGTAGTCATGTTGTATATTTTATTTGATAAAATGAAATATGTCAGAAAGGACAGATATGTTTATTAACAGTGTATGACTGTATGTGTGTTTAATTAAATATATATGAGTTAAATTGTTTTGTGTAGAATATTAGTAGAGGATTTTTTAGTCATAGTTTGTTTGATAAAGTAGAGTAGTATTTGGTTTTATTGATCTCAATATTTTTGTTCAGGTTTACAGCAATGTACACATTTATTGCCTTTTTCTTTTAATTCAAAAATACAGTGCAAAAGGTTAAATATAATGATTACTTTAAAAGTCGTTTTCGGCATATCTGACAGTTACAGATTTTTTTTGTACAAAGCAACGCTGTTCAAAGTAAATAACTAAAGGTTGTCCAATTACTTATCAAAACTTATTCTGTTAGGTATGCGAAGTAACAATGTCGCAAAAATGTAATATTATGTAATTTATTAGTCCGACGACCAAGTTAATTTACATATGGGTGTTACGATGTTTATAATTGTTATTAAGGTTTCCTTTTATCTTTTTTTACCTAGTGTCAAGATCAAGATGTGCTCAGGTGTCAGCAGATTTTTCTTTGTTAGGGGATTACCTATGTTAAATTAATTATTTCTCGATAGCCAGTGTCCGGAGTTTACGGTCACGTGGGTCAAAGTTCAATTTCTAAAATAGTCTTAGAACAAAGAATCTAAATTTTGATTGGCTGAAATAGATCAGGGAAGCCCAGGTCTCCGATTAAGGTAGCGTACCCTACCTCGGTCATTCCAATCGGAGACCTGCAGCAATAAAGTCATAATTATTTTCTAAAGGCTTCCCTGCTTCTATTTTCAGGTAAAATATGGTTTTGTTTATTTTCTCTTTAATTTCAAAGTTATTTTAAACGCTTTTTCATTTCTTTATTTCGGAATGTATAAAAGTTCTTTTCATCGTGAAGTTAAAATATGTTTTTAAGAAATTTGAGCTTTCGTCTAAGTTTAAGTTTATGTTTACTTCATTAATTTTCTTAGTCAAGTTTATTTGATTTAAACCTTGTTTTTCTATTCTAAATCGTTAACTTTAGTTGCAATTATGTTTTAGTTTATGAATTCTTAGTTAAAACAGTTAATCATATTTATTTTTGGTTTATTGATTCATAACTGGCACCTGCGGCATTTACACTTTTAAAATTATTTCTTTTTACAAAGTCGGAAATAGTTATTCCGTTTTTGGTTCTTGAGTTTAAGATTTGTTTACTGCACAACAATGCAACCGTTAACTTTTATATCGTAAGTTTATACTTTAAATACTTAATTGATCCTTATTTAAAAGACTACTCATGTAAATTTATGCATTGTTTGAATCACCGCTTCGTTTGTGTAAAGCATCGCTCATCAGATAACTGTTGACTCTATTTACTTTTATAAGTTCGAATTTTCTCGACAATTGTTTACATTAACTTCTATTTAGGAAAATGTTATTGTTTAGATTTTTTATACAGAGTGAGTGTTTTTGTATTGTTTAATCACTCTGATAGTCACCAGTGTTAGGTAGGCTAGAACACCCACATTTGTAATGCTTAATGCAGATAGTGTCATAATTTTTATTGTGCCTGGTGACTAATATTATATGTTCATTCCAATCGGAGACCTGCAGCAATAAAGTCATAATTATTTTCTGAAGGCTTCCCTGCTTCTATTTTCAGTGCAATCGTCCCAAACCTTTTGGACTGGACATTGCAAAACGGGTCCTCACACTGCAAGCGAGTAAAACTTTCCCCATATAACGTCATAGTCAAAACGCGACACGACAATACCAAGACCTTTGCAATTTTATCTTTTATCTTTTTTTCATGATTGGCCACTGTACATGAAAAGTTCATTTACTGATACTGAAGAATAAGCCTCACCTCCACCCAACCTCTCCCCTAGATTAATCACTTTTTAAAAATTTCATTTGAAAGATATATATTTTGTGAGTTTTTGAAAAATTATTTATTTCAATATTAATTTCTTTTTCACATGTTTTTGGATGTACTTTCAATTTGACTTAACTAAATCCAAATTATCTTATCAAACTAACTTTCAATATTTCTCAAAGCAAAACATCACCTTTCACTGTCCCGTCATATATAAAAGACAGATCCACGGGGTCGCTGGTTCCATTGTTGTGGGTTTGGGTAAAACTCTTGGTGAACAGAGAGGTCGAGGGAGACAATACCAGATGGAAATCCCTGCGAGTAAAAAAATGCCAACTAACATAGCTTTGGGAAATACTTTAGTGGTGCAGGAATCTAAAATAGTGGGCATTAAAGTTCAGCAACTTTGCATTTACAATTTTGCAAAATTACACTTTGCTACGCAAAAAATTTTCAATTGGCTTTATTAATTAATTAAAAGTAAAAATGTATTTTTTTTATTTGATTTTATTATTTGTTTTTATTCATTTTTTTGTACAATTTATTTTTACATTTTAATGAAGCAAACCGCTCAGCAAGAATATCCGTATTAAAAATAGGGACAATATGGTAAGTTTGAATTCGCTCTGCTCTTAGTTTGCCCGCCGACAACGAGAGAAACGGAGCGAAAATGAAACGGGGGCGGATATTTTACAGTATTTGCAGTGCGGTGGTAATGTTTAGATTACGGAATGGCGTGACTGTTTGGTTAGTGTTCGTGCTATAAATGAAGTGCGTTTTTTAAAAATATGTTAGAAGTTGTTACCGCGATTGTGTATTGTGCGATCCTGTACTAGAATTGTGGCAACGCACTTTGAAAAAATTACGCAATTTGAAAAAGATTACGCACTTTAAAAAAAAAAAAATCAAAACGCGTTAACTTTTGGACCAAGGAACTAATATATATTACTTATCTAATAAGTAGTTACTGCTATCTTTTGATCAACTGCAACCGGGTTTTGATAAGACGGCCATATAAAACTGATTTTTATTTTTTGCAGCATAAGATTTAATCAATTTAGAAAAAAAATTCACTTGCTGTCTCTTTAATTCGAGTTTCTGTTTAGCTCGACCTTTTCTTGCGAGATTTATTTCTTCTTTTCTTTTGTTCAATGTAGTTGTACACTTAATATGTTTTAATTTTTTTTTCATTGTAGCTATCAGACCCATCTTGCATAGTGCATGAACTGTAATTATAAAAGGCTTGAACTAGCTTGGGAATGAGTTGTTACAGTGACCGAGCGATGAGTGCTCTTTAAGCTTGGTCTAAAAAAATGTACTTAAAAATAATCAAGGTGACCTGATATATAAATCCATGGTAGAGTAATTACCAAACACAGGTAGTTAAACCAAGTTCGTCTCATAACTACCTGCGTTTGGTAATTACTCTACCGTGGATCTTTATATGTTTCGTGTGTGTGTGTGCGTGTGTGTGTGTGTGCTTTGACCTGTATTCAAAAGTGAACCAACCTGTTGAGTGCTTTGAACTTGAGTTCCAGTGGCGTGGTCTCTAATGTTCCTAATGTCCTTTTTACCCTCAGGTGTCTGCTATGGAGACTCCGAGTGTCGTAGTCTAGTTCATCATAATGTTTGATATAGTCATCAAACGCCCGCATTTCTGTTAATAGTTGACAACAAGTGTGTGATATAAAGGTCTTTTTGTAGTCAACAAAGGGTATTGAAAGATAACTAAAGCTTGATTGTATTAAAAAGCTCTGCATTTCGTCAAATTTATAAACTGTTCAGTAAACACCCATTTAACTTAATGTATTAATCACATAAAGTGTCTCGGGAAAAAAACCATGCTTAACTTAATTCTTATACTTGAACCAGTAGCTGCTGAAGCTACCTAATGTTACAGCGGCTTTTCTTGTTAAACGTTTCACCAGTTATTTAAGGAATTAGTTCAATATTGATTCGTTCAATATTGATAAGTTTTATACGATATAAATTAGTTTGGAGCAGTTTACGCTTTATGAAGTGCAAAAAGGTGTAAACTGTCCCAAACAATTTATACTGTATAAAACAAATCAATATTGAAATGTATTGCTGATAATTTAAGTATTTGCCATAATTGTTTGTAGATTAAAAACAGTCATTTAACCTTTAATATGAGATCAAATTGTAAAACAAAATCAAAGGTGAGTTCAGGCAGATTGATATTTGTTTGACGTTAGTCTTACTATGATGTAGGGAGCATTCTTGTTAAGATATCATAAAGCAAATCAGAATGCGCGTTACAATTAATCAAAATTATTATTGTTTTTAATTTGAGCGCGTTACTTTTAATAGTAATGCAGTAGTAGGACCCCTACAGGTTACTGATTAAATTAATGAATATTTTTTTTTTCATTATTGATGTTCTCCAGAATTTTGTTTAATGGCATATGTTTTAGTGTTATAAATAAAATGCAGATGTTTGATATATTTATATATCTAAATGCATTAATTTACCATATAGAAAATATAAAGAGTTTTTAGATAATACTGGGGATTTTTTGTTTTGTTTTTGTTTTTTTTGATCACCATACACCCCTATTAAATAGTTGGATATTAACTAAACTAAACAGAAGTGATCATACAGATATTCCTTGTTTTTTTTTTTAGATTTGTGTTTCTTAAGGCAAATACTGCGGAATTGTTGCCGTTTTAACACGCACTGAAGTTTTTTTTCTATTATTGACAATCAAACAATATTTAAAATCTTCAATCATCACTTATAGTTGCAATACATTTGATTCATATCCTCATAATATAAAATGCCAAAAATGCTAGATTTTATTTGTTACTTATAAAATTGTTTTACCAAACTCCAAGACTATTTTTACCTGTACGGGATGGCACCAGAAGACAGACCATGAGGATACCCTTTAAAATCCACATCTTGTTAAAACCTCCAATGAAGTGTTCTCAACTAGTGAATGCTGCGTCTCTGTTTACTGACCAGCTGCTCACCCTATATATAAGTATAGTTCATCAGTGTGGAACGACCGAGTGAGGTCAGTTGCTGAATTGCCATTGTTAACCCACTAATATCGTTTTCTTTTATTTCATTTTCCTACACGATGGGCAGTACACTTCAGTGGTTTGAACACACACCACCGGTCTTTAATAGCAGAATACAAGGTACGAGGTATTTCAGTTACAAGGATCATTCTTTGAGGATTACGAAGGTGATCATTTTTGTCGGGGGGCGTGCACAAATCCAATAAAAATCCAAAAGGGCTTAATGATAGATTTGATCACGCTCTGATAAAATTATCATCTCATTATATTTAAAAATGATTTCTTATCACTTATATTTATATAATTTTCAGTAATTGTACGATTAAATATAAGAATATTTAAATATATTTGTGATTTTAATTTCTTTTTTAACAATTATGCAATGCCCGCCTGCGCCCCAACAAAGTGTCATTTGAATGTTTTGGACTGTACAATACAAAATCGATTGGTAGTGTTATTACAAACAAATACAGTGAAAAATGTAAATATTTCAAGATAAGCTGCGTAATATAGTATATTGATTCTCTTTTGATGTAACCTTCAAAAATTTAAGATCAACTTTTGCACTCAGGTTTTTAATCCAGAAAATTCCAATACAGTAATTTAGGTTTTCGCGACTTAAAAAAAGGAAACAATTGATATGATAAAAATTACGCACGTTTCCGGCTAACAAATCCACCATTTATGACGTAGATTTAAAATACAATTTACCAATGGTTTCCACAATCATTTATAAATGTAAGTTTTAGTGATTTTTATTCCTTTAGTAATAAAGATACCTCTTTTTTAATTTGTTTTCGTCGCGGATGTAAATTCGTGGGAGAGGGCTACCAAAATAGACCACAAAAATTTAACGAACATGAATTCTAACGATTACAAGGTGCATGTATGACAATTGCAGAGACAGACGGGCGGATGGACAGGCGGTCAATGTGATTCCTATATAACCCCCTATCAAAAAGCAAGCAAAACAAATTGTTTCCGGGGATATATAACCAATATATTTAATATATTTATTCAATCTAATTTATCAGTTTTTCTTTCAAAATTTCGGAACTTTATTTTTTGTTTACCATTAAAGCACGCTGAACAGTAACTTTAATTATGGCTGTTCCAACTTGGTCATGTTCATCTCCATACAAAAGAACTTATATCATAACCTTTGAAAAACGTTAATGTGGTATGGGACATCTGTCGATATCAATGTGGATGAAAGTACGTTATAATTGAAATAATTTAAATACTTTCACCGGTTTTGAGTTTTTAAATTTCACAATATTTAACCAGAAAATAGATTTTAAAAATATTTATAGAGGTCAAAACTTTAAAACCCCGAGCAAGATTCGAACTCGTGACTTACAGATTCGTAGTAAACCCTCTAACCCACTGCGCTACGCTCTTAGATGACAATAACGGAAAAGAAACTACTTAAAAAATTATTTAATTGTTTATTTCGATTTAAACAATACGTCACAGCATGGAAGTGTCCCATATCACCTTAATTAAGCATGGTTATTTGATACAAATAAATATAACATATACTATAGATTTAAGCATTTAAATGTTTATCTTCGAATGTCCTCTGTCTTATAACAAACACAACTGTGCATAGAAATGATCAGTAAACGGTAACGTTCGGTATGACCGACGATATCCAAAAATCAACCAGGTATCTGTAAAGTTTAACGAATATAAATAAATCAATACACATAAACTTGCAAATACTTTTTTTAAGTGTTTTTTTTTAAGTCATACGACTTTAGAAACCTGTAAATTACAATTAAGACTTTTAATAAATAAAATAAAAAATGTAGATAATGTAAATGAAGCGTCGCGTATGAATACAACACAGTAACAGCAACAATATTCAAAATGGATGCGCCTTTAGCTGATCCAGGGCTATATTCCGATGACTTTAATGGATTAAGCATAAATAGAAAGTTGAAATCTGAACCGGCTGAATTAAAAACGAAGAGAAAATGCCTTTTGATACTATTCTTTGTGCAGGAAGATTCGTTAAAACTGGTTTTAATGCGAGTTAGACCGCTGAAATATACCATGCAAGGAGACGGGATCGTGGACGCAACTGGTTATGTTGACAAAAAATAGTATCCCAGCAGGCATACAACGCTGGCATACAACGCTGGAACCAACGTTGAAAATACATTGATTATGGTTGACGGCGTTGAACAACCAAAAAACAACGTTACAAGACGTTGAAAACCTAACTAATTTTCAACGTCAGTATGACGTCTTGTACTCTGAGATATATTGACCAAAACATAATATAAAAATATTATCTGATTATATTGTTTTTGTTTTGTTTTGTTTTTTTGTAATAAATATAATAATTTCCCTAAAATAAGACTGTACACGCAATGATCGACCTCTGTACTTCCAAGTCTTTAAAACAATGCCATTTTTTATAACATACATTGAAAATTATAAACCAATAGGCATAGAGATAATTTACAAAATATAAAATGCATACTTGTAATTTGTCAGTGAGGGTTCGTTAGCCATTAGTATAACAGAGGGAAGGAGAGCACATTTTGAATTTGAATGTGTGAAGCAACACATCGGCCATTGAAACAAAATGATTTGGATTTTATCATCGCAACAGTAGAGTAAGTTGTCATTTCTTTATTTTTTTAATAACACTGATTCATGTGAAAAAAATGTGAAGGAAACTCATGCATTATTGCATTGATCACACACAAGGTAACTCCAGTGTCTTAGAAATCCGTGTCAAACCAAACATTTTTTAATTTTAATAGTTAAAACAACTTATAAACTTACCATAGAGACCAAAATATTTATACCTTTGCACGTTTGTTTTCCTACAGTGAGCTTCAGCTCACAAGGTCCAAAAATTTAACAGCCAAAATTTAACACCATGATGCATGATCTCATAATTTATTAAATTATGCACCAAAATACATCATGTTAGGTTATAATTTAAGCAAATCAATTGATTATCATTAAATCATAAAAATTTTATTGATTTTCTACAGAAAATATAAAAAATATTACATTTTTTCTTGCCACGACCTTCCCAAAAAAATCACGAAATTGCATATTTTTGAAAAATTCTAAAAAATTATTCAGTTTACATAATTTTTTTAAAGAATAT
Source organism: Magallana ariakensis (assembly GCA_020458035.1). NCBI lineage: Eukaryota > Metazoa > Mollusca > Bivalvia > Ostreida > Ostreidae > Magallana > Magallana ariakensis. Next base: position 32,467,472 of record CM035811.1, on the reverse strand, counting down.
TTATTAGGAGTTACATATTGTGTTAACAAAAAAACATAGTTTATCAAAATTGACCATCTAGTTTTTGCTTGATAGTCTCTTGAACATGTGTACCCCCTTATTGAAAATGTAAATTTTACAAGTTGTTTTTTGCAAACTTTGGAAAAAAATGAAATGTACAAAAATGACACAATCTAACAGTCACTTAAATTGATATACTCAATGAAACTGTATTATACATATAAAATTAAGGTCGAGACTGCCAAAAAACTCATATAGTTGAGTGCAGTAGTACCCCCCCCCCTTTCTGTCAAATACTTTCTATCCCTGGGCCAGTTTTTTAACATATTTATCTGTAGATTAAACACCAATCAGTGTTATGTAGTTTTAATTACACAAGTACTTACTTATCCTCTCCTTGTCCCGGAGGACACATGAGGTCATCAAGCTACATAAACGCAATTTTATTATTGGAGGAGAATGCATACAATACGTACAATTATATTACACACTCATTTACCTTTTTACATATCGCTGCTTTACTTGCTTTCTCCAATCCCTCTAAATGACGGAGATGCTATAATTTAACAAATTTCCACTTTTTTAACAAACCATAATTATTTTAAAACACTTGTTGTGTGCCAAAATTATAACCGGAAATTTAGCACGCCGTGTAAAAAAAGAACCGGATCCGAAAGACACTGGAGTTACCCTATTTTTGTAAAATTGAGAGTTGCTGTACTTGAAGGCTTATGAGTGTTGCTAAAATTCATGAAATTATTTTTAATGATTATCATTAGTTAGAGGGATGTCTCTTGTTGAAATTGACATGCAATATGTAGGCCCCATATGTTAGGTACAGGAGAATCAGAAGTAAAATGCGAAACCGCGGCTATGACTGTTGTGTTGACTTTAAACAGTGAAATTGCAAGTGACAGACGGGAGGTAAAATAACACGAAAAGTAGGTGGATGGGACATTGTAAACTATACACCGGTAAGATTCTGACATATGATGGTGCAACATGCACACGGTATGGAAGGTCAACCCTTTGCAGGGAAATAGCTGGGGGAGGTCTAAAAAGCTGAAAAAATCATGAAAAATTAGCAAAATATGAAAGGGTCAAAATCTCATAAAATCCAGTATGTAGAAAATTTTACAGGTTTTGACTAGCAGTTTTCTTCAGAAATTAGTGATTAACCCTATAACAAGTGAATTAAAGGTATTTGTGCTCAATGGGAAATGAGGAAATTCTAGTTACAGAGTTCTGAAGACACACATCCCCTGGCTACAATGAAATGTATCAAAAAAACTGTCCCGTGCCACCTTCAAGACTACATGGTATTTTCAGATTTCTTATTTCACTGTAATTTTGAGTGGATTTTGTACCATAAGTTGTATATTTTGTGGAAATGGATGATTTTTTTGTTAAAGATGGTCATTACATGATTTATTAGCAATTATATACAAGGGGAGTAACTCCCTCTTAAATGTTTAGAATGACCACCACTAGAGTAAATTGGCTTAGAAAGTAGGTATTTCCTATCCTGATGACAATTAATAGGCTTAAGTTAATTACTGAGACAAGAATAAATACATTAAAACAGTTTTGATCAATTGAATCATTAAATTTATAAATCTGCAGCAATTTTGCTGTCTGATTTTATGAAATAACATTAAGCAACATGACTTATATAACCCATTTTTTTAAAAACAGCATATTTTTCTTTCAAATGAAGTTTACATGTAAACAAATGCAGTTATCAAAGTATTCAATATGTCAAAAAAATCAAGTTTTTGCTTTTTCCTGTCCAAAAGTGATATTTTAGATGTATTTACAAAATTGAAAAAGCCACCCCCTCTTTCCAATTGTCTCCATTACCATTACATGTAGGATATGTAAATGTACATTTGACCTTGAAATAACATCTGTTATGATAATTACTCTTGAAATGAACAAGAAACAACATATTTGTACCTTTTTATTGTATATATGCATCAAAAATGTAGAAAAACATGTAAAATTTGAACATTTTTCATGAAATTCTCGTCCGTCCCCAGCTACCCAGGTGTGTTTGAATTTCATTTTAATTAAAGGCAGGCATCACACTGGTAGGTCTTACTATTTTAGCAAAGTTAAAAGGAAACTAGAAACCAGAATAGATAAGATATTCACTAAATATGATTATAAGCTTACTTTTTCATGAAAACAAGAAATAACATGTAGGGCGGCATGTCTTTTTGTGAATAAAAATGCTAGAAATCATCCATTTACCAAAAAAGATCAATTTTTAATATCAGTTATGGTTGTTTTCAAATATGTGTGAGCAATGACTCAAGAAAATTGTCACAAGTTTCATAATAATAGGTTAAAGTGTTCAAACTAATGCTTCTTATGAAAATCAAAAGATAGGGGGAGGGTATATATGCAAGGGTATTTCTAAGTGATGTGATGCTTTTATCATGATAATATTATGTAGATGTATGTAGTATTGAATAAGGTTTCTTATTTAAGGAGGTTGAACAACAATTGACCTCTAAAACATTAGGTAAAGATGCTTTACTTATGGAGAGTCCTATGAATCTGTGTTAAATAGAGGAAAGTGGAAATAGTGGGTTCACTTAAATGGCCATATTTTTCTGAAACCTCAATGGAATTGGCAAAATGAGGTATACTTTTTCTCAGAATAGCATAAGCTTTCTAATTCTAAGATAAAATGACTTTTCAGAGAATGTTAGTGTAAGTTAAAGACTACAATCATGGTATTTTCAGATTTCTTATTTCACTGTAATTTTGAGTGGATTTTGTACCATAAGTTGTATATTTTGTGGAAATGGATGATTTTTTTGTTAAAGATGGTCATTACATGATTTATTAGCAATTATATACAAGGGGAGTAACTCCCTCTTAAATGTTTAGAATGACCACCACTAGAGTAAATTGGCTTAGAAAGTAGGTATTTCCTATCCTGATGACAATTAATAGGCTTAAGTTAATTACTGAGACAAGAATAAATACATTAAAACAGTTTTGATCAATTGAATCATTAAATTTATAAATCTGCAGCAATTTTGCTGTCTGATTTTATGAAATAACATTAAGCAACATGACTTATATAACCCATTTTTTTAAAAACAGCATATTTTTCTTTCAAATGAAGTTTACATGTAAACAAATGCAGTTATCAAAGTATTCAATATGTCAAAAAAATCAAGTTTTTGCTTTTTCCAGTCCAAAATTGATATTTTAGATGTATTTACAAAATTGAAAAAGCCACCCCCTCTTTCCAATTGTCTCCATTACCATTACATGTAGGATATGTAAATGTACATTTGACCTTGAAATAACATCTGTTATGATAATTACTCTTGAAATGAACAAGAAACAACATATTTGTACCTTTTTATTGTATATATGCATCAAAAATGTAGAAAAACATGTAAAATTTGAACATTTTTCATGAAATTCTCGTCCGTCCCCAGCTACCCGGGTGTGTTTGAATTTCATTTTAATTAAAGGCAGGCATCACACTGGTAGGTCTTACTATTTTAGCAAAGTTAAAAGGAAACTAGAAACCAGAATAGATAAGATATTCACTAAATATGATTATAAACTTACTTTTTCATGAAAACAAGAAATAACATGTAGGGCGGCATGTCTTTTTGTGAATAAAAATGCTAGAAATCATCCATTTACCAAAAAAGATCAATTTTTAATATCAGTTATGGTTGTTTTCAAATATGTGTGAGCAATGACTCAAGAAAATTGTCACAAGTTTCATAATAATAGGTTAAAGTGTTCAAACTAATGCTTCTTATGAAAATCAAAAGATAGGGGGAGGGTATATATGCAAGGGTATTTCTAAGTGATGTGATGCTTTTATCATGATAATATTATGTAGATGTATGTAGTATTGAATAAGGTTTCTTATTTAAGGAGGTTGAACAACAATTGACCTCTAAAACATTAGGTAAAGATGCTTTACTTATGGAGAGTCCTATGAATCTGTGTTAAATAGAGGAAAGTGGAAATAGTGGGTTCACTTAAATGGCCATATTTTTCTGAAACCTCAATGGAATTGGCAAAATGAGGTATACTTTTTCTCAGAATAGCATAAGCTTTCTAATTCTAAGATAAAATGACTTTTCAGAGAATGTTAGTGTAAGTTAAAGACTACATGGTATTTTCAGATTTCTTATTTCACTGTAATTTTGAGTGGATTTTGTACCATAAGTTGTATATTTTGTGGAAATGGATGATTTTTTTGTTAAAGATGGTCATTACATGATTTATTAGCAATTATATACAAGGGGAGTAACTCCCTCTTAAATGTTTAGAATGACCACCACTAGAGTAAATTGGCTTAGAAAGTGGGTATTTCCTATCCTGATGACAATTAATAGGCTTAAGTTAATTACTGAGACAAGAATAAATACATTAAAACAGTTTTGATCAATTGAATCATTAAATTTATAAATCTGCAGCAATTTTGCTGTCTGATTTTATGAAATAACATTAAGCAACATGACTTATATAACCCATTTTTTTAAAAACAGCATATTTTTCTTTCAAATGAAGTTTACATGTAAACAAATGCAGTTATCAAAGTATTCAATATGTCAAAAAAATCAAGTTTTTGCTTTTTCCTGTCCAAAAGTGATATTTTAGATGTATTTACAAAATTGAAAAAGCCACCCCCTCTTTCCAATTGTCTCCATTACCATTACATGTAGGATATGTAAATGTACATTTGACCTTGAAATAACATCTGTTATGATAGTTACTCTTGAAATGAACAAGAAACAACATATTTGTACCTTTTTATTGTATATATGCATCAAAAATGTAGAAAAACATGTAAAATTTGAACATTTTTCATGAAATTCTCGTCCGTCCCCAGCTACCCGGGTGTGTTTGAATTTCATTTTAATTAAAGGCAGGCATCACACTGGTAGGTCTTACTATTTTAGCAAAGTTAAAAGGAAACTAGAAACCAGAATAGATAAGATATTCACTAAATATGATTATAAGCTTACTTTTTCATGAAAACAAGAAATAACATGTAGGGCGGCATGTCTTTTTGTGAATAAAAATGCTAGAAATCATCCATTTACCAAAAAAGATCAATTTTTAATATCAGTTATGGTTGTTTTCAAATATGTGTGAGCAATGACTCAAGAAAATTGTCACAAGTTTCATAATAATAGGTTAAAGTGTTCAAACTAATGCTTCTTATGAAAATCAAAAGATAGGGGGAGGGTATATATGCAAGGGTATTTCTAAGTGATGTGATGCTTTTATCATGATAATATTATGTAGATGTATGTAGTATTGAATAAGGTTTCTTATTTAAGGAGGTTGAACAACAATTGACCTCTAAAACATTAGGTAAAGATGCTTTACTTATGGAGAGTCCTATGAATCTGTGTTAAATAGAGGAAAGTGGAAATAGTGGGTTCACTTAAATGGCCATATTTTTCTGAAACCTCAATGGAATTGGCAAAATGAGGTATACTTTTTCTCAGAATAGCATAAGCTTTCTAATTCTAAGATAAAATGACTTTTCAGAGAATGTTAGTGTAAGTTAAAGGTAGCAAGGGACAGTTTCGGATAAAGTACCCGTCAATATTTTGTAAAATTGAGAGTTGCTGTACTTGAAGGCTTATGAGTGTTGCTAAAATTCATGAAATTATTTTTAATGATTATCATTAGTTAGAGGGATGTCTCTTGTTGAAATTGACATGCAATATGTAGGCCCCATATGTTAGGTACAGGAGAATCAGAAGTAAAATGCGAAACCGCGGCTATGACTGTTGTGTTGACTTTAAACAGTGAAATTGCAAGTGACAGACGGGAGGTAAAATAACACGAAAAGTAGGTGGATGGGACATTGTAAACTATACACCGGTAAGATTCTGACATATGATGGTGCAACATGCACACGGTACGGAAGGTCAACCCTTTGCAGGGAAATAGCTGGGGGAGGTCTAAAAAGCTGAAAAATCATGAAAAATTAGCAAAATATGAAAGGGTCAAAATCTCATAAAATCCAGTATGTAGAAAATTTTACAGGTTTTGACTAGCAGTTTTCTTCAGAAATTAGTGATTAACCCTATAACAAGTGAATTAAAGGTATTTGTGCTCAATGGGAAATGAGGAAATTCTAGTTATACAGAGTTCCGAAGACACACATCCCCTGGCTACAATGAAATGTATCAAAAAAACTGTCCCGTGCCACCTTAACATTAACTAACGCTGACAGCAAGGGCGAAAGGGGCGAAAATAAAACGGGGCCGAATATTTCCCTGTATACAGTAATATTTGCTTTGTCCAGAATGTATATTTCTAGAATTTACACATGTTTTTGCTTTTGTACACTTTTTTCAGGAACATATCATTCACTCTTCTGATATAACTATAATATTGTTCAGTTTGAGAAAAAAAAGTTTATTAGTTTTCATCGACATATTATTTGTTTTTGTTTTTTATCAAGTTGGGATAAGTAAAAAATAGTAACAGTGTATACAGTATTGTTAAGTTTAACTAGTTTAAATGTTTGAGAGTAATGTTTGTGATACGTTACAGTATATTTGACATTAACTTGAGTAATCCACAAAGTTGAATGTACATGCAGTATTCGTATATAAAAGTGATTTTTTTTTCCGTAAAGTACATTGTACCTTGATAATAAATACTATTCGGAAATATAGAATTAGACTTACAACATTTGTTGACAGCTAAGATTTCCTTAACATTGTTGTACAGTTGTTACATATCGTATAAAATTAAATTAGCATCTTTACTTACATTTTTATTGCTATATGTCGTAGAAACATGGACAAATTTGGATCGAAGCGTCTACCTTGGCCAATCAAATTGACGTAAAAGTCAGGTCAAATCTGTTAATTATTGAGTTTTTATATCTATTTTGTTTGTCAATGTCTTCGATGCCGCTAGAGGGATCTTATATCTTAAATCTGTTCATACCGAAATAGTTCGGGACCCTGCTAGCAGTTATTGCCCCTTAAAATTTCAAACATTCAATAAAAACACTAACAACTTCTGAACCAGTAATTCTAGACACATTAAAAAGCAATATCTTACAAATTAACGTATGTTTGTAGAACAGAATACCGTTTTGCTTGATGTTGTTGTTGCCAACAAGTATAGTTTGATAGTAATACATATTTTAAATTCACGCAGCAAAATACATGTGAGGAATTTTCTTGTCAAAAACACATTTTGGGGGGGGGGGGTGCCAATAAAACAAAATAACGCAGGCATCTATCAGTGTTTTGCACTCGTCAGAAATCTAGGTAGACACTCAGCGCTGAAAGCTAATACAAGTTGTCGGCCTTATAAAAATTTAGCCAGCCCCGCGCGGAGAAAACAGTTGACATCTCGGTTGTCTTGTTGTTGTTTTTTTTCATTTGCATGTGAAACACACAGGAATTATTTGTGCTTGTAAAACATTCAAAAATCTTGTTTTCGTTTTGTCATAAACATTGTGTTTTTCTTTAGTTGTTTTGTTATCGTCCACTTTTCTTTTTAGGGCTGATAATCCTAAATTATTCCGTAGCATGTCTGGGGACTCAACCTTGACATGCTCACATGTCGCTTTAAAGCATAGAATACGTAAATTAAACGTTTACATTAACACAAAGACTTGTGAAGAAAAAAAAATCGTCGTTAAAAAGTGGGTACCTCTGAAGAAACATAACAATGAAGGACGTCTCGCTTCATCAGCTAATTTCTCATTTAAGTTGTTAAACTAAACGTATGCGCCGATATATATTCCTTCAAAAATGATTCTTCTTTGAGATTTCAACTTCATATTAATTCTATTTACGTCTGCATCAACTGATTTTATCTTTTTTTTTCGCGTAAACATCCAAAATCGACAACTACCTTGATTTTTTCAAAGCTAATCGTATGACGGAGATCTCACGTGCCGTACTTTCGCTTTCTGCAGAATCCCGGGAGTTGTATGTCGCTTTTGAATGTTAATGCGAAAAAATCAACAAGTTTGTTTATGTTCGTGTAAAAAGGAACTAACCCAGATGCTATCTGTCAAAGAAAAATTATTTACGAAGGAATATGATTTGGCGCGTATGTCTAGTTTAACAATTTAAATGAGAATTTAGCGGATGAAGCGAGGCAGTATCCAAGATGGACACTATCGAGGTCATTTTCAAAAAAATCCTTTAAAAAGTTTCCACCACGCTTAACAAACAGGACCTTTTTTTAACAAATACAGAGCTCTGTACTACGTGAACTGGAGAAGACTGTCGTACATGTAAAAACATAATTAAATCACATGAAGGGCAAGGTCAACCCAGTTAAAAAAAAAAGTCTCACAATTATCAACAAGCAGTATGAATGAAAACAGGACAATAACAAACCGTCAACCATCTCAAATATCCATAAAACGAAATACAAATTCAAAGCAAAGCAACACGGACCTCCAAAAAGATGGATGTAGGATCAGGTGCCTAGTAGAAGTGAGCATCCTCTTCTGACCTGTCACACATGCCGTGCTCTTTGTCGTAATCGGGAAAAAACGAAAAGGTCCGTTGACAATTCAGTGATTAATTATGGTCTAAAAATCAGTTTTTATAACATATTATATATTTTATATTATAATATTCATATTATTTTTTATATTAGTTATGAATTCAAACACAAAAGATTTGGCTGTAAAAATTTAATGATGAAATATCGAATGTAAACAAATACATCCTTTAAAATGTGCGACTTGTAAAATCCGAGTTGGAGAATCTCAACGAACGCAAGCAGGACTTTCGGATGCGATCTTTGAGAGACACCTTTATATTTGAAGGTGAGATAACTGTGTTACCGATGAAGTTCGAAAAACAATCAGAGAAAAAAAGTTAAGCTTTTTATTTGTTCTGTATTCATTATTTCATCAGAATAATGTTGAACTTTTGCGATAACTAGTTTCATAAAAAGCTGTTTTAGCACCCCTTGAATTACAAAGCTGATGCAGTTGCTGTGTATATGTAAACATGTAGGGAAGGCCGATAGTAACACAATGATTTATAAATTTTTTCTTTGATTTAACTGGAATAAGTTTGTATTCATCTTAACTGAAGTCTGTCTTTAAAGTATATATCTCACACGGAAATCCATTGGTGTTCTTACATGTTACATAGGTGAGTACTTTTATCTTTGAAAACAAGCTTAGATTGATTTAATCATACGCAAATGCAACCTGCAATTAGCATGCATCGTCTGATTTAAATAATTACAATTTAAAAAAAAAGAAAATGTCTAGGTAAAAACTTTTTCTAATATAAAATAAATTCATGATTTTTATATGAAATAGTATCGTTTTATTATCATCTTTTCACAAAACACAACTTTAAATTAAAAAAAAACCCATAATATGAACAATGAAATAAAAACAAATGGTCTTTGAATATTTAATTATAAATATAACGGCTTGACATTTTTAAGCTGTTCTTATTTAAGCATGTGACTGATGTATATTAGCCCAAGCGTCGTTTATTGAATATAGGTTGCAATATAAAAAATGTAATGGCATTTCTTTTTTTTAATATATTCATGTAGAAACTATCAGTACAATCAATCAGAATAAGTATTTTGGTGAATAGGTGTTTTTAAAGATATAACTATAAAAACAAAGTAGCAAACAGCTAACAAAATGGGTTAATGTGAAAAAAGTGACTTCAACATATCTGGATATCGTCATTAATATAAGATGAGGAATTTTCATCAAAATAAAAAGTTAAGAAATTATTAAGCCAAAACCTATTGTAAAAAAGGTAAGACATTTACTTTCAGTTCTAATTTGTATGAGAAAGTCACATAGGTATGAACTACATGTAAAATTGAAGCACCGCATCTCTATGATCAACCTACAATCCAGTCTACTTGGTATTTTTCAGTAGTAGCCGGAAGTGACGAGTGTTCCCCAGCCTTCCATAAAACAACACGCTGGTTGCCATCTGTTGATGTCATAATAAATCGCCAATAAACAGGAGGGTTCATCGGAATCGTCACTTTTTCGTTTTCATCGGCGATACATCTGATAGACTGAACTGAAACTTCCGAGTTTTGAATCAATATGTTGTCTGCCTCTATGACGCTGACAGAATCTTCTTCCTCATAAACTACTAACCGAAGCGAATACCCGCGTTTTAAGGTATTTATAAGGTTAGCTTTGGAACCTTGTGTAGCAATGCCGGCGCTAGAAGTGGTAAGTACTCTTGACCACGGCCTTGACTCAACAAACCACGTCATATGTTCACCACCATAATTAGCACCTCTCCGTTTAGGGCTTCCAATCTCGTAGTCTACTATTCTAATGTGACCTGTTGTTGACACAGATGTCCAAACCCAAGAAACACTTGTTGGAAATTCATATGCATCCGTTATAGTATATTGTCCCAAAATTTGAGCAGAAACATGCCCATCTTTTATAAAAAGATTGTCTGCTTCTGCAACATACGATGAGAGGTCGATTTTAACTCGGACTCGCTTGCCTGCCAAAACAGCTTCAACAAGACGGTCTAAAGACCCATTTAAATTATTTCCAAAGTGGTCGTTAGTGTACGTCTGTGTCCAGCAATCATCCACTATCCACTCCATAGTGGCGTTCTCTAGACTTCGTCGCCGGTTTGAATGTTCTCCCACAAACCATTGAGACGTCGGAATCGAGCCTGTGGTTGACCATATCGTTAACCACCAGAACACACTTGTTGGAAACTCATATCCCTCATCAACTTTGATTTGTCCGAGGCGCCATGGATACTGTCCGTGTACAGACGAGCTATCACTCGACACATCAACTCTTGTTAACCTGGTTATAAATCCATCCTCTGGACTTAAAACTTTAACACTACCGCCATTGATTATTGCCTTTACCAACAGAGATTTAGCACCACATATCCTTACGCCTGTATTTGTATTGCAGAAGACACGTTTCTGACCATTCTGTGATCTAAATTTAGATTTAAAGTGACACTATTTTTTAATACAATACCTGACATGGATAAAGAAACTGGGAATTCTAACTTTCATTGTTATGCACATGCATAATATTGAAGTATATTTTGATACTTACCTTACATACCATTCTATATCATTTATCCCTGATCCGGTTTCCTGGCCCCTATTTATATGTTCGCCAACAGACCATTTAGATACATGTACGAGGCCAGTTGTACATACGATTAAAAATTCCCAGTGTATATCGCTATCGAAATCGTTGTTTGTATGCGATCGACTAAGTTGAAAAATAGCTTGAACACAAACATTTTCATTTTCAGTCAGAGTGGCTGACTGTATCGATGTGAAATATGTTTTCTCGTTTAATGAAATTCTGATATCATTTCCAGCTACTAAACGATCGACAAGATCTCGTTTACTTCCGGATATTTCTGTTCCGTTAACGTCCGTTTTAAGGATGGTGGACCACCCTCCACTACATCCTATAACAAATGAAAAAAATGGATTTTGCAGATTTATTCAATATCACGTTTACCGGTAACCCCTAAAGGTTAACTTTATTGTTGTTTCTATAAACTGTTGCGATGATTGCATATGTAAAGAAAGAAAAAAGGGACAGTGTCAGTTTAATGTTGCGGTATGTGTGGTTATTATTATAGATATTTTTAAAACATTGAGCATTTTCGAACTTTTTCTTTTAATTTTGAATCACGTATCTCTGGGGTAAGTGAAACAAAACTCGAAAATTCCACGACTCTTTCCCAAACGAAACCTTCTCCAAAGAATCAACATTGCTCTAAATAATATAAATCACCTTACCATCAGGTAATATGATATTGATTTAAGGATGGACCTTAATATTGAACGAACAATCAAACGACTTTCAAAGGAACAAATACAAGTTTTTGATAAAGTTATAGTAAAAGGCAATACATTAGGTTTGACACTGAAGGGGCCACTGTAAACATGAAAACAGTTAAGTATAATTATGAGAAATTTCTTTGATTGAGATTTTGTGGCGGACGATCTTGATGCCATGTAAATAACATTTTCTGAAACCGGTGTGAAATGATTTATTGCAACCTTTAGGTCTTCCTTTGGTAACTTATTTCCATTCATTTCGAATTTATGTAATTGTCCCCGCATGGCTGTTACTTCATTTTGTTTGTTTAGTTTCTTTTTTGGGTTTTTTGTTTCGTTTTGGGTTTTTTTTATTATTTTTTTTATGATGGTACATGCATGTAGCAAATTACGGAAAGTTAACTTACCCATACATTGTTAAAGTTTTAGACAGAAAAATAAAGATATTACTTATTTAAGTGCATGCTGCTTGTTTAAATGTGTTTAGATATTCATATATTAACTAATCTGTTTATATGTTGACATGTAAACTGATTTTAAACATGATAATAATTTAATATTTATTGGGTAAATTTGCATTTGCATTGAATATATGTACTATAAGTTTTATTTCGTTATAGTCTTTAAATATTCAAGATAAAAATCGTGTGAAACGTCTGTCGAATTAATGATGATCAGTGCGTTTTTAATACATTTGCATTCTAATCATTCCATTTGTAATGTATATCAATTTCCAAATGTCTCATAGATATGTCATTCATCAGTATGTATAAGCATATATTATTGGCCAGCTAGTTCAAAGTAGAGACTTTACCAAGTTTTCTAAAAGATAACAATTAATTTCAATCTAAAAAAATATACTTTCATTTTTATAGACAAAGTAAAAAAAAAACCAAAAATCAAATGGAGGGATACCATTAACTTTGTTTGCACAGGATGTTAAAGTTGATTTCAAAATAAATAAAGATATTTTTGTCTTAACTTAAGGTAGTTTCAATGGCAACAGTGAATGAGGGGAAAATAATACTGTTCTATCTAAGAATCATTTCCCGATATGTGAAATGTATTTACAATATCTAAATATTTTTAAAGAAACAAACGAAAAGGAGGTGGTTGATATTGTCAGGCTCATTTAAAGCTTGATGAATCACAACATTGTCTATTAACAACGTTTATTGGGGGGTTGGGGGTTGGGGGGGGGTAACTCTCAATATTACAATGGATACATACTTTTGGTTAATTTCCTCATAAAATGTATTAATTTCTCAACAAAAAAAAAATATAATTGTTACATACTGTCTTTACCGAAAGTTCCTCTATCTGTTTCTTTGCTTATTTCTGTAGAAAAAAACCCATTACATTACTTTATTAATTTCTCAAAAAAACAAATCATAAGATCTTTATTGGTGGTACTGTTGATGTATGTGTATAGTAATAATTAACTTTATGAACACAGCACGTTGTTTACGTGTAACACATTAGTCGTAAAAATGGATATATTTTTATATTTTATTTTTATTTATTGTCCTTTGAGAAACATTACTAGAAAAAAAACAAAATTTAAGAATAATCATTTGCAATTTATTGATTTTTCTCTGTAAAAAAGATGGAATTTTACAACATACCTTTAATTTTTGCATAATTCTGTAAAATCAGATTAAATGAGCGTTACCTTTGATGTACAGACTAAGCACCGTACAGAAAGCAATGAATACAACAACACTAGGAACAGCAAATACGGTTTTTAGACGCATCCCATTTCTAATCTGAGTTTTACTCAAATCTGAAAAAATAACAAAATGTATGAATTAAACACATACATAACTTAGTAATGGACACATACGTATACTACTGTTTTATGACGAATCAAAATAACTTTTATGTCAATACTATATACAGTAGAAAGACTTGGGTTTGAGTTGGATTTCAATGCAGTTACTCTGGCAAACCGGAATTAAAACAATGTTTGGATCTAGGTAAAAATCATCACCGCTGCCAAAACTTAGTACTTGAAAATAATCGATAAATTCGATGTAATATATACGAAAAACGAATAGAGCCACATGAAAACATATTTTTATCTCGTAATTACGAGAAAATATCTCGTTATGTTAACTATTTCGTGATTACGAGAAAAAATCTCGTAATTACGAGAAAAGATCTCGTTAATGCGAAAAAAGATCTCGTTATTACGAGTTAATCATCTCGTTATTACGTGTTAATTATCTCGTTATTACGAGAAAATATCTTGTTATTACGAGAAAATATATCGTTATTACGAGATTTTTTCTCGTTATTACGAGTTAATTTTCTCCTTATTACTAGAAAATATATCGTTATTACGTTATTCTATATAAAATGATGCATTTCATTGTTCTACGTGTACTGTCTGAGTCTCTTTATGTAAGAAGGATGAACATATATTAAAAAAATCATTAAATTAGTTAAAAGAAAAAAATCAAAAGAAGGAGCAAAGCAGATTGATTTATAAATTAATTGATTATTAGTCCGATCTCCGTAACTAATGGAATTGTGTTTTCACGACTAGGACTACTTGGTATTTACTTCGGAGTCAAGTTGTAATATACGTTGAAATTCCATGAAATTCTTTCCACTTATTCATATAAGATAAAATATAAAATCCGATTATTTTATGTAGAAATCAATAAATTATAATCGTTGTTTTTTTAAAATAATAAAAATTGAATTAATGTTTCTGGAATAAATCCAAAATAGACTGAAAGGCTGAACCAATCAACTTCGAAGCTGGGATTCTGGTAAACGAGGAACACTTATTGTGTATGAAAAAAATGACAATAACAAACCGTCAACCATCTCAAAAATCCATAAAACGAAATACAAATTCAAAGCAGAGCAACACGGACCTTCAAGATAAAGGTAGGATCAGGTGCCATTGAGGAGTAAGCATCTTCTGCTGACCGGTCACACCCGCCGTGCGCCCAATGTCATATCGGTAAAAATGTCATTATCGGGAAAAATGTCGCAATTTGGGGAAATATCATGATCGGGAAAACGGAGAAAAATCCGTGGACAATACGGTATTCATCAACAGTATGTATTTTTTCACAATAATAAATCAAATAACAACTACTATGTATTTTATTATAACAATATATTTTCTCGTAATAACGAGATAATAAACTCGTAATAACAAGATCTTTTCTCGTTATTACGAGATTTTTTCTCGTAATAACGAGATAATTAACTCGTAATAACGAGATCTTTTCTCGTAATTACGAGATAAAAATATATATGTGGCTCTATTCGTGTTTAGTAAATGTATTCAGAAGTATTGTTTTTCAAGGAAATTTACTTATAGATACTTTGAAATTAATCTGATTTTAAATGGCACGAACAATTTAGATATTTTTTGTGGTCGTATGTATTCCTACGCCATAGCTCAATATGACTTGGATACAATTTTTACGAAAATATTTCGATTACAGACACATAATTCTTCGTATAGTTTAATGACATTATTTCTATCTTTAAATATTACACAATATGATTCATATTGGGGTTGTCCGTCTATATCTATGAATAAAATACTTGCCATCCAAAATTGCATATAGGTTATTTCAAAATTATTAATATTATAATCACTTCCGACAGTACTTTCGTTATTTGATTTATCATAATTCGTGGTAAACCAATGAAACTTGTTGTTTAAACAACAGACATAAATAACCGTATTATATCAAACTGAGCGTCAAACACAAGTATACACAATTCATAGAAAACGTTCGCTTACAGATAGCCGGACGGTTTGTTATCATACTCTAACAACTAATATATTGCTATTCACTAATCATTGTGAAAATAACAATAAATAAATATTTCCTTTAACAAACGACTTGGAAATGAGCCAGTCTTGCTTATGTCATTTAGGAATAATTTTTAACATAAAAGTTTATTTTCATAAACATTCAACTAAATTCCTTTATTAGTTTAAAAAAAAAATATTTAAAAATATAGGCATAAAGAAATATATGCATGAATAAACTTTCAACTTTGAGTTAAACTTTTGACACTATGCATAGCAAAGTGACATGTCCGTGTAATGCTTTACAATCGAAAGTTTTAGTTTGTTGTTTCTTGGTGTAGGAATAAGTTTATAATTTGTCAATGCTAAAAGCTCGCCAGTTTAAAAACGGGCACTCAGAGTAAAAGGCATGCGGCCACTTTTCATTTAACTCTTACATATGTGTATCAGGACATCTTTTTTTCGAACAAGCAAGTAAACTGTCGTGTTGAACCTTAAAGAAAATTTACGCAAAGCTTAATGTAATTTTACAGCTTAAATCTTGCATCTTAAGTAACTAGACATGGTGAAATGAATAAAGGTTTAAATTCAATGTTACAGTTGAATAAAAGAAACTGGACAAACTCATATTTTATGCACATGTACGTATTTAGATTTTATTTTTAATAAAGATTATTTTTGTTTAAAATAAAACAAATAAAAAATTTGTTACTAAAATATGACATGCGTTAAACATAATTTGTTATTAGTATAAAATTTAATCCTGGCTGTAACGCGCTTTCTGATTGGCTAAAATATTATCTTATATGGTATACAGAATGTTGCCTACGTCATAGTAAGACTAACTCAGACAAGACGTTATATTTGAATTTTGTACAATTTGACGTCATTGTAGAACTCAATTGAGCCTTTTTATCTACAGTTAAGTTTAAACAAAAAATTAAATTGTAAGTAATAAATTCAGTATTTATTAGTTTAAAATGGTTTGAAACATGTTACTTTTTATAAACTGTTTCGCGGTTTACAAATCGTAAATTACCCAAAACCTTTTTTTATCGTATAAAACTAATTGATATTGAATTCATTTCTTATATATTTTGAGGTGGAGGTATTATAACTTCGTACTCAATAAAAAATGATCTATTTCCTTACCTCTGCCTTGAGAGTCAACCTCTTTCGAAATTGAAGACATGTTAGTCTTTGGCTGATTCAGTTACATGTAACGGGGTTTTTTTTACATTCAATATTTAACAAGAATTAGCAGTATGTACTTGTGACCCGCAGCTAATCTCTAATCAACGAGGCAACAAAATTGAACATCAAGGTATAGCGATCATAAACATAAAAGCATTAAAGCACCGCAAAATGTTGCAAAAACGAATACAATTTGCATGTATCATACATTACAACTCGCATAATTGCTACGAAATGCGTCAACAAGAATTAGCAATGCATTTCTTATCAAAAACAAACTTATAAATCCAACAAATATTTATATATCAAAAGAAAACTTATTTTACAAGGCGAGTCTCAAATATAACAGGCTAATTGATCACTTACAAATATTTATTTCAACTTGATCTCTGCTTTATAGAATTGAACTAGTTTGATGTTTTCTTTTATCCCGCGATCAGCGACCCATCTATACAGTTAAAATTACACATTGCTTGACAGGAATTCCAATACCAAATGTACTAGATGCAGTTACCAATTTCGTTAAAAAATAAATGCAAGACACTGATTGAAGTGTATGTCTTCATGCTCATACTATCACACCATTTTTTTTTTTATCTCTGGACCAGCGACTCACCTATACAGGTAAAACTACATATTGCTTGACAGGAATTCCAATACCAAATGTACTAGATGCAGTTACCAATTTCGTTAAAAAATAAATGCAAGACACTGATTGAAGTGTATGTCTTCATGCTCATACTATCACCACAACTTTTTTTTTATATCTGGACCAGCGATCCACCTATACAGGTAAAACTACACAAATTGCATGACAGGAATCCCACTACCAAATGTACTAGATGCAGTTACCAATAATGTTACAAAAATAAATTTTTCATATTTGGAAACTGGATACACTAAAACAAAAGATTGATCATTTGAATAATAATTTGAATTTTCATTTGAGTCCGACTTTGAAGATGAAGACGGTTGTTCAGTAGTCGGAATTTTTCTGAAATATCTTTTGGAAGATGATGGTTTAGTCTTTTTAACTGAAGACAATTTAAACATCATCACATTGTTTGCTCCTTTCAATAGTTCATGTTTGCTCTGTTTGAGGCATTAGTAAAAAGTACATTATGTTATGCTTTATCCAAATTGAAAACATCAAGGTGAATAGGCTTACGTTTCAATGGGTCCATCAGTGTCTTTTTTCATTCATCTTTGCCTTAACTGTTGGTTTTCCTACTTGAGTCAATTTCTCTAATGTTGAAGATAAAGGTGGATCAGGAGATATCAATAGATTATGACATGTATCAGAAACATAACCGGGAAGTGGAGATATTGCATCAGGTTAAGGATAATATTGGCAAGTTGGTTACCTCGGACACACAAGCTTATTAGCTATATTTGTATTAACTTTTTCCCCTATTAAATTGCATTGATGATTTGAGTGATATTTACCAATAACACAGAAGATTAAATTACCAAAGCTGGTGCGTTAGAAACCAATATGCATTCAGTATTTCTTGAAGAACATGGCTGACTCTCCTCGCGACATCAAACCGGGTCACGATCGACCTGATATTATACTTGTACTGAGAAATATTTTATTGATGTAAAGATTTAGGAAGAGAACTGATTAAGATTTTATTAATTTTTTGTTGTTGTGAATCTAGAGAAAAAAAGGTTTTTGCATGTAATAATTTTTCAATAAATTCCAAAAGTAAATTTTTTCTACCCAACAATGTTTTTTTCCGTAATTACCCTTTGTACGGTTTTCATTTTACTTTTACCATGCGACATCAATCAATATACATGTTAAGATGCGTTGAGCGTTTACCCCATAAAACATTTCACCAAAAAACATATTGTGAACAATTTTCAAATCGTTCTTAAGGGTTAACAGTTTATTATATATTTATTTATGGTTTTGGTTATCAAATTTGCCTACCCTATATATTTTTATGCAATACCGCAAGGAATTTGGTATTGTTGATGGTTCTGTTTTAACTGTTGTTTGGCCATTTTTTTAAGATGGAAACACTTTGAGAAATTGCAAAAAACTGTAAAACAACTTAGACAAATTCATTTTATCAACTGTTTCAGTGCGTAAGGAAAAAATGATTTAAAAGTTTTATGTAGAAAAAAAATTAACTGTCGTCTCGCTAGATTTTTTGCTATTTGATCGTTATTTCTGATTTTTTTTTTTACCGAAAACTGCCATAATCCCGTACATGTATTTGACTTCATGAATACGACATCAATTTTTTGTTCACCTATTCCACTTATTTAATGTTAATATTCACTTAGAAATAACTTGCTTATGCTAAAACTAGAAAGGTGCATTTCTTACGAAGCAATATTGGATAATTTGAAAGTACATGTATGAAAGAGATTAAAAATGCATATTATGAATTCGAATTTATAAGGAGAGAGATGAGGCGCCGTGTACCTCCTTACTCATTATGTCTTACCAGTCTGTATTTGTTGATTCTTACTCGTCTATCCCATCTGATTCGCTAGAATTCGTCGCTTCAGGCTCAAATCAATAAGGGCTTTGTCCTGTAGATGTTCTTCATTATCTTCTTCGAACGATAAAAACTCAAGTGAAATGTGCAAGTCTATATCGGACAAGGAGTCCGAGGAAACGCTCGTTTTAGTCGCCATTTTAAAACTGATGTTACTGATGAGACATTCCGATCAAGATGATGGATTTAGTTTTGGAGGAGAAGACACATTCATCACGCTAGTATTAGCCGAGTAAGGATTTCGGTTGAGTTCATACATAGGGTAGTAGAATGATGGAAGGGGAATGGAAACCCAAAACCTTTGTTAAAATGAGTGATTGAATCAACAAAACATGCCTGGGATGACTGAGATTGAGGAGCAGAGGTCTTGACAGAAGAAGATGACTTTACAGGAGAAATTGTTTCATAAAAGGTGCAGATGAGGATGCTAGTGACACTTCTATGTTATTCGAACTTGCATCGATTGTACCGGCATGCGATGCAGTTAGAAGACTACACTTGAACAACTCCTCAGCAGTTGTTATTGCAGTATGCCGTTGTGCTGCCTCAATCTTCTTCTTTTTCTCATTGATTTCTGATTATTTTTTTAACATTTAGCTTGATACCATTAAAATATCAAAAATTATGCAATAGACCAAAAAAAGAGATATTAACATCAACTTAAGGTAATAAATGATCATAAAACTTTGATTTCTTGAGAGTGGCATCTGCAAAAATCCGCTCCCACACTCCACCTATGTGGGAAGAATGTGAGAAGAGGGGGGTGTTGAAAATCCAAGTTATTTTTCGGTCTGACAGAAACCCTTAAACAGGGTTGTCTTCTACGTTAATGACATTGACATTGTGGTCTTCATTTGCTCGCACAAAATTGGATCCCCGGTCTGAGCTGATTTCATTTACGTTACCCCTAAAAGAGATGATGACATTGAATGATTTCTCGATCACCTCTATGTAAATAGCTCTAGTGTAAAGGCAAGTGAAAAGAACAACCCAACGCTTCTAAGAGGATCGTCCTCTTGTTTTGCGAGTCACAATTCTACATGGTCCAAAAGTGTCTAACCCGATGAAGGTGAAAGGAGGACTTTGGCTGTAGTCAGTCTGCAGGTTAGTCAGACATCAATTGAAATAGGTTTCAATTCTACATATGGTAATCCTTCTTACACCCATATCAGCCTTTCCAAGCAGGAAAAACTTCAAAATCATGAATCGGTTTTGGATATCTTTAATATCTCCAATAAACAAAAGAATTTGATTTACTTTACAAATGTTCCACGGCATAAACAATTTCAGTTGACTTTGAAGAGAAATCTTTCTTGTTTAGGGTACTTACAAATGATGTATTTACATTGTGTGTCTCCTGTATCTATGTGTCTATATAACACGCTTTTAAGAAATCAATATCTCTGTATTGTAATAAAATATGTTTATTAAAGTCTTGTTTTACATTTTGGTTTTTCTTTTGTGGCTTCTAAAATTGTGTTGATATTGTAGTCGGAGATGTTGTTCATTCGCTTGACTAGGTACACTCGTTAATGTTTTTGTGATGCATAATCTGCACATGCAGTACACCAAAAACACACTAATTTTCGTAAGATGTCATTTTTTTATGAGGTAGTTAATACCACATACACGTATTTTTTTTATTCGATAGACAGTGAACTTTGAAATTCATACCCTTGCTTAACTTCACATGTTATGTGCAGCTGTTACTGGCTTTAATTGCATAAAAAATATTGATAAATAAACATAAAAAATAAAGGAAACTTTTATACCCCAATTTTTTTCTTTACAAGCGGATATTCACACTAGAATATGGCCCTATTTATAATATTTCATTAAAAAATAACTTTATGTAGTTTATGTCTTATAATTTAAAACGCATAAAAATATAAATAGGAGTTAATTTTAAACTATGTATTACTATCGGAGTGAGCTAGCAACCATTCTTCAGACGACAAAAAGGGATAAACTACCGTTATTTGCTTTTATCTGCAACTAGATGCTTGTCTTCATTTCCGGTGATGCATTTTCGAACGCAGCCATTACCGGGTTTGAATACGCAGGTAACTTATCTTTAAAAAATGCTTTGCATATATATA
This sequence comes from Magallana ariakensis, assembly GCA_020458035.1. Lineage (NCBI taxonomy): Eukaryota > Metazoa > Mollusca > Bivalvia > Ostreida > Ostreidae > Magallana > Magallana ariakensis. The sequence continues at coordinate 32,446,050 of CM035811.1, read as the reverse complement.
AAGTTACAACTTCGATATTGTTACTTCAATTCTAAATTTTGGAAGAGCCCTTGGGAGACGCGCTTTTAAACCTTAGTATTTTATTTGTGAGTATTTCTCAAATTCACATGTAAACAAATAGTTCCCCATTTCTTTATTTATTTGAAATAGTTATATCACGCTGTATTGTTTTATCCAGCTATAAAGCTAAATAAAGAGATTAAATTTGACCTGGTTAATTGCAGTTTTCAACAATGCATTGTAACTTACAGGTGTCAATCCGTTTCTGTCTCTAGATATAATCACCATGCAGAACTAGATTCTATGTGTGCAATAAAAAGGGAGTTTAAGGTATTAGGGGTGTATTGGTCAGAAATTCAGATATTACCAAATACAACAGAATTGAGTTGGTTGAACAATGTTTAGTTTACAATTTCTAAAAGTTTTGTTGAAGTTTAACCACAAAATTTCTGTCCATATCACTTTATATACCTCTACCCTGTATAGCTCTATTTCAATTTACAAACACATAGTTTCCTGGTGTTTTCTTTATCTTAAATGGAAAATAAACTTTATTTTCAGTGGTATTAATCTTATATGATATTCTAAAATAAAGTTATAATTGTTTGCACCTTCATTTCAATCACGGAGGGAAATTACATCATCATTTGAGTCAATACTTGGCAGCAAAGATGTTTTTTTTTTAATGAAAAAACTGACTTGTTTTATTTCTAAAATAAAAATTGTGTGCACAGAACCACAAAAAAGATTATAAATGTCAAGATACATGTATATGTAACTAATATAAAAGAAAAAAAAGTAATTCCATCCACACAATCTTAAATTATCAGTTGACAACCAAGGGTACCCCCCGCCCATAAAATATGAAAAATCAATAAGTTACTTTTCCATCCAAGTAGTAATGATGATTCTGCAGTTTAACAAGAGAAATATGTTAAAATACTTTTACTTATTAAATATTGAAGAACACAATCATTTGACCTTCAGATATGGCCTTGGTCAATGACCTTGACCTTTAAACTTCTTAAATATTTATAGAATAAGCAATAGAAATTGTGAATGAAAATAAAACAATTTGCATATGATTTATTATACATTCTCACATTCAAGAACTATTTTGCTTGTCAAAAAATTCACATAAACTGGGAATGACAGTGTTCAGTGTTTTCTTACAACATGTCACGCGAGCTTGACCATGACTGTTTTTGCTTACAAAAATATTTCGAAGTCCATCCTCGCCATCCCTTGAGTGAATTTTGTGAAGATGTGCAAGACATAAACCGGACCCTGCAATGTTTTGGGCTGTTGTCATCTTCATTACACCTGCTGCAATTAATGGATGTAATGATTCGATGTTTTTGTTTTTTTCTCGGTTATATGCCAACTGATTTTTCACTGCTTCCGGGGAAAATGTAAAGTCTTGGAGATGTTTATCTGTTACCTTTTCATGCTTTATGAGCCATCCTAGTGACCTTACATCCTCAAGTGCATTATGTGCACCATAAGTTGCAGCTAGTAGGTTGCTGACAAGGTTTTCTTGTTTGTATGAACTTTGTCCAGGGAAAATTTTTTTCAACAATGGTAGACTGTCAACAAAACCAATCACAATATCACAGAATTCTGATACACGGTTCACAGATGCAAGTGCTGTCATGAAGACAGGAAAGTCAAAATTTTTCCCATTATGTGCAATCAAGATGACCTTCTTGTAGAATTTGAGCCAATCCAGAAACTTTGACACAGCTGAATCAATTGTTTCCGTTTCCACTTCCTTTCCATTCACCATCAATACACCTGATAATGACACAGTAATTCCACTAACTCTCTGGGTTTCTTGTGACTGGGGAATTTTGGGAAGTACGTAACAGTTGAACTCCCGTTGTGCTGCAGAGTGTACATCAGCTGCTGCAACTTGTGTTATGTGCGGGATCCTTCCTCCACGAACTGCAGGGAAAAAGGAATAAAATTTAATAATTTTTTTAAAAATGTATTGGTTTTTAGTTTTTTACAATTCTTTCATAACAATTTGTTTTATAAACTTACTAAGATCAGTTGTCTCCAGATCAAACGTAATATATGCAACTCTGTCTTGAGGAGACCTTGGAATGGATTTGAAATATCCCTTTGATACAGGACTAGGAATTTTTTCAATGTCAACATTTTCCTCATGTCCAATACCTAGATAAATAATGCATATCAATAAAAAAAACATAAACACAAATACAATTAATATAAATCTAATTTTTCATAATTTTTCATACAAAATATTTGAACAGCATTTTTTTTTATAACCATTCAATGATAGCTCACCAGACTGGTAAGAAACTCCCTCAGATGCTTCCATTGCCCCTTTTGTTACTGCTCTCTCCTGCTTCAGCACAAGTCTTCTCCGTTTCTGGGATGGCAGTTTTATTTTCTCCTGAACATACTTTCGATGTTTAAGCTGCTTCTCTGCATAAGCTTCGGTGTATTTCCCAGGTGATATTCCAGCTTCTGCATTTGCCTATGAAATTAACAAATAGTCATTAACGATTTCCAACTGAACTGTTCAGCATATACAATGTTTTTCTTATCAAATAAAACAATGAACCTACATGTATGAAAAAATGTTTTCAAGTTTAGTAAATGCATGTGGGTTTTTTTTATTATTGATTTTAAATTTTTATTATTCTTTTTTTTTTAAATCTAAATTAAAACTCACTAATATCAAAGGAACCACAGTAGAAAACACAACTCCCAACTTAAAGCAACTTCAACCTGAAATTTAAAAAATAAACTAACAAAACAGTGAAACTAAAAAAGGAACACAAGAACACTCAACATCAAACTTCAAATAACAAGAAAAAAAGAAATTCAAATAAACAAAAAATACCTGGGTTATATACTTCCGACCCTCATTTATGAAAGCTGATGTGGCCATTACCCGGAAATCCAAAGATTCAGAGTTTCCATAATGCAAGGATTTTGGAGCACGTAGCGTTACCTCTCTGTTAGCATGCTCACATTGTTGACTTGATCCTAGATCACAGTACTGATCCACATTGGATATAACAGGTGCAAATAGTTTCTCTAGTTTTGTCCGCAAATCAGGATCTTTCAAAGATGTTCTGTAGGGAAGGCTACGATGAGGATAAACTTCCTGTAGATTGCGTTTATAACCACAGAAGTGTGGTTTACAGAGGGAATGATCACCAAATTGATGGGGGATAAGTGCTTTCAAATTCTCTTCCATGCCAACTCTGTTTCCCTGATTTTTTGCAAATATGTACTTTAGACATTTTTGAATATGCATAATCACTGACTTACTAAGTTTTTTTTCTTGCAACGCAAACATGCTTTTACCAATGTTTTTGACAATGTGATTTCTGTCAAATCTTTTCTCCATGGATATGTTCAAATCACTCTTGAGCCTAGCAATAAGTGTATTGTCTCCATCCCCTTCTAAATATTCGACAGGTGTCCCACTTTCATTTAGTTCCTTGACCCCTTGAACTCCACTTGTACTCTCCATCATACGGGCACTTCCTTGATGATTTTTCACACATCTGTGAGGGCGCACTGGTAAGTTTGGACGATGTCTTGACCACCACTTGCAAGTTTCACATGCACGATGTTTAACGACTGTTTTTACTACCTTTTTTCCGTAACAAGATTTGCCCATGAAAAAAGTGTGAGCTGCAACATAATTTTTTATATTAGCATTGTTATGAAAAATGACAAAAATTGACAATAAAATTTCCATATTTTCAATAAAGTAAAATAATTACATGTTAGACTATCAAATCCACGCTTATGCCAGGCTGTGTCCACAGCCAGGGACATGCCAGTCCTTGTACGACACGGGAATGATGGTGCAATGTTTCTCTTCACGGTTTTGTTCTTTATTTGCCGTTTGACTGTTTTCTTCACCTTTTGCTGATTTAATGGAGTGCTGTAATTTTTTAAACATTTCACCATAAAATAAATTAAATACAATTATAATTTTAAAAAATAATTAAAATTTGCTTTCAATGAAACTATGTTGTTTACTGTCTGCATACAATCTATTATCGATATTGTTATTTGAAGTACATGTATCATCAAATGTTGATACAAGTGATCCTTTTAAATCTGGAACAACGTAGATAAAAAACAAACGAATTACTGTTGGCAATGCAGTACAAACACTTTTAGTTTTATGATATGATAATTACCAAGCAAAAGATGCAGCAGCAGACTGAAAGTTGTATAATGTATTAACTGCATTCTGTTCCGTGGGACTGTTGAAGACTTCTGGTTTTAGAGGAACAGTGGCAATTCTTGTACTAAAATAAAAATTACCATGGTTCTAATTTCAATAACACAAACATTACATTGCATGTATAAATAATTATGAAACAAAAACTGGTAACCCAGGAAAATGTTTTAAATTAAAAAAAAATGCAAGAGCCAATAGTCACAAATACTGACAAAAGATCAGTGTGCTAACAATAGGTTCGAAACAATCTTGATAACTTGTACTATTTAGTATTAAACAAAACCTCAGAATCAGCATACCTTAATGACGGTGAAGCATCAGGCATGATTCCAACTCCCAAATCATCAATTATACTTCCCATTTGTCCAGTTGCCTCCATCATTTCTTCATGTGCAACATTCCTTTAAACATGTACATATTTTAACTTAGCATAGCGTACAACATATTCTAACATGTTTGTAAGTGGTAACTTTCAATTCTATAAAACCATTAAAAATAAAATGATTTAAAAAATGCAAGCCATGTTCAATGAAATACACTTACTCCATTTCAAGTTTGTAAGTTTCAGTGGCAGCCAATTCCATTGATCGCTTTGCAACCTCCTCAATTTTTTGTCCTGCTCGACGTTCCATAGACTTCAGATTCTTTTGGTCAATGGGTTTAATATTCAAGGTGGATAAAAAGTTGTTTACCCGGTTTGGTCCGCCTAGGCTGTCAATCATGGCTATCATAAAAAAAAATACTGGTCACTATCTGACTATAACAATGTATAAGTACAGTATACATACATTTATAATACTAGCCGATAATTTTGTAAACAAATATACTTACAAGTACCAAGCTTGGTGTTGGCGACAAAACACGGCATGCCTTTCTTCTTCTGGCGATGTGTTTTCCCATATGGGGCAATATTCACCTGTCCACAGTCAGGGTTCATGCATCTTACATACAAATACCCCCCTAATCCTTTCTTCATTTCACCAATAATGCTATAGACAGTAAGTGGTACAGGGCCCAGTCTGCAAAACGTGCAAGTTTTCAGACTTGACAACAAGACAAAAAATTCCACGAGTCGGCGCCCTTCCTTCCAGCCTTCCCTATCGACATGTTTACCCACGTTTATGTTTTCATAGGCATCGTCACTACACTTACTTGACGAGGGCTGTTGGGGAAAATAATCATGATCGATCTCATATGACTTTTTGCCATAAGAAAGGACTTTGTTTGGTGGGTTTCCTCTAATAAGAGAAAATCTGCCCTTTTCGTCTCGCCTACGCGCCATTTTTTCCCCTCGATATTGTACACATCCGGTTTGCCACGGTAGATAACTCTGACAAAGAAAAGTAACTCGTACCGCTTTCCGGAAACTACCGATGTCTGAAACATCGGCCTATTCCATAGATTTTACCGGAAGTAGAGTATTACACCGCTAATACCTTAATATAAGTAAAAATTAAAAGTGGTTTCATCCGAGGGACTGAATTTATATTCTACTCTACCTATTTCAGAAATTTTTAGACTGAACAATTGAGAGATTTGTTTGCAGTTTAGGATCCAAATCAATTAACGATACATTCCATGTTTAAACCTAATCAACCAGTTTTCATGGTTTAGTTACCTTTGAGATTGTAATCTGCATTCATATGCTGTTTTACCATTCTAACAAAATAATCAGGCAAAGTAAGAAAATACAACAAACAAATGAGTTGTCTTTACTTCAAATATGGGACACAAAATGTTAAGTAAAGGCTGCAAGCTTTTAGTTAGTTGATATTTGACTTGCGGAAAATTCAGAAATTTAATTTACAATATTAAGTAATAGGAATGCTCATGCCAGAATACAAAATTGTTAAATTGTTTTCGGACTTGCTGACTATGCAAAACTGCAGTCATGTTCACGAAACTTTAGAGGTCATAATGTTTTGGCAAATCATAAATAAGCCTGTGTGAATTTTGTTTACTATTGCTTTTTAAGTTTGTTTTGTTTACAATCGATGCACAACATGCGGTTTAAGTAAACAGAAACCTTCGGGGGGAGGGTTCCTTCTCTAAACATTTCCATGATTTTGTATGCTCATAAAGAAATATTTTTTATTTACTTTGAATATTTTTTTTTTACCTTTGAAAGGAGACCTATTTTTTGTTGTACAAATAGGCGAAAATCTATAATATTCTAAGATAATTGGTTTGTGTGGAAAATTATTTTATACTCGATACTGTAGTAGCCTAAAAATCGAACCATGCAGTTTAAAAGGAGAACAACATAACTCTCGATTTTTTTTATTGACCTCTAATAGAACTGAACAGAATAGAATTTACACATACTGTTCAAAGTTAATTAATAAATGTTGAATCAATAATTATAATAGTATATGAAAACGCTTTACATTTTTATTCCAACTGCATGCATTTTTTTTAGATAAAAAAACACATAAAGAAATCATTAAATATAGAGTTTTGTAACAGATGTACTGAATATTAAGCTATTGAAAACGTCACCTCAACATATACATACTTAATTGATTGGTCGGAAAGAGAATCGTTTAGATAAGACATCAGCAATATTAATTAGACAAAGAATCCAAACACTTCAACTTCACAAAGAGTGAGATACTCAGTTGTTTTGGAGACCTTTACGAATCTCCCCTGTGGTAATGTCGGACAGTCGATGACGACCAGCTGTGACAGAGTACCGGGACCAGCAAAGAAACCACAGGGAGTGTTGACATCCGACTCTGTCAGCCCTACCGTGACGGTAACATTTCGCAGCCGGTCTGACACATCTAAGTACAAAAAAAATCCAACATATATCAATCTGAATTGTAAATTAATAATTTAGAAAACTGCACAGATTCCATTTTTCTTCCTTGTATTCTTCGTCATTTTATTCCTACTTGCAAAAAAGTAAAAATAGGAGATAAAGAGGGTTTCCCTGTTTTATTTTCACGGATCCAATCAGAGCGGTAAGTCGACAAAGCTATATTAAAGCACAGGTACTTTCTCCACTGCTGTATTTCCTTTACAATGTCGTTACTTTATACGCTTACCTAGTCCCCACTTGTCCATTCCTCTATTGAATATTCTGACTGATTTTAAGGAATAATCAGCCTGCAGATCCATCAACCACCACGGGGTTGTGTCTCCAGCCACTGTGCTGGTACACTTGTCTGCGACAAAGTCTGTACCGTTGTTGCCATCAACTGCCTCCTTGGCAGAGTACGTCACTCCATCCCATGCATATGTTGATGATTGATTTGCAGGTTTATTCAATGCAAGGTTGGAAATAGCTGTCAACAATATTACAAGAAATGGAAATAATCAGAAAAAAAAATTACGAAAATACAATAGACTGACCGTAAATAAAAAAAAAATCAGTGAGTGTAATACATGTAGTCTTTACCTAAATACTAACAAAATACGACTGAATTGTTTTATGTGTAAAGTTGGATATCGCTCTCTCTCTTAATGTGTGTGTGTGTGTGTGTGTGTGTGTGTAAGGGTGGACGCTATACTGTAACCATGCATCGACATATGCAGTTTTATAGTGTATTGGAACTCTCATATAGTATGTACTCTGCAAAAAGAAAGAAACATATTTTATTCATCAGTTTACGCACACACCTGAGAGAGATAGAGAGAGAGAAAGATTGAGATTGTGTGAAAAACAGCAAACAAGGATCTACTTGATAATAAGAAGACTTCAATTTTAGTTTTGCTATTGGTTTATCAGATACATGTACCAAAATGTTGTTTTCAACAATAATTTCAGGTACATGTATACCTGGTATATTACTCGACACTAAGATCGAGAGTTAGAAATAACAAGAAAATATTATCTTGTAAATTTAGAGTTTAAATTTAGAACTTTTTTTAACATACGTCAAACATTCCTTCTTTTTTAAACACTCTACTCATTTATTTAGCATACAGCAAAACATCATCTGTGCAGTAAGTATATTAAAATTGGTTTAAAGTACGATGCAAATAGAAAATAAAAGCCATATCTTTCTTTTTTAACTATAAGTATACATAGGAAGGCGTTAATTGACGTTACCGATAATGGAGTTATTTTCCAATTTTTTTTTTTTCAAAATTGAGTTTTCTTCCTTTACTTGTTCATATTTAGTAATTAATCATTGAATGCAGTGTAATTAAGAAGTTGTATGATCAAAAGAGTACTGCAAGTGTTTTTTTTATCATTTGAGACAAAGACAGTTTTGAACTTTCTAAATAAACAATTAGACTTGTTGATAGTAAAGTAATAGTTGATTAACTAACTTTCTAAATTAACAATTAGGCTTGTTGATAGAAGGTAATAATTGGCTAACCAAAATCACTATCCAGCAGTACCTGTAAAATGGTCTTGGTATAAATGCCATATAGTGAATATATGTCAATGAACGTTGAATATTCAAAAGCTGAAACAGTAGAAGAGAGTTTCTGTCTGTCCCGGGGTTGGGGGATGGAAGGTTGTTTAAACAGAACATCATGTTTACTAGCCACCTTGTTTTAGTTTATCTATGAAAGCATATACACATAAAACCTAATTAAAAGTTATAAGATATGGGTAAACTATTTTTATCATTTTAGATTTTTGAGTCGTGCCACCTTTTCATTTTCAGGTCATCCACTCTATTATGATCTTTAAGTTTTTCGCTAAAATTATAGGTTTCATAGTCTTTTCATATTTCTGTCATGGAGATGGTCGTCATTACAATATTATGATTTTTCTACTCCACAATAAAACTAATTTAAATCAATATATGAGACTCCTCGACAAGTTTTTTAATAGGCTGTGGTACTCAAGTGACCATTAGGGCCTATTTTCCTAGATTAATGTTAATTTAAACATACTCTGTCGATTGTATGCATAATGAATACAGAGACTGGAGTACAAAGAGACAAGAATAAGATAGGTGATGGAAGCTCTCACTAGGCCATTGTATAAGTATGTGTCTTTTGTATGTAAGTTTAGATTCTTGCTGTAGGTTTGTACTTTAAATGTTTATGTCCCGCCATAAACAGAGAAAATGTAAAAAGCTACAAAAAAAAAAAGACAAAGAGACCATACAAAATATCAAAGTGCAATAGTAGATGTTTGAAATTTTACCACTCTTCATTAGACATGTCATATTGTGTTTTTTTTTAACAAGTTCAAATGTCAAATTCATGTTAATTTTGACTTTGCTTATTGTTAATATTCACATGCGGGTTATCACTAGTGATCATTGGCTCACAGTTATATTGTTCTTGAAGTTTGGAACTTCTAACCTTTCTTTGTTTTTTGTTTTTTTAACCAAAAAGCACCTTGAATCAAATGCGACTCAACACGTGTGAATTTATCAAGTATGTTATATGTATGTAAAACAATCACATGTGTGAAGAAATTTGCATTGTCTGTTGAAAAATTAGACACGTACTATATTAGCCTTTTGCTGTGATAAATAAAACAACACCCCGTTAATCCATCTCGTAATTTAATACTGAATAGCATTTGCAAATATGTTAATCAAATTGTTAAAATACTGCTGGCAATAGTGTGAAATAAATGTATAAGAATATGTAACCAGGTTTGTGATTCTCGAGAAATATCGAAATAAAATGTATACCACTGGATGTAATATTACGGAACTATTTAACCCACCTCGAATACAACGGCTTTTCTTACTGGAGAGCGTCACACACAGATCGTCAGTGGAGCACGCCAGGCACTCAACTGATACATTGACAGTCTACAAGACGGTTACGGTTGATTATAAAAACACATGGTATATACTTTAATCCACATATACATGTACATGATAGGTGGCTAGCTTAGATGGTTAGATTGGGTTTGTTTTTGTTTATCTAACAAATACTGCCTTCCGGAATCGTTTAGAAAGTTTGTTTTAACCAGAGTGATAAAGTAGATGCACTATGATTCAATGACATTTTATGAATATTATAATATAAAAGTAGTACACATCTAAACAATTAATAAAGATACAATATATACTATTTATATTAAGATGTTAAAACATACATGTACTACGTATATATTAAATTTGATTCTAGATTCTAAACTAGGATGCTTTCACACAAGTTACGGATTTTGGCCAAATCGTTTGTTAGAATATTTTTTAATCACAATAAGCTTACAACAATTCTTTATTATTTCCCCTAAAAATGGAGGGAGCCTGTAGGTTAACAAACTTGAATTTTTTTACCTACGGAAACTTTATGGAGAAGTGGAAAATTTAAAAAGTTTCTGACAAAGACAGAGAGACGGACTCCGGATAAAAATGTTCCTACACCATATAAAATATCAAACTGCATTACATATTAGATTTAAAGAAAGAAAAGGCTAGATTTTCGCGATATGTTTTGAGTCATTATGAGATGTGAATGACATATATTTTGGCATAAAGTTGATAACAAAAAAAAATGAAGCATTAAAATGTATTATCTTAAGGGGGAACAGGACGTTTGAGTGGTAAAAATTATTTGTCAATATTTTTTGTGTTTTTTGTTTTCTTAGCACGTTTATATTTAGATGTCCACTACAAAATGCATTATTTCAATAACTACTTTCTTACCTTGCAAAGGAGATATTTTGATAGGAATTATCCCCCTTTTCTGTCATTATGAATTTTTTTTAACAATTTCAATTTTCTGCAATAGTTATTTTATTTGATGAAATTTATTTGCAAATAATATTTATTAATTTTAAGAATGGAAACAATTTTCAAAATTATTTTCAACATTGGCTTTTTTACGTAGTAATATCATAATTTTATCACAAAATTGCTCAAATCAGCACTTCAAATTTTGAACTTTTTGATTCTAAATTTGAACAAAATGTGATGGCACATAAAAGACTGTCAATGAATTTTGGAACAAAATTTTAAATCTCAACCTTAGCATGCGCTTTATTACATATTAAATTTATCATGGCAACTTTCTTGTCATTCAAGAGAGATACTACAATAGGAATCACCCATACCCCTTATTTTGGAATTAAGACCTTTTGTGTTTTTTTTTTGTTTTAAACTATAAAAAAAGTTATGTATTACTTAGATTTATCATTTAACATAAACGGATCATTATCAGAATATATATCTGATTATATTAACCGCTTATGATTTTATACATTTACATTTCAAAAATTAAAATGTTAAATTCCCCCAACTCATGTTGTGAAAATGATTAGTTTAGAGCCGCTGAGAACGGGAAAAAGATCTATCAAATCCTGTATGACGTCATAATGGACAAATGACATCATAGCATCATACAATCAAATCAATTATGACGTCATAATATAGTTTTAACAATTTATAGAGAGTTGTTTGAGTTGAAATCGCTGAATTCAATGAAAAACTGATAAAACCGTACGTAGGCAAACTTGACAGAGACTACAATTCCTAATTTTTTACATAAAAAAGGTAAACATTTATTTGCAGATTTCAATAGGATGTATAATGAGTTACAAATGTACCAATTTTTAGTGAGTTTGAACCATTATTTTAAAAGTAATAGACGTTTTATGTTGCTAAACTGTACTTATTCATGGTTGAAAAATTGTATCAAAATGCACTGTAAAGGTGATAGCTTTCATACTGGCAAGTTTGAATGGCCTTAAAATGTTAAAATACATAAAATAAAGGATTGCGATTAATTTCTTTAAAAATTGCTTTATTATTTAGAAAAAGTATAATAAAAATGTGATGTTTGATTAGAGAGCAGTCGTCGCTATAATTGCCCTGATAGTGTACCTGTGTTAGCTCCTACAGCATGAACAAAATATTTGCAACATACCAATATTGAAGTTCAATTTGAATGTTTACATGTTAATCTTCAAATTTAAACAAAAATTACACGGATTAAACCATAAAAACATATTAATTACAATGAAATGAACGAGATTAAACAATACCTGATCGAGTTCAATCCTAACGTATTCAGGATTGGGTTCCGTTTCGTCGATGGCCGACACAAGTTCACATAGCAGTTCCTGCCTCCTGTAGTTGACTCCCCGACATAGTTTGGGTCTGTGTCTACATTCCCGGACACACTGCTGTTGTCCAATGATCTCGAAGACCCAGACAACGGGACCACGATACCTCTCACCGGAAACCACCGTAGATGTCACTCCCTCGTATAATGTTACCATACACAGCAGTACTGCTGGAAATGTCACTTCATTCAAATGTTTACTAATCAAAAGGTGAACCATTCTGTGCTTGTTCCAAAATTTAGCACACACTTAAATTATTATTATTTTTTTTTTTTAGTTTTCTTTTCTTTGCTTAAAAATTTACAATTTGTAGTATATATACCAGCAGCCTATTATATTTTAAGCTGCAAAAGTATGAATTAAAAAAGAATTTCTAGCAATGGACTTTTAAATAAAAAAAGCTTTTAACGAAATTAATAATACATATTTAACTATTCTCTAGAAAAGCCGTTTTTGAACGGAATCATTCGACCGGAAACCCAGTTCAAAGTAGGATTAATGCCATCAACAGGATGTGATATTTTATTCATGTAACTTTCAAGGTTTTTTTTTTTTTAGGATATTTTTAAATTATTTCAAATCAATTATTTTTATAACTGTACATTCACTACTGAATTCAGAATCTATTAATATTTCCGAAAATTGACTGACATCGTCTGCCATTTTTTGTATAATCACTGTACCGAACTGTAAATTCACTGTACATCTACTGTACAAAGGCACTGTACAATACTCACTGACTAGCGTTGTACCCCACTATACAGGGCTCTGACATACACTGCAATATACTGTTACCCACTGTATTGATTATTTATATTATTTATAAAAAGAAAATTTGCTTCTTATAAAAACCATAGTGAAGACCAAAATCTTGATTTTTCTTTTTTTTTTTTTGGCATTCTCCCTCATTGCTTACAATAAAGATAACAAGATTCTTAATGTGTTTGTAAATTCATTATTACATACGCGGATTCAGATTTTTTTTCCGGTGGAGGCGTTAAAACATACTTTCGATATTAGTACAACAGATGTATGTAAATTAAAGAAATTTCAATCACCCCTACCCCACTACATTGATCCGCGCATGTATTAAAAAATCTGAGTTCAATAAGCATTTATAATATACTGCTTTTTTCATTAAAAAAACAATAATTTATATTAATTTAAAAATTATATAATGTAAAAATGACTTTAACTTTGTTCAATACAGTAATCCCAGTTACATTAATATCACTTGTTTCAACATTAATTTTAAAAATATATAATGGTTAAATGACTTTAACTTTGTACAAAAGAATTATAACTTTTTCAACAATGAAAAAAAACCTCATTAAATGTTTTTTTCTCGAAAAAATGACTTTAACTTCATGTTTGACTGACAAAACCTCAGTCACCATTGCTGGCAGCCTAACAAATGTAGTACATATTGGATAGCACGTGCAACTGCCATACAAATGACATGATTTTGTTTTAATTTACCAAAGATGTCACATATGTCACCAATTTTTCCTTGAACAAAAGTTACCAAACATTCAAGGACAATGTCCGGGAAAATGAAAAAAAAAACCTGATATATATTGTAAGAACAATAATCAAAGTATAATGTATTACTTGAAACATGCATTTTTTATTTTAAGTGTGTGTATGGAAACCGCGCATGTCATAACCGATTTTTTCGCATACGTTTGGTGTATCACGGGATGAATCTGTGCCATTCAGTCAACTGAAAGGTGACTGAAAGGTATCTAAAAGATGGCTGAATGGCATAGCTATGCCATTCAGTCACCTTTCTAGACCATTCAGTTAACATTCAGTTGACTGCATGGCAGAGCTTCATCCTGTGTATACTATCCGTGTAATAAACTCCTGCTGTATCAGACGGTAAACGCTATATCAATTACTTCGGGTGAAAACTATTTTAGAAACAGCCCCTTGCTTCAACGCTTCAGTGACATAGTTTTTGACGATTTTTTTCTGTATATTCCACGTAACTTTTTTCTACTACCAACCATTGATTTAACATTGTTAGTTTTGTAGATGATTTTAATTTTTAAAAATGGGGGACCACATTGATGTGTACTAACATGTAATGCAACTGCAAATCGCGTTAAAGCTATCAATCCTAACGACTCGATGGAAACAAAATGGTTCTTTCTATATACACAAAAACTTGTATGTATACGACTCATAATATTGGCGCACCCTATAATGGTTGGCCAAGGAAGGGGGGGGGGCATGTCTGTTTACAAACAACTGGTGTTTTTTTTTAATTAAATGTTATAAATGTTGAATACCTATGAATAATATCATAACATTTCTTAAAAAGTACGAACATATTAACTGTATGTATATTAAAGGTAGGTAACATAAATTATTGTCATTATTGGAAAATGTTGTAAATATGCAAATGATGTGGGAGTTTTGAGTTTAAAGTAATATGAATTATAATTCATATTATATTGTGTATGGAAACAGCGCATGTCATAACCGATTTTTTCTCATACGTTTGATGTATACTATCCGTGTAATAAACTCAAACGGGAAACGCTGAATATATGAACTAATTATGTTTACAAGGTATTTATTTTAACATATTGCTTTATTTGTAATCTAATGATCAAATAAAGTATCTAGCATTGCTGGGTATATACATTTATCATCATAGTATGAGGATTATATGTTTCTGTTTGTAAAAAAACAGAAATAAATCGAAGTTGTTTTTAATGACTCCACAGTTATAACACAGAATAAAACCCAACATGTTCTGATTATATTTTTTATTAACAAGAGAAATTAATTCTAAAGCATGCATGCAGTGTTATTATATAGATAATGCCTGCTTGGGAGGGTAAACAGGCACTATTTATTTTATTATACTGAATGTCTTAATTTTATAGCAAAGTTTACTGCTTTTATATAGAGAATACGTGAGTTTTACGGCGAATCGTACGCGCATAATTTACGCGCATGTAACAATTCGTTATATCGGTCCGTTGCCAAGTGTGTTGCTAACGCTGACGGTATGAGAACGGATTGTCAACTGCGTTTAAACCAATCAGATTTCAGTATTCAACATGAAAGTATAATAAAAATATATAACATACAGTCTAATGTGCAACTTCAAAAATAAGTGTACATATCGGTAAGATCTCTCACATCTATAAGGAGTGAATCTTAAAGGGTTGAAACGCGCAAACATTGAGCATTAAACGGTATCGCTTAGGACAAGAATTTATGTATCATATTAATTAAACGGATAATCCAAACACGTCAACTTCACAAAAAGTGAGGACCTCAGTTGTCGTGTAGATCTTCACAAATCTCCCTTGTGGTAATGTCGGACAGTCGATGACGACCAGCTGTGACAGAGTGCCGGGACCAGCAAAGAAACCACAGATAGTGTTCACATCAGATTCTGTCAGTCCCACAGTGACGGTAACATCCCGAAGTCGGTCTGACGCGTCTAATAAAATTTAAAAAGCAGATGAAAAAAAAATTAACAAAAACATTTAAAGAACTATGATTTTCAAAGTTAAAATTCTGTTTTCATTATATTTATTATATTACTCATATGAATGTTGTATTTATTAGAAAAATCATTACTTCACAACAAAAACAATGGCAACCAAGTAATACTTGAAAACTAATGAAATATTACTTGGAAAAATAACACCAAAAAAAAAGAGAAACAGAAGGGTAAATGAAAACCTATTTTGTGTAAATTCATTTTCGTTTAGATTTCAACGATTTTGTATAAGTTTTTGGCATTTACAGCAAAGTTGGGAGGACCGTGTCGTGTCCATCTCCTATACTATGATTTAGCAAAGTCGTCACCCTGAACGCCTACCTTATTTTCGCCACTTTGACCCTTACCTCCTCATGCGTCTATTCCTCTGTTTAGCATTCTGACAGACGTGATGGTATACACAGTCAGTAGATCCACCCTCCACCAGGGAACTGTGTCGTTTTCTCCTGTTTGTGTACACCGTTCTTGGAGATGGTCTGTACCTCTGCTACCATCTACTGCCAAACTGTGCTCCATAGGTGTGAAACGTTGAAGACTGTTCGGTAGGTTTACCCAATGCAAGTGCTAAGAGAACTGTCAACAATATTTGGTGATAATGTTAATAAAACACAATACAGTGACTGGTTATGAAAAATAAGGAAAATTATTTGAAATAACTGTTCATTATAAATGTACTTTCATTCAACGTCTTCAATGGAAAATTGTGTTTCTCTAAAAAATATAATAAATATTTTAACAAGGTATGTAATAAAAAAAATGCTGTCTTTTGTGTTTATGTTAAAACTAAATTGACTATTATTACTGGAAAATTAGCTACTTTCCATTATAAATAGTAAATACTGAACCATCATGCGATTATACTCGCTTCGACTTTAGCAGCAAATATTAAGTAGGTAATTTCCTCATGGTTTGAATTGTCACATTCTAAATATTATTAAGTTCATTGTAATGAGCAAAAACTGTTCTACACTAACTTTTTATAAAATAATAATTATATTGATATAATATTACACTTTTTCCTCTGTTATGGTTTAGGCTGAAACAAAAAAAAACCTAAAGCAAAACAGAGAACATTCAGGCTAATTTTCTGACTGTTTTCTTCAACACTATTTTGGCAGTACTAAAAAAAAGTCAAAATGTATGTGTTAACCAAAATAATTTTGCAAGATTTCTGTTGATTCTTTTCCGACTTCTTTGATCGATAATTATATGACACACAGTTTAAACATATTGAAAAAGCTCCAAACACACCACAGGAGCCGTATGTCAAATTCTGCGACCTCATAAAAATTAAATGCAAGCAGGATAACATCAGTATAAAAAGTTACGGACATTTAATATTTTAGTATTATCAATACTTGTTAATTGTAGCTCAAAACCTGATGCTTTTAATTTGTTAAGCTTCACTGCCCTTGGTTAGTGTTAAAAGGAATATTTGATAAATACACAGAACACTTTGTCGTTCCCATTAAAACCTAATCAATATACATTTTCTGTGGGTGAACAAAGGCATTTAAAAGTAAATGATTTTAAATATCATACATTATACATAGAGATACGTGATGTTGAAACACAATGCGTTTAGAACTTAATCAGTACAGCTGCGTGTTAACGTTATTTTTGTAAATACTAGATGATATCCCGCGCAAGCCCGTGAATATACATTTTACACACAAATATGATACAATGCGGTTTTGTTCATTTTTGTATATTGTGTGTCCAATTTTTTTTTTCTCAATTGCTTTCTTAACATAATCTTTAGACTTGAAATACAAAACACTAACTACATGGCTGAATATTTAGAGGAGCGGGCAGGGATGAAACATCTAAAGTAAAATGAATGATATGTACATGTATGTGGCCATAATTTCTTTTAGTGTTAGTTGCTCACTGTTGTGGGTATCTCATATGTATTGTTTTTGATGTTTTGAACTTTAAAACATTGTAGCAAAAAGTAACTTGAATCGAATGCGACTCAACAGATTTGTGTTATTTGTATACAAATTACTGTGGAATCATTTAAATTCGTCAGGGCCAATTTTCGTGGATTGTTGGTTTTTTGCTTATTCGTGGGAATGTAATTTCGTGAGTGTGTCAGTTTTCAGTTTCAGTAAGAAAGAATACTCAATTTTTTTTTTAAAATTGAGGATGTAAACTCGTGGTTAAGAGCTAGCCACGAATACCACGAAAATTGAGCCACCTCGAATTCTAATGATTCCACAGTAAACCACTACCATATTGATATAACAAGAAACCTAATCCACCTCGAAATTTAATGCTGAACAAAGCCTGCAAAGGTGTTGATTGAATTGGGAAATTACTGCTATCAATAAAGTATGAATTAAATGTATTTATATGTAGGTATATCTCACTAATTTGTTTTTTTCTGATTCCTTGGTAAAATTCTAAATAACCAACTAATGTAATATTACGCAACAAAATTACCCACCTCGAATACAATGGACTTTCGTACTGGAGAGCGTTACACACAGATCGTAAGTGGAGCACGCCAGGCATTCATCTGGTACATTGACAGTCTACAAAACGGTGACGACGGATAATGTGAACACTTGTAATTGACATATCTATGTACTTGACTGATGTCATTGGTTTGCCTTCGCGAATCGTTTGCAAGGTTGATTTCTACAATTGTTATAAAATCTCTGAAATTTGATTCACGAATACTTCTGAGTACCATATTTAAAACGTGCGTATCTAAACTGTTGATAACGAAAATTTATATATATATAAATACAATATCTGGAGAATTTATTTAAAGAGATCTTATATAAAACGATTTTTTTTTTTTTTACAAATATTCTTAAGTTTAACATTAAAGGGGCATGGTCACGGTTTTGGTCAAATTTAACTTTTCTATTCTTATTGTTTACATTAAACATCACTTCCGTTGGTTGAAGATGGATCGGTTCAAAACTTGAAAATTGATCCAATTTACTGAATAAATGTATTTACATGGGCATGGCATGCAGATATTCAGTGAATGAAATTATCGGGCTATGACATGAGGTCGCCGTTTTTACCGATAGATGTAATTTGATAGCACATTTTAACAAACATTCATCGGCAGTACCTCTCGGCTGGCAGATGCAGTTAGCAACCTTGTTGTATTATATTTAGAGGGGGATATGATATTTTTTCAATGAATATATACATTAGATTGTTAATATGTCATGAAAAGATAATCTAAAGAAAAAATATGAGTAAAGTCCATGGGATCTACTTGGGGATCGGGATGCATTGAGGGGGAGGGGGGTCGGTCTTGTCCTCAAGCACCTGTGAACGGGCCACAAAGATTCTCACACAATTGTTAATCAATATGTCAAAATGT
Source organism: Magallana ariakensis (assembly GCA_020458035.1). Taxonomy (NCBI): domain Eukaryota; kingdom Metazoa; phylum Mollusca; class Bivalvia; order Ostreida; family Ostreidae; genus Magallana; species Magallana ariakensis. Next base: position 32,426,945 of record CM035811.1, on the reverse strand, counting down.
CTGTAGTTAATATAGTTCTTTATATAGTCCTATTAGAAATATCATCCCCTTTATTATGGCCCCATTCTAACCCCATGAGTCATGATTTGAATTAACTAGAATCTTCACTCTCTAAGATGCTTTCACACAACTTGCACCATTTTTGGCAAAATCGTTTTCGAAAAAAATTTATTTATTCTATTAAAATTACAGCAATTATTATTTCCTCTTTTAAAATAAAAGGGGCGAACACTTTATTTTACATGTTACAAACTTGGGATTTATATTACTGTTGTGAATGCAACTACTTTAAAAAAAGTATCAGTCATTCTGTGCTTGGTCTAAAACATAATGTAGAGGTAAATTAAATTATGGTTGTGTTGGCTTAGGTGAATAATTATATATTGTAATGCATTCCAGCGGCCTTTTTGTGGATCAGTGGTGTTGCAAAAGGTAAAAACAAAGTTTAAGGCATCAAGTCGAGTTTTAACGTAAGATCCATTATCATTACCAATGTTGCATATTACATTAGACGAAAGTGTTTTCTTTTTCATAAATGGGTAATTATCTTTTTAGTTGCAAAAAAAAAAAAATCAAAATTTATTGCAAAGCTATGCCCTTTTTCGAAATTTTTTTTACGACATGAATAGTTTTCCATGATAATCGACTTTGAACGGTTCGGATAATTACATCAATAAGAACACAAATTAACACTTTTCAAAGAATGAATAACGCCGTCAGCAGATTGTAATCTTTTATTTATGTAAATGTGTTTCATGTTCTGTAAAGATATCCCGCATATTGTTGCGAACCATAATATACGTAAAACTCTAGTTAATGTTATAACCAGACAATCTGCTAGATAAAAGATCGTTTGAAAATTAACTACATACAATGACTAAACATTAAAGAACAAGGGGCACTAAGCATATATTATTTGCCCAATATGTTTTTAAATTTTCAAATAAGCTCAATCTTTGACATGATTTGATTTATTTGTTAATGGGATGTTTATTTTTCAATATACTAGATAAAAGCCCGCGCAAACGCGGAAATTAACACTTTATTCATTATCATGATATAATGTTTGATATGTTGAACCATTTTTTTTTCATTTTTGTATATACTTTGTCCGATTTTTTCCTTATCTTATTCTTTAAAATTGAAATAAAAAACAAACTGCATTGTTGGATACTTAGAGGAGCGGGCAGGGATGAAAAATCTAAACTGAAATGGATAATATATACATATACGTGGCCTAAATCCTGTTAGTTGCAGCTGACTGAAAAAATGAACTTCTTTTTATTGTATTTATTTCAAACCAGTGGATGGGTATTTAGTGTCTCTCCCTCTAAATTTGGTTCTTTAGGTCAATTTTCAGTATAATTTCTAATATTATAATTTTCTATAATTTCTGTCCCAAAAAAGATAAGAGACTGTTTAGAAAAACAATCTAGAGGGGGGGGGTATTCCCATTAAACTTCCCTGTTTTATGCATACATCATTTATCCATATAGACGTAGAATACAATAATCTGTTCATTAATCATTAATGTTTACAAATTAATGTCTAAGGTTAGCAACCAATATGTCGTGGTATAAAAAATATGAAATTAAAACAGGCTAGGTTATGCATTATTATCCATTTGCATGCATATTTTAAACCAAAGTTATCAGATTCAACGTATCTGCCCGATGGTTAACTCGCCCTACACTTTCCGTCATTATGCCAATTAGTTAACCCATTTCGGGACACCCCGTTCCGGAAGGTTCTTTCCATTAATACTCAAATCGCATTAATTGTTCCAATTTATTTATTAACTTTTTGTATTAATCGAATTCTCAGAAACTAATCAAACCGATCCAAGGTATCTGCCCGCGATGCATGATGAACTCGTCCTTTACTTTTAATTAGTAAATCTGCGTTCTTGGTTACCCCGTTCTGGAAAGTGCTATCTCATTCTCTCACCAGATAGAGGTCGTACTTTGCAAGCGAATGAGTATCAAACCTAAAATCGCCCACTAAAAAAAGAAGATATGACTCATTTTATTTATTCACAAGGTTAGCTTTTTAAAAAGCTAAGAAAGTCAGCCAGCGGAATTTTAATTCTTAGGTCAAAAGTCACTCAGAATACACAATCTATTAAAACACAAGATACATATTTCCAGAACAATAATAATATGCGGGTATACATTTAGTTTGCACCCTTATTTTATGGCTGTACCTGTAGGTGAGGAGTGTAGCGGTGTACATTTAATGTATGAATGCACAACTACTTCAAGTAATACTTAAAGTTGTAATTTTGCAAACATACATGTAGCTCTCTGAATTTAATGGTATCGTCGGAAACCACAGCGAATATCAAATTGAAATTCCTATAGGAAGTTCTTGTATTCCGATAGAAAATTTCTATTTTCCTATAGGAATACTGTTTTTCCTATGGGAAAAATTATTTTTCTGTAGGGATTTAGTTTTAAAAGGTAAATATCTCACCTGACAGGTGAGATACAATGATAACAAAGGTGGTTGTAAACTCCTTACGCAATGGTCTATCATATTGCATATTTGAATTTTTTGATTAATGCAGCTTAGACGGGTGCGAAAATGCCACCTTGGCACTGGCATAATTATCCGGCACAGTGTTATAAACCTACATGTATAATATTGTTTATCCTACCGTATCATATATAGTGATTGTCATTTCACATCATTAAGAACCACATCCATAATTAAATTGGAACATGTATAAGAATTTAAAATGAAAAATTGATTTTTTTTTTCAATTCTGTATTTAGCATCTTGGACAAATGGTGAGCTTCAAGAGAGCTATGAGAATTCTGAAAACATGCATAAAAGGGTGAAATCATGGATCCCATGAAGTAATGCTGCTGAATGAAATCTCGGTAATCTGACTGTTGCTGTTTTTCTTACTAATGCTTGCAAAGGAATAAACAGTGCCAAGCACACGAATTATGAAGGTCATAGATATCATCTGACATGGTACATTATGACAATCTTGGCGATCTGCGGATATGGATCTCTACACTACATTTCAGGAAAACATTATCGTACATGAATTTAACACTTTTCTGGAGCCACTACTTAAGTAATGCATGTGTGGTACAGCCAATGTCGCACTGTTGTAAAAGTTGTTGGGCTCGGTTCTTCAATTCTTTGATTCCTTGATTACTTAAGACACACACTCTCAATAGAAGGGCTACTCAGAACTTTATATGGCAATTTATATGGGTAGTTCAGAAAGTTAACAAAGTGAAACATAATAGTGACAGTGATTTTAAGTCAATAAAATTCATTGTTCTTTTTTTCAGCTCACCTTAGCTGAAAGCTAAAGTGAGCTCAGCTATTCTGATCACTTTTTGTTTGGCGTTCGTCTGCCTGTCTGTTAGTCTGTTCTTTTTACATTTTCAACATCTCCAGAACCACCAGGTCAATTTCAACAAAATTTTGCACAAAGCATCCTTAGATGAAGGGATTTTAGTTGAATAAAATTAAGGGACATGCCTTCCCTCAAAGGGAGATATTTAAGAATTATTTAAAATGTGTTTGTATCTTTAAAGAACCTCTTCTCCAAACCCATACTTGATACTTGTGTGTAAGCATCCTCAGGTAGTATAGATTCAAGTTTATTCAAATCAGGGTCCCCGTGGGTAAGGTGGGGCCACAACTTTCTGTGCAAGATCTACTGTACTTATTTGTCAACATATTTTGAATTTGATATTGTAATTCTGATTTGATAAGGTTTTGTCGCTCAGGTGAGGGATGTGGCCCCTGGGTCTCTTGTTTAGCTTTAAAAAACTGTGATATTTTTATTAGAACTATTATGATATTATATGTCAGTACCCACATTAAGCTGGGTGGAGTGGGTAAATGTAGATAAAGAATTTGGGGGATTGGATGGGACAATAGTTGTTTAATAATTCATCATGACACGGTTCATCATTTATTACCACATATTAATCACAACGTTAAACTTCTTTTCTTAACATGAGTAAAACTCAATTTCATAGTAATTTTTTTTATTAACAAAACAAATACCAGATTTCTGTAATCTTTTTACTAGTACAACATTAACATAAAAAAATGGTACTATATCTCAATGAAGGGGAATTCAAACATTCACACATTACATAAATACATGTAACAAACATTACCACCACTGACTTAGATGTTCATCTTACACAAAAAATCATAACTTTTTGCATATGTTTCTCCTTGCTATAATTCCATAGTGCATGCATTACTAAATTACACATCAGATAATTGATTGAATATTTCATAATCTAAAACAACTTTTTATTCAAAATCTTCTTTTTAAAAATTTTATACAGTTGAATGAAATACACAGGCAATTGTGCCTCACGTAATATTCACGTTAATTTCACGTGAAATTCACGTGAAAATTTTCACGTGAAATTCGTGTGAAAAGAGCACTCGCACGAATTTCACGTGAAATTAACGTGATTTTTCACGTGAAATTAACGTCAATTTCACGTGAAGTTAACATGAATTTTACGTGAAGTCTAATAGCTTTATTTAGCCTTTTCATTAGGTTTTCACACTCAAATGATGGTAAATACACCTCATAGTTGTTTTGTCATTAATTTTCATAGCATGTTCACTTGTATATATAATTGTACCTCTACAAAATAAGGACGTTTAAATATTGAAAATCTGAGTTATTAATCAAGTTTTCTTAAACACGTATTTATCATTTGCATTAATATATTCAATTGGTCAATTGATTTCGAAATCAATGCCATTATTGGATCCAAATATATGGATCATTCATATCACAAAACCTGGCAGCCACCTCTTAATAAACAGAAAAACTTTGATATAAAATTCTTTAAGCTTTATTTTTCTCTGCATTACAAATAGATGTAAGATACTCTTTGGTGTTTTGATCTGAAAGAGAAAAATCATTAATTTATAATTTTTTACACAATGCTTCTAAAGCTTTTTCATGTTAAATATGAAATAAAACTTATGGTGTGATAACTTTTTTGCTTATAATTCTTAGAATACTCAGGCGTACTATTTTTATTTATTGGAATTCAAAACATAAGGTCGATAGGTAAAAAGAATAATGAAAAGAATGCAAAACGAGAGAGAGAGAGAGAGAGAGAGAGAGAGAGAGAGAGAGAGAGAGAGAGAGAGAGAAAGAGAGAGAGAGAGAGAGAGAGAGAGAGAACAAATTCAATCATTAGCCTGTAGAGATTTACAATATTAACTTTTCAACTTATACCTCATCTTAGCCGTTTTCTGTCTACCACCTCCATATTCTCCTTTGTCGGTGTTTTATTCTGTCAAGACATAATGGGATAATTTCTGAAATGTTTATAAATTTAATCAGTGATAAGATAGAGTGGGTTAGAGTTTTTAAACATTATTAATAAAAATGACAAGCACGATTAAAAAGTACTGAAAAAATTATTCTAGAGGAAATTCAGTACTATCCTCATTTAACTACATGTAATATAATTCTGATACATTAATATCCTTGTTCATTCCTGAATCTTTATACTTCTATCAAAATGGTATTTTATTCTTCATGCAAACAATCCAGCAAAAAAAAATTTTCAAATATTACCTTGAATCATTGTCCCCATCATATCAGCTGTAGTGCGGAGAGTATAAACTTTGACTTCAAGAGGAATAGTTTAATCTTCTTGCTATGTCCAACCACATCTTAGAAGCCTACAAAAATGTATGTCTGTCATTTACTATACAAGTATATCAAAAGTTGTACATTAAAAAATTGGCATTTGGTGCAATTGTATATGTATAATTTTTAAAAAATACATAACACTTTAATAGTAAACAACAATCTGTACATACAGTCTGTACTTTATCAATGTAAGAAATATTACCATACATATACAATTTTTTTCTTGGTATAAATATATAGATCTATAGTAACTTTAATACTTTAAAAAATGCTACAAAATGCTTTATAGCTAAAGTATCTTGAATACTCACAAATAATATTCTAAAGAGACACAATGAATTTCTATGATAGATTCTGTGTAAGACTGCATATGAAGACAATGCCTTCCAAACATCATGTAATTCCTTGAAAAAAATTAAAAAAAACTAAATTAGATGGTAGATAAAAAATAACAAAGAAACTATTTACATGATAATTACAAAGTAATTACATGTAAATATTTTTTTAAAACCTATTTTTCTTTAAAAAAAAAAAAGAAGACATGTGTACATTAATTGTTTTTTTAAGAGGGAAACTACAAATAATCGCTGATTTCGTTAAACAAATAGGCCTAGATAAGTCACTCACCGAAACTGAACATGATCATTCGTAATAAAGCTGATCGATCCCGTTTTCATCTTTCGTTGTGGCGAAGTCAAGTCTCCCCTTCCACTTTCAATTTGATTCCGATGCTGTATCTAGCTGCACCTTCAATAAATACATATGTATGAAACACAATGTATTTACTCTTCACTAAATTTTATTGTGTTTTTTTCTTTTTATTTATCAAACCCGCATAGTTTTAAGTTTAGTAATATGTATAGATCTTTCCGAGAAAATTCGGATTGACAGACCTACCGATCTCAATTAATTTGATTATCAACCTTATTTCACGGTGACCTTTAGTTAACTGTTATTAAATTAGTTTATTTGCGTAGTTCATTGAAATATCCTCATCAGCATCACGCTATAGTTATATGTATAATATAATTTTAGGCATATCAAGTGTCGATCGCGTTTTCGAGACAGTCAATGTTCAAAGTGAAACAGAATTCTCACGGATAGAGATAGATATAAATCGCTGCAACAAGATCTACGCGGTCACTATACTCTGTCCCAAGATATCCTGGATTCACATTTTGCTCAATTTATTAATATTTATAAATACCTCAGGGTTCAAGCGATGTTCATTCAAAAGTATGAAAAATTTCCAAGATTTCTCAGTTAAAACCCCCCCGTTAGCTTATCAGGTTTTAATACACGGCTAAAAAATGTGATGTCTACGGGGATTTTGTATTGCAGTAAGCCTGGATGATGACGTTGAAAAATTGCGCGAGGTATTCCGAGTACTTCCGAATGGAGAAAAGATTTAAACATTCCCCATTATAAATCTCCGTAAGAAATCTGTTTTCGTTCCTGGGAATTTTTTCGAGTGAAAAATGATAATGTGTCAATGAAGATATCTTGGAAATTTCCCCTTTCATCGATTTCAATTGCACTTCTTTCACAGGTATGTGTATTTTCAGTTAAAATCGGCCAAATGTGCTGCATATATATCTTGGGACAGACTATACTCAATTTCTTTTAAAAATATACAGCTTACCTTTACAAAATTGGCACCCAAGTAACATCAGTCCACAGCATAACGTACACAGTGCAGTCCATCTTCTGCTTCAACCTGTGACGTAAAATGTGACGTCAGCACGAGCACGACATTCAGTCAAATTATCAAAGCCGATTCAGACTTCAATCCGGAATTTATTTAATAGCATTGAAATAATATTTTACGATTAAAATTGTAAGCATGTGTGTTGATTGTCTTTTATTGATATGCTTATACATTTTTAATTTTATTTATATATGTAAGATAACGTTAAATATTGCTAAAAGGTTTTTGTTGTTGTGCGGCATATATCATTTTGGTGTAATCAAAAGTATTATAAATTGAGTTCAACAACTGTCAGCCAATACTGAAGTAAATTAGCCTACACATCTTGAAAAATATAATCAGGGTTGTTTAAGAATTGTTTGAAATTTCACGTGAAATTCACATGAATTAATTCACATGAATTTCACGTGAAAGGGATTTCACGTTAAAATTGTGTGAAAATCATGTGAATTTCCACATGAATTTCACGTGAAGACGTTTCACGTAAAATCACATGAAAAATTTCACGTGATTTTCACTTCACACGAATTTCACGTGAATTTCATGTGAATTTCACATGAAGCTTAACGTGAAATTCACGTGAAGCTCTTTTCACGTGAATTTCACGTGAGGCACAATTGGCTGTGTATGCTGGGGTGGACTGGTTTTCCATTCAGATGGGGTTTATGACTCCCATCCACTTAGCACCATGAAAACTTGGGATCAGCACCAGCTCTTTAGCCTTCATGGCTCGGACAAGGTTTTAACCAACAACCCATCCATCCCCACCCCACCACATCCAACCCCAAAAACTACATTGTTAATTTTGTTAAGTTTTTGATTTTCATGTAACATATATGTTGATTTTTTCAAAATATCACAGGACATCTTTTCTTAACCGAGCAATAAGTGTTAAAAACAAATAATCCCAGAATTCATGTTTTTTTTTTGTGCAAATATAAATATTGAGTTTATTTTTTTAATGCATATTCAGATTTTGGTATATAATTTCTATATGCAGTTTTTTTTTTTACTTCATTGTGTTGTATTCTACACTCATTTTAATACCATATTAAAGATGCATACATATGCATACAGTACATAAGCATTCTATTGAAAATGTATTGGTATATAACATTTTCTTAAAACTTATTAACTTATTTTTTTATATAAAAAAGACTTTTTACCTTAAAATTGAAGTTTTAGTCATTTTTTGGTCAAGATTATGTTTTCCTATGACATGTTGTGTTTTATTGTAGTAAGAATCAATATATATTATATGATATTATTTTGAAAATAGAAGATCCAGAAATCAGGGATATGAGTTAGAATTATTTCCCCTTTTGTTTACAAAAAGGACAAGAGAGGTAACTCTAAAATCTACTCTGTAATGTGCATTTTTATTTAATTTATCTACTTTGATATATATGTATGTATACTTTCTGATGAATAAGCCTTAAGTGTAATAATGAAGTTTTTGACTGATTAAGACACTTACAAAAATTACAAAACAAGTGACCCGATTTTGTAGTACTTCCAAACTAAGAGCAAAGTTTATAACTTTAGACTGCCTAATTGCAGTCTTAAAAGAGGGTGTTGCAGTTCCTATACTTATTTTCCATAAAGGAGTTGCTGATAAAATTGAAATAACAAAGTTTCAGAATTTGATAAAAATCTTTTATTGTACGCAGCGTTCTATAAAAGCAATGTAAAAATTTATCTGAAAAGTTTGTACTAACTTATATACGACCAGGAAATAGATTTTAAAATGGTTACACAGACAAATGTGGCAGATTTCACGCCTTGTAATATGGGAATCCTCATTGTTGTGAAAAACCGCATCCTTTGATTAAAATTAATTTTATCTTAACGTTTAGAGTAAGACAATTTCTTGAAAACTGCCATTTCCGATTTTTGTTGCAAGGCAATCTGATTAAAATAAGATCTTTGATCCGCTCCGACAAGTTCTATGTCGCTACACAAAGCGACATCGAATTTGTCGGAGCGGATCAAAGATCTTATATAATCAGATTGTTTTCAAGGAGGCATATTTCTTAAAAATCTAGTTTTTGAAAAAAATCATTCATATCTTTGTAATCTACAGACCTTGAATTACGTACTACTACACCACACGCTCGCTAAACGGTTTACACGAAACGCTGAACGGTTTACAAGAAACGCTACACGCTTTTCCCGAAACGCTAAACGGTTTGCACGATACGATGAACTGTTTACACGAAACGGTTTGCTCTTTTTACACACGCTTTGGACACGCTTTGGACACGCTTTAATTTTCGTTTCAATTGGGTCCTCTCGGATTATTTTCTCTGATGGTAAGAGTTGTTTTAAAATGGCACGATATAATAGATAAACTGATATTTCACAAATATATCTTGTTTTTAAAATCAACAATATTGACATATAATGAAAAATAATTAATTCACAGAATTAAAAAATTTCTACAGAACATACACGTACATGTATTCATCGTTCAAAATAAATATTAATCACTCGTTTTAATGTCGTAGGAATGTCGTAGGAAAAATGAAATTGTTCTATTTAAAAATACAGAAAATGTAAATGGCTTATTAATTTTAAAACATTAAAATTGAAATCCGTAACGTAAATAGATTTTTCGTTATTCGGCGTTTTTATTTTTCAACATTAGGAATTGTTTTGAAATGGTTAAAGAGATTAAAAACGTAATATTTAATAAAAAACTATTCAATTACATTGATAATTGACAATTTGTTTAGAAGTAAATTAGTCTCCGAATTTAAAAGAAGGCTATGCAATCAAACAATGTTTTTTCTTGTATCGTATCAATCGCATATTAAAATACATGTTCAACACATAAAATCAGAGAGAAAATAAGACGATTAGCATAAACAAAAATAAAGTTTGTATCCCTATTCAGGATTTCTTTTTTTTCTAAAATAAATTCAATAACTATATATATCGGAAGGAACAAAATCAATGAATTAAATTTCAGACTCAATATACGTGTACGCATAACGTCGCTTTTACCACAAACTGTTTAAAATTAGTACCATACATATATATATGATGTGAACATTATATTTCCCCCTCTCTTCTTTAAATTGTTTCATTGAGTTGATGAACGTTATATCATTAAAATGATGTCCTTTATCAAATACTGATTCCGACTGCTTTTAAGTCATACTTTTTTTTATTGGCTGTTGACAAAAAAGAAGAGACTCGTCACCACCCAATGAAAAAAATACACAGAGTTTGATTGACAGGTTTATTCAGCTGCAGGTACGTGTTACCCGATGTCCGAGTGTTAATTGTACACTGTCGAAAAGTATCAGTTACCGATGTGTAAAAAAACCCCAAATACTACATGTTTATTACGACTTGACAGTACCACAAAGAGCTGATTAAACTTTTACAAAATAAGTCATTAGTATACATGCGCGGATCCAGAAATATTTTCAAGGGGGGAGGTCCGAATCATCACACTACTTTACAAGCAAAAAAAGAAAAAAAAAAGAGGTTTAATTCCCAAAATCATAAAATTCCCAATCCGGGAAAGGGGGCCGTAGTATACCTATAACTCCAAAAAAAATATCATACTACCCAGCAAAAAAAAAATTCCCAAAATCAGGAAATTCCTACTCCGTGGGAGGGGGGCGTTTGCCAGGGGGGCCGAGGCATATTTTCGATAATTTTACTATGTAAATTAAAAAAAATTTCATTTTCCGGGGGGGGGGTCCGGACCCCCCCTACCCCCCTCTAGATCCGCGCATGGTATACATAAGTGTTGCTAATCACAAACTATCCCGGGAAGTCTTAATCTGTGTAGTACACGTTTCAGGGTCTGTAAGAACGCTGTGTTGAATATTCCCCTATAAAGTCATGTCTAGATAAGTCAAGTGGTATTGCTGTTAGAATAGGTTCTATCCGTGACCGACTTTTTCTATTGGGTTCGAATCCCGAAACAGTTAGATTTTTTTAATACATTTATCTTTTAATCGCATGAAATGAACTGTATATACATATAGATAAATTGAAATTGTCAGATAAAAGTCATTTAAACGCTTGTTAATGTAATAGTTTGCATTCGTGCTTAATTCTTTTTCAAAATTAATTACTGTGTGATGCCTCCGATATAAACTTGAATCATAAACATTTTCTTTAGAACAAGGGATTTTTTAAAAATAGGTTGATCCCCCCTTTTTTATTATGAAATAACCGGGTATGCCGGTATGATATGCCGGTATGAATCGGTGATGAAGCAAAAGGTTAATGAAAATACAAAAAAAAAATGTATGTACGGATTAATTTAATCCACATTTTTATCCAGATTAGGCGTTTATTTAGATATAGAAACATGGGATAATCATAATTACATCTCAGACGGTTCTGAAGAGCCAGGGTCAGATTAATTCATGTCGCTCCAAAGAATGATATTTCAAACATGCTGGACAGTAGAAATCATTTTGATATAATGTTAACATCAAAATACAGAATATATGGTCATCTTCCTAATTGTTTTGTTGGTTGCCGTGTTTGATAGAAATGCGCGTAATATGTGTGTATTTGCCTACATACGGAACATGCCCACTATGTAAATATAGTCGCCTATACGTAATGTGTCTATACTTAGATATGACACTGTACATGTATGTACATAAACGTATATACCTAATAATTAAATATTATGAAGTAAACGATAAATAGGTATTGTATTGCATAATTAAATTGAGTGTCAGGAAAACGGAGAAGAACAATATTTCCTATAATACATATACCGGTAGATGTTTTCCATCTGCATTTTTGATCGGACCGTTTTTTTGTCGGAATTTATCACCATGAACACCCAATATAATTCTAATATCAAATCAAAAGTTGAATATAAATTTATCAAGTTATTGAAATGTTAAGAATAGAACACATAGAAAAAACACAATAGCGGCGTAAAAAATGATTAATCAATCTATAATTCTTCACGCAGTACAAAAATTATTACATTGATATCTGATAACGTCAAGTTGACGTCATGACGTCGTGAGCTTTGTTTTCGTCATCAGACTTAGTAATTTTAGAGAGTTGTATAAGGAGAATCGTTTGAGATATTTAAAAAATATAAACTGATTTAAAACAGGGAAATCCTAAATATTATTCACTAATATCTTCATTTGATTTCGGAACTAGGCCGATTTTGGCGCAAAATGTACCTTGTTCTTTGGAACATTCGTTCACATCTACAATAAACACTTTGTAAGTCAAATGAAAAATCAACTGATGCATTGCGTTTTTTCACCTTTAGTTTTCCTGTTAGATTAACTCACGATTTAAAATATTTGCGACTCAGTCAAAATAATGCTGCATGTTACGGTTAACTTAGATGCGGATGAGTTTTATTCTGTGCATAACTCTAGAAACAAATCAGTGTGACTTAAATGCGCCCATGAAATAGCTAATTGTTGGCACTAACCTATATCACAGTTGTCTCCCTTCCATCCGGCCGGACATTTACAGACATATCCCCCAAGTTTGTATCTTTTTCACAGATACGACCTGAAAATTTAAAAAAGAAACATATTAATTAATACTTCATTATTTAAACAAGGCACGGCTCTAATAACTTGACAATTTGAATAAAAAATGCTGTTTAATGGTTTATGTTGGATTCCCGCTGACACTTAATTCTGTATATTTTAAAATTCCCATTAAAGTTATTATTAATATCTTTATGCAAAAGACATTTGCAATTGATCGTAAATTAACGAATTAGTTTTACTCTGTTATTTTAAGTACAACTCTTTTCTTAAGGATGTGCAAGTTTTTACAATTAGATAAAATTAGATATGGATGTTACATGTGCATGTATCTCTTTACTGCTTTGAAATCAATAAGATTAGAAATGATTTGTAGTTTTTTTTTATTCTAAATGTAATAACCCTTTCTTAAGTTTGGACATGCACAATATAACTTATATAATATATTTACAATTTTAAATCATTATAAGTATCGATGTTTAAACATATATTTTACAACAATCTCTCATTTGATATTTCGAATACTACCAACATTGAGCATTCACGAATTCTAAGGATTCCATCTTCATGCTTACCATTTCCATGTTTCTATCCTCTTCCTTTAGTTATCGTTGATGATAAAGACAATACCACCTACAATGGAAAAAAAACGATATGAATAAAAATGCAATTTCGTGGGGATAATTTTTTTTATGATTTGCTTCAGGATTTATGTTTTGGCATTTGAATAAAAAAAAAGTATAATTTTAAAAGGAAATTATCTTTTTAATCATTTTTTTCAAGGTTTAGCCTTGGTATCAATGTTGTCCTTAAAATGATTTTAAAACAAGGATATGAATATTGTTCTTATAACACAATCACAAATTTTTAGAGCATATGTTTCGATGGAGCTGATTAACTCTTTTCATTCACACGTCAAAACATAAACCCAGAAGCAAAACATAAAAAAATATCCCCCAAAAATGGCATTTTTTTTATATCGGTTTTTTTGTTTTACCATTGTAGGTGGTATAAACCTAAACATCTAATACCTAACTATAAAAAAACAACTAGTCAATGAGATAAAAAAAATGTATGCATTTTTATTTTTACATTTGCTCACAAAACGGATAAACATATTACAGAAAGCAGATTAAGCGAGTCTTTACATCTCCATTATAGTCTTGACAACTCCATTAACCATTTTTGTTCAATACAAAAGGTTTTCTTTTATTTTTTGCGGTTTTGTTTATATTTTGGCGGAACTGTTGCACAAAAGTCAAGTTCTGTTATCTTTCATAGCACGTCAGATATCGCTTTTATATAATATTACTAACTCTATAGTAAATAATTTAAAATTGCGTTTTTTTTAAAATAATAAATAGCAGTGCGCCTTAAGGAGTCTAAAATGACGTTTTAAAGCTATAGGTTTATTTTCTATTCATAATTCTATTGATTTTCTGCATTGTTCTTGTAATCGTCGTTTATTTACACACCAGGTTGAGAAAAAAAATACATTATATCAATACATTTGGAAAGCTTTAACATCACGATTTCGTATGTATATGAAATTAAGCATTATCAATTTGTATAATGTACATAGTTTATTTTACACATGAGCTTAGACTGATGTAATTGTTTGCTATCAGTGATACCCGATTAGAAGCCAGCGCTCCTAACAACTCCTTATTTATCAACAGCAATTTAAAGAAAAAGTACAATCGATATTGATTTTAATGTTGCCATAATGTGTAATCTGTCTTTATCGAAATTATCATTAAGTTTGTCTTTGTTACTTTATAATTAAAAATATATAGTTAAAATTATACTGAAACAAAAATTAACATTTGTGAAAGATATTTGTGTTTATGTAATTTCCATGTGTCTAAATATCGCCAACATCGAATATGTATACTCCAAAGGCAATTAATCATTCTGTTGTAGATGAAAGAGAAAAATAGCAATAAAACTAATTAAAAAATCTAAGCAACGTCCAACACTTTTGATATTCTGTGTACTGATTCCAACAATCGCAGTGTAAACCAACTTTTATTCGCGACGACTTTATTACTCGATTCATCGTCGGTAAATTTGTCTTATTAACAATTTTTTAATTGTCAACGAGTTCAAGACTTATTATATTATTAGATATAGACTCATTTAAAATTGTTGATTTGTAAAAGACAAATTGGTTTGCGATCTAGCCTTTTCCAAAACAAAAAACAAAAACACACACACAATCACACACTTTACGCATGTAAAGATTAAAGATTAAAGATTCACATTCTTGTTGTTATTTACACCCTTACGGTAGAGAGTTATTCTTGTGTATTATTTTTAGGCATTGGACCGTGTAATTAAGGTATCTGGATATCAGACATCAGTCATTTTACCTGAGATTTGTAATAACGGCAGGATTTTTTCATACTGAATATGCCGGTATGATTTTTAAAATAAAATGTAATATAATGTCTTTGCAAAAATATTTCATTCCTAAACTCGTTCATAATGGCCTTTGCATCTCAAAAAAATAATATGGACATTGGTGCAAGTTCCATCTTTGGAAGATACCCCAGAAAAAACCACACAAATCGTTCAGGCTGCTATTGAACGCGTCATGGAAACTATGGTCATTACACTCCGGAGAACAGAGCTATAATCGCTAAGTGGACCTGTGAACATGCAAATACAAGTTATTCTAAACGCTATTACAAAGAATAACAGCTATATACAAACAAATCCACTGTAAGGGTAATAAAACAGTATATCAGGGAACTGCGGAATTTCGAAGATGGTATTTGTAATTTCTGCCACTAGCATCATGGAGAAGACACCCCCCCCCCCCAAATTCTGGAGAAGTATAAAAGTAAAGTCATCGACTATATCATAAAGTTACGCAACGTTGGATCTATTGTCAATAGACATATCTTAATTGCAAGTGCAAATGAAATGGAATACAAAGACCACTCCTTACTGTCAGAAATTGGGAGACCCATTGTGTTGAATTGATCATGAACTGTCTCATTTTTAAAACAAGTTGGCTTTGAAAAACGAAATGGAACATAAGCAGCCAGAAAACTGCCCATGAATATCGAAGAAGTGAAGTGCGTGGTTTTTTTTTTCTTCTGTAAAAAAAAATCTTAAGTGAACAAAACATTCTTGAATAACTTGTTCTGAGCTTTAACCAGACGAACGTGTCAATTACCCCCTGCGGGAATTCAACGATGTCCAATTTTCGGGGTGTGTTTAAAAAAAGTTTTAACTTTGCTTTAAAACAACCCGTCTTGTGTGTATTTGATGTTTTTGCTGCACACCAAACGGAATCACTTCTTACAAAATTAAAGAAAAAGGCGTCATCGTTAAATTCTTACCGAGTGAGGGTACTGGAGAATTGCAGCCATTGGATCTTTCGGGAAACTCCCAGTTCAAAGACTTAGTAAAAACAAAAAGATTTGCAAACTGGTATGCCCGAGAAAAAAAAACCAAAGAATTGAA
The DNA here is from genome assembly GCA_020458035.1 of Magallana ariakensis. Lineage (NCBI taxonomy): Eukaryota > Metazoa > Mollusca > Bivalvia > Ostreida > Ostreidae > Magallana > Magallana ariakensis. The sequence goes on along the minus strand of CM035811.1, from coordinate 32,410,591 downwards.
CGCGGGAACAAAGGTTGATGACATTAAAGTTCACTAGGTCTAAAATGTCATGATGTCTGATGCTTCTATTAATAACTGTCATTGTTTTAATTCTTAACGAATTGTTAATTACCTTGACAATTTTAAAGTGTGTATTACTAGTATACTACTCTGTTCTTTTAAAGTTTTATTAAAATCAAGTTTTAAAACGTGTAACAGGTTTTATTCAGTAAATATGTATAGCGCCTGTTGAGGGTCTTTTCAATATTTAATACGGACACAGTGACAAAATTAAAGCATAACAAACATCAAACAATCAATCAGTGACTTAGCCCTGAAAATATAGATAAAAACAATGTTAAACTTCATCATGTCGTACATAATTTCCATCGAGATTATTACAGTAGCTATGATATTATCATTCATATTATGTACAAAACACATTTTAAGGGAGGTAACTCTTTTAATAACAATTCAATCATCATATATCCTTCTCCCGTAATGATAAAAATAAAAAATAAAAATAATTTAAAATATTACAAATACATTATTGTATCATAATATACAACATATTTCACCATTCTATGGGAACAAGCTTTGATAGACTAATATACAGATGTATATATGATTCTACTATTTAATCATCATAATCTGTAATTTAATTAACAGAATACTAAAAAATATCATTACCTTAAAAACATTCTTATTGATCATATTGAACACAATTAATAATACATATCAATATCTGGGAAATTGGTATAAAAAGTGTTACCTACCAGAATTGGAATAGTCTGATGTCTGATGTCAAAAATTAAAGGTAGGTATAAGTCAGGTGAAAATACAGTCTTTTCCCTCTGACTGGCCAAAGATTGACCTAACTTGGCGGTAAAAAACAAGACATAAACACAGAAACCAACCAAAAGCCTAAAAACTTTTAACCAATAAAACACAGGTACACGGTTACTGCCATTAGGGTATGTAGGTAGAGTACGGGGTGAAACTAACTGGGGTGTGTATGTAAAATATATTCAATTAAGTCCGTCCTGTTTGGTTAAATTTAAAACAAAATACTAGAACATACTTGTACATGTAAATACAAATATGAATGCATATTTTTTTCTCTATTACAAATAGAATAAATGTGCTTGCAATTTTGTTTTCTTTTTTGTGTAAAACAGGATTAGTTCGAAAGGACAGTAGCCCGATTTACAAAACCAAAAAGTGGTCTCAAACAGTACTTGTACTTGGTTTAGAATTTCTCGTATCTGATATGAAAATTTAGGAAATAGACTACATATCTATATAAATCGGGTGAATTGAAAGTATCCTGGATATAATTAAATATATTTATATGCAATTGATATGATTGTACTTTAAAAGGTGCATTTATGTAGATTATCTGAAAAATATCTTACAGATAAATATATACAATTAACGGGCCAAAAAAAAAAAAAAACAGAAAAAAAAGAAAAATGTTTATAAAAATGCAATCTTAATATGTAACTATGCACTATTAAAATGAAAATTATCATAGTATAACACAATTCCATGTTTAAGAATAGTCGATAAATAATGCGATTTACTTATCTGCCTTATGTCTTACCATGTATAAAAAATCTTCTTTAAAAACATGGTATTCGTTTATTATATATGAGGGCTGTCTTATGAATGTCTATATATAATCGAAGTGATCTCATTTAATTGTGGTATATTCTATCATGATAGAAAGACCGATTCCTTTTATTTTTTTACTTCTTTGGATGAATTGTTATTCGTGCGGATCGTAGAAAAAAAACCTCACACGTACCATTTTGTATTTTAGAATGTTTTATTATCACCATTTTATTTAGGTGTAAAAGTAGGACATAATAATAATAAATAAGGTTTATACATTGATTCCGCGACATTTTTTTGAATACATGTACCAAAATCCAAACAGGATCCCTGATGATTTTTTTTGAAAATAATAATACCTGTTTATGTGTTACATGAAGACATCTTAAGAAAAGAAGCCAGAATATATTATTCAGAATGTAGCTATATAAATGATGATACTGTTTACGCTAATAAAAATAAACACAATGCCGACCCTAATCTTTAGCATGGAGCTATAATTCACTTACAGAGAAGTGTTGCAAAGACAAAACATTGACTAATTTTTTAATTATCTTTTTTTTTTGGGGGGGGGGGGTAAATAATTACAAATTATATTTTGTTTATGTTATAACAGCATAGATGTAACATTAAAAATACTGCGAATACCTGATGTTTTAAAGGTACTTCGAAAAAAAGGTACATGAATATATTTGGTATGCTTCAAAAATCAAATGTGACATAGTGCACTTAGTAAGAGCATATTATGAATTCAAGATACGACGAATCTTAAAATATTTAAAATGGATCAGCATGACTGATCGGCAATACTGACGAACCGACGAAAAATAGATTTAAAGTACAAATAATGTAAAAATCAGACGTAACAAAAGGCTGAACAAAATGTTCTGTCTGATGGTTTGTACTCTAAGAAGAAATGTATCCATAATTATTAATCAATCACATTTATCTTTGCGAGCAAATGTTTCCCGTCCACTCTGCATTCTAATTCGATCAATTTATTATATTTATTTCCAATAAATGTATGGATGGCACGTTTTCCAATCAGGTAAGAATTTTTTACTGCTAGATTAGGGCTAAACACCTTAGTTGTATATGTGTAGTACGTTGTTAAATATTTCATATTATTATTTATCCAATTAAATATACATGTATTTATGCATGCTGGAATAATATACTTATTAAATTCAATTCAATATTATTATTGCTTTTCACTTTACTAAGACAAAAGGCTATACATTATATATAATTATCCCTACTGAATTCAAAATCCACTAATATTCCCCAAACATGACTGATATCTACTGCGCATTTACTTTACCTAACTGTAACTTTCACTGACTCCCATTGTACCCCACTGTAACCTACTATACATTTCTACTGACCAGCACTGTACCCCACTGTACATTACTGTACAGTTCTATTGACCTTAACTGTACTCCACTGTACGCTACTGTTCAGGGCACTGACCAGCACTGTACACCACTGTTTGCTACTGTACATGGCACTGAACAACACTGTACCCAACTTTTCTATAAATGTGAAAGATAAAATCTTTCATAATATTTTCAATGCGATATAATAAACGATATTCATTTGAATGCAGTATTTGCATATAAAATAATTCAGTAGGTCGTTAAAATTAATTTATGTTTTATGTATTATTATTCATTGATATTGAATCTTACGATCACTAAAAATAATATGTTCATGAAGATATTTACACGGGAAGATAAAAATCCTGAATTTCACATTTTGTATCGGATTTTAAAAACTACATAAATTTTAAATATGTTTATTTTGGAAACTGTCGGTCATTGTAGGTGTCATTTTAGTAACAGTCAAAACATGGCCGACGCAGCATAATTCCTGAATTACCTTTTGATTTTGGACGTTTTCACCCGGGACAGGAGCTTATTTTTTCATGAGATAAAAAAACAATGTGTAAGATGTCTGACTATCCCAGTTTTGTAACAATGCGAGGTCATTTGGATGTTTGATGCGTGTTGTTTCCGGAGGAGAGTGAAAAGGCCCGGGCTTGATTTTCAAGCACATGTGTAACTTCGACGTAAACAAAGTTTCATGCCTTCCTGGATGCACATATGTTTTTGCTACTAGATTGTAAATGAACTGTTGTTTAAAAAGACGTCAAGAGGATTTTTCCCAGAAGTTCGTTTTGAATTTTTAATCTGTATCTAAAGTTGCGCAATTTTGGTAAGAATATTTAGTAAAAATTGATACTGTAGTGACATCTGTACTATAAGCGCAAGAAAATACACCTCCCCAACCAGCCAGGTTAAAAAGTTATTGCTTTTAGATTATGGCAAGCCCTCGATTAATATGACCGGGCTGTTGATTCCCTTTACCTCGTTAATTGTGCTTCAGACACTAACAACCAGCTCATTAACACAGAATCAACACACTATATACAAGCTTGCTTTTTGTGGACACATATCCAGAACGATTAGCGATTTGCAAATGAGAAAAAAAAGAAAGGGGAATAAAATTATAAAATATCTAATATCCAACATGATTAGAATAAAAAAAATCATCTATAATGATGTATATAAAAATTGTTCAATTCATAATGATTGTTTATAATATATTTATTTCATTTTCATTAAATATTTTGAATATCAAAGATACCCCTAATAATTAAAACATAACGTAGTATCTTGAACGAGGCGTCAGTCTACAAGGTTGGTAATTGCGACATTCACACCTTTTGATCTACTGAAAGTATATACTATACACAGATACTGCCTCGCTGATCTTCTTGTGAAGTAAAACTTCAAAGATATTTGATGTCCGAAGCGGTTATCTTCAGTTTCTTATTTAAATAATCAATATACTCTGATTTTATTTTATTGTAGAATTAAAAAAACACCATATACAGGGTGTCCCAAAACATATGTTACACTTTTAATCATCAATAACTTTATCAGATCAAAAGCAATTTCAAAGATTTTTCGTCAACATCTAGTGCATTGTTATAAATTTTATTTGATAAAATTTCGGGAAACTCTGCTAAATAGTCAGGTAATTATGACATCATAATGATGTCATCACATTTATAAAGATGGAACCTTCATGTGAACAGCTGGTAGAAATTGTCAAACTTTACTATGAGTGTAAATCTGCTACTTCAGTCATTAGAACTATGAGAAAACAACATCCTGATATGAAAGTGCTCAACAGAATGCTTATTTACAGACTTGTAAATAACAGAGCTAAATAATTTCAGTGTCGACAAAAAACAGTCATGTAACAAATGAGCCAACTCATTGTATGAATATGTGTACACATTTTAAATCATTACATTCTAATTAAATTGGACCACTTATTTGTTTCAACTACGCTTTCATTTCTAAGACGTGCGGTAAACTGATGTCAGTTAACTTTATGCAATTACTGCTCTTAATTTCCATGATTTTCTATTCTTGCAATTTAATACAATTTTGACTAAATAAAAATATACATATTTTTTTAACTTCAATTACAGGGCGAAAAACCATCTTTAAGCAAGTCCTTAAAGGTGGCTTAAAGGTGAAGTTAAGGTGGCTTAAAGGATATACGATCTTTAAGCCACCTTTAAGTCACCTTTAAGCTAGACTTTATAGATCCTTAATGTCCAAACTTCTTTAGGCCACCTTTAAGCATCTGTAAGTGACATTTACGCTCCATTTTAGTTGTCTTTAAGTTCCTTTCAAGTCAACTTTGATCAAACTAATTAGTTTCATATAACATGTAGATACATTAAATTAAACATTTTTGTAGGGGTGGGAGGGGGGGATCCGAGTGATGATATAGTTTCCTGAGAGAGGGGGTGTTCCAGCCAGTTTGTATTGTCAACACACGCCATGCAGAGACAAGTACCCACACCCAAGTTTTGCTTGTGTAAACACTTTGTCACTCCATTGAACACAGATCGTCATTATCAACACCGCTCTAATGAACACAGATCGCCGTTATAAAAATTCATTGTATCAGCGGCGAGCACAGACCCTCTCTTTAAATATGCGCATGAAATTATATTAAAGCATGTTTCTTTCCTATTATAATCTAAACAATGAAAACTCTCATTTGCTCTCTCTCTCTCTCTTTCTCTTATTCTCTCTCTCATTATTGATTAATATTTCACTAAATAACACTTAGTCGGAAACCTTTAATTGTTTGACTGTTTGCACATGATATTAAATTCATAACTTGCAATGCACTGAATTCAAAATTTCAACAATACAATCTACATTAATTCGTTTTTATTTAGAATTTGTCTTCGTATAAGAAAATCCATTCACACAAACTAACTATGACAATGGATTAATTTCTTTTCTTAAAGTTTATCTAGCTATTAAACAAAACAAAAATGAATGAATAATACATTATTTAATTAAATAATCCGTTTATGATATATATATTTTTTCTATTTTAATTTTTTTCAGATTTAATTCATTTCTAGATCTGCTAGATACTAGATACATGTTGATGGAAAAACTCTCCATTCCCTTTGTTATATCGGGCGGGATATTGCTACTCTGTTTGTCTAGACATGGTTTTATCCGTTTGTGTATATCTAATTAAAGTCTATTGTTTGTTCAATTTAAGAAACCCCTGAAATAAACACAGAATATACAAGATATACACACCAGGTGTGTCTTGTGCCCAAGTGCACGCCAGGGATCTTAAAGGTGTTGAAATCTTAGTATGTACATGTATGTATGTACGATAAGTTCATTGGATAAAAGTTTTATTTACATTTGCAATTTATTCTCTAAATAATATTTCATCACCTTGGGTTTTAGAAATAGAACGTCTTAAAACAAAAAATACATGTATGTAAGAGTAAAATGTAGAGACTAATTATAATATGCTACATCATTTGGAATTGCCACATACAGTAAATACGTCACCGGTAATAGGTGATATTGTTTTTTTTATAAAATTGATAGTTTAAAAATCATTTATACAATTAAACATATATCATTTAATTTGTTATTCTAGATCTGTTGTACATGTATAATAATCAATATGCTTAAAATCATTATGAGCGGGAAGGGCGCTGTGATCATGAAAACCGGTAAATTGCGTAGAACTATTGCTCTATTAGTTTCAATGCATTTAAAAAAACCAGTTTCATCTTTTTCCTTGCATTTTGTAGTTATGTGTAAGACAATCGTTTATCTAACTGGTTTAAATTTATTAACTTAGTACTAGAAAGCCTAAATAACTGTTTCCAATCAGTTATAATATATTTTTTTTTACTGAAGACCAAATACCGCAATTCATTTTAAATACATGCATGCATGTTATTAAGTATAATTGATTGTTACAAACTGAATGGAAGTCAAAATCTTTTAAAGTAAACAATATATACACATTACATTGATTCAATAGCCAATTATTTATGAGATATAAAGACTGTATTAAATATGGGTTGCCGTGGCGCTACGGAAGTGAGCTGATGCCAGGAAACTAAGAGGCCCGGAATCGATACCCGTCTTGGGCATTTAATTTTTTTTCTCATTTTTATTTTTTCAGAGTAGTTTCCATTCATTTTCTTTACGAAGGTTGCACATATTGAAATGAAATGAATTTTTGCGTCAGCTGTTTGTATACCAAGTTGACGTCGACGTAACTATTCAGTGGCGTCGAAAGCAAATGAAAGTGGGCGGGGGGGGGGGGGGCTAGACTAATAATCAGAAATCTTGACAAGCAAAAAAAAAATAAATAAAAAAAACCTAATTCCCATAATCATAAAAATCCTAATCCATGGGGGATCCATGCCTATAACTCAATTCAATATAATACTATATAGATCATTTAAATTTTTGTGGCAAAACATATCGCGCAAAATTCTTTTTCAAAAAGAAAAAATGCACGAGTATAATAAAACATATATGTATTTACATTAAAGTATGTTTTGCATATCATATAACACCAATACTTTGTATGAACCGTTCTGGAAAAATATCATTGGTATTGTAAAGGTGACAAAAATGTCTGTACAGCAGTAGTGTGTAATATTGTTTCACTGAGTAACATCCAACTATTTTTTTTCTTTTTAGATGAAGCTGAAAATACTAGTCCATGGACAGAACATGTCGACTCTCAAGATCTTCAAAATGTGCTTGCTTCTTTTTGCCTGAACATACCAGAAGATCCTATTAACTTGTCATTTGCAAAACATATTCTTAAAAGGGGTAAATTAACTGAACTTGTTAAAGACGTTAAAGATCTTGCCACAGGAGTTGTACTTTATAAATACCTGAGTGGGGCAGATGAAAAACCGGGAACGGTTAATGTCTATGAAGTTATTGCCAAAAATATAGACAACCAAATAGTAATTAAGGAAACGGTAATATATTTGATATTGGGCAATGTCTTTCTTAAATGGAATTAGGTGAACATTTATAAATGTATTTGATAAAAGGAAAAAAAAATAATAAGCACTGCGTATATATACCTGAACATGTATTTAAAAGCATGTTTTTTTTTTGTTTTTTAGGTTCCTGGAAAAAAATTGAATTTTTTCAGATGAAAAATCAGAACCTCATTAAAGTGATCCTGATCAGAGAAGGTGTTGACAGCGTCTTAGAAACAAAGAAGAAAGTTTACCAAAATTATAAAGAGTTCTTTAATTTTGAAAGATTCCATCTACAACATGAAACTGGGCAATATGCTAAATTAGCTAAATTAAGTGCGCTTCAAAAAGATATGTCCTTAAGGTAAACCGTTGATTCAGTGAAGGATAAAATCCATGTACAGAAAATTGAAAATGTTGTCAAAGATGTTGCTTGTCGTGCTTTATCAGAAGAAAACATTCTAAAATTATGTTTTGATGCTGTCCTCCAAGGAATTGGAAATACAAAAAGCGACCCTTTCATTTGTCGCTCAATTTTTACAGTGAGAAGACTCAAACTGGAATTAGCGCAGAAGACCTTAGAATCAATAAGTAAATATTTAGGGTCGGAAGTTTCTGCTGAAATTGTCGGGCATATGAAATCAGACATCCACAGCAACTTCGCTAATTCAACTGAAGCAGATATATAGTTTTCAGTGCGCATAACTGTCACATTGGTACATTTGATCGTTTTAACTTTAAATCCTCTCCTTTTAATCAGTAGTGTCCTCGAGGATGTCGGAAGTGCTGTAACTACATTATTACACCCCGTTAAGGTTAATTCCCAATCGTGGAGGAGAAATGTAGCAAAAGAAATTTATGAACTAATGGATAAAAATACCAAGAAACTTATAACAAATGTATCGTTAGATATAACAAGGCGATTCCGAATAACAGTGGATCATTTGGAACTTATTGCAAATCAATTGGAAAACTTTGAAAGCCGCATCTACTTATATGACCAGAATACACGCAATGTATTATTATTTTTTTTGTTTCCTGTAACATTATCAAAACAATCTGTTTCGGACCATTGACCATTTTAATTCTTTGTTGAAAAAAAATGATTTAGATTAAATAAGATATATATTCATTTTTATTCATATTCATTCCTTGTTTCTATTTATCTGGGAAAGATTAAGAAAAAAATGCTAAAAAATGTTCAGAACATGAAATGACTGTAAAATTCGCAATCATCAGTTTATTATGCATGCACTAATATTATATGCTTTTTATTTTTTAGGATTGCCGAGAGAAAATTTAAGGTTTGTTGTGTATATAATTTGAATTTTACATTTCATTTTTCTGATTCTTTATAATTGTAAACTTGTACCATTGAAAACAATAAGCTTATCTTGGCTTATATGACAATCTTGCTCTCCATGCCAAACATCAATAAGCATTGCATCTACATGAATCAATATAGTAACATTAGCTGACTAAATGTGTGAAGCCAATGGTCACAAATTGTGAATTTTTCTGTTTTAATATACATAAATACATGTATTCTGTTTACATTTTTCAGAAATAATCATGTAACATTATTTTCTTTGTTTAGACATGATAGTTAGGTTTGCTTTTAAACATCAATAAAATAGAGTCATTTAATTTTGCCTATAATGTCCACACGGTTATTATTTCCAACCTTTAAACATGACCTATGGGTCAGTCACTTTAACTTGGCCATAGTCTAACATGACTGGTTTTTTTTGGTGTTTTTTTTTTGCCACTTGGGTGACATTTAAACGAAATACGTTAAAACAAGATTCAGAAAAAAGTTCAAAACAGTTTTTGGAGTAATTTATATGACAAGTACTTCAAAAAATCTTACATCAAATAAATCAATGATCGATCAGATTTTAAGTTAATTAAAAAAAATGGCTATTTAGACAAACATTAGGAATTCAAGAACTTTAAAATAAAAATTACAAATTAAACATTCATCTCTCAAAAAAAAGACAATAAGGTTTTGTCAAATACATGTACTACATATAAAATAAAGAGAATTTCACTACCACTATATACGCCTTTTTAAAGTTTGCATTTAGTGTGTCAATTCCGAAGTCTCATAATTTTTTGCATACTTAAAAGTGTGCCTAAAAGGGGAGATAAATCGTGTAACCATGTAACTCCTTTATTGAATGCATCTACATTTTGTCCTCACAAATATGGAGCAGTTTTGAATTTTAAAGTAAATTAATTTTAAATTAAAGAGTATTTTGTGTTTTATTTTCGGATTAGCACCTATGACTATGATTGTTGGCACTTTTTGATGTGTAAAATACAGTAAAGTATCTTCTCTTATTTTTTATGTTACCTGCGTCACTCAGTGCCAGATTACAATTGGTCTTCGTCCGTCGTCTGTTACGAAATTAACATTTTTGACACTTCTACTTATGACTTTACCGCCCCCTTTGGCCTTGTGGCCTCATGAGCGGTATCAATTTTGCAAAAAAAGAGAAAAAAAATATCTTATCACACACACGCGGGAAAAAAGAAAATTCATAGTGTGGAAGTCCATTAAGGCCTTTATTAAAATTGTGATATTCATGACCCCTATGGTAGGGTTTCGGGTCCTTGGACAGGACCATTGTAGACAATAAAGTGAAAATGTACTCAATCTTAGATTTCTTTTTTTCTTTACTCCTATAATTGAGAAAAACTAAATGCTTGATGTCCATTAAGCCACCTAACTAAATTGCGAAATTCATGGCCCCTGTGATTAATCATAACCTACAATCGATCATTCTTGATATAGTTATGGTCTTCGGTTTTCAATGAAATACCTTAAGTTTAGTTAGTATTATTCTTTTAAAACACTCTAGTCTCTCATTATTTTTTTTTTCTTCTTGACGGCAACTTCATTTAATAATAAATCGCTCTTTTGAAATTTTCGGATCGGTTAACATGCCTTACATGTTATGTATTTTTTTTTTATTGGAAACCCTATCCGATACATATGTATGCATCGCTGTAGCCAACAACTCAACATTTTAATATATCGATGACGTTTTATCAATTAACAATGGTTACTTTCCTTCTGCAGCAATGTTAAGGAGTTTCGGAGCTAAAACACAGCTGAAAAACGATAGTATTTGATTCAAGGAATAAATACTTTGCCTGGGTGTATTTCTTTAAATATTTATAACATTTATCGACAACGACGTAAAAGGTGCTTGGTCCGATTTATATCAAATTTTGTGTACGCTTTTTAAACGATGGTTATGCTAAGTATGTGTATATTAATAGACATTGAAACACAGATTTCCCGGTCTATATCATTTATCTTTTAATGAAAAAATGATGGGTTTTTTTTTTTACAAAGCAAATTACATAAAATGGTATCACGTTATTTCGTCTCACATGAAAAATGGCTTCTACCGTCAAAGCGAGGTTGACTGTGTTACGACTTTTACAAACTTTTCATAGAGTCTTAATTTGAGTAATATTATAGCAAATCAAAACTAAACCTGTGTACATTTTGTTCACTGTTATTTCTAACGTATGTTTTGTTTACAATCGATGCATAATATGCGGGTGGAATAAACCCAAACGTTCGGTGGACGAAACCAAACGGTTCCCCTTTCTTAACATCCCATGATGCATTTTGTTGTGTTTTTTTTTTTGGTATGCCTATACCGAAATAGTCGAAAGTTTATAACTTTCTAAGATAAGTGGTCAAAAAGTTAAATGTATATGAAGGGTATATAGAGTAATTTTTTTGACATGAGTTCCAGTGAATGTATACATCATGCTTCTTATAAGTAGACGTTTCATAAACACTGGGTCCATAAAACATGTTTTGTCTTTAGCCTTTTGTTCTAAACATTGCTACACGTCCGATAAATATTGATGTGATCAACCATTTTTATCTCCACTGCACATGGGTGCAGGAAAACCCAGCATTGAAAACACGGTGGAGGAAGTTTGTATATAATTTAGATCACGTTTTTTAAGCCCTACATTTGATAATATTTGTATCAGATGATACGCGAAGCATTATTATTCCGATATTGATAAATGTAGAAATGAAATTATTATACAAGTAAATGTAATTAAGAGGAAACACGATTTTAGTGTCATCGACACGGTAAATGAAGTAAACATGTCCCCCTCCCCTGAGATGTGTATGTACTAAAACTGGGTTTTTTTCCCCTTTTTTCTTCAATAATTTCTCTATCAGATTTCCACTTGTGATTATAACTTGTACAGAAAAGACATTTGACACATAGAACACGAACCTGTCTAACTTTTGTTTAGGTTACTAATGTGGATCATGGGCTACTTTTTGCAGGATCAAACTACAAGTACACGAATTCAAGAGCCTCTGACACAATGTTCATAATAGATCAGAATGGTTTTTTTACAACCAGATGGTGTGTAAACGTCCAAATAAACCTTTGTTTTTTGACTGAATAACGTGTAAAGACCTGACTTATGTTTAGTTGCCAAGTGTAACCAAGTTTTGTTGTAACGCTTTAATAATATTTATAACAAACAAAATTAAAACAAAGGAGTTGCAGGTATATTTTTTTTTTAATTTCTCTTTTTCAAGTAAGGTGACTTTCGCGAACAATAAACTACAATTAGAACACTTTGTTTTATTTGCAAAACAATTACAATAATGAATGATATCACTTTACTCTATCGACAAGGCAAGAAATGGACAAGAGACATTTACAAGTATTCATGTGCAATTATTTTTAATTTTAGTTAATGATAAACATACCGACACTCTTACAGTCTGAGTTATGCGGCTGAACCTTGTTTTGAAAATAAGAGGCACAATAGCGATGTTGTTTAATTTAAACTGTTATGTTAAAAAAGCAATGTAATATTTGTTCACTAAACTACATAAAAATGGTTTATTTCATATATTTCTCGCTTTAAATACAAAAGGCGAATTTCATGTGCGTGATTTTCTTTGGAAAAATATTTTTCTTGTATTTTTGTTTTGGCAAAAAAAGAAAAAAAAAAGAAAAAACTGATCCAGAAAATTAATTCAAAGCAAACAGTCTGTAATATAAAGTTTTATTCAACCTGATTTATTTAGACATACACAAGGACATCGTTATTGCAAAATGTAGCATGTTTTATATTTATGTTCGGTAGCTATCGTGTCAATGTATTAATGACTAATAAACAGAAGCTATCTAAAACTGCGTGACTGAACAGATGTGAATGCATGCAATATAGTCACGTATATTACCTATGTTCAGCAAAACAAAAACAAAAAAAAAACAAAACCAAAAAAAAAACATGTTATATATGCGGATACTTTTGTAATTTAAATTTAAATATATTTTGTGACCCAAAACAGAACACAAACATTTTAACGTATTGTATGACAAAATATCAAAAGTATTAATAAAATTGTCACAATGGATCAGTGGATCTTAACCTACAATCCAATCCACTTGGTAATTTTCTATGGTAGCCGGAAGGGAGGAGTGTTCCCCAATCTTCCACCAGGCCACCCGCTGGTTTCCATTCGTTGAGGTCAAAGTAAATCTCCAATAGGCAGGGGACTTAAACTGCCTCGGAATCCTCCCACTTCCGTTTTTATCGCTGATATACCTTATAGAATGTACTGCAACTTCCGAGTTTTGAATGGCTATATTGTCTGCTTCTATGATACTGTAAGAATTGTCTTCCTCATGAACTACTAAACGAAGCGGAGATCCCCGTTGTAGAAAAGTATTCAGATTTGCTTTAGATCCATGTGTAGCAATGTCAGAGCTAGAAGTGGTAAGTACCTTTGACCAGGGTCTAGACTCAACAAACCACGTGATAGATTCTTTGTCATTCGAACTCGATCTGTTTATGGTGCTTCCAATATCGTACCTCACTGTTTCGACATCGCCTGTTTTTGATGCAATTTGCCAGATCCAATTAACATTAGTTGGAAAGTTATATGCAGAGGTTTAAGAAAATTGTCCTAAAAGTTGAGCAGAAACCTGACCATTCTTTAGATAAAGATTATCTGCTTCCGTTATATACGAATTGATTTTAACTCGGACTCTTTTGCCAGCTAAAACAGATTCAACAAGCAGGTCTAAGGACCCATTTATTCCACGCCCAAAAGTGTCGTGACTGTATACCTGTGTCCAGCAATCATCCACAAACCACATCATTGAGCCAAAATCCTGAAAAGTGCCCCGCTTAATGTGGTGGCCAACGTACCACTGAGAAGTTGGAATAGTGCCTGTAGTTGACCATATCGTTAACAACCAAAACACTCTTGTTGGGATCTCATATTCGTCGCCTATTTTAATTTGTCCTAGACGCCATGGGTATTGTCCGTGTACATCCGAGATATTAGAGGCTTCAATTGTTGTGAATTTGGTCATAAATCCATTCTCTGGGCTTAAAACTTTAACACTAGCGCCATTGTTAACTGCGCTCACCAACACAGATTTGTCTCCGCATGTTCGAACCCCTGACAACGTATTGCAGTAGACAGGTTTCTTAGCAGCGCATGATCTACATTGAAAATTAGGTTAATATATTTTTCCTGTAGGCAGGAACATTTAGGTTCTTTTTTACGTCGAAACAATTCCAGAATTATACTAGATGCATATCTCGACCTTGATATGTCAGTGTGATTACATTTGCATTTGTTTTTCAATTTTGAATGAATTGTTTATGACATCACAATGACCATAGCCCGCTCGTATCGCTTTTCGCTTGTTGCTTGGATTTTTGTCAACATACAGTTTTTGTAATTTTAAAACGATTATGAACTATTTTATTTTCAAATATAGATAATAAACAGCAATGTTTAAAAGTTAACTGGGATATGAACTTGGTTGGTACGTGATCAAATCTTCTGAAAATTTGATGACGTCAACAAAGTTTTAACTATTTGTTTATTTCTTAGAGAATATAGGATTCTAGGAGCGGTTTTGATAAAACTGGATGAATTGTCATCGCTTTATGTGTTTATTGTTTTATTGGTATGATTCAAAACAGTTATTAAATATTAAGAATTTTAATAACATTCAAAATAAGTCGCTAAATTGCCTTTGCTTTCCTTCTCATATATTCTCTATATGGAAATGATGTAGCTATGTCTGAAGGAAATTCAGATTATGAGAAGCAAAAGTAGTAAAGTGCATGTAAAATTTCCGAGCCGAACATTCTTTAGGGCACGGGGAGCATTAGGAAGACCACGGAAACTACTTAGAAGCGTATCCACCACATCGCGGTTATGTGTGTTAACTGTAATTTTCCTTTATTAGCTATGTGGCGCCTCATAATAACAGACCTAATAGGTATAATATTTCATGATGGCTTAAAACTGTATAGACTTTAAAAAGCGTTCAAGTCAAAGTGTTAGAAATACTGCAGTGTCAAAAGCTAAAGATGCATTTGTACATGTTAAGGACATTTTGAACGTTGCAGGTTGGAGTATTGCTTGATTTTTGTGTGAACAATTATGACAAGGGAATTGCAGATTCGCAATTTCATTCTGCAGTTTTTAGTTGAAACACTTGTTGCATTGAAATTTAAAAAATAAAGGTTTTTTGTACAAGATTGGCGGCCTATTGCATTTTTGCTTTCAAATGTCATATGGTTCGGGAAGTGTTATGACCCAGTAATACTTCCATAATGAACGAGACCTACCTTGGAAAAAGTTGAAGTTTGATTGAAATGTTATGAGTCATATAAACACTGTACGGGTCAGATGATGATTACAATGATGCAATGATGTAGTACATGTACCTACCCTTGAAGAGGGATATTAAAAAAATCAGTGGTATCTTTCAGTTAAATTATGTTAAACTGTTGGAAATGCAAATTTTCTTCCTTTCAAGACTGACGTATCGGGCTCGATGTACGCATCTCACCTATCCCTATAATGTTAACTTGACTTGTAAAATTTTGTGACAATTGTATTTAAGCATACCCTTATACGTACCTTACATACCATAATATATCAAATACCAGTGTTGCGTTGCCTGTGGAATTATGTTCGCCAACATACCAGCGGGATACATGTGCCTGACCAGTTGTACACACGATTAAAAAATCCCAGTATAAATCGCCATTAAATTCGTCGTATGCAGACCGACCGAGTTGAAAAAGAGCTTGAACGCAAACGTTTTCGTTTTCAGTCAAGGTGGCAATACATCGTGGTGGAAATAGAATCGTTCAATGATATTCTGATATCATCACCAACTACTAGATGATCGACAAGATCCCGTTTACTTCCGTTTATAACTGTTCCGTCAGCGCCATTTTTTACGATAGCTGTCCATTCTCCACTACATCCTTTAACAAACGAATAATACATTTTGCACATTTTTGTAATTATCACACTGACCAGTAGTCACTGAAAAATTGCCAACTTATGGTTACTATTATCGGCTACGAAGCTATCATTTTGTGGTGGATTTTTTTCAGCAAATATAAAGGTTGAAATTGCTAAAGTATCATATTAATGTGAATAAAATTGAAGATTAAATCATTTGTAAGCTTTATTTTAAGCAAATTGTTAGATTTGGAATTAAATTTACTCATAAAGAGAAATTGTATTGATTGCGCTATTCCGTATTCAATTTTTGTGACAAAATTTTTTTTAAAGTTGAGAACTAGGAACATTGCTTAATGTCCATTATGATAAGATCGGGGTTATTTTATCCCTTCCCAAAATTGATTTAAAGGATGTTGCTGTTGAATTTTTTCAAGATCTCATTTTGCTGATATCATATTCATAGCAAATATAACTTTTTGAAAATATAAAGTGAACACAACACACACCAAAATCGATATCCCCCCAAACCCCCACCTCCCAAAACCCACATTAGTGTATGAACATTAAAAATAGAGCTAATCCGTTATATATATTCTATATGCGTAAATGTAAATGTTTTACTATCATCATGGTACATTGTGATGTTCCGCTTTGCGGTGCTCTTGTATCTCATTAAGATATTTACTAAACTTACCCTGATCACAGGTCGGTCCTTTCCATCCACCTGCACAGTTACACGTGAATGACCCCTCACTGTTAATGCACTGTCCTCCATTTTGACATGGGTTGGTATCACATTCATTGATATCTGAAAAAGTTACGAAACCATTAAACAATCGTGAACTCCTTTTTTTCTTACGAAATTAAACATAACAACAGATGATTATATTTTATATATAAATCCTACTGATGAAGTAATTTGTAAGAATCTTATCATTACGTTTAATGTCAAATATTTAAATTTTTAAATCAATTGCAAATTAAACGCGCTTCATTGAATTCCGAAAAAAAACACGAGGGGCGTAGATTTGGACAAGTGCCCCCAATTACTGCAAGTATAAAAAGGAGCGCAGACGACGAATCCCTCCTTTTATTCAAGCAATAAATCCCGGCGTTTGCTGCACTCAAAATAATTGTTTAAGACTATTCAATTCCTCTCGTACAAACAAAGAAAAACGCTTGGGACAGTCCCACCAAGACAAGAGCGAAGACCACAAGAAGTGTCAAGCAATCCAGTAGACGTGGAAAAAGGACCTTAGTCACCCCCCCCCCCCCACACCCCAGGGAAGTAAACAGCTGGAAGGAGTGTCCACATTTTTAGCGGCCGCAATTAGGTTTCACTAGTTCTTTCCCTACCCTGGTGAAAGCTGCCTTGACATCGGCATATAGCTTCGAGGTCATTCCAAATATTGAGGCCTGCTCTGGGAACGATATAAACTTCCATGTGCCGCTTTCATTAAAACAGAAAATTTGGGCTGGTAATTAAATCAATTTAGCCCTGCTAACTAAAGGCAAAGTTTAACTACAGCAGTTTGCTGCCGGAAGTAGTTTTGTATTAAATGAAAGAGGAGAGCTATTTATTTTGAAGTGCCTTGTGACACTCTTAAACTACAGTATTCATTCGCCGATGAAAAAATTCAAAAATTAAAAAAATTCACTATAGATTGTACGCAACTATTTGATTCTTTTTATCTCAAACTGGCGCAATCTCTTACAATTTGTGTCAAAAAATCTTGAAATGGTAATTAATGATTTTTTTGGCTTCTGTTACCATGGCAGCAGGTATCCATATCAACCGTTAATCGTGTCCTGAATTTTTTTTACCAAAAAATATCAAAATACTTAATATGAAGAAAATCGTTGACTATGTGTGGCCATCAAGTATTGATATTTACAGAAAATTGATTTTAATAACTACTCAAAGGCAAATTGTATGAATACATGCACGACATTATTTATATAACCAGTGAGAAAGGGATTCTTACCTTGATCACAGACATCACCCTCCCATCCAGGTTTACAACTACATATGAATGACCCGCAAGTGTTGTTACATAGTGCTCCGTTCTCACAAGGATTCGTCAGACACTCGTCAACATCTGAGAATAACATGATCCATAAAAATTATTTGTAGTACTAGTAATCGCATACCAACTTTTTTATGTAACTACTGTTTACAATAAAGATTTCTATCGTTAGTAATTAGGTAATTGCTAGTCTGGGTATATTGTGAATAAAATGTACGTATATTTCTGCAAGGTATTATTTTACTGTATTTTTGGATACATTATTTTAATGATAACTTACTCCAGGAACGTTATCAGATTTAAGGAAAACCAAATGATAGACAAAATGAATACGTCAAATTGTCAGAAAATAAATCTACAAATAAATATTTAATTAAAAAAAAAAAAACCAAAACAAATCTTTTATTGAATCTTCAAAATTTGTGATGAGATCATTTTTTTCCTTCGAATCCAATATACTCAGCTACTCGTAACTTTTAGAATTTGGTATTACTATACCACTACGTGTAATTGTATGTTATATTGGCTTTCCTGAATATATTGACCTTTTGGGGGAGGAAAATCTGCAGTGCAAACAAATCGTTAGAACGAAAAAATTTGCTACTACACAGCTAAATCTTGTAACATGGAAAAGTTCTAGCTCTTCTAGCGTGACAGAATTTATAAGCAAAGCCTTTTTTAACCTTGAATTTTTGTGTTTTCTCCGTTTGTTAACTCAGTACTTCTAAAAAGTATTGTCTTTTAAATTTATACAACCTTAAGGTTTTGTTTTAAGGTTTATGAATAAAGGTTTTCTTATTTGTCGAGTTCCAGTTTTCATTTAACATTTCTACTAAAAGTTGAAATGATTCATTTTAAATATAAGCCTACCTCAACGATTTTATTCGAACATTTCATCATAATTATATCAACAAATCACCTGAATGTGAAAAGAAGACATGTATCACTTATATTTAGATAACCTTGATCACAGACCTGTCCCTCCCACCCATCAGTACAACTACAAGTGAATGATCCCTCACTGTTAGTGCACTGTCCTCCGTTTTGACAAGGGTTGTTGTCACATTCATTGATACCTGTAAAAAGGTAAATCCACTGTCAATAAACTGTGTACAATGTCATAGTTTAACACCTGTAGTTTCTGTTTATAAAATAACTAAACAATCCTTCGAAAAACAAAGATTGCTTTCCAACAAATTAAGCTGACTTCATACATGTACTTT
This sequence comes from Magallana ariakensis, assembly GCA_020458035.1. Classification (NCBI taxonomy): domain Eukaryota; kingdom Metazoa; phylum Mollusca; class Bivalvia; order Ostreida; family Ostreidae; genus Magallana; species Magallana ariakensis. Next base: position 32,391,091 of record CM035811.1, on the reverse strand, counting down.
GTAACATTTGAATCTTTGTTTGTGTATAATAGTCACATAAAAAGAGAAAAAATGGTATATTTTACCTTGATAACAGGTGTTACCCTTCCATCCATTTTTACAAATGCAGATATACGATCCATATGTGTTCCTACATTGGGCCTCGTTCTTGCAAACATCATTCGCACATGCATCAACATCTAAATTGTTTATATAGGTGAAAAATGAAATAAAGCATAGCTGGTACATTGTAATTTGTCCCGCCCTAACTAAAGCAGCACAATTTACTGTTAGGTTCGGATATTTTCGTGACAACTATCATTGGTTCCCTTTAACTAATGATCTTAAGGTTATTATCTTTCAATATTAAAAAAAAAAGAAAAGAAAAAAAAATACGTCTTAATGTAAGTATGTCAAACAGATCAATTTGTAAGTCATACAAACATTTGAAAAGATAATTTAAAAAGTTGAACATGTTTGTTTGGGTTTTTTTCTTCTCTTTTTATACAGTTAGAGTATAAATAAAGTTTTATAAAATAAAAATCTATTATGATAATGGGACATATATCTTTCTTTAAGCTGGACACTAATGGTTTAAATGCACTGTTTACACAGAATCGGTCCTATAGCTTTAACATAAGCCACAAACTTCTTATCAGTTTTACGATGTAGATTTCTTGCCTGGAAGAACGTGCATATCTTGGTCGCAATGAACTTATCAATTTTTACATCAAACTAGACTTTGACCCATGCGTGCACGGGTTGAAATTGCATATGATATCGGAAATTTACGAAATACATGTAGATACATCGACATAACGTATTGTTGACATTTACATAACCAAGCTTTAGGCCTACAATAATGCTATAATAATAATTTCAATATACGCTGCATAATTAGAATAATCTAACTGTGTCTCGGGACAGGCCTTCACCACAGTTAAAATGCCTCCCATATACCCGTAATGTAGCAAAAAATTGCAGAATCGCTCCGAAACGATTTTGGAGAAAAATTAATGAAGCTGCATTGAAAATAACAGTCAAATTATTCATAACAAACCATTTTGAGGCTGTAAATACCTTTCATCTGAAAATTTAATTCATATTATTGAAGAATTCAACACTTTTTCACCAACTTTTTGTTCACACCATGTTGACATTCGGAACTCTCAGGGTTTTTCATATTTAATGCACTGAGTTAGAGTTATCTCCCGTATTTCTTTGTTGAACAGAATATATAGCAAATTTCCAATAAAATTTACGCGTATTTGTATTATCGTTTCTGAGTTTATCCATGCAAATGTGATAGTGTGGAAACATGAACTAAAGAGCCTCCTGAGATTAAGCGTGAATGTAATGCGCATGCGCAAGATTGTAAAATCAAAAAAATCCAGGTTATTTCCGGATTTTTTAAATGAATTTTTGTTGATTTTTAATTAGCGAAGCTTGATTGAGGAAAAATAAAAACAAATTGGTAATCTTCAAGTACCAATGATGTTTAAAATATATAAAACAAAAGACAGTACTTCTCCGATTTCTCGGTATTAAAGCCCAAAGATTCGAGTTTATTATTTTAATATAGTAGTATAGATATTCAGGTTGATGCGAGTTTTACAAACAGAACATGTACATTGAGCAAGAAATTTAATTTAAAGCCAATGCAAAACATACATATTTTTTTTAACACAGTATGCTATTAAAATTGCATGCCTTAGCGAAGCAAAAAATTATACTTGTTATAAAATAAACTTGTTGTTAATTATGCATTGTATTTACTGGATTATTGCATCCTTGTAGACGTACATTATTCCTTTTTCTTATAATTGCCAATATGTTTGTACTGTTGTAAATATGTTGTGATGATCTCCATTGGGAGGAAATAAAGAACGAAAGTAACACTGCATAGATGTATCCGAGTATGCTATTAAACTTGCATACCTTAGCGAAGCAAAAATAATACATATATAATCATAACACGACTGTACGCCATTTCTGGAAACTTACTTTCTTCACAGTAGGTGCCTGTTAAGCCGCTTGGGCATTCACACCAGTAATACCCATCTTCATTATGGCAGGTTCCCTGGCCACACGGAAATTTCAAACATTCGTTTACATCTACAACAAACAACTTGTCAGTTAAATGAATAATGAATTAATGCATTTTTCCAACTTTTAATTTGGATAAACTCACGATTTAAGTATCTGCCATTCAGTCTACACAATACAATGTAGTTCATGTTTTGGGTAACTTAGCTACGAATGTGATTCATTCTGTTCATATTTCTACAACCACGTCTGATTAAATTATGCCCATACAATAGGTACATATAGACCAATGAAAGTGTGACATTTCAGTATGAGGGAAAACACTAACCTATATCAAAGTTGTCACCTTCCCATCCGGCCGGACATTTACAGATGTATCCCCCAAGTGTGTATCCGCATATAGCATCATTAACACATGGGTTGTCTTTTACACAGATACCACCTAGAAATTTAAAAAACAAACCAAGAAATAGATACTTAATGATTTCAACAAGGCATGGCTATAACAACTTGATGATGATGATGATGATGAGGAGGAGGAGGAGGATGATAATGATGATAATGATGACCACTATTATTATTGTTATTAATCTTTAGTTAGTAAATATTCACAATTTCATGTTTTGTACAACAAAACCATTTAAAACAAAGTTCAACACCGTTGTTGTTTAATGGTTAAAGTTGGTTTTCGCTGACACTTTAATTATGTACATTTTAAGATCAATTATATGTAAGAATGAAAGATTTATAGAAGGGTATGGCCACGTATAGTCACCAATTTTCCTTATATTTCATACATGGACACACCTAGGTATAAAACGCAAAAAACCACTAAAAGTTGGTTGCTAGAGGTAACCGTTGCCATAGTAATCAAGGCTTAAGATGGAAAAATAGCAAAACTTTGAAGTCCATAGCAACGGCAGTTATTTTATAAAAAAAATTCAGATTTTTTTCAAGTGTCATTAAAGTTAAGAATATACATTATTTTTTCTCACCATTTGATTTTATACATTTATTTATTATAAGTAAATAATTTACATTCAAAGACGCCTAAAAATATTATAATTTTCCTTATTCTTAAGCTTGTTACCATAGCAACGGTTCTCAATTTTCATATTTAAATTCTTAATTGCACAATCATAGTAGTGTTTATCAAAAAATCCAAGATTTGCACTTTTTATTCAAATTAAATAAAGAAAACATTTTAAAATTTCTGTTTAGTAACCATGGAAACGCTCTGAAAATATGCGTTTCTCCATGAATTTTTTTCTTTCTTTTGAAAAATGACAACAATTTTTAATAATTTCTTCTACCCTGGAACCCCCAAGTTCTGCACATTACTCACAATATGTTCTCAAATAAGCATTAAAATGCCATTTTTACATCTTTACCATGGCAACAGGACCACACAGCAGCAAACAAATGGTGTTAGGCTTATTTACTAACCAAAGTTTATCAAATTGTCAAGTATGAAGAAAATCCGTTACTATGCGTGGCCACCGAATTTTGATTCTTACATAGAATTGATCTTAATATCCCCTTATGGATGTTGTTTACTCAGGGTTTGAGTTGTCAAATTCGGAAAATGAAAAAGTTCAACGTCAGGAGTAAACTGTTTTTAAACACAAAAAGTATTTATGAAATGAATTATTATTTATATAACATTCGATATTGTTACTGTATTATGTAATTAGACTCCAACAAAAACGAACTTAAAGCAAAACAGAGGAAATTCAGAATATATTTTTTTTTAAATGCTGTTCTCCGCTGAAACATTTAAGCATTGCATTGTATGCAAGCAGAATAAGGTCAATATAAACAGTTTAATGCTATAAATGTTAAAGTGTTGTCATAATTCAGTTTTTTGATCAAATGAATCAACAATGGGTAGGGATTTAAAAATTGATAAAGGAAATTCGGACTGAAACATTTTTTTAAATTTTTACCTAAAACCTAATGTTTCGTATATATTTAGTGTCACTGCCATTTCTTTACTGTATTACATTTTTAAGGAGTTTATTTATTTGCAACATTTCTACAATTAAGAAAATTTTAATCATTGTGTAAAATTTTATGGAATTTTTCTTAATCTTTCAAAAACAAATTCAAAGCAAATTAATTCAAAAAGCAGGTCACTGATTTACTTATGTGAACGTAAAACATAGCAAACAAAAGAAAAAAAAACTCCCCAAAAAACCAACAAAACAAACCCAAAAACCAAATCTAAAACAAAATATAAATGTTTTTTCATTATCAACAGTGGATTTATTTTTATTCTCAGTAAACGTCATTCTTGAAGTTAGTTTTGCAAAATGCAAAATGCATTCGCAACTGATTGTAAATTCACGAATAAGGTTCACTTTCATATTTTTAGTATGACTCTTTTCATTATGATAAGCAAAAATATATTTCGCAACATTTGCAGCTAGATATGGAAGATGTTACATTTATGTTACGGCTGTGATTTTAGTATAACTAGTAAGTATTGGTCTATATATATATATATATATATATATATATATATATATATATATATATATATATATATATATATATATATATATATATATATATATATATTAAATTCAAAATGGCATAACCATTTGTAATGTTATGTCTGAAATTACACATTATACTATATATTACTAACGAAAAAAAAAATAATCATGTGCATGCCTACCTTCTTCATTTTCATTAACTTCACTTTTACTGCATGTTGCGATCGTTGATGACAAAGACATAAACAACTACAATGAACATAAAATAAATATGAAAAAAAATATTAAAAATAATTTTTTTTTTTCGTGAAAAAAAAGTTAAGGAGGTTGGCACCTGAAATAATAGTAATGTCAATCATCCGAAAACCACTTGGATACAAAGATGGGGACCTACAATGTTCATTTATTTTATTTGTGACCCATGTCACATGCCATTTTTTTGAAATATAGGGCCCCAAACCGAAATGATAATTTTTCGGAAATTTTTACTAAAATTTGACAAAGAAATTGATAATTTAAAGAAATCAAACAAATATTTATAGTTTGAACTATTATTAAGTTATGATTTTAATACAGTATGAAGTTGAACACATTTAGTGACTATAAAAGTAAAATCAAAATCAAAGCTTAAAAAATCTTGCTTTACTGGTGGCTTCAAAGGCCAGTACATAATGAACACAACAACAGATGTTAAAATTTTGGAGTAATCAAATTATAACGCAAATAAAAAAAATTAGAGTAATGTCATCTTTCCAAAACTTTGCATACAAATAGACATACATTTAATGTCTCATTTAAAAGTAAAACAAGTAGGGGTCACATCTCCAAAATTTGAGATATAACATGAAATAAGCTAATTTTAGGCCAAAATTGGAGTAGTTTTTTTCTTAACTTCTAAGAAATATAAGCTAAATATGCCGAAATATATCGATAGAAATATCAAAATATTGCTTAATTATGTTTTAGAACATCATGAATATATCGTAATACAAAAACTTTCTAGAAGTTTGGTCTGCGCTGAAAATTAGGAAGCTAAAGTAACAGTACTCTAAAAGTAGTGAGTTATGAAAATTGTTCAATTCCTTCTTGAAAATCTTCCGCCACAAAATATAGTCCCTTTCTAAACTCTGTAAAAAGGTAATTTTTTAAAAACAATTTTATTCAATATAGTTTATTTGGCATTGTAAAATATAAATATACAACAAGAATTAATATGTGATGCAGAATTTTCAGACTAGAGGTGACCCAAAATGGCTACCTAAAACCTAAGGAGCGAACCTCTTTAAAGATCATTTTTGTTGTTGCTTTAACGGATTTTCTATTTGGCGTTTGAAAAAAAAATCATTAAAAAAATCATCTTTTTTTTTAACTTTATTTCTACATTTAATCTCTTTAAGCTTATTTATGAATCGTACGAAAAGCTAAATCAACTACTTGACTTATTGTTCTCAAAACTAGAGGTTTTTCTATCTTTTTATGTTTACGGTGAGGTACATAATATACCTGATAACTTGTTTGCCATGGATTTCTCAATTTGGTCAGAAAGGAATGGCATTCACTTCTATATTATGTAATGTGAATACTCATGTAAGAAAACAATAAATTGAGCTATATCTAGTAAACATTTGCACTTTATTATTATATTTACAACATATTTAATGAAACATTGTAGCTGTATTTTGCACTATCTAAACAGTTGCAGATGAAAAATAAGTATACCTGTAAGATATGTTGTAGTATAGATTGAGAAAAACCACGAAGCCTTAATGACATTTTTAAGAGATTTTGTTTTATTTTCAAGCCATTGTTATAATAATTCCCTGTTGTTCATCGTAAACGTCTTTTGAATTACTTTTTTTCCTACTTAATTATATTCAAAACTTTACAAGAATTCTGTATTTTAAAAAATATGTAAATTCTTTAATTAACGGATTCTCAAATGACTTTGACCTTTGACCTTGATGTCATTTTTTATCAACCAAGGTAGACGCTCCCATTCAAAGTAATCCAAAGTCGTAATGATAGATAGTGAAGAAGTCGGAAGTGTTTTTTATGGAAATTTTATTTTTTCAGGGACTATAACTGCTAGAAGGAGGCCTAAAATCATTTCAATATGAGTAGTTTGAAGATCCTTCTAAGTGTTCTGAAGACTTTTGTAAAAGTCCCAAGTCTCTATCTCTTATGGTTTCAGAGGAGTAGCGATAACAGCATTTCGTATAAAAGGGACAATAACTCTGTAATTATTAAAGGTAGGAGCTAATGGACTATATTTTAAAATGTCTGAAGATGTCCGACTACATCCATTAAAATGTTTTTCTGTACCACTCTAAACAAACGAGATATAAAAACAGATTCTCAAGTGACCTTGACCTTTGATCTTATGTCATTTTGTTCAGCCAAGGTAGACCTTCCAATCCCAAGTCGTCCGAATAATCTATGATAGTGAAAAAGTGGAGTTAAAGAAAACAAGAAGTTTTTCACCTGAAAGGTGCAAAGACCTAATGATAAACTTATTTAAACAATTGTACAGTATAGTGTTCAAGTACCGAGCAAGTCGTTATGATAAAAGAGTAAGCGTGTATCCGATACGAATTTCGTAAAATGAAAGGTTATTATATATACTTATGAATTAAGACATTTTGCAAATAAACTACAAAGTGCCTGCACCAGAGTATCTGCTAACACGTTTGGTAGTTCAAGACATGTGAGATGATGTCCGTAAAGTATAGTAATTATTGCAATTTAACTGATAAGTTATTATTGTGAAATTAATGAAAAGCCTACGTTCATTTTCGATAAACAAGCCCGAAAAAGTAAAAATGAGAGTAAGGTTGTAGACACGCTTTGGCGGAACTATGTCAGGAGTAGTTTGGATCAAATATATACTTGCAATGAAACAATATTTAATGGTTACGGAAAGATTGACTATATATACTGGTACCTTATTTAGAGTATACATATAAATTAAGATTTGACAAATGTTGAATTAATAAAATGAGCCAATTCTTTTCTTCAATGAGCAGTTTTAGGTTTGATACTCATTTGCTTGCGAAGCAAGTTCTCTCTGATGAAAGAACAGGATATAATTTTTTGAACGGGGTGACTAGGAACGCGGGTTGACTGATTAACGAAAAGTGTGGGATCAGACCTTGACGTATCGCGGGTAGAAACCTTAGATTCGACTTCGATTAATACAAAAAGTTAACAAATATAATGGAATATTTTAATGCGATTAAAGTGTTGATGGAAAGAATTTTCCAGAACGGGATGCCCAAAAGCTGGTTGACTTATTAACATAATGGAAAAAATGTAACCACTAGGCAGATACTTTGAATCGGACAACTTCGGTATATAATTTGCAAATAAAAATGCATAACCTAGAGTATTTTAATTTCATACCACGACAGATTGGTATAGACTGTCCCAAGATATTCATGCTGTACATTTGGACGATTTTTAACAAAAATACACGGACCTGTGAAAGAAGTGCAATTGAAATCGATTAAAGGGAAAAATTCCAAGATAACGTCATTCACACTACATGTATATCATTTTTTCTTCGTAAAAATTCACAGGAACAAAAACAGATTTCCTACGGAGATTTATAATGGGGAATGTTGACATATTCCCTCCATTCGGAAGTCACTCGGAATACACCGCACAATTTTTCGACGTTATCATCAGGGCTTAATTATGCAAATGCAATGCAAAAACCCAGTACACTTTCTATTTTAGCCGTATATTGAAACCTGACAAGCTAGAGGGGGTGTTTCAAAAAGGAAATCTTGGGATTTTTTCATACTATAGAATAAACATCGTCTGAATCAAAAGGTATTTATAAATATCGAATAATTCAAAAAATATGCGGCAAATATATCTTGGGATAAACTATAGTAAACCTTAGATATTAATTTGTAAACATTAAAGAATCGGTTATTGTGTTCTACGTCTATATGGATAAATGATGTATGCATAAAACGGAGTAGTTTAATGGAGGTGACCCCCTCCCCTTTATTTTTTCAGTCTTTTATCTAAAAGTCTTATTTGGGACAATAATAAGAATCATATTGAAAAGTTAACATAAAGATACAAATTTAGAGATAAACACTAAATACCCACTTACTGGTTAAAATAAAGAATATTAAAAAAGTATATTTTTTTTCAGTCAATTGCAACAAACAGAATAAAGACCACACACATGTATATATTATCCATTTCATTTAATATTTTTCTTCCCTGCCTGCTCCTCTAAATATCCAACAATGCAGCTAGACTTTCTTTCAATTTTAAAGAAAATATTTAAGAAAAAATCAAAGTATATACAAAAATGAACAAACAAATATGGTTCAACATATCAAGCATTATATAAAATAATGTGTAAAGTGTTAATTCCCGCGCTTGCGCGAGATATCATCTAGTATGATAAAAGCTAAGCAACTGAAATATAAAACGAAGAAAAACGTTTCTGAAATAAGTCGTTTTTTTAATTTAAAACCCCATATATCTGGCCTTTCGAATTGTAAAAAAGGGTATAAATTTACTAACGCACGGTATTCAATTTGCCTGGTATCTTATAGAATCAGCGACATCCATAAATAATTAGTCTTTTAATATAACTGATGCTGCATAATAGCTTTGAATTGATCTTTTCTTCAAGACATATTCCAAAATTTAGTAAAACTAAAACATTCTATTATTCTTATTTAAAAATCATAATATTCTTACCGCCATCCAGAAAAACTTCTCGTTTATAATCAACATGTTACGAACTGTAATATTTGCGGTGCTGTGATCTCAAATAACTCCTTTTATAGGAACACAGTGCATATCAGCATCACGTGATTCGATTTGTTTTGCCAATCAAGTAAAGCGTTAAAAGATGAATGATAATTATGTACTTTTTGTTGGTTCAAATTCCGCACTTAGTTACATTATTATCTTTGATCGATATCATATGGTCGTGTACAGTACCAGTCAAATTCGGTTCGTGATATCAATTTTAATGAAATATAATCTTTCCTAAAGAAGACTTAGTAAATTAAATTTCGTAGGAATTTTAAGTGTTTGTTATTTTCTTTATCTTTCACTGGTTATTGATTAACAGTAAACTATTATTAGAAAAGCAATCAAAGAGTTCGTATGTTAAATCGAGTGCAGTGCTTATTCAACCAGCCATGTGTTTTAATTATCTAGCATGTCTGCTTTTTCTTTTTTTACAAATGGCACCTTTGGTAGAGATGTAAATCTCGCGCCTTTGCTATAAACGTTAATACTTACAAATGATGGTGCGTGGTTTTTTTTACAAACTTCTTAATAAACCTTAATGCAAGTAGATAACCATTTTATTACAAAAAGTATAAATTATGTATCTTAATTATATAAATATACAATGCCTGGATATTTTCCAAACCATGGTTTATACCTTAGCCAAATATTACATTTTCTTAAGGACCGACAAAAAAGAAACAAAACTCATTCACGTCTAATATCACCCAGATCACCTACACATGATTGCCAAATGACTTGGTTGGTTGGCTGGGATATATTGTTTGGCTACAAAAGTGCACAATAAATGCCTTCTAGTATTATGACGTTCAAAAGTGAGACATTACAATCATTTTTTTGTAAACTTTATATCAAAAATGCATGGTTCATAAAAAACAATCTAGTATTTACATTAAGTAACGATAGCCATCAATATCTGTAGTACATCACACGGTTAAAAAGTTATGTTTCTTTTAAGTTAATATCAGCTCCATCGAAAGATATGCTTATATGTGAATGTGTAGAAAACATAATGATACACTTGTATATGTGGAATATTCATATTTGTTTAAAAAATAATTTTGAGGACATTGATATTAAGGCTCATTATCTATTGCCTAACTATGAAAAAAAACAACCAATGAGATAAAAAAGGGTGCATATCTTCTTTAAATTTGCTCATAAAAAATAGACAAAATACACAATATACAATACAGAAGAAAGTTCTAGTATTCATTTGTTTTTAATCTTTAATGTTCAGTGCAAAGAAAAATTTTCTATTTAGACGAAACCGTTATACAAAAAGTCATGTTTTTTTCTTGTATAACACGTCAGACACGATTTAAAAAAATAACTCTATAGTAAATAGTTTTAAATGGCGCTTTTTCAAAAGTAAATAACAGTACTTCTTTGGGAGACTTCTAATGCTAAATAAATGACGTTTTATATGGAAGGGAATTACCGCCAATATTCTATGTATCTTGCTTTTATTCTTATTATGCTTACTTCTTTATTCTTCATTACATTTACACTTGCATGTCACTTTATTGTTTTTATATTCATGCTTATCTAATTTCAATTTGATTCTTTTTGATCATTCATTGTTTGCTTAATTCTTTCTTCTATCTCTGTTACAAACGTGAATTCAAACACGCAAACCATAAAGCCCTTTCAATAAAGACGAATACAAGTTGCATGAATTTAATGTTGCATTATGACGCCAGGCGGCAGTGTGCGCGCTACAATTGCTGCTCCCGAAAAAAAACGTAGCTAGCTAAATGTGGGATGTTTCGCACCACGACATTTCACTCCAATGTTTATATCTTCAGATCAAGGAATGGAGGTGAGGTTTATGTTCTAAGGGATTCTTTATAATTTTGTTTGCCGGGGAGGGAGTGGGGGGGGGGGGGTAGGTCGATTTCTATTTTCAGTAGGTTTATTATGTGAATTTAAAAAAAAGTTTAAATTTTCAAGGGTGGTGGGGTGACTGGACCCCCCTCCTAAAGTAAAATAAAATTCTAAGTCTGCGCATCAGTTATTTATATGAGACGATATAATCTTGCAGTTCTCATAATTAGCACCCGTATCATAATTATCACCATCGCAAGCTTGATATGGAAGTCGGTCAATTCAACTCTTCATTTAATCAAGACCAGTTTACAGGTAGACACGTATGAGGTTCATGTCTCTAAGTTACATGTATCATAGCTTAAACACTTTCAAATCTAAAATGGACATTCAGTTACATGTATATGATTTATATTAAAATAAACAAACCTACAATAAGCATGGCTGTGAATGATACATACACATTTTTATCACTTCGAAATATTTTGTAAATAAGAAGCATACATTATTTATGCTTTGTATTTTGGAAGAAAAAAAATATATTGTTTAGAACTTTATATAAGAATTTTTATTACGATTTTGATTTAGATTTTAAACCAAAAGGTATAAACAGTCATATCACATACCGTATTTTAATATCTTCGCCTGGTTTGTTTTCGTTTACTCATTGTGTAATTAAGTCACTCATAATTTAGAGTCGTTAATTTTACCGCGTATACGTATATTTACTTCTGCGACTCCACCGTTCTGTGCCGAATCGCAAGAATATAAAATCGCGTGCACCAAACTTTGTTTTCATATCACAAGTTCAAAACTTTTAGAAAAATAAGTGAGATTTTAAAACCTGCAGTTTTAAGTTTTTTAACCCGGAATTTCACGCGGATATTAATTCATCGCATTTATTCAGAGATACACAGTACTGTAGCCTGACGAGAGGTACATAGTGCAAGTGAAAATTTTCACACGTACTTGAGTACAGAAAAAGCTACTTCTAAGCATTTCGTACCCCATTCCTTTTATTGTTTTTCAAAAACATCGTTAAATTTGGTTTAAATTTATTTCTATTTCATCTGGACAGAACCGTGCACCACCCCACCTCTTTTCACCTCAAATGAAAATAAAGTCCTGTCGACAAGTACTTATGACAAGTTCCTCTTCTAAAAATTAACCGTTCCTGCAAATAATTTGCCAATAATTTGTTACTGCATATATATACGGTACATTGCATTGCGGATCTAGAATGAGATCAGATCCATCCCCAATGGAAAATTCACACTTATTAAATCAACCAATAAAAAAATTAATACAAAATTATCTCTCAGACACCCCCCCCCCTCCTATTATTTTTTAGAACCGCGCATAGGCATTGTACATGTATACAAAAAAACACGTATCTTTTTGTGTCTGCGTATATCGTGGCTTGTTAAAAGTTGACTATATTAACATGTATTTCATATTCCTATACTAAGCCCTTAATTTGAGATGTTTTCACGAATTTATTTTATGCCATTTGTTAGTTTCGTTTTAATAAATCTTCGGGAGCAGCAATTGTAGCGCACACACTGCCGCCTGGCTTCATAATGCAGCATTAAATTCATGCAACTTGTATTCGTCTTTAGTGAAAGTGCCTTATGGTTTGCATGTTTGAATTCACGTTTGTAACAGAGATAGAAGAAAGAATTTACACGAATAAGAAGAGAACATTGCAACATAGAAATAAGCAAACAATAAAGAATTCAAGAGAATCAAAGTGAAATTAGATAAGCATGAATATGAAAACAATAAAGTGACATGCAAGTGTAAATGTAATGAAGAATAAAGAAGTAAGCATAATAAGAATAAAAGCAAGATACATAAAATTTTGGCGGTAATTCCCTTCCATAGTTTTAAAGCAAAGAGTTTATTTTCTACTCATAATAATATTAAATCTCTGTTTTTTTTAATGTAATCGTCGTTTAAATAAGGGTGTTGCTAAACGCGGCACGGAGAACGGAACGGAACGGAAAACGGAAAAATATATATCAAGTTTATCGCTTTAAGAGGGTAGAGACTGACCTGAAACGAGTTACGTTGTATCATTTATTCATATCTAATAAATGATTATTAACATGTGGTTGTCTTATAGATATTCTTATGAATGTTTTTCAAATATAGCATTGCATTCAATTTGCTTTAGCTCAGTACGAAACGGAAAAATTCAAATGTCACAAATTTTAAAATATTAAATGTAAATTAGACATAAATTTTTACTTATTTTTCTTATGTGGTATTGCTGGCCTAACAGCGTAACGCAGTTAGTGAATGCGTTTCATGTGTTTCATAAATATTATTATATTTCAAATATGATATATATACTTACATCGACATTGAGTTTTCTATCTTAAATCATATAGACGATACAGTATCAATGATATAAAACAATATATGCAATCTTATCGATTGAAGTACCAAGTTAATGTTCATGTTGTCCGGCTTAGTTGGAATATTTATAAAAAATTCTGATTCAATATCTAAAATAAACAATTTTAAAACTACCATGCAATAAACATTGCTGTATCAATTGTTAGTAAAACATACTACCGCCGTGTGAAAATTTTTCTTAGACATGAAACCTTTTCTTTTTCATTAGCACAAAGTGACTGATCAGGACATTCTACTTATTTTTTCAAACCAGTCATTTAATTGACTTATCTCTGTAAATTCATCAGTTAATGTCTTTATTATTCTGCTGCTTTATTTTAAACGACAAATATAACAGCCATTTAGGATAAGTCTACCCCAAAGTATGACGTGATTCATTCACTTCCGGTCTCAATTTTCTATTTTTATCTATTTTTATCGATTTGAAAAGCAGTAGACTGAATTCGGAGTATGATTAATAAAAGGGCGGTTATATCGTAATTCGTGATGCACGAGTTTACACAAAAAGTAATAAGTGGCGAACGGATTTATTTTTACCTATTAATTTTACATGAATCACTGCCAGAAAATCGGGTCAGATAAGCCGGTCTTAAAAATCAAAATGGCGACCGTGACGAATCTGGTTAGTGTTATAGTACTTGAAATAATCTTATAGTAAAAAGAAATATATCTAACGTCAGGTGCCTGTGTTTGTTATCGGGATACATATGTTAACATCGTTCGGTAATTCAGCAGTTGGATAGTTTTCGGAGTTGTCATAAACCTTGTATAACGGATACCGACTTGTGGATTTTTCCTTGGATCACAAAATAAATTAATCTATTAATTTGGATTATCTACCTACATATAGTTATTTTGATTTCCCCGCTTAGTTGTATTTTTTTCCCTGGGGGTCTTATTTTACATAAAATACCGTTGTGCCAATTTTCTAAAATTATGAAGGACAGTCCCGGCCGGGATTTAGTAAAGATTTTAGACAAAGTATCAGGCAATTGCAAAAAGCCGAATTTTAACATAGATTGAAACACCTGATTCAAACTCATAATGTTTTAAGCATATTCGAGGAAAACGTGGAAAATTACAAATTCAAACTTTCAACATCCCGTCTTTCAGTATTCTCAGTACTTTGATTTTTGAATACGCATGCCGATTTTTATGTTACACGAAGACAGTTTAAGAGAGAAGCCATGTTATATTATTTTAAATGTACATTTTTAATGTAAATGATGATATTGTTTACGTTAAAAAAAATACACAATCTTTTTTATCTACTATTTAGCTTAGAGCTATACTTCACTGAAATAGAGTGATGCTAAGACGAACCATTTACTAAATTATTTTATTTAAATAAATACAAGTTTTATATACATGTAATAAATATTTTTTTTTTCATAACACATCGAAAAAAGTACATAGTCTTCACTAAATTTATTTGTTTGATTGTAATGTTTCAGAAGTCAAATGTGATAAAGTGCACATAGTAAGAACACATTATGAATTCAAGATACGGCGAATGTTAAAATGTTTAAAATTGATCTGCATAACCCGATCAGCTATACTGACTAAAGGACAAAAAATCGATTTGGAGTAAGAATAATGTAAAACCCGACAAAAAAGCTGATGGTTTGTACTTTATGAAAAAATGTATACATAGTTGTCATACTGATCAATCTCATTCATTTTTGCTGGCAAATTGTTTTCAGTACACGCTGCATTCCTCTCCGATCATGATTATGATGAAGGATACAGTACTTTACAATAGATGTATTGATTACACTTTCTTTATAAACATGTAAGAATTTTTACTGCTAGATTAGGTTGAACGCCCTTCGTTGTTTATGTGTTTACGTAGTTAAATATTCCATATTATAATTGATTTTAACTTTACTAAGACAAAAGGTTATCGACTTTATGTAATTATGATTAGATATGTTAACATCTAATTTATCATAAAATAAGGTGTTACATTTTTAGTAACACTGCAAATATTACAAATATAAAAAAAATTAAGTTGGTAAATACACATTAAAATACTTTCTAATATGAAAAAAAATACTTTATTTGGTAAATTACATAATGCAAAAGAAGTATGCATGTCAAAAAGGCTGAATATGTATATTTGTATAATGGATACGGCACTTTCTCTTTGAGGTTGTGAATTTGATAAATCCAGTTAAAATGAAAGAGGTGTAGCTTTTTGAGCGTTAATTTAAGTGCGATAACTTGTTATATACTTGCAGCAAAATATCATACAAATGTATGTACTTTTAGAAACCAAAATAACCCTAGTGTTCAATTTTCAAAAATGATCATTCAAATTAAACACCATATCGTAATTAAATTTAAAGGAATTTTTTTTTATAGGTTTGAAATTTAAAAACACAGTTGAGCAAATCTGTCATGGCCCTTTTCTTTGCTTTTCTGATGGATTCCAATTTTGTTTCCGGCAGATTATAAGCACACGCAGTTTGATAAAGCTCTTTATTTATTTTATACCAACAACTTGCGCAACATAGCGAATAAGATTCCCTGCTAACGGACCTTTGTAAAACTATCCGTTGTTTCCAAGCGCATTGATATACTTCTGAAAATATTCAGCGATGCATATCTTTCCTTTAAAAAGATAATACAAAATTAAAAAAAATGATCACATTACACCATAAAAATTCATTTCACCAGAATAAAACCATTTAACGTTCAAATCAAAACAAATAAAGCATAGTATATTTTGCCAGAACTACCTGGTTGACAGTAGTGTCGCCAAATATCCTTAGTAGTAACTTTTGTGCAATTCAGGTCTCTATGTTCATCAAAGCCCGAGAAGTTTAAAAGATCACAGTATATTGCAACGTGTCTGCAGTCTTGTTTCGAAGTACTTCTCTCTATCATTGTAACTCTTCATCTCCTGGAGTAAATGGGTCTGCTTGTTTCAATTTGGCTCTTTAGGTAGGAGAAACTTCATTTTAGCGTCAAAAGTGGTTTTTTTTTCTGAGCTAAATTTAATGTCGTGTCTTTTGTTGTCCCTTAAATACCACACATATATAATCCACAGACTAGCTAAAAGACCGATTTAGGTGGATATTTACTTCCGTCTAGCTTACGAGCATCACATACGGAGTGCGTCAATGAATAGCTCATCGTAGAGACATCCATTTAAAGCAGTTTGAGTACTGAAAATTCAAGTGGCGCACTCTTGTTTTTCTATTGGGGCCAGTTTTCGTAAACACCAATTCCCAACGAGTGATTATTTTTGTATTTTGATTTTCTTGACTTGACTTGACTTGACTTGACTTCACTATTTCAGAATCCGAAATTCGTCCATTTCCAAAGCATTACTAGAACTAGATCTATCTCTGTCCAAATCAAAATATTTAAACATGTCAACATCAACATTCTGCCTCTTGACACGTGGCGACACAGGACTATCAATGTTCATATCAAACTCGTTTCAAAAACTGATTTCATGCATACCGTCAATGTATATTCCTATTATTTTTCAATTGCATTACAAATATGTGAAAGAGTAATGTCGTCCTCAGTAAGTAGCAGAAAGTCATGTTCATCAAAATTTATGGTATATGGTATCAAATATGTCGTCCATCCTGCGTTGTTCTAGAAAAGGTCGTCTTTCCGTCAGTTGCGCTACACCATAGTGCTTTGCGATAGATGGCGGAGTTAACGAGAGAAATTTCTAGACTTTTTAAGAGTTTGTTAAATACACTAGCGTAGTTTCGGATAGCATCGTCATCTACTAGCGTACAAATGTAGTTAACGAGGCATTTCAAGCACAAGCGGAAGGCCCACGAAAAACAAGCTAGTCTGACACAAGGTAGGCGGGGTTATCCATGATATAAGTTATTTATAGATCGGCCGTGCAACTCGTCCCACCCTAATCGGGATGTAATGTAAATAGTTATCACTCGCACACTGCTATCTAAGTATCACTTATCCATCGTTTACTTAAAAAAGAAATAGGTGGGTTTGCCATTACGAAGCCAGCCACCTGTTGATTCATCGCATGGTCTGTGCTTGATTAACGATTCACGGTGAAGCAAACACAAAGTCCCGGAAAATTTAACATTATGATTTTCTTTTAACTTTAATATCGATCATTTAATTTTAATTAGATGTCATGTTATATAGTTTATATTTAAACAGTGCCATTCTTTAGATAGAATGACAATTAATGCCTAATTTGATTGTCATTGTATCCCGCTTATAACACGACGACTGACTCTCAAAGTTTGGTTGCCTTACCGAACCATTACAAACATTAAAAACGGAAAAAAAAATTTTGATAAAAAACAATTGTGATCATGACCCTTTAAGCATCATACTGGTTATAAAGTTATCACCGCATATGCACGAGTCGCACATACACGTATACATGAACTTTCCTCCACTTATCAAGTTTAGTCCGCAGTCGCGTTTCCTTGCATCATTGTTTTTTTTTTACCGATCGATATCACTTTTAACCAGTTATAACTATTCTTGCTACAAAGCGAGAATATTACAGGTCATTTCCTGTAATTTCCTTTTGTTTTATATTTAGTCGGTTCAGATTAAAACTTTCATTTTGTGCTAATTATATTAAATCTGCACCGTTACTCTGTATCAAGTGAACACGCATTCATTTTGAAAGTTATATATGTTGCTGTTATTGTTGTGTACTCATACAAGCCGCTTCAGTTACATTAATCACTTTTAATGAATGACATTTCAATGCTGTATGATTTAAAAATGATTCAATAAATCATAAAAAGGAAATGCAATAATTTTCTTTTGATTGACGAATTATAGGAAACATAAACCGGGAAACGTCTTAATCATTACGTTACGCTACTCCTTTTTTATTAAGGTCTTCCGTTTCCAACGGAAGACCTTTATATTATTTTGCAGATTAAGATTATTCTTATTTTTCTTTTTTTTCTTTTTTTCTTCCTAGACGCGAACTTTGAGGCTTCATATGTTGCTCATTTCTGAACGGTTTTTGCTCAAATTTTCAGGGCTTATAGACTTTACAAAACACTATCTAAACCATTTCATAAATTTAAAAAAATTAGGGCCTTTCGTTTCCAGACAAAGGCTCCGAGACTGTGATAGCAGGGAATGGGAATTCAACGAATTTGAATAACAGAGACATTGAAGTTTTGCACATCGGTTTTTGTTTTTGGATTACTTTCTTTATTTAGAAAAAGGTAGGGGGTCAAAAAACAGGGTTCCAAAAAGTGTGAAAATTTAGACATATTTTCCTTTGTATCTTTTAAACGAAAAATATTTTGTTAAGACATGTAGAATAAAAGTTGTGCAGAATGTCAAGGACTTTCATTTGACACCAATAAAAAAGGGCTGGCCCCTTAAATTAAGGGCCAAGGGCCCTTGAAAGTTTTTGCTAAATAACTAAAAAACGGCTAGGATTTTGATATAGCTGTCGCTGAAAAAATTGTTTGTTGGGATCCTATAAATGTCGTTACAATGTTATTTTGTTGGTGAGTTGTGTAGTATGAGTGTAAAAAGCTTTACATGTTAACATGTACCTGTGTTTATTTGGCAAGTTAACGAAAGTCATTGTGCGTACAACTGACATTAAGTTACGACAGACAGTATGCCTGTTTAAAAAGGAGGCTTTAATTCACACACACAAAAACAAAAAAAACAAAAAAATTAGGATACATGCTTTTATGTGAGGAGTTTAAGTCATCTTCGTAAATTCTGCACAATCCTAAAAAACGAGAAACAGAAAATATAAACATTCTTTTTCTTTTCTAGTAAATCACACAAACTACCTGAAAAAAATAAATCTATGTGATACATTTTAGTTATCATGCTGCGTGCATTTAAAATATATCTGGAATCAGAGCTTTGTGTGTGAACCATTACGTAAGCTATCCCTCGCTTGCGGCCGAGAAAGTCGGTCGCCATGGTCGCGGCTGGACTACCTAGCGGTCAGCGGTTATCTAATACACCGGAGTCACGTCTCTCAATTTATGAGTTCATTTAGCCGAAAACAAGAATTGTTTTAATTTTGATCACACATAGACGTTTATTCTTCTCAAATTGAATTAAATGATAGAGTGTCAATTGAGAAAACGTTCTGTTAATTAATAAAAGAAATGTCATTCTCAATCGGAAGGAATATCAGGCATAGATCAATTGTGGATTTTAAGTAAAAAAAAAATAACAACTTCTATTTGGTAGATTTTAGTCATTATTATACTGCAAACATTTCAAATCTTCCTGGGTTCTGAGCTGTGTGTGTTGTAACTTTACGTAACCTATTCCTCGCCCGCGGCCGAGGAGATCGCGGGCTCCTTGGCCGCGGGTGCACTACCAAGCGGTCAGCGGTTACCTAATACACCAGATTCGCGTCTTTCATGTACTTGTTTTGAGTTTATATAGCCGCAAATACAGGAACTGTTTTAATTTTAAGTTATTAATGTTTTATTTAAAATGAAAATTAAGAAGTCATTCTGAAAATTATAAAATCCGATATTATTCCTAGTCCAAAACATCGTCAGACATAAATCAATGGTGGGTTTGTATAAGAACTGTACTAATAATGTTTTAGATCAACAACAAAAACCCACAAATATTACCCCTTTAAATGATGATCATCCCTCGCACGCTCGCACGTGGCCGAGAAGATCGCGCGCGAGGGGACATCTACATGTACATGTACCTTATCACACGTGTATGTTTATTGATATTTTGTACGAACACAAAACTATTTGTTTATTTTATTTTCATTTATATTGGTTTTAGATGAAAGATGAATTTATCTCCCTTATTCAGTTCATTTAGCGTTGATTTAAACGTCAGGGCGAAAAATCTTATAAAAACCTATCATTAATTGAATAAAAGTAATCTATAAATTCGATTCTAAATATGCAAGGCCGATTGTATAAATAAAAGATTAAATATAATGAAATTCCGAGATATTTACCGGCATATGTAAAATTGATATGTGTTTAACTTACATGTAAGATTAATATACTGCATCGTCGGAACCCACGGGTTTTCTATCCGTTACACTGATTTCAAGCAATTTAACGGATGGAAAACCCGTGGGGTCCGACGATGAATAGACTGTAATTACTCATGATCATTTCCGTTAATTATTGCTTTTTTTTTTACTTTTTACAGACTTTAACACTTTTAAGACAATATTCAAACTTTCCTGGCCATCGAGTCATATATGCACATATACTGGTGTAAGAATTAATATTCGACCAACACAAAAATTAAATAGTGTAGAAAGTAAAATAAGTTTTCTTAAGAGTTGTACTAAATTTTAAGAGGGTTGACATAGTAAAAAAAATCATTAATTTTCGAAGCGTTCTAGGAAGTTTAAAAACAGTCATCTCTGTGCTGCTCCCCCCCCCCCCAGTGATTGGCGAAAATCAATATTTGGTGACTCCTTATTTGTTAACGTTCTTCCTAATGTGTTTCACTTTGCAATCTGTGTGTTTATTCGGCCAGTCTGCGTGTTAATTCAATCACCCCGTGCGACCGAAAAATAAGCACCGCCTTCAAATTTACCTGGTCAGTGTAACCCTTGTTAATCAACTAAATCGAGGCCCCAGTTTGGATGTTAGAAAATGATTGGCATTTGTTTACTCGTCCTGTGTATACCATGCCCAGCGCTCGCGACGACGGCGCAATAAACTTTTTTCTTTTGATTTGATGCATACCGTGACGATAAATCGCTATCTTTTAGCACTTTAAACA
This sequence comes from Magallana ariakensis, assembly GCA_020458035.1. NCBI lineage: Eukaryota > Metazoa > Mollusca > Bivalvia > Ostreida > Ostreidae > Magallana > Magallana ariakensis. The sequence goes on along the minus strand of CM035811.1, from coordinate 32,369,807 downwards.
AAAGAAATATTAAAAGATATGAATTAAAAATTTACTCGTACTTGGTTATGTGCCACACTAAATGCGCTGATCACCAATCATGTGGTGCCGATCATGTATCCATGAAAGACGTCGTTTATCAATAAAGATGTTTGTGAATAATTGAGAATAAATAATTAAATGAAATCAAATATTGCGTTCACGATTTATATCGTTAGTTATCACATTTCTTTGAGAAATTTCACGAGCTGAAACCGGAATAGAAACAAGTACAGACAGCTCTGGTGCATGCGCAGCTGGTATAATTATTGTGCACTTTAATTTAGCAGCTGATCGGAAAAGATTTACAAGCATTGGTTGCAAAGTTGCATTAGTATTTGAGTACGGTGGGGTAATTGTATAATTCACAAAACATCAGGATATATTCTCAGTTAATCCCAAAAGAAACTTGTTCAATCAAACGAAAGATTTTGCACATGTCGCACGCGGTTTTTCATGCGTTTATATTCATTTCAACGAAGAACAATTTGTTTTATAAGTACATATACATGTAAATACGATATTCTTTTTAAATAAACGGAAAAACTCTTTTGAGAGCACTTTAATACTCCGTGTATATAGACATGTATACACAAGCGAGCGTGTTTCCCTCGGGGTTTCACACCTCTTTCAATATAGGCTCCACCCCCACCTGAACTTACCTAAGGTAAACAGACCGGTTAAAAACCTCGGCCTTTAAGTGCACACAACCCTGGACACAGATAGCCATAGGTAATTTATGGATGCAGATCATCAATTGTTATGTAATTAAAATACACTTGGAAGTGAGCTATCACTGTAGTGGTCAATTGTTGAATATAAGTTTAAAGTTTTAAGTCAAAGATGTTAAATAATAATTATTTGTTCTCACGTTTAGAAGTTATGAAATACGTTATTCAATGCAGTCGGTCGCCATAGAAATCATCAGAGTACTGCAAGTGTTGACAGTTTCTTATTTCTTTAAAAGACCTTAGGACATAATTCACTTGACTTACAGACTAGCGACACAGTTGCCTCCCAAAAATGTATGCACTTCTCAAAGTTACAATTAAATGGTATAGATATGTGTTGTTCAACGGATTTTATTAATTGTTGCATGCGGTCTGCCCCCCCCCCCCCCCGAAAAATGAGAAGTTATTAAATTTACATAGTGAAATTATCGCAAATACGACTCGGACCCCCCCCCCCCCCCTGGAAAACACCTATATGTTTTGGAAAGGCGTCGGAAGCGGAAATATTGAGAGTGATATTGAAAAAAATGCAGTTATAAGCATATTCGCAGCCCCACCTCCCCACGGAATAGGCATATCATGAATCGGATTAGGCATATCATGAATATGGGAGAAAAAAATTTTGACAGGTACAATTTTTTCAAGTTATAGGCATATAACTATTTGAAAAAAAATGAAGTTAGAGATGCCTCACAACCCCTACCACTGCCGCGGATTATGATTTTGAAGATTTGTGAATTTCTTTTACTTGCTTGTGAAGATTTCAGATAAATATACTCTTCCTTTAAAAAACAAAACTGAGGCCTGTATGGCCAAACATTATACGGATAGTTATCCCTACCACTGAGCACCTCAGTCTCGTATACTAATAGCGCACCCTCAGATGGGAGAAGGCATTATTGTTTATTTACAATTGGTGTTCTTTTAACACTGCACTTTACATAAAGTATTCCATGTTTTAGCGGTAGAGGTTTAATTATGAATATAGGGAATCAAAATGTTTATGAAACATAACACTTTTTTCCATGCATCAGCGCAGTGGATTTTGTGTTTTTACACTATGATATAGGCATACCAGTAGTTTGAATCCTGTCATTAGTTGTACATACATGTAAACGTATTTATCGATTTTCTGGTTGGAATAATTAAATACATGTACATATAAGTGATGTGTTTTAAGTTATCATAAATTGATATAACCGTGAAATGAGTTAAAAGGAGAGTTTGTCTGGTAGGAAAATAATACTTTGAAAGCGAGCCTCGTTTTCTGAACTTACTATTATCATATTGACAATCCAGTTTAATGACAGCCCACCCTTTTTTCCTTACACTCAACGGGGTCGGATAGGTATCAATAAGAGGTCACCTTTCTATGACCTTTAAATTTGCATACAATCTAAATATATACCCCTAGCTTATTACAGACATACCTTTATCTGTTTTATGAGAAGTGTAACTCTTCAATACTATGCAGTCTGGAGGTTGCAGTAATATATAGAAAATAGGCATGAATTCATTTTTCTGTCTCCTTTTGAAGAGTTCAAATTGATTTTCTAAAGCCCTGATTGGTCAGAAGTTAAGGTAGTGTGAAGATGACCTCATATCAATAACTGTCAGACCCTGACAAGTGTAAGAAGAAGAGGGGTGGTTTTATTAAGACTGAATGACAATCCTTTCTTGACTTGCAATCTGATTAAAATTTCTATAGTAGCTATACGATGATTTGAAGAAACCCCACTTGAGGTCACCTCCTGGATAACTTTGCTTTGACCAATGAAATCGTCGGTTCCATTCCTCAGTTACATGATTTAGAAGTTATGCCAATACATTTTTTAGATTCCCTAAGGGCGTCTAATATCAACTTATGCTCCATGTCTTACTTGCTGATACCGAAAGATTCACGAACATGTGACATCATTTCGTCGTACAACTCCATTTTTGTTTGTAACCCGAAATTACCGTTTCTAACACTTGCTCTGATTGCTAGAATAACTCATGTATATTTATAAACAAACGTTCAACAGGGGGTGATCTCAAGAGGGGTTTCTTCAGATCCTCTTGTAGCGAAAATAGAAAAACAAGGAGGGGATCAAGGATATGGTTTTAATCAGATTGTCTCGACTTGAAGCTGTAACGGAAGACCTTCTCGTTGCTTGCAACGAGCTCGGCTCTAGTTATATACCTTTTTGCTAGCAAGGATGGTGATAGCAAGTTTATTAATATCCGAGACATCAACTACTTCCTGAAACGATGCTGAGGGAGATAGTTACCGTATAGGGGGACAATAAACTTGCTTTCGCCTAGATTTTAATATATATTTTAATATACAAAAGAAATACTAATTTGTCGGCAATGCCGATTTTCTTGAAGGTCATCAAATAAGAGTTATCGGACTTTGAATTTCACATAGGGACTCGGAATTCAGTAGATGGGTTCCGAGACTAAAGGCGAGAAAAATCGAATGCTGCTATGTAATAGTTTAAATGACTCATTCATAATAGGCAGTCAAAACGGAACCTTTACACGGCAAGATAGAATGCCATGCATATTTGTGGTAATTTTACACGTAAAATATATACACGAGTGTATGAAAATGTACGGTTGAAAAGTTTTCATACAGAATAACCGCATTTTAATTTAAAAGCATTATAACGATTGTTTACGTCTGCTGCGAACAACATTGACCCATTTTTGCTGGATACATGTTTCTTGTTGGAGGAAAAAAAGTTATTAACAAATCGAAGGGCATACTTTTTTTTTTACATAATTATGGTTTAATTCTATACATTTCAACGGTATTTCTCGGATATAATGTTTCCACGAAGCCGAAACATGTTTACTTCAGTTATGGTTTCTAATCGTTAAGGTAGCATTCTTTACTTTAGTTTTATATACAGAATATGACGTGTCCAGACCTCAAGTGCTTGTAATCGGCATGCACCGTCAGTAAGCTTTTCAAATTCATAGCACTGGCTGTATTCAACTGTGGTTTAATTTTTTTGCAGTTAGATGCCTTTTAAAACGACAATCATTTTTATTCTTCAAAAATCAATATCTAGCAAAGCCTTGATCAGAACGAAAGCACACACTGTGGCACATCAAAACACGATGAATGCAGACGCAATCCGATCTTATAGTTGAAGTTGAAAATTTGACCCTTTAACCCCCCCCCCCCCCCACTTCCAGAAAGTTTTATGTGCCGAAAGTTTTTAATTAAGAATCCATTATTTTTGTGGGTTTTTTTTCAGTAATATCTTCTCACTTATTTCTACACCGAAATTTGAAATATTTCTTTTTACTCACATAATATGCATTATATCTCATTTTTTATTACTATGCACCATCTTGAGGATTTTTTTTCTGTCTATGTATATGTCCATAAGTTCCATCCTAATGGAATCATGTTTAATTAAATAGTTTAGTTCTACGTTTTCTTGATTATCTGTCCTTGATTCTAAACGCATCCACCAGAAATTATTTACTTATTCATACAGTTTGTGCGATTCTGCGCTTTTAATTATACTTAAAACATAAATCGACAAAGGTGTGTAACTAGTCATATCGACTATTTAGTCAGCGATTGTGACGAGTTCGATAATTTATTGAACACACCAAAAAGCAATGGCTTAACAGAAAGAAGAAAATAAATTGTTTGCGCAAAATCCAACGGATTGAGAATAAGGTGGGTAATTGAGATTTAAATTTTGAGAAGTTGTCGGTGTTTAAAAGGGCGTTAAGGTCTAAATGAAAAACTATTATACCAACGTTTAATGTTCTTGGAAATTCTTACACCAATATACCCAGACTTTCTTTAGAAAGTGCGGATATAACAAAAATCGATACACTGATTAATGTGTTATAGGAATTACATGATTGTCGTATTATGACTTAATCATGTTGGGCACAACACCCCGTTTGGTGGTTTGAGTCACATTTGGTGGTTAAATTGCCTAAATGGTATACCTATTTTACCTACCAAATGGGATTCATTTAACGTTCATCGCGAATTACATTTTTCGGAAGAAAAAGCGCATCGTTTTTACCACCGGGGCAAGTACTCCGACATGTTTTCTTTATAATAATACATTCGTTTAAAAAATTCTGTGTGTCGATTTTTCCGCACGGGTGTTTAGAAAAAGCTCGAAATGATATGCATCCCGGGAGTCGCGTATAAACAAAGTGTTTCTGTCTCCAAAATGATTGATTTTATTTAAAGAACGACATGGCCTCATTCCTCGAACTCTTTACTTTCGATTTCTATTATCCGGGCAAGTGAAAACAATTGCAGCCAATCAAAAGAATGGTCTCTAGGTGCACGTCAGAATCTAATTTTGATATGGAGGCCTGTTAGCGCAATAAATTTTTCACTAAAAAGTACTTAAAAATTCAAATATCGAAATTTTTTACCTCTAAATTAAGTAATGACTTAAAACCTTGTACCTCTGGTATTTTTTTTTACAATATGACTGACTTTAATCTCGGCATTTTACTAAATTAAAAGCACGTTTAGGCCTCCATACCTAAATTGAGCATTCGACGTACATCAGTAAAGATCACTGTTTTCGTTGGCTGCAATTGTTTTCACTTGCCCGGATAATAGGAATCGAAAGTAATGTTAATTCCCCGTACAGGCAATACGCGCCGTTTGATCTCAGGAATTTCTTTTAAATTGTTCAATCCGCTGCATATTTGGCAGACAATAAGAATGGGGTCCGAGGTACATTTACGCGAATTTTCATTAGAATTGTGTGAAAGGCTCGGGAGTTAGATTTTTTTCTACAGTACATGTCAAGCACACCAATTGAAACTCAAATGCCAAAAAATTTATAACTCTGTTAAAAATAAACCAATTGGTCTGGTGTTTTGTACAGTATTTAGAAAGGGTACAAGGTTGTTAATAAAGGTCTAAGATGAAAGATCAAAGAAACGCAGGTAAGATAACTTTACGATTTTGGAAATCGGAGTGGGGATTTTATATTAATTTTTTTTGGATTAAATTTTAAATATTACATTATAAATTATTACAAAAGGGTTTTCATTTAATTATTGCGCTATCGTGCAAGGACCTACCACACGTATTGTAACACTGGATATTTATTTTGAACTGCATTTTCTTTGAACGCTTTCATTAAGAGTATTTACACTATTTTTGTTAACCGAATTTTTTCTATTAAATTCTGTATTGTATATAATATTTTGAATATATAATCTGACAATGATTTTATTCAATGCTAAATATATTAAAATAATATCTGTCGTGTAAGATAAAGGTATATGCTATCAAATCAACATATGTTAACAAAATAAATTCTGTAGTTATTATCCAGATTGAATTGTGAACATACAAAGGATCAATGAACATGTGCAATAAAGTAAAAGCACATGAAGCAAGTGTTATTAGACTTTCGCGGATCGCATGCATGCCCATTCGCCCGGAATATTCACGGCCATATGCGGGGGATGAATTATATTCTTGTGTACCCAGAGCTCCGTGGCCATGTTCGGCTTAAAATGTTTGCAGTTTAATTACTTATTTTATTTAAACAATATATAACTATTTCAAAACAAAGAGCCCTCTTTTCAATGACAGTTATACTGAAATATCTACCGTTTTTAATTATGAAGCTAAAGGAGATTAATCAATTAAAGATTTAATCATTTTTGTGTCTTGTGGATATTTTTTGTTACAACTATTTAGATTTACTTATCCACCATTAATCTTTTGTCTGACAATGCTTAAGATAGAAAATATAAACATTATGCATTTGAGGAATAACATGAAACTTGCTGAACAGCTTCAAAATGTCAAACTACAGATCAAGTTTACACTTTTGTAGCGTCTGGTTGACATATTTTCGAGAAAATTATTTTTTTATATTCCAATTTTTTAATGTTCGGGTTCGGTGTGTATTGAATAAACGAGGCCAGTATGTGAGATTCGTCAGTAATAATATCGTGCGTTACTTGTACCATTCCTTTTATCATTTCTAACAAACAAATAAATTCTGTAAAATAGTGTTACGCATTGTGTTGTAAATTTAATCGGCAGGGTTTTTTTTGTATTATTACAATCGGGTTCGTTGTCGGGCTGGGCTGTTTAACTGTTTGGTTTGATCCAGGGTACAGAAGACGGTAAGAAATGATATGCATATAAATTTAATACCAATGGCTATTTTGTTATGTTCTCTACTGTATTTACAATGTTGAAAAAAGATTAACAACCAGTAAGAAAGAATTATAAAAGCATTATAGGTTGAAAAAGTGACATTTCACCCACAGAGTTAACTTTCTTAATTATGCTTTGGGTAGTTTCATTTAATTTATAAAAGGATATTTATAGTTTTTATTACTAAATTTGCATAAATGTTGAAACTGATAACGTTTTGTTATTTTTAGTCATACAGGGCTAATTTTGGTGCAACAATTCACTTCTTCTGAGTTTTTTATGATTACATATATCTTCCATTTTTTTAATATACTCATCAGAACAGATCTATAAATCTTTTAAATTTTCACCGCTGAACTTAATACACATTGTAATCATTGTAAACGTTTTATCTTAATTTGAACAAACCTTGGTTGGCAAATTCCTATCAAGAAAGATAAAACCATTGACAATCTAATAAAATGATACCTACGTATGTTTTATGATTCAATTCCATTTGTTTGCTAATCTGATATAAAATACTCGACCAAGCTGGGTGTACTTTAAACTTTTTCAAAATCCCTCATTGATAGGATATACGCCCCTAAAAGGTATGTGTGTTGTATTTTCTCTCTCTCTCTCTCTCTCTCTCTCTCTTATGTATCCTTATATATATACAATAAAATATGTTCAATTCAATTCAATTCTCTCTCTCTCTCTCTTTCTCTCTCTTAATTTGCATAAAATACAACAAAACTTTTTTGTTTTTTGTTTATCTACGGTGTAACTCACAGTTTAACCGGGTTTCCAAAGACAAAAATCCTGTTGTTAAAACCATAGGCGTCGGAACATAGGCGTAAGATATAACTATATCCATAATCCTTTCGTTTTGCTTGTCAAGATTTTTGATAAGTCTACCCCCCCCCCCATTTTGAATTTGCTTCCAACGCCACTGGAAATGGTGAAATATGGCGGGCGGTCGGGCGCGCGGCTGCCAAAGGAGTACCCTATTGTACGTATATAACCTGCTGAACTTCGTTATATTTTGGCAAAATAATGCATATAGAGTACCCCATTTCTCTGGATAGCTTGTGTTTATCAATTTAGGGTTCACAAGTGGATTATGGATTCTATTTACACAAAAGAAAACCTAGTTTTCTGTCATATTGACAGCTTTTCTCTTGTTTATAAGCTGTACAAGTAACAAATTAATAACTTACGATGTGTCTATGAAAAAATAATTAAAAAAGAATTGAATTTAAGAATCGGATTAAAAGTTTATGGTCTTTTTTCATGGTTTTAATCGCATTTTAAGAGACAGTGTTCCTTTATAAATATCAATTTTACAAAGATCAACAAGGATTTGTATAAATTTAAATAGAGATTTTATGCTCTCTCGTATTCGTTCGTATACATATTTGGACTTAAGAGAACTTCAGTTAACACATTACCCGTCATCGCTTCTCTTACATGAAGTAGCATTTTCTGTATAATCAAAATATGTTTATTAGTTTTTGTTAATTCCGTTAAACCATACATGTACATGTAACGCATTTCTTTAGATATACACAATTATATATACACACTACGTATTTTAATGGTCAGAAGTTATATATCAATTGATGGACAGACATTTTGCAGACATTTAAATGTGGGCAAACCTTTTTTAGAAGAAAGATGTACGTACATGTACCACTTACTGTTCATTGAGTTATACTCTTGTACAGTTCAGGCACGTATCATAGTTTTTTAAAGTGCGGGTGAGGGGGGGGCAGCCTCATCCATAACAAATTAAAAACAGGAAATTCACAAGAATTCAAATATAAAAGATATCAAAGAAAATATGACAGCGTAGAAAAGGGGTACTGTTCACTGATTCGGGAGTTAAAATCAAGAAGTCAATGGGAAAGGATGATTGTAGGTCAAGAGTTCGAATCCCAATGGTGGTTTTAAAAATTTTACCTCTTCAAATATTTTTAAAAGCTATTTTTTGGTTAAATATTGTAAAATTTGAAAATTCTAAACCGATGAAAATATTTCAATTATAGTGTACTTTAATTCACATTAATATCGACAGATGTCCCATACCACCTTAATGATTTCATTCTGGTTCTAACGATTCATTTGATTGGCTATAGAAGTTTATTTATATCGTATAGCATAACTTACTTCGGTCACAATAGGACGCGCGTACAAAACAAACTAAGGATGTCGTTTATTCAGAGTACGAGTTTTGTGATCACTAACTTCATATAAATTTATGCCAGTCAAACAAGATTAATATAGATACTTTATTTTAGTGTTATCGTCATTCTGTGTTTTGTTGTTAAATTGAATAAAACTTAAGTGGAGATTTGAAATTGTTTGTTAAAATTTAATGCTTTGCATTAATTTAGCTGCACTGCCATTCATAAACTGTATTTCATTTTTTAAGGAATAAGTTATTTGTAAATTATTCTAAATCATTTAAAAATTGACGAATTGTTCTTATGTTTTCAAAATAAACTCAAAGGCCATTAATTCAAAGGTTATAACATTGACCTGCTTTGTAGAAGGTGGATAAAAACACTAACTTGATGTCTATAACATACAATTCATGCATATGATTTTTTCAAAACAGTGGTTTTGTTGTTCTCTAATTTATTCATAGGAAACGAATATCTACCTATGTTATATAATATACAACACTCAAACAAAACTTAAGCTGTCGGTTCATGTGAGCTTAATAATTGCCTATCATTGAGGTTTGAAACTCAACACATATATTTTATGAATGCTCTTTTACCAACCTGATGCCAAAACGTGTACACTGCATATAAACTTGATATTTGCACTGGCCTTAAGTAAGATTATAACAGTGTCCTTTTGTGTAAAAAAACTGTCAAACAACGTTTTCCATGAGACTTTCGTTCTGTGGGCGATTTATCTTTATCTGTGGGCAAGACGTGAATAAATACCGTTAGGTAATTTATTGATTTAGTTTTGACAGCTTACCGATGCATTTTATCTTTGAAATTGGTTTACCTGCTTTGTGTTTGTTTGGTACCTAAGAAACCTGTCCTTTGATCCACTGCTGTATACAGCTGTCGTTTTGTTTGAGTATACGTGTTTGCCAAACTTTCCTTCAGGGGAATTATTTATTGAAGTTATATCCATTTAAATTGCAAATTACTTATTTTAAGCGAGTATTTCTGAGATTCCGATGTCATGCACAAATCGCAAGAATTAAGGAATAAGGAATCATTCTTTGAGTATTATGTGGTGATAATTTTAGTCGTGGCGTGATCAAATCCAATAGAGCCTGAAGGGCCTTTTGATAGATTTGATCAAACCCGGATCGAAATCATGACCTCATAATATTCAGAGAATTATTTCTTTAATTCTTATATTTATATAATATTTAGCAAATGTACGATTAAATATTCGAAAATTTAAAAATGTAAATATTATAAAATCACGAGCACCTATTTTTTTATATACATAAAATTTCATATATTCTAAAACGGTGACAAAAAAGCTAGATTTTAAAATCTGCAAGTGCTGCTACTCGCGATAGAACAAAGATATTAATTCCTAGAGTTAAATACGGTTTGAATACAAGTACATATTGTTAAATTTCACCGACGTTAATGCATATAATCTACAAGCTTGAGAACGTTTATTTCAAAATCGACATACAGTGTATTACTTTGATATGGTTATTGGAAAAAAATACAGCACAAAGATACTAAAATATATTATGAGGTTGTTTATATAATATTTGTTTTGAGGTGTATTCTCTGCATCTGTTCTCATGTTTTAAGTAAGCTGTGTACCTTTCGACTTGTTACAAATAACCAGCTATCTATTGGGATACATCAACTGTATACCGATACATTTGGAGTGTAAGAGATTATATATATATATATATATATATATATATATATATATATATATATATATATATATATAGGTTGTAGGCTGTAATGAATAGGTTTTAAAAAAATGTTTAGAAAGTTGGCTTGGTTTCCGTAAACATCCTTTTATTCTATACAATTCTATATTTAAAATTACTGGCAAAACACGTTTGTAAGTGCAAACTATGAGGGCAGGTAACATAAAAACCATCCGGTAAATTTCGTTTTTATATGGCAAAAGTGTACTAACTTATTTTGAGAGAATTGTATGTTTGTAACTTTTTCGTTATGAAATTAAAAATGATAACCCCCTTTTTACCATATACACATGTAATCCTATATAAATGGCAGGAATGATAAGGACCATCGACCAAAATTTGAGCGCGGTAAACAGATAAACTATCTTGTCAATTTATTTAAAATGTGGCACATATTTATATATATACTAGTACATAAACCTTTCATTGGAAACCATATGTTTGAAACATTCTCCCCTAAGTCTCCTTCAGATATTGTGAAAGCATTTGGAAAGGGTTCGGTGGGGGGGGGGCAGTTAATTGAGTTATCTTTCCTTGCTTGTTAATAATGGAGTGTTCTTCCCTTGCTTGTTAATATTTAGTAATTGATCATTGAAAATAATCCTTCAGATATTGTGAAAGCATTTGGAAAGAGTTCCGATGGGGGGAGGGGTGGGTATCAGTTAAATGAGTTATCTTTCCTTGCTTGTTTATAATGGCGTTTTCTTCCCTTGCTTGTTCATACTTAGTAAATAATTATTGAAATAATGTTATTAAGAAGTGGTATGAATAAAAGAGTTATACAAGTATTTTAATTATTTAAAGCAAAAACTCGTGTCAAAAATCACTGAAAAGCGGTACAAGTAAAATTATTTTTAGTGATACAGAAATGAAATCGAATGAAATCGAAGGTAGAGTTTCATGGGATTTTTTCTCGTACAAATACCATAAGGAAGAATTTCTGTCTGCTTTTGGAATGGCAGGTTGATTTAAATAAAACATGTATACTAGCCACCTTGTTTAACTATCTCTTTGAAAACATTTACACAGAAAACATATCTTGACAGCTAACAAATAAAGGAAAATTATTTCCTATCAGAGTCTTCTATCTTTTCAATATCAGGTCATGTACTCTATTATGATCCTAAAGTTTTTCACCAGAATGATAAATTTAATAGTCCTTTATGAAAGATTTCAAGCAGGGAGGTGATCGTCATCACAAATTTTATTTTTTTATACTCCAGAATGAAACTTAATTAAATGCATATATAAGATTCATCGACAGGTCTGTGTATGAACTATAGTACTCAGGTGACGGTTTAGGCACATTGACCTCTTATTATATGTATATTAGAATTTTAAACGATGGTAGTTCCAAAGTATATAAGATATTGTCCTCTGATGTAGAAAAAACACAAAAATACATATATTTATTTATGAAAACTTTCATTTGCTGAAAAAAAGATATAAAATAACCTATTTTTTGTTGCAGGAGACGGAAAAAGAATGTCAAAGGAACTTGAGAACAAACACCTGTCAAAGGGACAAGAGTATTTCGCTCGCGTTGTAATAATATGTGTGGATTGTTTAAAACTCCCGCTTATAGACATATTGCGTAGTTTTATTAAACCTAAAAATCTATGCGAGGAAGTAAAAAAGTGTGAACAGTTAATGAGGATCCTTAACTCCAAACAAAAAGAAAAATGTGGTTTAAACTCAAAAAAGCCATATAGCTCATCTCCTGATTATTGGAGTTTCGATGTAACGTTGCTTTCTACACTAATACAACACTGTACCGATTTACCATCAAAAAACAGAAAGCTTTGGAATGCAGTTAAGAAGATTAAGAATTTGAGAAACAATATATTTCATTCCAGCTATGCATATTTCACCAAGGAAGAGTTTAATGATCATTGGATTTTTATGACGACGGCGTTAGAAAACTGTCAGAAGTTAATGAAATCAATGAAATACTTCTCTGACTATACGGTTGATGATCTCAAACATAGAAAAGTTGAACCTAAAGAGTATAAATCATGTATCAAGACACTGAAAGGTAAATTCTTATTGCACAATCAAACGCACTTTTAGGAGAGTTAATCGAATCAAACAAATATACATTGCTACACCGGAGTATGAGTAACCGCGTTTCTCTCATTAATCATATTAATTTAATAGTAATATTTAATTAATAACAATTAATTTAAAAGAAAGCGATTTTTTTCTTATATATTAGCATGAAAGATAAACGTTTAACGGTAAAGGTTAAAATTATTCAAACACTTTGCTTTTTTATATTTTTTCACATGAATGTGAGGTTCCGCCAAAACCAAGTCTTTGTTAGACTTTTGTTCTCCTCTTTTGTTTGAACATTGTTATATCACTTGCATTAATTATTTGATTGAATGTTCAGTCATTCAGATTAGTTCAAATCATCACAGGTTACGTGTTTTTCGTATATCTTAAGTACTGCAAAACATAAAACATCTATAAAATAAATTAGCACACAAGTCATCATCAGCAATATTTTAACAACCATCAACACATTTAAAGAGGAATCATACTATGCCAACTTTTTGATTATGTTATTGTACTGGCTATTATTATTGGTTTAGGAGTGATAAACGTCAATTTTCTGCTACTAGTTGACTCTCTGGATGAAATTAAAATTTTCAAAACCTTACTGCACATCTATATGACAGCCCCTATTATATCCCAAGATATGATGTGTCTATTCATTAAATCATAAGAGGAGTTTTGGAATCTAGGTTTTGTTTAGGAGTGATAAACGTCATATTTCTGCTACTACTTGACTCTATGGATGAAATTAAAAAGTTTAAAACCTTATTGCACATCTATAGGACAACCCCAATCTTATCCCAAGAGATGACATACCTACTCCAAAAGTTGTAAGAGGAGTTAAGGGAACCATACTTTTTTGGAAAAAAAAAAACCGTCATTTTTTGTTGACCACCGATCCCTGTGTTAAAAAAACAAATTCTGAAACCCGATCACACTTTAAAATGACACCCCCAATCATATTCTAGAAGATCATTTGGCTACTGCAAAAAATGTTGACGTTTTTGAAACCAGATTTTTTGTAAAAAAAAACATTTTTCAGCCACAAAATGACCCCCAGGACAAAATTGAAATTTCCAAAACCTAATTGCACATCTATAGTATACTCCAAAGCATATTCCAAAAGATGATTTGTCTATTGTTGAAAATGTAGGAGGAGTTCGAGGAAGAAGGTTTTTTGTGAAAAAGTCATTTTTTACCAATTATTTTACCCCTAGGACTACCAGTTAATTTTTACAAAACAACATGATACCCGAAATCAAACTCCAAAAGTTCAATTTGCTAGTTTATAAGATGTAAGAGCAGTTTGAGAAAGTAAAACGTGACAGACGGACGGACGGACGGACAGACGGAACAGAGAAACAACAATATACCCGAACTTTCTTTAGAAAGTGGGAGTATAAAAATCTTAACCAGCACAATAATAGAAAGGTCTTAGAAAGACCTTAATGATATATGTTTGAATGTTTAATTGTTTACATGATTTTTAAACTATCGATTCACCAATTACCGGTGAAGTATTTACTGCATGTGACAATTCCAAATGATATATACATGTACATATGATGTACGGGGCTGGTATGTGACACATTATATTACCCCTTATAAATTCATATTTTAATTAACTCCCATATTTATGGTTACTGTAATTAAGTCTCTAGATTTTACTCTTACATACATTTTTCTTTGATTTAGACGTATTTAAAAAAAAGAAACCATGGTGAGGAATTAATATTTTGAGAATGGATTACAAATGTAAATAAGTTTTATTCAATGGACTTATCGTATACACGTACACACTAAGACTTTAACACCTGACGAACACCTGGGTATAAGGCACACCTGTTGTGTATATCCTGTATATTCTGTGTTAGTTCCAGGTTTTTTTTAATCAGACAAACAAACCAGTAATATTCCGCGCGATATAACAAAGGCAATTGAGAGTCTTTTCATCTTTAACATGTATCTAGCAGATCTAGAAATAATCAAACTTGAAAAAAATTACAGTACCTTGTATATTTTTTATTAATTTTTAGCTCACCTGAGCTGGGGGCTCAAGTAAGCTTTTAAGTCTGTCGTCCGTCTGTTTGTCCGTAAACTTTTCACATTTTCAACATCTTCTCAAAAATTACTGTAACAATTTTTACTAAACTTGGCACAAGGCACCCTTAGGCAAAGAGGATTTAAAGTTGTGAAAATTAAGGATCACGCCCTTTTCAAAGGAGAGATAATTAGGAATTATTATTTTTTTTGTTAGAAATATTCAAAAATCTTCTACTCAAGAACTATTTCGCCAGGAAAGCTGAAACTTGTGTTGAAGCATCCTCAGGTAGTGTAGATTTAAAGTTGTGAAAATCATGACCCCCGGGGTAGAGTGGGGCCACAATGGCCGATTGGGGGGGGGGTCGAAATTATATAAAGTAAATCTTTTAAAATCTTCTTCTCAGAAACTAATCAGCCAGAAAAGCTTAAACTTGCGTGGAAGCATCCTCAGGAAGTGAAAATTAAAAGTTGTGTAAATCATGACTCCAGGGGGTAGGGTTGGGCAACAATGGGGGGTCGATTTTTTACATAGGAATAAATAGAGTAAATCTTTAAAAATCTTCTTCTCAGAATCTTATCAGCCCAGCTTATTAAAGTTGAAACTTGTGTGGAAGCATCCTCATGTAGTGTAGATTCAAAGTTGTGAAAACCATGACCCTTGAGGGCAGGATGGGGCCACGATGGGGGGGGGGTCAAAATTTTACATATTAATATATTAAATTAATCTTAAAAATCTTCTACTTAGAAAAAATCATTCAGGAAAGCTGACACTTTTGTGGAAGCATCCTCAGGTAGTGAAAATTTAAAGTCGTGAAAATCATGACCCCTGGGGGTAGGGTGGGGCCACAAAGAGGGGTCGAAATTTTACATAGGAATATATAGAGGAAAGCTTGGAAAATTTTCTTCTCTGAAACAAATCAGCGTGGAAATGTGAAACTTGTGTGGAAGCATCCTCATGTACTGTAGATTCAGTTTGCCCAAACATTGACCCCATAATACATCACCAACTATCAATATCTCATGTTGGGCCATCGTTGGCCCAAGAAAGGTAACCCAGCGGCGATAATACAACAAAAACATGAGATTGGGCCAACGATGTGCTGCTATCTGGGTATAGTCCACTTATGCATTTTCCATAGGCGGTAATGTTAACGTTCAGGCTCATCGCTCCCGCACTAATTTTCGTTCAGCAACGAGGGACCTCTTGAATAAAAGCTCATCAAATTGTCTCTCTCCTGTTAAAATTTCGTGGTGTGCAGTCAGATTCGTTTTCCGGCAAAATGCGTCTGTATTGAAAAACTCTGAAAATGAAAGTAAAAGTAGGGAAATTTCACAATTGGGTGTACATCAAACAATTTCAATTCTTTCCTTCAAATAATAATTTAATTTTGACACTTGCTTTTAAAATTGCAAATCCTCTTTTCTGACATGTGTCAAGCATTTTGATTTAAAATGCCCCAATAAATGTATAAACACTCTGCAAGAATAGGAACTATTTTGCTTAAAGGCACTACTTTGTTGTCCTACTGATTCTAAAAATAGTTAGAGGGATATACCCATCTGGGTAATGTGCAGAAGCAGATGGGTTTTCGCCTGCATTGGAGTTCCGGAGCATGGACTTTTATGAGATCTATGTACTGATCAATTATGGTCTGCAAATCGGCTAAATCACCTTCCGAAAAACTGTTTTTGTGAAGTTCAAGTTGAATCTTAATACGATAACGGGGAAAAAATTAAATACCATCAAATTGCAAGAAATTATGATTTTAATTATACAATGTTAAAATCAATGTGTATGGTAAAAAATTCTAACCAAGGATAGACAACACACCATTTTGACGTACTTTAGTTGGACATCTGCAAATTTGAAATTAAATCTGTAACTAAAAAAAAACATTTATATTAGAATACAATCATGTCAAGAGTATATAGAATAGAGTTCAATGCATGTAAGTATGCATGAACAGATCCAGAAATGTTTATCCGGTGGGATGGGGTTCCAGGAAAACAAATTTTGTTTTCCAGAGGGGTCGGCCAAGGCCTATATTTTCGGGAATTCAAGAACTGCCTGATTATATCTATAAATGTGGTAAAAATCAAAATATTTACAATCATGCATGCATACGATGTTCATAAATTGAACTATTCTTTTGTTATTTGCGAAAGAAACAGAAAGTAATTGTAATACAAGGAATGCTTATTAAATTTATTCATTGCAAATCTATATATATATGATTGAATTTACAATTACAACTATCTTTTTTTTTCAGAGATGGAAAATTCTGAAGACTAGATTGATTTTGTACATGTATGTGGAGCTGAATGGGAATAACTTTAATGTGATCTGAACTCGTGTGTTAGTGTAGTTCTTTGCAATGTAACATGCAAACTAAGGATATTACATGTATGTAAATCTAATTTTAACACATAACATAGTATATGAATTTTATGTGTAACAAACATGTGAGGCATATCTAAAATGAATCATTCAAAATATTACATATGGTTAGGCACACACATATTTAACATATGGAAAGAAAAAAAAAACATGTTTAACATATGTGATACATTTGTAAAACATTTACGTGTACGTTTTTTTACGTTTAACATACGTGAGGACACATATGATAAACATATGTTTAACATACGTAAAACATATGTTGCACATTTTGCTGTGTACCACTTGACCTCTGATTGCGACCTGAAACCTCGACTTTTGATAATTATCACAAAAACTTCCGGTTTGGTTGAGTTTCGCACGGAGCTTTTTTGGATTGTTTTAAGTTCCCGACGGAAATGACGTTAAACTTATGAAAGAGAAAAATCATATCAAAATAACGTTTCCTTCGGATGGCTCAATACCCAAAACAACGTCGAGGAAAAATTAAACAGCAAGTTTAAATTGAGTACAACACAATGTTTTAGAAACTATGCAGACACCAATATTCCAATGGCTCTTGCTGTTATCATTTGGTAATATTAATTGTTTTTTCTCTAAGCTATCACCAAAGACTACTATCAATCACAAAAATGTCAATGATATGTCAATGATATTAAGCACGTGCACAAAAATACTAACTTAATGTTTTGACGTTTTGTCCTCGATAATTTATTTTAATCGTTGTTGTCTTATTTTTTATCTGTGCTATTGATGATAATCAACAGCAAATTTAAAATCAGTACAATCTGTCATAAAAACAATGCTGACTCCAATATCCCAACGGTTCTAGTTGTTTCCTCAATGATCATTTTGGTCATGTTAAGTGTTTTTCTTTTTGAAATATCACCAAAGACTAATATCCATCACAAAAAATTATTCAATCATATTAAGCACGCGCAGAAAAATTACCAATTTAATGTTTTTACGTTTGCTCACGGGTAATTGATTTCAATCGCTGTTGTCTTATTTTATCTGTGCTATTGATGAAAATGCATCCAGATACAAAATGCTGAAACTTTCACATCATTTTACTTAGTAATTTTCAAATTATTATATTTATCAGGGTGAACACTAATACGTTTTGTTGAGTGTATGATATGCATATAAATTTAATACCAATGGCTATTTTGTTATGTTCTCTTCTGTATTTACAATGTTGAAAAAAGATTAACAACCAGTAAGAAAGAATTATAAAAGCATTATAGGTTGAAAAAGTGACATTTCACCCACAGAGTTAACTTTCTTAATTATGCTTTGGGTAATTTCATTGAATTTATAAAAGGATATTTATAGTTTGTATTACTAAAAATGCATAAATGTTGAAAGTGATAACGTTTGGTTATTTGTAGTCATACAGGGCTAATTTTTGGTGCAACAATCTTTCATTTTTTAATATACTCAATAGAACAGATCTATAAATCTTTTAAATTTTCACCGCTGAACTTAATACACATTGTAATTATTGTAAACGTTTTATCTTAATTTGAACAAACCTTGGTTGGCGAATTCCTACCAAGAAAGATAAAACCATTGACAATCTAATAAAATGATACCTACGTATGTTTTATGATTCAATTCCACTTGTTTGCTAATCTGATATAAAATACTCGACCAAGCTTGGTGTACTTTAAACTTTTTCAAAAACCCTCATTGATACGCCGCTAAAAGGTCTGTGTGTTGTATTCTCTCTCTCTCTCTCTCTCTCTCTCTCTCTCTCTCTCTCTCTCTCTCTCTCTCTCTCTCTTAATTTGCATAAAATACTTTATGCCCCCCTTCGCCACTTTTTTTTTGCAAAATTAGACATAAAAATATCCATTATCCTTTCGTTTTGCTTGTCAAGATTTTTGATGTCTACCCCTCCTCATTTTTAATTTGCTTCCAACGCCACTGGAAATGGTGAAAAATGGTGGGCGGTCGGGCGGGCGGCTGCCAAAGGAGTACCCTATTGTACGTATATAACCTGTTGAACTTCGTTATATTTTGGCAAAATAATGCATATAGAGTACCCCATTTCTCTGGATAGCTTGTGTTTATCAATTTAGGGTTGACAAGTGGATTATGGATTCTATTCACACCAAAGAAAACCTGGTGTTCTGTCATATTGACAGCTTTTCTCTTGTTTATAAGCTGTACAAGTAATAAATTCATAAGTTACGATGTGTCCATGAAAAAATAATTAGAAAAGAATTGGATTAAAGTATCGGATTAAAAAGTTCATGGTCTTTTTTCATGGTATAAATCGCATTTTATGAGACAGTGTTCCTTTATAATATCAATTGTACAATGATCAACAAGGATTTTTTTTAGTTTAAATACAGATTTTATGCTCTCTCGTATTCGTTCGTATACACAGGTAACACCTTACCCGTCATCGCTTCTCTTACCTGAAGTAGCATTGTCTGTATAATCAAAATATGATTATTAGTTTTTGTTAATTCCGTTAAACCATACCTGTACATGTAACGCATTTCTTTAGATATACACAATTATATATACACACTACGTCTTTTAATGGTCAGAAGTTATATATCAATTGACAGACATTTTGCAGACATTTAAATGTAGGCAAACCTTTTTTAAAAGAAAGATGTACGTGCATGTACCACTTACTGTTAATTGAGTTATACTCTTGTACAGTTCAGACACGGAGCATAGTTTTTTAAGTGAGTGTGTGTGAGGGGGGGGGGGCAGCCTCATCCAGAACAAATTATAAAAAGGAAATTCACAAGAATTCATCTAACAAAAAATATGACAGCGTAGAAATAAGTACTGTTCACTGAATCGGGAGTTAAAATCAAGAAGTCGATGGGAAAGGATTATTGAAAAAATACAAATAGGAACATTTCTTTTAAATGTGGACTTAAGAGAACTTCAAAACTTTTTTTTAGCTATGGAGGAGGTGCTAAGTAAAAATTTAGCGCGTGACGCATGCCGTGATCTGTTATACCTAAATTGATTGACAGGCGAAGCACGTGAAGTCCTGAGATAACACTCGCTCAAATAACGGACAAAACAAATTCAGTTAAACAAATTCCTAAAGTTCATTGATAAAACTAATTTAATTGAAATTACAAACACATTCATTGCTAGTGCTCCTGAGCGGTATGAACTACGTTAGTCTTTTTTACTGGAAAACGCATACTCGAAATCACAGAAGGGCATTCTGGGAATACTTCTGTAAATAAACTGTACCATATCAATTTCTTTTATAATCTGCATAACTATGATATGACGTTTTGTGTTTTGTTGTCCAACTTGTACATTAATGCCAAAAAGTAACGGTAGCTTAGGTCTAAAAGGGCCAAGTTATTTCGTAAATTATAACAAAAAGCTATATTTTGTTAACTACTGTCCTGAATCTTTCCATTAAGCTCGGAAAACAAATTGCTTCAAAATAGTACCATTGGCTCTACTGGTCTCTTATTTTTCACATCAATGTTTTAGAATGTTTTAGAAATCTACCTTTGTGTTTTATGATAGCTACAGGGCTAACTCACCTATCTGTTTAAAACATAAGCTTGTTCTCTTTATACCTCTCTGAAAAAAGACAGTTAAACGATGTTTTGTTATGGTTTCAATATTAAATTATTACCCGGTACAGTTGTTTTGTAAACGGTGGAACTTGCACGCTTTTTACACGGTTCGGTTTTGAACGGTTAAACGGTACTTTTTTTGGCAATGAAGGGTTCGATTTCTAAACGTAACGGCGCGTTTCATGAAGGCATGGTTTGTTTCTTGCACGGAACGGTACGGTTTGTTTTAGAGGTGTAGAAGCACATTTCATGGTCTGCATTATTAGGACGATATAATTGAAAATGAATTTAATATCTTTTTACTTATGATATAGATTGTAATGAAGTTCTTATTTAATTGTGTTGAGGTAATAGAGAAATTGTCAACCAGTTAAATAAACAGACCAAGGGAGAGAAAATAAACCCCAGACAAGGATATTATATATAATTCGTTACCTTTGACCTAGAAACATGGTTGAAGGTCAGTGCACACCCTTTACCCCATGGCACTCTGTGGGTGAAGTATGAGCCAGATTGGGCCAAGGGGAGAGAAGATATGCTCCGGACAAGCGATCTCGGACGGAAGGAAAGACGTACGGACAGACTGATCACCATAGGGCTCCCGCAGAGCGGGGCTCTAATAAACCTTAAGTGTAGTAACTTTTAACAATACATTGTCAGTATCTACAACAAACAATTAACTGTTTTAAACACGGTAAAATATAGCTATGACAATATATAAAGGAATAAATCAATTAAAAATAAATCAATTAAGAATGAAACGTTCAATACTGTTATATGTAATTTTACAGAAAAAGTAAATAGAAATGCTACCTGTAGTTAAATAGTTTAACTGTTATCTCGGGATTTTTTGTTTCATCAAATTAAGTTGAAAAGTTGGCTTAACTGCATTTGCCACACTATAACAGTCCCCACTGGGCTTCCATATTAAGCGAATATGGTAAACACAGTGCCCTGTCTTCAGTCCCGGTCTCGAAAGTCTCTCACTGGACGACTGTCAACTGACCTAAATGTACAACGCTCAGATTTCAACTGATGTTCGATACTTATTCACCTGGTTTACAGTACCCCTCATGTACGGCTGCCGTTTCGTGGAGGCCCTGAAGTGATGTTCTTTGCATTCTAACGCATTTGCAAGCGTTGAATAGTACATTGCAGTTAAATGCAGCAACAACCACTTGTGGACTCCGCCAGCAAATAGTATGCAAATGGCTTGTTCAGGTTGCACCGGGGTAAGGCGTGGCATCAATGTTCCAGTAAAAGCAGTAGAAGCAGTAGCAAAACCAGAGCGATTTTTCTGTCCGATTTACACGAGAAAAACCCTGTTTTATTTCCCCACTTATGTTTCCAAAGATGTACCAAAGTTAACCAATACCAATGCAATGTATTTGACGTTATAACAAAGTACAGTCCACCGTAAAACACACATTTCAGAGAGCGGTGGCGGCAGGCCGTAAAATTACTTTAAAATGTCAAGTGGTATGGAACACTTCCATGTTGTGACGTATTGTTTATCGAAATAAGCAATAAAACCAAGATTAATTTTATACGTAGTTTCTTTCCCAATGTTGTCACCTAACAGCGTAGCGCTGTGGGTTAGAGGGTTGACTACAAGTCTGTAGGTCATGAGTTCGAATCCCGATTGGGGTTTTACATTTATTTTTTGGTTGAATATTGTAAAATTTGAAAATTCTAAACCGATGAAAGTATTTCAATTATAGTGTACTTTAATCAACAGATGTCCCATACCACCTTAATGATTTCATTCTGGTTCTAACGATTCATTTGATTGGCTATAGAAGTTTATTTATATCGTATAGCATAACTTACTTCGGTAACAATAGGACGCGCGTACAAAACAAACTAATCACTAACCTCATATAAATGTATGCCAGTCAAACAAGGTTAATGTAAGTTTATTTTAGTGTTATCATCATTCTGTGTTTTGTTGTTAAGTTGAATAAAATTTAGTGGAGATTTGAAATTGTTTTTAAAATTTAATGCTTTGCATCAATTTAGCTGTACTGCCATCCATAAACTGTAATTCATTTTTTTAAGGAATACGTTATTGGTAAATTATTCTCAATCATTTAAAAATTGACGAATTTTTCTTATGTTTTCAAAATAAACTCAAAGGCCATTAATTCAAAGGGTATACAATTGACATCCTTTGTAGAAGGTGGATAAAAACACTTCAACTAGATGTCTATAACATACAATTCATGTATATGATTTTTTTTTCAAAATAGTGTTTTTTGTTATCTAGTTTATTCATAGGAAACGAATATCTACCTATGTTATATAATACACAAAACTCAAACAAAACTCAACCGAAAAAACTCGCTTAAGCTGTCGGTTCATGTAAGTTTAATAATTGCCTATCACTGAGGTTTAAAACTCAACACATATATTTTATGAATGTTCATTTACCAACCTGATGACAAAACCTGTACATGTAGCTGCATATAAACTTGATATTTGCACTGGTCTTAAGTAAATTTATAACAGTGTCCATTTGTGTGCAAAAACAGTGTCAAACAACGTTTTCCATTAGACTTTCGTTCTGTGGGCGATTTATCTGAATCTGCACAATGTGGGGCAGGACGTGAATAAATACCGTTAGGTAATTTATTGATTTAGTTTTTGACAGCTTACGATGCATTTTATCTTTGAAATTGGTTTACCTAATTTGTGTTTGTCTGTTACCCAAGAAACCTGTCCTTTGAGCCACTGCTGTATACAGCTGTCGTTTTGTTTGAGTATAGTTACGTGTTTGCCAAACTTTCCTACAGGGGTATTATTTATTGAAGTTATATCCATTTAAATTGTAAATTACTTAATTTAAGCGAGTATTTCTGAGATTCCAATGTCATGCACAAATCACAAGAATTAAGGTTAAAGGAATCATTCTTTGAGTATTATGTGGTGATAATTTTAGTCGTGGCGTGATCAAATCCAATAGAGCCTGAATGGCCTTTTGATAGATTTAATCTATATATTAATTATATATATATATATATATATATATATATATATATATATATATATATATATATATATATATATATATATATATATATATATATAATTGTATCACAATGTGTGATATGATGTCCGTAAAATAACAGAAAGCCGATTCAAAACTCTAACGGTTTCATTGATATTTTCAGGAGTTTAAATGAATAAATAATTTGTCAAAATCCCCATTTCTTAATATTCTATTAGTACTAATAAATGATTTTCATCACAATTTAAGTTGATATTAATTAGTTTTTGGTTTCATTTTTAGCTTCATCTACAAGTCGTAAAAATACTGAAAATCTTTTTGAACAACAAATAACCGTTTTAAAAATGGGTGAAAAAAATTCATGTTTAACAAGTGAATTAAATACATTGTTTATAGTGATTCATTAATAAAAAATGATATATGATTTATTTCTTTTTATTTTAAGAGATCTTAGATTAGATTTTCAAGTTTCAAAGCACTGGTAAAACAATATAGTTTTAAATTGTGTATAACATAGGAAATAAATTTGTTATCCAGGCCCAATCAAGGATGTACGGGGATTTACCCCGGGCTGTATTCCATACACCATGAGGCCGCACTGGATAACTAATAATATTCATTACAAAAATATCTGAATATATATACTTATAAATTAAGACTTTTCGCCAATAAACTACAAAAAGTCGGTACCAATGTAACTGCTCATACCTTTGGTATTTCAACACGTGTGATATGATGTCCGTAAGCTATAATTGAATTTTACCTGATAAATAGTTATGAGAAATAAATTAAAAACCTACTTTCAATTTCAATAAACAAGCCCGAAATAGCAAAAATAAGAGTAAGGTGGTGGACACGCTTTGGCGGATCCAAGTCAATGGGAGTTAGCATTAAAATATACTCTTGCAATGAAATATTATTGAATGATTACGTAAACAGTGAATATATTTATTAAGAACTTACTTGGATTATACAAAGCAGTTAAGATTTCAAAAATGCTGAATAAATGAAATAAGGCAATTCGTTTCTTGATTGCACGATTTTAGTTTTAATAGAAAAAAGCTAGCGAAGCGTGACATTGGCTAAGGGATGAAATAGAGTTTTATAGAACGGGGTAACCAAGAACGCGGTTTGACTAATTAACATCTTGGCGAAAAGTGTAGGAGGGGTTCATCATGCATCGCGGGCAGATATTCATACCTTAGATTGGACATCTTTGGTTAATGTAAAAAAAGTTAATGAATAAAATTGAACAATTTGATGCGATTTTAGTTTTGATCGAAATAATTTATTTCCCCCAACGGGATGCCCAGGAACGCGGTTTGACTAATTTACGCCATGGCGGAAAGTGTATGGCTAGTTAACCATCGGGCAGATACTTTGGATATGGCAAATTTTTTTTAAAAATGCAAATTAATATGCATACACGAGCGTTTTTTAAATTTCATACATTTCTATACCACGACGGATTGGAAGTGAACCTTATACATTAATTTATAGTTAAAACAAGAACCAGATTGTGTTCTAAACTAAAGTCTATATAAATTAATGATGTATGAAGTTAAATTGTGTGTGGGGGGGGGGAGGAGGGGGGCACCCTCCGCAATTGTCTTTTATCTGAAATTTTCATTTGGGACAGTGATAAAATTGGTAGTGGAATTTTACCTAAAGAACACAATTTGAAGATATGACGTCCTAAACACCCACTCACTGGTTTAAAAAAAAAATCATTGGTATCATTTTGGGGTTTGGGGATTTTTGTTTTGTTTTGTTTTGGTTTTTTTTTTTTTTGTTTCAATTTTAAAGAATAGGTTACGAAAACAATTAAGAAAAATTCGGACACAGTATATACAAAAATGAAAATAATAATATGCTTCAGCATTTTAGCATTGTGCCATTAATGTGTAAAGTGTTAATTTCCGCGCTTGCGCGAGATATCATCTAGTAAAATATATGTTGAACCTCCTGAATCTATTAACTTTACTATTGAAAATGCGCGCAAGTATAATAATTTATCTAACTGTATAAAAAGAGGAGGCAGAAAGACAGCTTCTAGATGACTACTGGAGAGCTGAGTTTTCCCACACCCCAATTTTATACACACGGACACTGTGCTACAACATTCTCGTCCTAAAAAGTATATGCGATTAAGTCCACCCTAATGATCTGACGCACTGTGGTCAGTAGTAGCATTTGACCCGGCGCCGACAGGCTCATCTCTGGACTTAATTACACATTCTCCTTGAGCAAAAAAAGTTATACGTTATCTATATAACGTATGAACTTTATCCAGTTTCTGTAGAAATTCCGTTATAATATTATGTACCATTTACATAGTGGATCTAGGTGAATTTGGTGCATTTTAGACACAAGGAGAGCAGGGTCCGAATTCATTATCTATATATAAGCTACATGTATAAGTCATTTTCTCGATATTATTGTATATAATCCTAAAATATAAATACGTCTAAACTATAATAAAGAGAACCATTATTTTATATTTTTTTTATGATTCACTAGTAATCGAAGGAAAGTATAGATATATTTCGTTTCTGAAAATTCACATTGCTTCTATATTAAGTTGGAATATTGGAGAAAATTAAAATATACACGTACGTTTAACTATGGGCTTATAATTACTCATAGCGTTAACTTTTTTTTATCACATTGGACTCATGTACTCATAACATATTTTTTTTACATTCAGTCAGGGACGTATATAGTAGTATATACGTCCCTAATTCATAATTCATGCATACTTAAAAATATGTTTTTTAAAGGAAATAGGATCCGAGGTGGAAAAGTCCAGGGTCTGTTTTTGTTACTCACTTTGTGAATATTATAAATTAACATTTTTGGGGTGTCAGAGTCATTCCGCACCACCTCCAACATCATCATCCGCACATAACATTCTTTCAAAAGGATTTCAATTAATATTTACGATAATTGGCAGCTATGAGTTTGGACATTAGCAATTATATTTCAAAAGTCTTTATTGTTGAACGCATAAATTTGCATCGAGTAATAAACAACATCGGATATAAATTATCATAGGTACAAGTTGTTATGATACTTTGTTCTATATTCCGTTTTCCATAATACTCTACCTATCGCGTGCGCCCCTATCGTCATTAAAAGTACATTACATTACGAATCTTGAAATGCAAAGAACAAATGACGCACGTACAAATGTCAAACTTGCATCGAACAGAAAAATACCCAAATCAAGAAAAGTCATACAAATGACGATTGACAAATGGTTACATACAATATTCGAAGATTCAATACCAGACTTAACATTTCTCTGTTACCGTTTAACGAATAACGTAATTGGAAAACGCAGATAATTAATTACATACGAAGCACTGTAAAGGTCGAATATGTAGTCGCACCGACAAGAAAGTACGGGAGAAGTTAACTAGTAAATGACACAAAACAGCAAGTTATAAAAAATGCAAAAAAATAACAGATTATTATAATCTTTTGAATATAAATTAAGGGGATGTTTAATTTATCAAAACGTGCTGCTGCTTCGATGAAATCTATAGTCTAAGAATAAGTTAAAAAATACTCAAAATATTTAGCAGAAGTCATAGCAATTTCATCCAGAGCTCATTTTCTTGTGTATGTTGTAATAAAAGACGAACTATAAACAACGAAGCGGAATTAACTTGGTACATATAATTTAATCATTTTTTTAAAAAAAAAGTCTTTATTCAAATAAGGGTATACCCTTGCGATGTTGAATATTGTTGAAGGACTGTCAACACATATCACGTGACAGTCAATTCATGGGACAAGACTAAGTGTAAACGTAGTGGCATTTAAAAGGCTCTTTCATTTAACATCAAATTTGTATTATAATGCCCTAGCTGTACATGAATATTGTGTTATGATATATGCCTTTTTTATAAACGTTTAAATCCTTTAATATTTTTATAATACCTCGTAGCAGTGCTGATAAGATAGAATATTGGACCCTTTAGCTTTCCATACATTATTGGATTTCTTTCTTTGGTTCTACGCTGCTCTTTTCATGTCAAGTAATAAAGCAAAACTAATTAGAGTAACCAAAGCAGTACTGGTAAGTAAAATTTATGAATATCTTCTAATTGTTATATCGTGTAACTCAGCAGTATTTCCTGCCAATGACTAAATGTGTGCATCGATAACATGACTAAGCATGGTTCAATCGTTAATTCATAGAAGCCATTTTTCTTTTGATCCTATTTTATGATTGATTTCCATAACAAGTCGCCATTTATTTAAACGCTTCTTGTTAAATAACTTTTCAATTTAATTTTGTGTAGTCAAGAGTCAATTCTGTTATCAACCAGGGGGATCTAATTTCTGTACTAATATGGTTTCTTACAGATAGCTAGCGTTTTATTAGATGAGGTTATTGATTATAAATATTGCCAACAGTCTGTCCCTTTAAAATCTGTTTCGGGGCACTTAAATATTTGTACTTTGTACTTTGTGCTGATAACATAAGGAATGCGGTCCGAGGTCGAATAGTCCTAGGCTTATTTTCGGTAACTTTACTTTGTGAGTAAAAAAAAATATTTTTTTAGAATAACAAGAACCATTTCCCCCCACCCCAACATCTTGATCTGCGCATGACATTCTTTCAACAGGATTTCAATTCATAATGACCAATGAAAAAATTGGCAACTATGAGCTTAGGTATTCGCATATATATTTTAACCCCCTTTCCCGCAGTCACGCTCTTTAACGCATATACCGTTGCCCTACAGTCACGCATTTTGACGCATATACCTTTGCCCTATTGTTAAATGTTACGTTCCGAAAACACCTAATTAAGGTCTTCCGTTATTGTTTTCGTACTGTTTCTTATTATTATTAAGGTCTTTCGTTTCCAACGGAAGACCTTATTGTTTTTGCTTTGTTTCTTTTCCTCTACTATTAAGGACTTCCGTTTTCAACGGAAGACCTTATTGCTATTGCTTTGTTTCTTTTTTACTATTATTAGGGTCTTTCGTCTATTGTTTCTTTTTCAGGTTTATAAGGGTCTTCCGTCTTCAGCGGAAGACCCTTCTATTATTCTATTGTTTCTTTTTTAATTTTATTATTCTTAGGGTCTACCGTCTTCAGCGGAAGACACTTCTATTATTCTATTGTTTCTTTTTCACTTTTTTTTTTCTTTACAATTTTTGTGCAGAAGATTTATCGGAGATGTGTAGAGCGATTTTCGTCAAATTTTTAGCATCGATCTCTTATTATCTGAAGTTTGTACCCTATTTTGGATTTTGTAAAATTCACTTCCGGTTTGGACTTATCCGCCATTTTGAAATTTTTTCTGAATTCTTGTCCACGCATCTTCTAAAAAATTAGGAAAGATAGAAAGCTGAATTTCTCAGGAATGATAGAAGACATGAACGTATAGCCTCACGAGGAAAATCATTGTCCGGAAATTTCGAGTACGGAAGCTAGCTGGGATCAAAATATAGGACACGTTTTTGACGAATTCTCCTTGTCCACACATCTTCTCAAAAACGAGCAAAGATAGAAAGCTGAAATTTTAAGGAATGATAGTAGACTAAATGGTCTAGCCACACGAGGAACATTAATGTCCGGAAATTCCAGATACGGAAGCTGGCTGGGATCAAAATATAAGACAAATTTTTGATGAATTTTCTTTGTCCACGCATCTACTCAGAACGAGTAATGATAGAAAGCTGAAACTTTCAGGAATTATAGAGGACATGCCAGTGTAGCCTACCGAGGAAAAATCATTGTCTGGAAATTCCGAGTTCGGAAGCTATTCTTATTTTTCTTTTTTCTTTTTTTTTCAAGCCGCAAACTTTGAGGCTTCATATCTTGCTCATTTTTGAACGGTTTTCGCCCAATTTTTCAAGACTAATAGACTTTTCAGGACTAATAGACTTTACAAAAAAATAATTATAATATGTCATAAACTGTAAAATCTCACTTCCAGTAACGAGTTAATCCCCTTAGAATATTTTTTAGGGTCTTTGGTTAGAAGACAAAGGCTCCAAACTTATAATAGCAGGGAATGAGAATCCAACGAATTTAAATAGCAGCAAGTTGTCCACACTTGTTTTTGTTTTTTGATTACGTTTTTTATTTAGAAAAAGGTAGGGGGTCAAATAATAGGATTCCAAAAGGTGCAAAAATTTACACATGTTTTCCTTTTCATATTTTAAACAAAAAATATTTTTTTAAGACATATAGAATAAAAGTTGTGCAGAATATTATGGGCTTTTGTTTGACACCATTGAAAAGGGGCTGGCCCCTTCAATGTACAGCCTAGATTCCTTGAAAGTATTTGCGAAATAACTCAAAAACGGTTAGGAATTTGATATGGCTGTCGCTGGAATAGTTGTTCATTGGGATCTTACCAATGTCGCTAGAATGTTACTTTGTTAAAGTATTGTATAATATGTATGTAAAACGCTTTACTTGTTAACATGTACCTGTTTTCATTTGGCAAGTTAACGAAAAGCCATTGTGTACAACTGACATTAATTCACCACAGAACATGTATTATTGTATTCAGGATGCTTTAATTCATTCGAAAAAGTTTCATTAGATAACAGTATGCATTATATTCTTAAAGTTTTTATGTGAGGATTATATGTCACTTTTGTTAAGTTCTGCAAGCATTAACCTGGTTTCTGATCTCTGTTTGTACCATTACGTAACTGATCCCTAGCTCGCGGCCGAGAAAATCGGTCGCCATGGTCGCGCTGGTCTACCTAGCGGTCAGCGGTTATCTAATACACAAGATTCGCGTCTTACATTTAAGCGTTCACAAAGAATTGTTTAAAGTAAATGTTTATATTTCCTATCTTAAGCATCGTCAGACAAAAGATTAATGGTGGATAAGTATATCTAAATAGTTGTAACAAAAAATATCCACAAGACTCACAAAAATGATTAAATTTTTAAATGATTAATCTCCTTTAGCTTCATAATTAAAAAAACCGGTAGATATTTCAGTAAAACTGTCATTGAAAAGAGGGTTCTTTGTTTTGAAATAGTTATATATTGTTTAAATAAAATAAGTTATTAAACTGCAAACATTTTAAGCCGAACATGGCCACGGAGCTCTGGGTACACAAGAATATAATTCATCCCCCGCATATGGCCGTGAATATCCCGGGCGAATGGGCATGCATGCGATCCGCGAAAGTTTAATAACACTTGCTTCATGTGCTTTTACTTTATCGCACATGTTCATTGATCCTTTGTATGTTCACAATTCAATCTTGATAATAACTACAGTATTTATTTTGTTAACATATGTTGATTTGATATCACATACCTTTATTTTACACGACAGATGTAATTTTAATTTATTTAGCATTGAATAAAATCATTGTCAGATTGTATATTAAAAATATTAAATACAATACAGAATTTAATACAAAAAATTCGGTTAACATAAATAATAAAAATACTCTTAATTAAACCGTTCAAAGAAAATGCAGTTCAAAATAAAAATCCAGTGTTTCAATACGTGTGGTAGGTGCTTGCACGATAGCCTAATAATTGAATGAAAACCCTCGCTGTGTGAAATTGAAGAATCCACTGACTATTCAAATGAATTTTTGAACAACGTTTGTTAAGATTTAGGCTGTAGAAGCGTAACGGTCATACGTAACAGGCAATACAGAGTCCACGTAGCTCATTCGTTAGAGTAATGGACTTTGAGTACCATAGATACATATTTACGCAGTACAGATAAGGCTTCACATCGCTCTGATATGCTAATGAAGGGATAATGAGATATGACGTCATAATACATGCCCCGCCTCTGTATTTCCATATATGGAAAATATACCGAAAACAGCGGTTTTCGCAAAATACACGGTTGATTTAATACTTCACGGGAAAACCTATAATAACGAATTACTCGTATGTGTATCTAATAATTTACAACAACGAGAATATACGAAGAATGTCCATAACATATCTGTCGTATGGGTGTGAATCTGCGTCCCAAAAGCGCTCGTCAGACGCTGTATTTGATGTAAACCCGTGTAGCTGGTGTTCCCAATGATAACGATCATTTGATGATTTACCAGGTATGTAGAATAGATATACAGTGTATTTGTAATGAACCAGATAACTAAGTAACTATTTTATTGTGGTTTTATACAGTGGATGAATTTCTGATCAACTTATTGTGTTGTTTGGTTCAAAACATGAGAAGAGACTGTATTGTTTACATTTATACTGTACAATATTGAATATACATGTATAGGTTTATTGTCGGTCCGTTAAATTGTTACTCATTTTCTTCAGAAAGTTCAATCGACACGATCGAATCAGTTCATAGCATTTGCACAGACAATACTTAGCTTTACACTACACTACATACAGTTGTTTGTATGTAAACAAAGTGAGACTGTGTGAAAACAGCTGATCTGGTTTTCTGAAAATCAATACAGTACAGGCTAAAGGATTATATACACCTGATTTGATTTTCCGAAAATTAGTTGACCCGTTAATAAACAGCTGATCAATAACATATTTCTTCTGTTTTGAACATTCTTCTATGACAGTTTATTTATTTAATATTTATTTTTTATATATATATATATATTATATTCATCCAATTGATATAAAATGTCCATGCACATTAATTATCATTACTAGCTTTTTATATCACTGAGAGCATAACACTGTTTGAAATCTTATAATATACAAATAACTGAATTACATGTCACATACTTCATCTGATTTCTCTAAATGAGGTATATATGGACATGGTATGTTTGTTTAGAATGTGCATGTGAAACTTTCAAATAATAGTTATTTAAAGTGTTTGTCATTTTACCCATTCATGCAAATTAGACCTTTAAAAGAATTCTCAAATTGTTGTTGACATGTAGGCCTATGTATGTGTGCATGTAAATTTGTATAACTTCCCATTATTTTTGTTATTTGCAGAGAAATTTAAGAATTGTCAGAATGATTTTTGAAAAAAAAGGCTTGAAGAAAATGTAAGTACATGTATTGTTAATAACATTATAAGTACAATAATTCATCACTGAAATAATGATAAATCTGATAATACTTAATATGATTGTTTTGTATGAGACAGATCAAGTAGAAAAAAAACATTATCATGTATGAATGGTGTCATGTTTTAAAATGATTAAATTTAAAATTTATGTTATTTTAAACCTACAATTTTGAATACTTCATGATTAAAAATTGCTCATTAACATTTAACAATATATCAATAAAACATGGTATGATATCACTGTAACTGCACTAGCTTGATAGAAATCTTGTATACCTAAATCATTAATATAACAGAGAGAGAGAGAGAGAGAGAGAGAGAGAGAGAGAGAGAGAGAGAGAGAGAGAGAAGTACACTTAAGGTTATGTCGAGTAAAATAAAGGGGTCACAGTAATCTTTCACATAACAGGGGTGTCAAATCAAATCAAAAAAACTGTTTTAAAGCTGTATTTGAACATGTGCAAAACCTGATTGCAAATCTTAACTAAATAAAATGTTTATTAAGATTAATAAATTCCTTTGTTTGTCAAATTGTAGAAAATAATTCTTTCATTTCAATCTTTCAGTCATTTTGATTTCATGTTAAACTCACTGAAAAATCATTTTCATTTCAGCTGGTACCTGCTATGTTTTGGGATTTGCATAAATGAGGTTCTTATTGGTGAAAAGTTATACACACTCTTAGCCTGGGAATATAAAATATGAAAATGATGAAAATAAAAACCTGGACTTAAAAAACAGGAAGACTGTGCTTTTGGAGAAAGAAGAGTAGTCAAACGAAGGAGTTATACAATAAACACATTGACATTTTATCATACATAAAAGAAATTGAATGTGTTGAGTGTGTATGCATATACTGGTATATCAAGTTTAAAATAATGTTGTCACTGAAAATATTATCATTAATTATTATTCTCTTAGAAAGTCATTTATCTTCTTAGTATAAATGAATAAAACAAATAAACCAAGTATAATTGATTTTATATTCATAATTTTTTTTTAAGAAGTGGAGGAGAGGAACATTTACCTAAGTCAGCTAAATTAAATTGCTATATGCTGTTTGCATGCATAACAGATGTAAAGGGGTTGGTGAGAGAGTCTTCATCCCCTCACATAAGATTAAGTTTAGAATTATTTAAATTTTATATATTGATGTGAACCAAAAATGGCTTTTGATTGCCTACTTGCAGGATTTACACACCCTCTTTTAGTCTCAGTAATGAAAAATGCAATTGGAATGGAAATTATTTTGTGAATAAATATATATGCACCCCCCATAAAAAAAGAAAAGAAAAGAAAATGAGTAACCTTAAAATCATTCTTCATGTGTAGATCTATATTATAGCCCCTCTCCCCTGGAAAATTCTAATTTTATTCACACTTCACATAGTAAAATGGCTTGGTCCCTGGCCACCTGCAAATAAATTCCTTGGACCACCCCTCCCCCTGGAAAATGTCTCAAGACAACAGTGTTGTATATAAATATGGAGTCATAAGGCACAGGCATGCACCCAACATTAAATATTCTTATAATCAAAACATAAACCCTGACCATATAATACAGTGTACAGTGAGGTAGGGGTTATTTTTTATATTATGAGAAAAAATTAAATAATGTTATATGTCTGTCTTATTATAGAGGGGCTTCACCCAACCCAACCCTCAAATAATTTTGCACAATTAGGTCTCATATATTTTTTCTTTCCTTCCCCCAGAAATTAAGAAATTACTAACTCCGCGCATACAGTAACCTAAAAAATGATGCACAACTGTTTTTGTTTACATCTATAATTACAACAGAAGAAATGCGGGTGTTTCATAGTAACCATATTGTCCCTTTTTATATAAATAAAACAGAAACACTATGTTTAAATAATCATTTGCATAATGTACTGATCAATTCTATCTCAAAATAAATTTGGATAAGGCGAAACAATGACACCGCGCCTATTTCAGAAGAGTTACCGCTTATAGAGTTATCTCCCCTTTTAGGATCACTTGTGCGTTTGAAATGTGTATTGATTTGAGA
This sequence comes from Magallana ariakensis, assembly GCA_020458035.1. NCBI lineage: Eukaryota > Metazoa > Mollusca > Bivalvia > Ostreida > Ostreidae > Magallana > Magallana ariakensis. Next base: position 32,334,853 of record CM035811.1, on the reverse strand, counting down.
GACCTTCCTGACTGACAAATTAAATGCAAAAAGACAAGGGCAAGGCGGCTATAGATATTATTGAACTTGGTATGATTTTCTTCCTTTTTACGTGTACTTCATGAAAACTGATGCTCATTTGTTGAGAAATGAAGGTTTAATTTGTAATTTTTATCGAAATGTACAAAAATGCGCTATTTTTGCAACAATTAGCCAGTTTTCTTACGAATTTGCAATATATACGAGTTTTACAACTGAATGAGCATTGATTTCTATGATGTATAGATAATTTTGAATAAGTAGTCATATTACTTACTCCAAGGTTTGTTTGTCTTGCCCTTGTCTTTTTTGTCTCAAATTAGCATTGACGTTTTTTGTCTAAAAGACGCCCACGTGACACTGAAAAGTCACGTGACAGTCAAATTAAGACATGGTCAAGTTAAGGTGACCCATATCTTTGCAAAATCAATCAAAAAAAAGTTTAGAAAAATATATCATGCAGAAAAAAATAAAGCTAAAACGAACGACCTCCTTTTAGTGCTGTTTGAAAGCAAAATGTTGCCTTAACTGTCCTGCTTATACTGATATAGTTTAAAAAAAAACAAGTTACAATGCTTATACAGTGTTCTAATATATGCATTTAATTTTGTAATAATTTATAATGTAATATTTAGAATTTAATATAAAAAAATAATATAAAATTCCCCCTCAGATTCCCAAAATCATAAAGTTATCTTACCTGCGTTTCTTTGATCTTTGATCTTAGACCTTTAATTACAACCTTGTACCTTTTTTAACACTGTACAAAACACCAGACCAATTCGTTCATTTTTAACAGAGTTATGAATTTTTGGGCATTTGCGTTTCAACTGGCGTGCTTGACATGTACTGTAGAAAAAAATTCTTCCGAGCCCTTCACTTAATCCTTATGAAAATTCGTGTAAATATTCCTCGGGCCCAATTCTTATTGTCTCCCCTATATGCACCGGATTAAGCGATTTAGAAGAAATTCCTGAGATCAAACGGCGAGTATTGCCATTTTACACAGTACACGCACCGACCCCCTCCCCCCACCCCTTCCGATTCACAAAATCATTTAGTTTTTCTGGCCTGATTTTACTTGATCTTTGATATTGGACCTTAACTTTCAGCCTATTACCATTCTAGATTACTGTACTAATGCCCAGACCAGTTCGTTTTATTTTAACAGAGTTATGAATTTTTGGGCATTTGAGTTTCGATTAGCGTTCTTCACATGTACTGTAGAAAAAAAATATAACTCCCGAGCCCTTCACTCAATCCTAATGAAATTTCGTGTAAATGTACCTCGGACCCCATTCTAATTGTCTGCCAAATATGCAGCGGATTGAACAATTTAGAAGAAATTCCTGAGATCAAACGACAGGCATTGCCTGTTAGGGAATTAAAATTTACACAGTACACGGGATGCAAGCAGCCATGTAATATTTCTGGTGCATGTATATTTCTTGTTTTCCGTTTAGTCTGTATCTACGATAGCGTGTGAACTATTATATTAAAGTTAGAACTGTGAAAATTACTGTTATCGATTTTTTACCGAATAAATTTACATGTTACTGATTTCGTTATTTCTACATTTATCAAGATTTCACCAATCCTGGCGTAATAAAACAGTCAAACATAAACATTAACGACACGAAAAATAATTCTCAACGCTGAAATACATGTGTAAAATGCATCAGTCATTGTTTTAGGATTCCCCTATTTGTCGTTAACCGAATCCGAGATCCACATCACAAAATTCTACTTTCGATTTATTTACGACGAAAATCAAGCTCTGGCCTTTTTACACCCCCCCCCACCCCCCTCCAGAAACAAACACGCATCAATATTTCAAATGACCTCGCATTGTTACAAAACCTGAATACTCAGACATCTTACGCGTTGTTTTTACAAAAAAATCAGCTCCTGTCCCGGGCGGAAACGCCCCAAATTCAAAGAGAAATTCGGGAATTATTTTGCGTCAGCCATGTTTTGTTTTTCTAACAAAAAAATTATTTACAAAGGGGTTGTTGGAATAAAGTACAAGTTGAAAAACACTATTCCATTTAGATTAAGACAAAAACAGACCTTATATATTAGGGTCTTTCGTCTTCAGCGGAAGACCCTTCTATTATTCTATTGTTTCTTTTTCACTTTTTTTTTTCTTTACAATTTTTGTGCAGAAGATTTCTCGGAGATGTGTAGTGCGATTTTCGTCAAATTTTCAGCATCGATCTCTTATCATCTGAAATTTGCACCCTATTTTGGATTTTGTAAAATTCACTTCCGGTTTGGACTTTTGAATTTTTTTCTGAATTTTTGTCCACGCATCTTCTAAAAAACAAGGAAAGATAGAAAGCTGAAATTTTCAGGAATGATAGAAGACATAAACGTCCAGCCTCACGAGGAAAATCATTGTCCGGAAATTCCGAGTACGGAAGCTAGCTGGGATCAAAATATAGGACACGTTTTTGACGAATTCTCCTTGTCCACACATCTTCTCAAAAACAAGCAAAGATAGAAATCTGAAATTTTAAGGAATTATAGTAGACTAAATGGTCTAGCCACACGAGGAACATTAATGTCCGGAAATTCCAGATACGGAAGCTGGCTGGGGTCAAAATGTAAGACAAATTTTTGATAAATTTTCTTTGTCCACGAATCTACTCAGAACGAGTAATGATAGAAAGCTTAAACTTTCAGGAATTAAAGAGGACATGCCAGTGTAGCCTGCCGAGGAAAACTCATTGTCTGGAAATTCCGAGTTCGGAAGCTATTCTTATTTTTCTTTTTTTCTTTTTTTTTCCAAGCCGCAGACTTTGGGGCTTCATATATCTTGCTCATTTTTGAACGGTTTTTGACCAATTTTTCAGGACTAATAGACTTTTCAGGACTAATAGACTTTACAAAAAACTAATTATAATATGTCATAAACTGTAAAATCTCACTTCCGTTAACGAGTTATTCCCCTTAGAATATTTTTTAGGGTCTTTGGTTAGAAGACAAAGGCTCCAAACTTATAATAGCAGGGAATGAGAATCCAACGAATTTAAATAGCAGCGAAATTGAAGTTGTCCACACTTGTTTTTGTTTTTTGATTACGTTTTTTATTTAGAAAAAGGTAGGGGGTCAAATTATAGGATTCCAAAAGGTGCAAAAATTTACACATGTTTTCCTTTTCATATTTTAAACAAAAAATATTTTGTTAAGACATATAGAATATAAGTTGTGCAGAATATTATGGGCTTTTGTTTGACACCATTGAAAAGGGGCTGGCCCCTTCAATGTACAGCCTAGGTTCCTTGAAAGTATTTGCGAAATAACTCAAAAACGGTTAGGAATTTGATATGGCTGTCGCAGGAATAGTTGTTCATTGGGATCTTACTAATGTCACTAGAATGTTACTTTGTTAAAGTATCGTGTAATATGTATGTAAAACGCTTTACTTGTTAACATGTACCTGTTTTCATTTGGCAAGTTAACGAAAAGCCATTGTGTACAACTGACATTAATTCACAACAGAGCATGTATTATTGTATTCAGGATGCTTTAATTCATTAATTTAATTTTGTGAAGTTCTGCAAGCATTAAACCGGGTTTCTGAGCTCTGTGTATGTGCCATTACGTAAGCGATCTCTCGCTTGCGGCCGAGAAAATTGGTCGCGATGGTCGCGGCCGCACTACCTTAATTAAGCGGTCAGCGGCTAGTTAAATAAAAACCCTCGCTATGTGAAATTGAAGAGTCCAGTGACTTTTTATAGGAATATTCACGTGAAATTTCGAAAAAAAAAATTGTTAAGATTTAAGATTCAGTCTGTAAAAGCGTAACGGTCATACGTAACAGGCAATGCAGAGTCCACGTAGCTCATTCGTTAGAGTAATGGACATTGAGTTTCATAGATACATATTAATACTGAAATAGTTTTTTAAAAAGTTACAACACCTTAACAGTTTTCAAATATATGCATCTAATTTAGTAATAATTTATAATGTAATATTAAGAATTTAATATTGAAAGTTTAATATAAAAGTCACCCCCTCCTCCGATTCCCAAAATCGTAAAATTATCTAACCTGCGTTTTTTGATCTTTGATCTAAGATCTTGAATTACAACCTATAACCCTTTTTATACACTATACAAAACACCAGACCAATTCGTTTATTTTTAACAGGGTTATGAATTTTTTGGCATTTGAGTTTCAATTGGCGTGCTTGACATGTACTGTAGAAAAAATTCTAACTCCCGAGCCTTTCACACAATCCCAATGAAAATTCGTGTAAATGTACCTCGGACCCCATTCTTATTGTTTGCCAAATATGCAGCGGATTGAACAATTTAAAAGAAATTCCTGAGATCAAACAGCGCGTATTACCTGTACGGGGATTAAAATTTACACAGTTCTCGGGATGTAAGCAGCCGTGAAATATTTCTGGTGCAATGTATATATCTTGTTTTGCGTTTAGTCTGTAACAATGATAGCGTGTGATCTACTTCTAAATGTTAAAAGTGTAAAAATTACTATCATCGATCTTTTACCGAATAAATTTACATGTTACTGAATTCCTTAGTTCTACATTTTTCACGATTTTAACAATCCTGTTGAAATGAAACAGTCAATCATATTAGTAAACGACACGAAAAAAATTCTCAACGCTAAAATACATGTATAAAATGCATCAGTCATTGTTTTAGGACTTCCCTTATTTTCGTTAACCAAATCCGAGATCCACACCTCAAAATTCTACTTTCGATTTAACCCAAGTATGGCATTTTTAAACTGACATTTCTTACACGGTTTAAGTGCCTGGATCACCTAATTTAGATCTGACCTTTCGATCTATGTCCTGTACTCGACACGTCTTTACGACGTAGTACAAATGTGCTTGAAAATCAAGCTCGAGCCTTTTCAACCCCTTCCGGAAACAACACGCATCATAATTAGAAATATTAACGTGAACTGCTGTTAAAGCGTAACGGTCATACGTAACAGGCAATGCAGAGTCCTCGTAGCTCATTCGTTAAATTAATGGACATTGAGTTTTATAGATACATATTAATACTGAAATAGTTTTTAAAAAATGTTACAACGCTTATACAGTGATGTAATATATATGAATTTAATTTAGTAATAATTTATTGAAAGTTATAATATAAAAGTCACCCCCCCCACCCCCGATTCCCAAATCGTACAGTTATCTTACCTGCGTTTCTTTGATCTTTGATCTTAGATCTTGAATTACAACCTAGTTCCCCTTTTTATACACTCTACAAAACACCAGACCAATTTGTTTATTTTTAACAGGGTTATGAATTGTTTGGCATTTGAGTTTCAATTGGCGTGCATGACATGTACTGTAAAGAAAATTATAACTCCCGAGCCTTTCACACAATCCTAATGAAAATTCGTGTAAATGTACTACGGACCCAATTCTTATTGTCTGCCAAATATGCAGCGGATTGAACAATTTAGAATAAACGGGGCGTATTGCCTGGACGGGGAATGAAAATTTACACAGTACACGGGATGTAAACAGCCCTGAAATATTTCCGTTTAGTCTGTATCGTCGATAGCATCTGAATTACTTCTTAATGTTAGAACTGTGAAAAAATATACATGTTACTGATTTCGACATTTCTACATTTACAGAATTTATCAATCGTGTTGACATAAAACTAGTCAACACGGAAACAATTTTCAACGCTGAAATACGTCTGTTAAACATTGGCGCTTCCCAGCTAATTTTGTTAATGACGAACGATATCTATTTATTTATGTCTATTCTCTATCTTATAAAATGAACAAGTAATAGCTTTCCAAAAGGTTGCCTGACTAAACAAAATCGTTTAATGGAAGCATGCATATATCAATTAGTTGATCAATTACTATTTGATTAGAAATTAATTTCAATTTTCGCTGCTGATCATAAATTCATAAACAAAATGTGTAGATTTAAAAAGAAATTTCAGTCTTGTCTCCGATCTTGTGCATGTACATGTATATCACTTGAAATTAAATTATTTCATTAAATGAAAACTATTTTAGGAATGTACATGTCATCTACGCTACTCAAGGGTTTTTGGTCCACTCTGCTCCCATATATGGGGAACGGGATGGACCGAAAACCCTTTGCTAGCGAAGATGCTCTACGGTGTTTTCTTTGATTCCAATTTAGACTCGTCCACTAATTGGCGCGCAAAAACTATGAATGCGACATATTATGGCACGAAGTCCCGTTTTACCATTCACGCAACGGCCGGTGGTTTGAATGAACTTATTATCCATTTGAATAGATCCATGGGGAAGGTGTCAAATAATTTTTTGACATTTGTTTTGTATCAACTATATATATATTATACTTTTGATCAAATGTTTTTGAGGAAATCTATCGAATTAACATAAAAACTTGTCTGGTAATTGTTTAATGTACATTTAGTAAGGCAAGCGAGTTATGTACCCTTTCCAAGATGAATGAAATCGCCCAATTGATCGAAAATCGGGCCACAACCCGCTTCGGCGATTTAGTTTCTCCAGTACATAATCTAGTTTTATGAATATATATTTGTTATAATCAAAACTGAAAATTCTTTGGTAATGATGATAATCTAACACCAGTTATTACATGTACTTATATTGTAATGTAATATACAATATGTAACAATGACCCCTCCCCCTTTCTACCGTACAAATATGGCTTATCTATTTTTAAATCAGGATTACAGACGTGCTCTTCTTTCTTTTGAATTTGCAAACAAAAATATCTTTGCTAAAATGGGGTTGTTGGATTGGAAAACAAGTTGTAATTAGTTAAGGACACACGAGACATTCCTCAATTTTATATAGTTTTCCTTCATATATTGTTCCTAATTTATTATCATTTAAACCTGTTAATTCCCAAAAATTCAGGGTACATTACAAGTCTATTTTTAGAGATAGAATATGTAGAATTTTCCTTAAAATAGCATGTAAAATGCATTTGAATGCTTATAAATAAAGTCATAGTATATATTTTCAATTGAACACTTATATTTAAATAAAAAGTATCATATCACATGAAAATATATTTATGGAATTACTTCACATTGTGGAGATAGGAAAAATACAAAAAATAGAAAATAGGTCGCGTCTGACCTTAAAGACCAAAACAGTACATTTTAGGGTTTTCCGTCTTCAGTCGTCTATTCTATTGTTGCTTTTTCACTTTTATCATTAGGGTCTTCCGTCTTTAGCAGAAGACCCTTCGTTTCATTTTTCACTTTTATTGGGTGGTCTTTTCTTACAATTCTTATGTCGAAGATTTCTCGGAGATGGGTCGTCATATCTAGATTGCCCTTGCAATTTTGCGTCGAATGGTACCACTGTGTTCTTTAGTGGATGTAATAATTTTTTTTTTAATACAATCTCTTTATTTTTATCTTATCGATTAAAAAATGGATGGAAGATCCACTCGTTGCTCGCAACGAGATCGCATCTAGTTTTTCTTTTTTTTTCTTTACAATTTTTGTGCAGAAGATTTCTCAGAGATGTGTCGTCCGATTTCCGTCAACTTTTCAGCATCGATCTATTATCATCTCAAGTTTATACATCTTTTTCAATTTTGTCAAAATCACTTACGGTTCGGACTTATTCGCAATTTTGTCATTTTTTTTTTACTTTTTGTCGACGCATTTTCTCAAAAACGATTTAAGATACAAAGCTAACATTTTCAGGAAGGATAGAGGACATGCTAGTGTAGGTCACCTGGGTAAAATGATTGTCCGGAAATTCCGAATACGGAAGTTATTCGTATTTTTCTTTATTTTATATTTTTCTAAGACGCAAACTTTGAGGCTTCATATCTTGCTTATTTTTGAAAGATTTTTGACAAAATTTTCAGGACAAATAGACTTTACAAAACACTAATTATAACATGTCATAAACTGTAAAATTCCTCTCCCGTTAATGAGTTATTCCCCTTATATTTTTTTAGGGTGTTTTGTTTTAAAACAAAGGCTCCGAGATTATAATAGCAGGGAATGAGAATCCAACGAATTTGAATAACAGGGAAATTGAAGTTTTGCACACTTGTTTTTGTTTTTTGATTACGTTTTTTATTTAGAAAAAGGTAGGGGGTCAAATTATAGGATTCCAAAAGGTGCAAAAAATTTATACATGTTTTCCTTTTTATATTTTAAACAAAAAATATTTTGTTAAGACATGTAGAATAAAAGTTATGCAGAATATCATGGGCTTTCGTTTGACACCATTGAAAAGGGGCTGGCCCCTTCAATTAAGTGCCTAGATTCCTTGAAAGTATTTGCGAAATAACTCAAAAACGGTTAGGAATTTGATATGGCTGTCGCTGGAATAGTTGTTCATTGGTATCGTACCAATGTCACTATATTGTTACTTTGTTAAGGTATTGTGTAGTATGTATGTAAAAAGCTTTACTTGTTAACATGTACATGTACCTGTTTTCATTTGGCAAGTTAACGAAAAGCCATTGTGTACAACTGACATTAATTCACCACAGAACATGTATTATTGTATTCAGGATGAATAACAGTATGCATTATATTCTTAAAGATTTTACGTGAGGATTTGTTAAGTTCTGCAACCATTAACCTGGTTTCTAATCTCTGTCTGTACCATTACGTAACCGATCCCTAGCTCGCGGCCGAGAAAATCGGTCGCCATGGTCGCGGCTGGTCTACCTAACGGTCAGCGGTTATCTAATACACAAGATTCGCGTCTTACATTTATGGGTTCACGAAGAATTGTTTAAAGTAAATGTTTATATTTCCTATCTTAAGCATCGTCGGACAAAAGATTAATGGTGGATAAGTAAATCTTAATAGTTGTAACAAAAAATATCCATAAGACTCAACACAAAAATGATTAAATCTTTAAATGATTAATCTTCTTTAGCTTCATAATTAAAAACGGTAGCTATTTCAGTATAACTGTCATTGAAAAGAGGGTTCTTTGTTTTGAAATAGTTATATATTGTTTAAATAAAATAAGTTATTAAACTGCAAACATTTTAAGCCGAACATGGCCACGGAGCTCTGTGTACACAAGAATATAATTCATCCCCCGCATATGGCCGTGAATATCCCGGGCGAATGGTAATGCATCCTTCATGTGCTTTTACTTTATCGCACATGTTCATTGATCCTTTGTATGTTCACAATTCAATATTGATAATAACTACAGTATTTATTTTGTTAACATATGTTGATTTGATAGCACATACCTTTATCTTACACGACAGATGTAATTTTAATTTATTTAGCATTGAATAAAATCATTGTCAGATTGTAAATTCAAAATATTAAATACAATACAGAATTTAATACAAAAAATTCGGTTAACAAAAATAGTGTAAATACTCTTAATTAAAGCGTTCTAAGAAAATGCAGTTCAAAATTAAAATCCAGTGTTACAATACGTGTGGTAGGTGCTTGCACGATAGCGCAATGATTAAATGAAAACCCTCGCTGTGTGCAATTGAAAAGTCCACTGACTTTTTATAGGAATATTCACGTGAACTTTTGAACAACGTTTGTTAAGATTCAGGCTGTAGAAGCGTAAAGGTCATACGTAACAGGCAATACAGAGTCCACGTAGCTCATTCGTTAGAGTAATGGACATTGAGTACCATAGATACATATTGATACTGATACTGTTTTAAAAAACAAGTTACAATGCTTATACAGTGTTCTAATATATGCATTTAATTTTGTAATAATTTATAATGTAATTTTTAAAATTTAATAAAAAAAAATTAATATTAAAATTCCCCACTCCGATTCCCAAAATCGCAAAGTTATCTTACCCGCGTTTCTTTGATCTTTGATCTTAGACCTTTAACTACAACCTTGTACCTTTTTAAAACACTGTACAAAACACCAGACCAATTCGTTTATTTTTAACAGAGTTATGATTTTTTTTGCATTTGCGTTTCAATTGGCGTACTTGACATGTACTGTAGAAAAAAAAAATCTAAATCCCGAGCCTTTCACACAATCCTAATGAAAATTCGCGTAAATGTACATCGGACCCCATTCTTAATGTTTGCTAAATATGGATCGGATCTGACTTAGTGAACGAGAGTCCTGAGATCATACGGCACGTATCACCTGTACCGGGAATTAAAATTTACGCAGTACACGGGATGTAGGCAGCAGTGAAATATTTCTGGTGCATGTATATTTCTTGTTTTCCGTATAGTCTGTATCGCCGATAGCAAATGAATTACTTCTGAATGTTAGAACTGTGAAAATTTCTGTCATCGATTTACTACTGACTAAATTTACATGTTACTGATTTCGTCATTTCTACATTTATCAAAAATGTATCAATCGTGTTGAAATAAAACGGTGAAACAAAGAGAAATCAACACGGCAAATAATTTTCAACGCTGAAATACATTTGTTAAACGTAGGCGCTTTCCTGCTAATTTTGTAGATAACAAACGATATCCATTTATACATGTCTACCCTCTATATTATAAAATCAACAAGGCCTGCAACTGTCCGCCATTTTGTAAAAATAACCTTAGATCGATTAAGAAAATGCTATTTAAAGGGGCATGGTCACGATTTTGTTCAAAAATTATTTTCCCGATTTTAATGTTTACAATGCTTCAGTAAGGCATTTTTAATACGCAACCAAAATTTGAGCGTCATTTGTTGAGTTATAAGCGAGTTACAGAGCTTACAATTCTTTGCTATGTAAACAAAGCTTTTGTTTACATTTTGAACGTTGACGTGAAAAGCTCCAGATTTAGACCGAAAATGAATGTGATAAACGTTAGGATCTGTTTATTAATGCTTAAAATGAATAAGAAGATAGAAAAATCAGCTTGAAAAAGAGTTGTTACCGGTATATTGAACTAATGTAAACAAAAACAGGGCACGAGCCTTGTTTACATGACAAAGAATTGTGAGCCCTGTATCTTGCTTATAACTTCACTTCTGACTCTCCAATTTCATTTGGTCATTGGAAATGCACTCCTAAAGCATTGTAAATAATAAAAACAGAAGAATAGAATTTGACCAAAATCGTGACCATGCCCCTTTAAGTTGCGCTTGCAATTCTGCGTCTGATGACATCTTTCCCGTATTGATTGGATAAAAACGCACAACTGACATAAATTCACCGCAGAAAGTGTATTACTGTATTCGGGATGCTTTAATTCATTAGAAAAATTTCATAATAGTATACCATGCTTTTCTTAAAGCTTTTACGTGAGGACTATGAGTCACTTTTGTGAAGTTCTGCAAGCATAAACCCGGGTTTCTGAGCTCCATTACCATTATGTAAGCGATCTCTCGCTTGCGGAGTTGCGGACGCACTACCTAGCGGCCACCGGCTAGTTAAATGAAAACCCTCGCTATGTGAAATTGAAGAGTCCAGTGACTTTTTATAGGAATATTCACGTGAAATTTCGAGAAAAAAAAATTGTAAAGATTTAAGATTCAAGCTCTAAAAGCGTAACGGTCATACGTAACAGGCAATGCAGAGTCCACATAGCTCATTCGTTAGAGTAATGGACATTGAGTTTCATAGATACATATTAATACTGAAATAATTTTTTTAAAAAGTTACAACGCCTAAACAGTATTTAAATATATGCATTTAATTTAATAATAATTTATAATGTAATATTAAGAGTTTAATATAAAAGTCACCCCCCCCCCCTCTGATTCCGTTTTTTGATCTTTGATCTAAGATCTTGAATAACAACTTAGTACTCTTTTTAAACACTGTACAAAACACCAGACCAATTCGTTTATTTTTAACAGAGTTATGAATTTTTTGGCATTTGAGTTTCAATTGGCGTGCTTGACATGTACTGTAGAAAAAAATTCTAACTCCCGAGCCTTTCACACAATCCTAATGAAAATTCGCGTAAATGTACCTCGGATCCTATTCTAATTGTCTGCCAAATATGCAGCGGATTGAACAATTTAAACGAAATTCCTGAAATCAAACAGCGCGTATTGCCTGTACGGAGAGTTAAAATTTACACAGTACTCGGGATGTAAGCAGCCGTGAAATATTTCTGGTGCAATGTATATTTCTTGTTTTGCATTTAGTCTGTAACAATGATAGCGTGTGAACTACTTCTAAATGTTTAAACTGTAAAAATTACTGTGATCGATCTTTTACCGAATAAATTTACATCTTACTGATTTCGTTATTTCTACATTTTTCACGATTTTATCAATCCTGTTGAAATAAAACAGTCAATCATATTAGTAAACGACACGAAAAATAATTCTCAACGCTAAAATACATGTGTAAAATGCATCAGTCATTGTTTTAGGACTTCCCTTATTGTCGTTAACTGAATCCGAGATCCACACCTCAAAATTTTACTTTCTATTTGACCCAAGTATGGCATTTTCAAACTGACATTTCCTTCACGGTTTAAGTGCCTGGATCACGTAATTTAGATCTGACCTTTCGATCTATGTCCTGTACTCGACACGTCTTTACGACGAAGTACAAATGTGCATGAAATCAAGCTCGAGCCTTTTCAACCCCCCTCCGGAAACAACATGCATCAAAATTAGAAACATTCACGTGAATTGCTGTAAAAGCGTAACGGTCATACGTAACAGGCAATGCAGAGTCCTCGTAGCTCATTCGTTAAATTAATGGACATTGAGTTTTATAGATACATATAAATACTGAAATAGTTTTTAAAAAATGTTACAACGCTTATACAGTGATGTAATATATATGAATTTAATTTAGTAATAATTTATAATGTCATATTTAAAAACTGTACATTGAAAGTTATAATATAAAAGTCACCTCCCCCCACCCCCGAAATCGTACAGTTATCTTACCTGCGTTTCTTTGATCTTTGATCTTAGATCTTGAATTACAACCTAGTTCCCTTTTTATACACTCTACAAAACACCAGACTAATTCGTTTATTTTTAACAGGGTTATGAATTGAGTTTCAATTGGCGTGCTTGACATGTACTGTAAAGAAAATTCTAACTCCCGAGCCTTTCACACAATCCTAATGAAAATTCGTGTAAATGTACTACGGACCCCATTCTTATTGTCTGCCAAATATGCAGCGGATTGAACAATTTAGAAGAAACGGGGCGTATTGCCTGTACGGGGAATGAAAATTTACACAATACACGGGATGTAAGCAGCTATGAAATATTTCCGTTTAGTCTGTATCGTCGATAGCATCTGAATTACTTCTGAATGTTAAAACTGTGAACATATCAGTCACCGATTTTTTTGCTGACAAAATATACATGTTACTGATTTCGACATTTCTACATATACAGAATTTATCAATCGTGTTGAAATAAAACTAATCAATACGGAAACAATTTTCAACGCTGAAATACATCTGTTAAACATTGGCGCTTCCCAGCTAATTTTGTTAATGACGAACACTATCTATTTATTTATGTCTATTTTCTATCTTATAAAATCAACAAGTAATAGTTTTCCCAAAAGGTTGCCTGACTAAACAAAATCGTTCAATGGAAGCATGCATATAACACTGTGCCGGATAATTATGCCAGTGCCAAGGTGGCATTTTTGCACCCGTTTAAGATGCAGTTTCGAAAAAATCCACATATACCAAATGATAGACCATTGTCTAGAGAGTATATACCCACTTTTGTTTTTAGTGTGTTTCACCTGACAGGTGAGATATTAACCTTTAAAAATTATTATCCCATAAGAAAAATGATAATTCCCATAGGAGAAACGATTCTCCTACAGGAAATATTGACAATCCTATAGGATTTTCTAAAAATCCTATAGGAATTATATTTCCTGTAGGAGAAAGATATTTCCTGTAGGAATTTGAACATTTAAATTTAAACAGAATGTGTAGATTTAAAAAGAAATTTCATTCTTGTCTCCGATCTTGTGCATGTACATGTATATCACTTGAAATTAAATTATTTCATTAAATGAAAACTATTTTAGGAATATACATGTCAATGTACATGTCATCTTCGCTACCCAAGGGTTTTTGGTCCACTCTGCTCCCATATATGGGGAACGGGGTAGACCGAAAACCCTTTGCTAGCGAAGATGCTCTAGTTGTGCTTTGTCCAATTTAGACTCGTCCACTAATCGGCGCGCAAAAACTATGAATGAGACATATTATGGCGCGAAGTCCCGTTTTACCATTCACGCAACGGCTGATGGTTTGAATGATTATTATCCATTGGCATAGATCCATGGGGAGGGTGTCAAATAATTTTTTGACATTTGGTTTGTATCAACTACATATATTATACTGTTGTTGAGGAAATCTATCGAGTTAACATAAAAAACTTGACTAGTAATTGTTTAATGTACATTTAGTAAGGCACGCGAGTTATGTACCCTTCCCAAGATGAATGAAATCGCCCAATTGATCGAAAATCGGACCACAACCCGCTTCGGCGATTTAGTTTCTCCAGTACATAATCCAGTTTTATGAATATATATTTGTTTTAATCAAAACTGAAAATTCTTCAATATTGATGATAACCCAACACCAGTTATTACATGTACTTATATTGTACCGTAATATACAATATGTAACAACTTGTTGCGATGACCCCTCCTCTTTCTACCGTACAAATGTGGCTTATCTATTACACACGTGCTCTTCTCTCTTTTGACTTTGCTAACAAAAATTTTCTTCACTATAATGGGGTAGTTGGATTGGAAAACAAGTTGGAATTAGTTAAGGACACACGAGACATTCCTCAATTTTATATCGTTTTCCTTCATATATTATTCCTAATTAATTTACATTTAAACCTGTTAATTCCCAAAAATTCAGGGTACATTACCAGGCTATTTTTAGAGCTAGAATATTTAGAATTTTCCTTAAAATAGCATATAAAATGCATTTGAATGATTATAAATAAAGTCATAGTATACATTTTCAATTGAACACTTATATTTAAATAAAAAGTTTCATATCACATGAAAATATAATTATGGAATTACTTCACATTGTGGAGATAGGAAAAATACAAAAAAAATGGAAAATAGGTCGCGTTTAGGGTTTTCGTCTGACCTTAAAGACAAAAACTGTACATTTTAGGGTTTTCCGTCTTCAGTCGTCTATTATTCTATTGTTGCTTTTTCACTTTTATCATTAGGGTCTTCCGTCTTTAGCAGAAGACCATTCGTTTAATTTTTCACTTTTATTGGGTGGTCTTTTCTTATAATTCTTATGTAGAAGATTTCTCGGAGATGGGTCGTCATATCTAGATTACCCTTGCAATTTCGCGTCGATGGTACCACTGTCTTCTTTAGTGGATGGAATTTTTTTTTTTAAATACAATCTCTTTATTTTTATTAAAAATGGACGGAAAACCCACTCGTTGCTTGCAACGAGATCGCATCTAGTTATTATTGGGGTTTTTCCGTCTCGTTTTCTCAAAAACGCTTCAGCCGATTTTGATGAAACTTTCAGATCTTATTTAAAACAGCATTTGTAAGAAAATAACACGAGATTTTTTTGCTCGTCACTTCCGGTCCCAAAAAATTAAAGATTTTATGTTTTAGCGTGTTAACAATTTTTCTCCAAAAGTATTTAAGTTTTCAGGGAATGTAAAGAGTTGTCAGCCGCAGTGCCTTGTGCATATCCGAACGTCCCCCGTCACTTCCGGTCGTCATCGTAGGAAACAAAAAACAGTCATTTTCCAACTTTTTTGTTTTGAATTTTGCGTTGTTACAGTCTTGTTTCTGTTAGCAGCTCGCTAAATTCAGACGCTCGTCGCATCGCCGGCATCAAAGACATGCCGACGAAGCACCCATGCAGTACGACCGCATTAGAGCTCGCCGGGTCGCTTTGCCGGCATCAAAGAAATGCCGTCATCTCATTGACTGTATGTACACAACATTTAGCAATGCGCCAACGTTTCAAGACATTAGTATTCTACATGACTTTAAAAGAAGGTCTGTTTAGTATTTATTCACATATATAGATACATGCATGCATGTATACATGCGTTTATTGACATATGTTGCTTATATATTGATTTACTGAACACTATAAAATACTATAAAATCTCTCTCTCTCTCTCTCTCTCTCTCTCTCTCTCTCTCTCTCTCTCTCTCTAACGTACGAGTATTGAAGTATTTGAATAAGAACTACTACAGGTAACATGCAGCTATGTGGCTAGAGGCTAAATGTACATTTGGCGTCTAAAAATTATATAATTATGTATTTGTTTCTAGTTACGGGATATTGTCTATGAATTTAAATGATTTGAAATTCATTGTTTAATGATTGTCTTTTAACTATTTGGAAGTCAACGCTAAAAAGTCATTTTTATTATACACGGTGTACTTTTCCTTTTTTGCGTATGTCTACTGATGCATATGTTGTCTGTCTGGGATGAAGAAAAACTCCGAAGTTTACACACGGAACTATACCAACGACCGGGTGACTGCGACAATGTGTGAAAACTGACCACCCGTGTATGTGTGTTTGAGCCTAGGAATTAACAGATGTAATCACCGATAGGAAAAATACACTGTTAAAACAAAAAAGTATGATTTTTCACTTATGATAAAAAAATATCATTACGGCAAGGTGCATCGGAATTATAATCATTTAAAATCTGTCTTAAGTTCATAATTATTTGCAAAGGTCTACATACATGTAATGTTCGCTCCAATACGGGATTTATTATATCTGCTTAGTGATTAAGCATCGAGGTCAAAATTCATAAATTTCGTATTTTGTTAACCGATTGCTTAACACTGGTCGATTAGACATAACACTGGGGTATCAAGTGGATTAGGGAAAAGGGGGAATAATTAACCATACTACATTTGTAAGATGTAGGTTATTTTATTTGCCGACTTAGCAGATTTTTTTATCACACAGTGTTAGTCGGCAAAGATAAACTTGAGACAAAAAGAAAAATAATCGATATGCAAAAGAAGCAGATAAAACGATAATCAATTTCTTTATCAAATCAATTTCTGATTAATTTATCTCTCTCTATCTCTCTCTCTCTCTCTCTCTCTCTCTCTCTCTCTCTCTCTCTCTCTCTCTCTCTCTCTCTCTCTCTCATCATACAAAGTAGTTTTTAGCGTATGGCATTTTATATATCTAATTTCTAAAACATTTAGAAGTAAAAAGTAAATCCATAAATTAACGATGTTTTAAGAAAACAGTTACGCCTGATACACCCTTCCTTGATTTCGATCCTTTTATTTTTTGCTGAAATTAATTACGCCGCTTAATATATCACTGATTATTTTCAAAATTCATAATGTATACTGCCGTAGGTGTTATTATGTAAAATTGAAACCCAACATTTTACAATGTATTATTAAGACCGAGGAACATTAACTGGCAAGATTGGAAATATACACGTTAATTTTACCTGTTACAGTCAACACATTTGACATGGGCGGGAACAAATTGGCGCGGACGTCTGAGAAAACATTGGATTGATATAGGAAGTGTATTTGGTGTGTCTAGTTTATTATTCTATTTATCCAAATATATTAATAGAATCATCATGAAAAATTAATGTAATAAATCAATGGCATTAGATTCCGAAATACCGGTATTTTGAAAATATGTATATTTTTTCGATTCTTGTAATGTCCAAGTCGCTAACTCCATGCGACACAAATTTAATGGCGGTGAGCCAAGTTAATTCTTTTAACGTTAGCGATGGTAAATGTGATACCCCTACACTACCCCTGGACCCGCTGGTTTCTCAGATGACATCTGATTTAGTCACTTTGAGCGTTCTTTTAATTTGATTTTAACCCCTCCCCAAAGAACATATAGGGCAAATGAGAGGAATTCATTATCGTTTTTCGATAAGGTTGTTTTAAAATAGATAAATACCTCGATAAAAAATAAACATGATGCTAAAATACAGCAGAGAAAAATGTATGTTTTCGAGTTTTTTTTAAAATTTTATCTTCGGTTCAAACCATGCAGCTATCAGTAAAACAAAAACAATGGGAAACGGGTTGTTTTGTTTAAACTTAACCTAGATTTTGGAGTTCTTAAGCAACTGTAAGCAACAAAAACAATCATTATTATACACATATAACTGGTCCCGCTTTTCTTGACTGTCGTAGAAATTTTTAAGCCTGCACAATTACATTCCAAAAACCGATCGACCCTATTCACCGCCACCCCACCCTGCGCTTTAATTAAGTTACCAATGCCGTTTGAAAACCTTTTTCTTTGCATGTAATATTAAATGAGATCGAGTTTTATAATAAGTTGATAAATTGAATCGGCTTGATTGTGAAGTCATTTCATATTGCGTGTTCTCCTTGTAACACAAAAAACAACTTTATAAAATGATGTTAACTGAAGAAAAGTTAAATATCCCCCGTCCTTATTTTTAAACAAAAACTTTCAAACTTTTCTGTGGACTATCTTATCCACCACCCAACCCCCTAAATTTGATATAATAATTCGAATGCATCTTCAGTTTTTCCAGTGAGTAGACTTAAAAGAAAAACGTTATTCTAGGAAGGTCATGTAACAAATGGCCAATATGCCCTTCGATTTCGTTTTAAGAGGGCTCTATGGTCGTGGCCATTTTTAGACTGTATCGATCTCTTTTTTAAGAAGAGCTCTATATAAAAATATAGTAAAATATCCAAAATAAAGAGTTGTATACTCCAAATGTTATTGACCTTAGATAGTCTTCACTTAAAAATGGTAACATAAAATCAATTGATTCAATGTTCTGCTAAAGACTTATATGTTTTCTTAAATGCACATGACTTTCAACCTCTTGCTGGACTAAGTTTTTCATCATTGAACGTTCTACCATCTTTCGGGCAATGTGACAATCAACTTCACGGGATTGTTGTACGGGCAAACGAAAACAGTTACAGATAGCAGCAACAATGTCGATGTATTTTTTGAGTTGTGGGATATCTCTATTGCAGATAACCCGATCTAAGAATTTCAATGTCTTTAACCGAGCGTTGACGGACTCAACCGCCCATCTGATCTTCGTGACAAATCTAGACTCATTGCCCTCTTTAGTACTAAACTGTTTCTGTTTCGAACCAAGAAAGGCGGGGACTTTGGGTGAAAACCCAATGTCGTTTAAGAAATCTATTGAATCGCGGAAGCCTCTGTCGAGAATGAGAATGTCATATTTTTAAACCAGGATAGCATGTTCTCTTCATTCGATTTTAACATATACTTAAGAATCGATGCATCGTTGTTACACCATTGGCATAAAAGGGTCATAAAATACTAATTATATAGCCATCAGTTGCCGTGACAACCATCAGCTTTACTTAAGACCTGTGTTTGTGCATGCTGAAACATCGACGCTGAAATGCATATTTTCTACCTTTTTGCATACATATGTAAGTTCCATCAATTATATATATTACAGAATCTGAAAGGAAATTGCTAAATATTTGGGTAGCATGGTACGTTGTGTGCTCTTGAACAATTGCCTCTCTTGAAATATGATGAAACCCGAGAAAGCAAGGGACAAAATCCGAGCAAAGAGCACTTCTCGCTTGCTTGAAGTATCGAGATATCTGTCTCTGCTTCTTACCAAAAAGAGTTCCAATTAATATACAAAGTAAACCATATATTAGGATAGAAACATTTGTTTGCATGTGGCATAGGATGTAGGTTTCTTAGTCTTCCATTTATTCTCTATCACTTTTTCTTATTGAAACTAGAAATTAATGTGTACTTATCTTTTGCATATGTGTTCGATATGGCTTTATTGTGGGTTTTTTTTTCATTGTGTTATAAAATGTTATATATTCATTTTGACGATTGTAACATGCAGATGACAGCGACAGTAAAAACAATTTTAATGGTCCTTTTTTTTAAAATTCTTTTAACCAACATACCCCTGAGAAAAACCATTTCTTAGTTTCACCAGTAGCACCCGAATAGCGAATCTAGGTGACCTTAACTTTGACTTCTTGAGAGTTGACACCATTTCAACCAATTTCTCAAACTGCTGCTTTGTTAGCCCAGTTAGGTTTAGAAGGTCAGTGTCTGTATAATTATCCAGATCGTCAAAGTTGAGGCGCCTTGTTGATGACTTAAATGCTGACCTTCGCAGGTTTTCTAGTAGCTGGACAAGTTGTGTGGTTTTCATTGTTGCGTGCTTTGTACGAAGCTTTGATTTGTCTATGATAGAATTGCGCTTTAGCTGTTTTCCGTTTAAATGTCTTTTGCAACACCTCACCCCTTCTTTCAGTAATACACCTTGATTAATAAAGACGCTTAATCGTGCAGATTCCCCCATACAAACTAGAGGTTTGTTTTTCACTTACCGCATACAGTGCACTTGGGTCTCATTTAAAGCTTTGAGATAAAAAACTTTTCGAATTTCTATGTCTTCTCTTTCCATCGAGTTTAAAAATCTCGTGCAGGAAGTGACTCGAGGAAACTGACAGTGCGGTACTTACGTTTGAATACGTTATAAGTAATGTCTCAATTATAAATGCACGTGATGCGGGTGGTTAAAATATAATAAACATCAACTAAAACATTTAAAACAAAAAAAATGCTTATACTATCATATGTAGAAAAAATAAACATAAGCACGTAAAATGAGTGGGAATTGAACCCGGGGCCCTAAAGACAAAAACAGTTCGCTCAAACCACTACACCACGCACAACACAACAATAACGCGGATTTCATTTCACTTTAAATGATACCGTACATATGTATTCAGGAAAAAGAGGGTATTCTAAGTATTCTAATGTGAATGTTTAATACGAAGACCACCTTAAACCAAAATATGTTTTGTAGATTAACATAGTACGATATCTATTTCCCCTAGCTTATTCTCTAGTTTTCTGGTTTAAGGTGGTTCAATTACTTAACTTTGATTTTTTTTAAATGCGTATGTAGCAATTTCCTATTTGACCAATACAAAACCTTTATATTTCATGAGTTCTTTATGTTATATTCATGAATTTTTATTTCGCAAAAAATGTCCAATTTGTGATTTTAAATAGTCAGAGATAATTATTATCATGAATTTTTTTTCGAAAAAATCATTTTTGTAATTTAGGTATATTTGGGCCATATCGCATACTAAGTGCGCTATACCTCTTTATTGGTAGTGCGTTTCTAATGAAAAAATATAATTTCAAGTAAGACAAAGAATATTTAAACGCAGACGGCATGATTTTTGCATTACAGATTATCAGTAACTGATTAGAAAGTTTCGGACCCACAACGACAAATTCGAGCCATTAGAAAAACTTCTAATTAAAAAAAAACCTAATACGCAAAATAATGAAAATAAAAGAGCATCATTTATTTCAATGCGCTTTATTTTAAATGTACCCACGCGATAAGAGATTATACTAGAAATACTTTTATTTAATCTAACATTGAAATCGTATTTGTGTAAAATAATATAGATTAGTATTTAAAAATGATAATAAAAGATTGAACTTATTTGACAATTGAAAATTTATTAGTTGGGGAATTCAACATCTGTACACAATTTTTTCACTCCCAGTAAACAGTCTGCATCTTTGTTTTCAATCACTATTATGGGAACTAGAACCTAAGAGTTTACTGTGTATGGCCTAAAATCGAGAAGTGGAACGGAAATCGATATGCTTTTTGTAAAGACAGAAACCAATACCGGTCCTAGAGGTCAAGTCTTTTGTTTTATACAAATGTTCCTTTATATTATAATGTTATAACTTTACATGAATATTTTGTTACAATAGATGCATTTTTTAATGAACGTTTGATATGTTCATAGTACACCGCAATGTAACAACCGTTAATGATACAACGCTGCTTAATGATATAAATAGCATTAAGCGTTGCAATTGCAGTTGACATCTTTAACCGTTAATGGTAAAACGCCGGTTAATTATATAATTGTATCATTAAGCGTTACAAATGCACAGCAGCCTTAACGCTTAATGAAACAAGCAAATATCGACACCCTCAACCGCTAATGATACAAACTTTATATCATTAAGCGTTGCAGTCTAATGATCCGAAATTATAAAAAAAAAATGAATGAAATAACACTGTTGTTAATAAAGCAATACGTTGTATATCTTGCGCAAATAAAGAATATTAATAAATGACTTAGTTGTGTATTCATACTGTATTCATACTAGATAAGAATAATCTAATCATTTTACGTAATGCGTTTAAACAAGAATGATCTTATATTTCAACAAACATTTTTCTTAAATTTACATAAAAAAATGAATTATGATGTTAACTGAAACACTAGTACCCCTATTATTTAATCCATATTTTAAACATTTTTTAACAAATTGTTTGATAATATTGATTCGCTGAACATTGAACAAACTTTCGAATAAAAAAAGCAGATGGTGCTGTGATCAAACAACAGAAGCGAATGCATACACACTTTCACATGATTGTCTTTATACACAAGTAAATAA
Organism: Magallana ariakensis; assembly: GCA_020458035.1. NCBI lineage: Eukaryota > Metazoa > Mollusca > Bivalvia > Ostreida > Ostreidae > Magallana > Magallana ariakensis. The sequence continues at coordinate 32,312,446 of CM035811.1, read as the reverse complement.
GCGCATAAAAACCTGGAATATGTAGATTTTTGAAACAACTGCGTGATTTTTGCGGGATTGCCTGGGAGACCGGCTGATTAATGGAAGCGGAATGAAAAGTGCTAAAGACAGGGCTTTTCTCGTCATTTAACTTACGGACGTACATGTATCAGTATTATATAATCTATAAAATAAATAACTAGTTTTATGGATCGTGTGTTATCAAGAAGGAGTACTTAATTGTATCTTTTAGTCTTTGTTTATTAAGGTCTTCCGTATCCAACGAAATAACTTATAGGGATTGTACTGTTTATTAAGGTCTTCCGTTTCCAATGGAAGACATTGAAGTGATTGTTATAGCATTGAATCATGATTTTTTGAAGTATACACTCTCATAACTGCAGCGGTGTGTGCATACAAATTGAGTAACGCGCGTTAGCGCGTTATGAAAATTTGTATGCACACACCGCTGCAGTTATGAGACTGTATACTTAAAAAAATCATGATTTAATGCTTATATTTACATTTTTTTACTTTTTGCCTTGTCTGCAAATGTGATTCATACCTTAAAATTCCTATCTTATCCTAAGGGTAAGTAATATTAATGGAAGAGCCACAGTAACAGCCACAAGCGTGAACTTTGATTTTCGCTTGTGACGTTGCAGTTTACAGCGTTCAACGTTTGTGACGTCATAATAAAACTCGTCATTTTAACCTTTGACTACTTGTTGCATTTAGAGGCATTTGAAGATCACAGAATTTAATGGAAAAACACCGTAGAATGTAAATATAATGATTTGAAGGGCTCCCGTTTCCAATAGAAGACCTAATAGTGATTGTAATGTTTTTCTTTCTTTCTCTTTAAGGTTGTCCGTTTCCAACGGAAGATCTTATAGTGATTGTAATGTTTTTTCATTCTTTCTTATTTTCCCCTTTTTTGTCGACAGAGTTTCTCAGAGATGACTGAGTAGATTTTCCTGAAATTTCCAAGAGGGGGCGAAAATGATAAATAAATACCTCGAGGAGTTTATTTTTCCATTTCATCAAAATTCATTTCCATTTGTCCGTTTCCTGTTTCGCGACAAAAAACCTTGTCTCCACGAGATCTAAGAAACTATAAAAAAAAACTTGAACATCTACACTTTGTGAGATGATAGACCTATGTCTGTAGATGTGTTTAAACTATTTTGTTTTCTTCGTTGTAACTTCCGTTCGTCACCAGCACGCTTCAAAAATATTTTACGTATTTTATTTAATAATGTATTTTGCATAAAATAAACATTAGTATTAATCTTTACATATGTCATCTATGTGATGTTAAATAAACAAAAAATTATATTTCCGGTGAGATATCTCAATTAGCTCAGGTAGCTTTTTAAAAACAAATTTTGTACCCGCAAGATCCCAAAAACTGTAAGTGATCGAGGTGCGAAACTTACATGGACAACAGACATTTGATTGAAGATGTGTTTAACGGTTTTCATTTTGTCGAAGGCTTCATACAAATGAAATTGTAAATGAGTTTAACTGTTTTTCTATGATACTTTTAGTTAGACTGATAAACAATAATGTGTGTTGGCAAATGTTTAAGAATCACTAACTTTTATTTTTAACGAACACTTCCGTCTGTTCTTTTCTTGTCCCGAGACAAAAAAAAAACTTGTTTCATTCGGCGTAGCTTCCGGTTGTAACAGGAAGAACTCCAAAATTTGATTTTTTTTAAAATTGTGATGAAGAGAATATTGGACATTTATTTTACGAATGAACTGTAGTAAAAGAATTATGGACTGATGTTGCAGAATAGATTTTGAGACAGTTTGATTTGTTAATAGCACTTGATAAACAATCAGTTCTCTTTAGAAAATATAAAAATAGACACATTTATATTTTTTAACTTGGTAGTTCTTATTGTGAAACCTGTAAATATAAAAGTAACGCAAATCCAAATATACATGAATTAAATAATGTTATAATGTTATAATAAAAAGCTTTTGACCGAAAATATGTACTAATGAAAAACTGTAGATATAACGAGTATGAAAGCTATTGGCAAAAATATGTGATAAGCTGTAGTACTGTAGTATATATGGTAAAATTGTTTCTTTATTGTGCTTTTTTTCTATTTTGTTTTGAACTGTTATGTGTTTTTTTTTTCTATTTCTTTATCCTCTTTCAAGTATGTATGTAAAACAGGGACATATCACGTGTCTCACATATCTCTCTCATTTTACTTTAACTTCATAAGGACTGTACAGTATAAATATCAATATACATGTAGTCAAAAGTTTAATCTAGGAGATACTGTAAACGTATTATATTTAGCGTGTTTGATATTTGGCGGAAATTAGTTTTTGAACAAGTTGGCGTGGATTTGAATTAGCGTATTCCTGAATGTGACTATTCTAATACATAATTATATGAATGGCATTTAGCGATGTACTTGATTTTGCGAAAGCCGCATTCCACCAAAAGCGCTAAATAGAATACATAGCCAAATGTAGTACGTTTACAGTATGTCACGTATATACATATATATTTTGTGGAGGTGGAAAATTCAATTTAAAAAGTAAAAAAACGAAGTCATCATCCCCATGATGCATCTTGCATACAGAAAGTCCGGAAGGGGGGTTCTTTATAGTATTGCAGTGTACTTGACGGTTCGTTACAGATCTGATTATTTATTAAGTTTATTTTATACAAAATGCATCTGTCAGGTAAACAGCATTCGGTTTAATATAATATCATTTGTGAATGACTGCAACATTGCCTCCTCCAATAACTTGATTCAGCGATGCCATTTACCATTACCTTTTAATTAGAGTAGAGTTTCATGCATGTGTTGTTTGTATATTAAGAAAACAATTTAGGAATTTCAATATCTAAATTTTAACAACGCAAAACGTTTTGTGTCCTTTAATGTTGGTTGGAATAAAACAAATTGGTATCTGCAATTATTTTTTTTTCTCAAAAAATTATTTAATATAGGTATTGGCCGATACTGAGAGCAGTCTGAGTTTAAGTACAATGTACATTGGGAAAAAAACCATGGTAATACAATGGCAGTATTAAATTCTTAAATTACTTTGGAGTTTAGAAGCAGACTTGATCAAAGTCTATTAGAATCAATGACTCATACATGTACCTGTAGTCATAAATATGTTTCAATAGAATTATCACTATAAGACACTAAAAGCCATCTAGTGTGATGTTCATGTGTATTGCACTTAAATCAGTAAAATTCAATAAAATTATCAAATATTTAGATAAATATGAAAACAAAATAGAGGCCAAAAAGTTTTGTAGACGCCAAATTTAAGGCTAGGCCAAAATTTAGGGTCAAAAGTCCCCATTCAAAAAGTGTTTGTTTTTGTTTATTTTTTGCCAGCTTTTCATTTAAAGAGCTTGCCACTTTGTTTATGGTTAAAACAACGAAGTCGAATTCCAAACCTATCATCCCATGGTAACATTTTAAAATTTTTTCAAGTTTACAAGTAAAAAATTGAATTCATAAGAAGCCCCCCCCGTCTTTGGAGGCAGATAAAAAAAATATAGGAAAAAATCCACCCCCCCCCGCATTAGGATTTTGAAAACTGGCGAAAATGTTTTCATTTTTTTCTTTTCGATTGTCCTGATTTCGGATTAAGCTGTCCTATAACCTTTAAACAAACGATGCTACTTGCCTGTACTTGCACAACTTAATTGACATATAATGGCGGTGATGCAGAGTTATCATACATAAATTTAGTGTAATCGTGATAAATCCAAAATTCCGAATTTACACGCGAGTCGCTGTCTTATGTGTACCTGTAAGATAAATCTGATAGTGTGACAGTGTAATGTTTGGTTGTCAGACATTCAGTGTAAAAAAAAGTCTTGGTTTTTTCTTCTAAAATTTTGCGTAGTCATTACGTAGTCATTAAGTTAGGTTTGTCATCAACTGCTATAATAATGGTGCCTATTTAGCAAAGCGGGGCATAATGCAAAAAGGGAGCGCATGCGAGCACATCATAATGCATATACATCGGGGGGGGGGGGGGTGGGCAAAACCCTAAAAAGGCTTAGCGAAGGTGCTCCACAAAGCAAGCTGACAATTACTTCAAGATAAACACAGATAAACACAGACATCGCTTTGTTCAAAGTGATGTTATATATGTAAAAGGGTAAAACGGGAGGCACATACTTAATTCTGTCTAATTTTCCATATGCTTTCGCTATCCCCTCCCCCCCCAACCCCCCTCCCGGATATTCGCAAAACATGAATGCTACACGTATCGCCTTTAATTTCTATATTCTCTATGTAGTTTATAAGTGAGGTCAAAATTCTATGGGGGTCAGTTTTCAACGTGTGGGGGGTTGTAGATATACAGGTCTGGAATGGTTTTTCTACTGTAGAAAAAAGACTCTACTTATCATAGAATACTGACCCTGGGTCTGTTTTCTCCGTAGAAATTCGACCAATTCATTCAATATTTTATGGGGGGCACTTGTCGTCGTTACACCGGAACTCCTATATACAATTTTGATTTTTACATACAATTGATCTTAAAAACTAAAATTATGATTGTTGAGCAAATTGAAAAAAAAATGAAAAGATTTAATAATATTTTCAAGCATTCATGCAATTTTGTATCATTAGAGGGTGCGACTGCAACGCTTAATGATATAAAGTTTGTATCATTAATGGTTGAGGATGTCGATATTTGCTTGTTTCATTAAGCGTTAAGGCTGCTGTGCATTTGTAACGCTTAATGATACAATTCTATCATTATGCGGCGATTTATCATTAACGGTTAAAGATGTCAACTGTTAATGCAAGAATTTATGGCATTAAGCGTTGCAATTGCAACGCTTAATGCTATTTATATCATTAAGCGGCGTTGTATCATTAACGGTTGTTACACCGCAACAGTGCTGCGAAGAAATAATATTGAACCCTTTGGCTTTCCATACATTATTGGATTTCTTGCTTGGGTTCTACGCTGCTCTTAGCGTGTCAAGTCATAAAGCAAACTAAATAGATTAACCAAAGCAGTACTGGTATGTAAAATATATGAATATCTTCTAATTGTTATGTCATGTTATTTCGTGTCATTGACTAAAGGTGTGCATCGACAACATGACTAAGCATGGAATCGTTAATTCATAGAAGCCATTTTTTCTTTTGAACCACATTTCTCATTTATTTCCCTATCAAGTCGTCATTTACCGAAACGCTTCTTGTTAAATAACTTTTTAATTTTATTTTGTTTTGTCAAAGGTCAATTCTGTTATCAACCAGGGGGATATAATTTCTGCACATATATGGTTTCTTGCAGATAGCCAACGTTTTATTAGATAAGGTTATTGATTACACATATGGCCGACATAGTCTGTCTCTTTAAAATCTCTGTTTCGGAGCGCCTAAATATTTGTACTTTGTGTAAATTACATTTATTTAGGAATGCGGTCCGAGGTCGAGGAGTCCAGGGCCTATTTTCAAAAAATATTTTTACAGGGCAGCCAGAACTATTTCTCCCACCCCGCACATCTTGATCTGCGCATGACATTTTTTCAACAGGACGTTAATTAATAATGACAGATGAAAAGTTGGCAACTATGAGCTTGGGTATTAGTATACATATTTAAAAAAGTCATTATTATTAAAAGAACAGGTTTGCATCGAGTTATTAACAACATCGGTGAAATTATCGCTGGTTCATGTTGATATGATACCATGGTTCTATAGTCGTTTACCATAAGACTCGACGTAGCGCCCGCGCCCCTGTCGTCATAAATAGTGCATTACATTACGAATCTTGAAATACAAATAAAAACAGACGAAAGTGCAACTATTAATGTTGCATCGAACGGATTATGAACGAATTATGAATAAAAAAAAATATGAAAACTCGATAAGTCTAACAAATGACTATTTACAAATGATTATATTCAATGTTCGAAGAATCAATACCGAAATTAACATTTCTCTGTTGACAGTTAACGAATAACGTAATTGGAAAACACAAATAACTAATTACATACGCAGCACTGTAAAAGTCAAATTTGTAGTCGAACTGAAAGTAAGTACGGGAAATGTTCACTATGACTTGACACAAAACAACAAGTCATCAACAATAAAAAAAAATTAAAAAAATAAAAATAAATGTGTGATTATTATGTGTACAAACATGTAAAACTACATTAACAATTATAACATTTGCATGCAAATTTGTAATAAAATAAATCCTACACCGTTAAGTACAAACAACTGACAGTTCGCGATTGTATATCAATGTGACGTCATACTGTAAATTTTGACACATATAAAACGAAAGGCGGATAAACAATTTCTTTAACCTGGAAAAATGCATCTCATAACTAAGCGGAGCATAATATACAAGCAATTTATATACCAATAAATATCGTGTATTATGACTGATTTGGCCCATCATGTAATTAGTTAGAGAATGAATATTTTTTCCCCAGATCGTTTTATGTACATCTTCGATGTGTTTGACATTGAAAATCCTGTCTAAATCAACTTTTGACAAGGACATACACTTAACAAATTAATAACATCTATTGAGTATAAATTGAGGGGATGTTAAATTTATCAAAAAGTGCTGCTGCTTTGATTAATTCTATAGTCTAAGAATAAATTAATAAATACTCAAAATATTATCAGATGTCATATCAATTTCAACCGAAGCTCCTATCTTTGATTGTTTATTGTAATAATATAAGAGTTATTAATAAAACAGCAGAATATAATAGGTACATGTAATTTTATTATTTTTAAAGTCTTAATTCAAATAAGGGTATACCCTTGCGATATTGAAATTTGTTTGTGAATTATCAACATAAATCACGTGACTGTCTCATCAGGGAACAACACTAATTGTTATCGCAGTAGCATTTACTATTCTGTTTCATTTAATATCAAATTTATATCATAATGTAATTACTTTGCTTAAATATGACCGTTTTAATCTCTTGATATTTTCATAGTACACCTTAACAGTGCTGCGTAGATAGAATATTGAACCCTTTGGTTTTCTATACAATATCTGAATTCCCGCTATGGTTTTTCGCTTCTTTTTACATGTCAAGTCACAGAGCGAAATCAAATAAAGTGACCAAAGCAGTATTGGTATGTAAAATTTATGAATATATTCTTATTATTATATCGTGTTTTTTCGTGCCATTGACTAAATTTGTGCATCAATAGCATTTACTAAGTATGAAATCGTAAATTCATGGAAACCATTTTTCTTTTGATCCAAATTTCTGATTGATTTCCATAAAAAGTCGTCAATTACCTAAACGCATCTTGTTTAATAACTTCAAATTGTGTTATGTCAAATTTAAATTCTGATAACAATTAGGATCATATGTTTGTGAACAATTATATATAGTTTCTTGTAGAAAGCTAGCGTTTAAATATATCACTTTATTAATTACACATACATGTAACTATGGCCGACAGAGTCTGTCCCTTTAAAATATCAGTTTCGAAGAGTTTTAATCTTTGTTCTTTGTGCTGAATTACAATCCTTCAAAACAATGCAGACCCCTCTCAAATGAACAGAAATAAGAGTGTGCAGCGCCTTTTCTCTATGAATATTGCCCGATACTAAAAGTATGGAGAATTCTGAGGAATATTCAGTGATTTCATTGTTTACGATCCGTACGTATCATGAGGTAATAACATTATCTCAATTAATGATTAAGTCGGGATTTTTTTTTGTAAGCAAGGAATCTAAGAACAATCACGCATAGAATGTCAAACACAACAATTGAATCATTTATGTATATAAAAATATAGAAAATTCAACATGCACTTGAATGCTTTTCAAAACCCTAACATAAAAAGATCATCTTTCTAACATGTTAAGTTTCAGATACAGAAAGAAAAATGAACATTTGAAAAATGGGACTTTTACTGTTTCGTGCGTTTCTGGTCATTAACGCATTTAACATCGCAACAGAAAATCCGGTAAGTATAAAACAAACTTCAATATTTCTGTTAGTGAAAGTTTAAATTTAGTCTATACAAGTATGTTACTTTAAAAGAATCATTTTTATACATGTGTGGTATTACATTTCCCATCAACAAAAATTAATGAATTGGCAGAATTTTTAAAGGGTTTCTTTTTTTTAATCATAGAGATTGGAAATATTTTGTTTTTATGAACTTAAAAGTTATTTAGTTTGTCTATTTGAGGTTCATTGTTTAATTCCTTTGGTGTCTATTTATTCGCGTAGGTAATGTGCATGTTAAATGGGATTTTAAACACTGTAAAGTTTTGTATTATAGTGTAGTTTTGACCACATTTTATTCATTATATTAAATTTGTCGATATTTGTAGATACATGTATATCATGGTATAAACGCTGTTCATTCAAAAATATTAATATCCCTATATTTCTATTCTAAAACGCCCTATCTAGCTTTACATGTTTCAATGCAAGGGTTAAAAAAATCTACGGGGATGTTTTATTGCGCCAGTAATAAAACTATCAGGGTGTTAACGTTGAAAAATTATGCGAGGTATTCCGAGTGACTCCCAAAAGGAGAAAAGGTGTCAACATTTCCCATTATAAATATGCGTAAGAAATATGTTTCGTTCCAGAGAATTTTCGCAGTGAAAAATTACAATATATCATTACACATGTCTTGGATAATTGCAATTGCATTTCTTTTAGAGGACTGTGTATTTAAAAAAAAATTGGCCAAATGCGCTGCCAGACTATAATGATAGCGTTACAAGCATCTGGCACAAAACAATATATAAAATAAAAAATATATATGATATTATTTACTTTTTATGCATGTACATACATTAGCATTTGCAGTGCATGTAATCCAATCAACATCAAAAGCTGATTTGTAGCACGAAAGTAAAAAGATCAAATCTTAACAAAGTTTGTTATGTGCAATATAAAAGCATATTTAATGTTGTTCTAGATTTTGTACAAAACTCAGCAGGTATTTTTGTTAACGAAAAAGACATTTCATTGCAACCTTTATGTAATGACTCCCGGAGTTATATTGAATTTTAATATTACTCATTAACAGGATACATGTATCTCTACTCACATTCCAGGAATTGATTTGGTTACTGCATAAAATGATAACGTTATTTGAACCAAGTTTTTTGCAAAACAACCCGTCATTTTTAGCATTTAATTGACCCCGGGGTTAGAAATTAAAACTTCGAAACCTTATTGCGCATTTACAGGGCATCCCCAATGATTTTCCAAGAAATGATTTTGATATTGTATGAAATGTAGAAGGAGTTGTGGAAAGCAGGTTTGGGGGTAAAAAGCGTCATTTTAGGCTAGTTTACCGCATGTTATCGCACGGTTTTAAAGGATCAAAAGAACACACAAAATCATACACTAAGAGATGATAAGTGCAATTTGTAAAATGTAAGAGCAAAATGAGAAATAAAAACGTGACTGGCGGACGGAAGGAACATGATAACAACAATAAACCCGAACTTTCTAAAGAAAGTGCAGGCATAATCAATAAGTCGAATTAAAAAAAAAATGTCAATAGAGTAACTGTGAAATAATTTAACTTGATGTGTTCAGGTATCATTCCAAGTTTAAACATACACTAATGCACAGTAGATACAAAAAAGAACATTGCAGAGACTTAAGAACACTGCATAGACTTCCCCTAAGAAAATCATTCTAAAATAAAAAGATTCAAACTTATCTTGATAGTCATGCATATCCCTTATGAAGTGGGGTTGAACTTTTAATAGAATGATTTTAAATTAATGAAATAAAAATATACACTGAACTTAACTTCTAAGTCTTCACCCTTATAAATAGAATAATTTGAAATATACTGAATAAAATAATTTGAAATTTTCAACATTTCATAACTAATATGTGTTTTCATCAATGGCACAGATAAAATAAGACAACAATGATTGAAATCAATTACCCGTGACGAAACGTCAAAACATTAAATTGGTATTTTTCTGCACATGCTTAATATGATTGACATTTTTTTTTGGTGTGATTAATATTAGTCTTTGGTGATAGATTAAAAAGAAAACAATTAACATGGCCAAAATGATCATTCAGAAAACAGCCAGAGCCGTTGGAATATTGGTGCCTGCACTGTTTATAGAACAAATTGTACTCACTTTAAATTTTCTGTTTATTTTGTCCTCGACGTTCTTTAAAATATTAAGCAATCTGAAGGAAATGTTATTATGATATAATTTTTCTCCTCCATAAGTGTAATGTCATTTCCATAGGCAACTTAGAACAATCAAAAAGCTCTGCGCAAAATTCCACCAAACCGGAAGTGTTTGTGATATTAATCAAGGTCCCGGGTCGCCACAAGAGGTTAAAGTCAATGCATCGTTTTTAATTATTTGAAAGTTAAGTGGAAATCAGTCATCCTGTCGACAAGACAAATTAATGTGCTTATATCATATAGTAAATACATTATACTGGGTAAACACTTAGAATAGTTAAAAAATTCTATTTTTTTATACAAAACAATGTATACAATTATATCAATTAACAACAATAAAATCCTATTTTTCTCATGTGGCTATTGTGTCGTTTAAAGTAAGGATATGCAAATTAAAATTATGTTACAATCACATTAACGTTAAATGGAAAACTAAATAACAAAATTCAATTAACATAAACCTAATATCAATAATCTTAATTACAGGTAAATAGCTTAATTGTTTGTGATCAAAATGGAAATACATTTTTTTTGTTAGACCTTAAAATCTACAATGATTTACTTTTGCTGAATAATTGTATCAAATTGTATTCTGTACAAAGTTGCAATAACCCAGAGTGTACATTTGTTTATGAATATGCTTTATTTTAACAATAAAATCAAAAACCTACTTTCATTTTCGATAAACAAGCCCGAAAGAGCAAAAATGAAAGTAAGGTGGTGGACACGCTTTGGCGGATCCAAGTCAGGGGTAGTTTGCATCAAAATATATATTTGCAACAAAATAATACTGAATGATCACGTAAAGAACTAATTTATTTACTGGTAACTTATTTAGAGTATACATTGAAGTTAAGATTTGACAAATGTTGAACAAATAAAATGAGCCAATTCATTTCTTGAATGCGTGATTTTAGTTTTGATGGATAGAACGCTTGCGAAGCACGACCTCAGGTGAGAGAATGGAATAGAACTTTCTAGAACGGGGAACATGTAACCAAGAACGCGGGTTGACCAATTAACGTCATGGCGAAAGGACGAGTTCATCATGCATCGCGGGAAGATGCCTTGGATCGGACATTTCTGGTTAATACAAAAAAGTTAAAGAATAAAATGGAATAATTTAAAGTGATTTTAGTATTGATGGAAAATCTTTTCAGAACGGGGTGCCCCAAAAACGGGGTTGACCAATTAACGTCATGACGGAAAGTGTAGGGCGAGTCAACCATCGGGTAGATACATGATTTTTTTTTTTGTACTTTGGATCTGACAACTTCGGTTTAAAATATGCAAAAATATATGCCTACACTAGCGTTTTTTAAGATTTAATTCATTTTTATACCACGATAGATTCGTAGTAAACCTTAGACATTAATTTGTAAACAGCTAGATGATATCCCGCGCAAGCGCAGAAATTAGCGCATTAATGACACAATGCTGAAATGTTGAACCATATTTTTTTTCATTTTCGTATATACTTAGTCCAATTTTTTTCTAAATTGTTTTCTTATCCTATTCTTCATATCTTTAGGTCAGATTTCACTTCTTATCACTGTCTTAATGAGAATTTCAGATAAAAGACTGATCTAAAAAAAAACCCACAATTTAACTTCATACGTATACTTATTTATTCATATAGACTTAGAAATAATGTCTAAGGTTTACTACCAATCTGTCGTGGTATAAAAAAGTATGAAATTCAAAAAAAGCTAGTGTATGCATAATAATTTGCATTTTTTAAACCAAAGTTGTCATATCCAAAGTGTTTGCCCGATGGCTAACTCGCCCTACACTTTCCTCCATGGTGTAAATTAGTCAAACCGCTTTCCTGGGCACCCCCTTTTTGAAAATAAATTCTTCCGATCAAAACTAAAATTGCATCAAATTGTTCCATTTTATTTATTAACTTTTTTGTATTAACCAAAGATGTCCCATCCAGGGTATGAATATCTGCCCGCGATACGTGATGAACCCTTCCTTCACTTTTCGCCATGACGTTAATTTGTCAAACCGCGTTCTTGGTTACTCCGTTCTGGAAAATTCTATTCCATATCAAAACTAAAATCGCGCATTCAAAAAACGAATTACCTTTTTTTATTTATTAAGCATTTGTCAAATCTTAACTTCTATGTATAATCAAAGTAAGTTCCTAATAAAAATATTCACTGTTTACGTAATCATTTGACATTATTTCATTGCAATGATATATTTTAATGCTAACTCCCATTGACTTGGATCCGCCAAAGCGTGTCCACCACCTTACTCTCATTTTTGCTATTTCGAGCTGGTTTATCGAAAATGAAAGTAGGTTTTTAATTTAATTCTCAATAATTACTTATCAGGTTAAAGTTTTTTATAGCTTATGGACATCATATTACACGTGTTGAAATACCAAAGGTATAAGCAGTTACTATGGTGCAGGCGTTTCGTAGTTTATTTGCGAAATGTCTTAATTGATAAGTATAGATGAACAGATTGTGTTATGCATAAAACGGGGAAGTTGAATAACGGGGGGGGGGGGGGGGGCAGACCCCCTCCCCAAACATCTTTTTTTCTGAAATTCTTATTTGGGACTGTAATATAAATTATAAAGTGATTTGACCTAAAAAAAAAAAACAACAACATTTAGAGATACAACGCACTAAATACCTTCTCACTGGTTTGAAATAAAATGAAAAAAAATAATTTCAATCGTGCAATAAATGAATTAAGATTACGTACATGTATATAACATCAATTTCAGTTTAGATTTTTCACCCCTGTCCGCTCCACTAAATATTCAGTCATGCAGTTAGTTTTTTTTTATTTTGAAGAATAGGTTAAGAAAGCAATTAATTAAAATTCGGACACATTATAATATACTGTAACAACAACGAACAAAAAATATGGTTCAGCATATTAACATTTTGTTATAATAACGTGTAAAGTGTTAATTCCCGCGCTTGCGCGGGATATCATCTAGCACATTTCATAATTCCTTCAAATCTTGGAACTCAGACTTAAGATATGGACTTCGCTTGACTCGAAACATAAATGAATATATAATATTGTATTCGAGCAATACTGTGAAGAATAATTTTATACTTCTGTTCTGAATAGTAAGACGCAGTGTAAAAGGGGACTCAGTTTGCAAACAAGAAATAAGGACTTGTAAACACGTTAGGACGGATATATAATTCACCTCTATGATTCTAGAAATGATGAAACATTCTGTCTTATGTTTCTGTTATTTTTTGTCAGTTCATTAAAATCTCCGTCAGGTACCTGTCAGTATTAAAAAGAGGCAATTGCAACAACTAAAATTATATTATAGAGCCTTAAATGTTAGGATAATATTGTTGCATTGTACTACAGTGAGCGATTCCTATCATTTACTTGAAATCAAATCATATTACTGTCGATAATTTGAATTGCAAATTGTATCAAAATATATTTTCATATACTTTCTTTGCTAGTCGAAGATCAACATACTTGGCCTTTCGGCGAAAGTACATGTATGAACATCATCTGTCAATTATTGAATGAAACTTTTCTTTAAGTCTTTAATTTTCTAACAGTAAAAATTCATTAGCATTAGATGTAACAGAGCATTATTCTAATCGAAATTTAAAAAAAGAAGCTCGCTCGGTGCAAGGATTCATAACGACAAATATAAATGTGCTTAGAAAACTGACTTTTTACAAATGTGCATTAAACAATCAATGATGTAACTAAAACGGAAAATGTTATGTCTTTCAATTATAGGTTACACCGATACCTTATCGATTTACTGTTTATCCTGTTAACGAATGTCCTACAAGCGAAAATGAGTTTAAAACAGCAGCACAAAGAAGAAATTGCCCCAGAGGCTTACGATACCTGTGTGCCCCTAACAAATTCCTTTCATCTCTAATAGAATTCTGCACAGACCGACAAAGAGGTCTTTATCAAAAAGGTATGATGACAAATAATATCTGGGTGATAGTTATTCATTAATCATTAAAATAATATAACATTAATACACTTACAAAATTCATTTTTTAATGACGTCGTTTTTCTTTGTACCACATTTAAAGGGGCATGGTCACGATTTTGGTCAAATTCTATTTTTCTGTTTTTATTATTTACAATGCTTTAGGAATGCATTTCCAGTGACCAAATAAAATTGGAAAGTCAGTAGTGAAGTTATAAGCAAGATACAGGGCTCACAAGTCTTTGTCATGTAAACAAGGCTCGTGCCCTGTTTTTGTTTACATTAGTTCAATATACCGGTAAAAATTCTTTTTCAAGCTGATTTTTCTATCTTCTTAATCATTATAAGCATAAATAAACAGATCTTAACGTTTACAACTTTCATTTTCGGTCTAAAACTGGAGTTTTCACTTCAACATTCGAAATGTAAACAAAAGCTTTGTTTACATAGCAAAGAATTGTAAGCTCTGTAACTCTCTTATAACTCAATAAATGACACTTAAATTTTGGTTGCCTATTAAAAATGCCTTACTGAAGCATTGTAAACATTAAAATCTGAAAAATAATTTTTGACCAAAATCGTGACCATGCCCCTTTAAGGAATTTCTAGAGCAATCTGTGGCAATACTAAAAATCATGTAATAATTTAAACTATAATACGTAATTACATGTGTTTTGTTAAGTCATCTGAATACGAATATATAAGCTTTAGAAAAAACCAGTTATGACAATGACAAACGCTCAATTTTTGATTATTAAAAATCACCAATAATCCAATGTCATCATTGTTTCAGGCTATGAACCGCTCTAATATCTCACAAAAAATTAAATATTTAACAGGCAACTGTGTAATACTGGAAGGTGCAGGTGACCTGGACCATTACAGCTGTGTAGAAAAATTTAATAGTAGCTGTCCTTTGGAATATTATTTTGACGAAGAGGTCTATAAATGTGAGTGATCTTTACTTAAAAAATTCAATGATACTTTACTAGTTATATTTTCGAACTTTAGATTTTTTAAAATTGTGTTTTATTTCATAGTTGATATAAAAGGTCGATGGTAAATAAGCTTCATACTAGTAAAACAATGCCTTTAATTTGGACCATTATTAGGACCTTTTAAGTTGGTATTGGACACCTGTCGATATTAATTTGTTTAAAAGATCATAGTAATCAAATACTTTAACTGTTTTAGAATTTTCAAATTTTACAATATTTGACCAAAAATTAGGTAAAAAAAAAAGAAAGGTAGAAATTATAAATGCCCCAGCGGGATTTGAACTCGTAACTTATAGATTCATATTATATGAAAAGGAATTGCCGCCAAAAGTCTTTGTATCTTTTTTTTTATATACTAATTATGCTTACTTCTTTATTTTTCAGTACATTTACACTTGAATGCCACTTTATTGTTTTCATATTCATGTCTATCCGATTTCACTTTGATTCTCTTTTATTCTTTACGGATTTCTTAATTCTGTGTTGCAATATTCTCTTCTTATTCGTGTACATTCTTACTTATATCTCTGTTACAAACATAAAATAAAGCACTCTCAACAAAGACGAAAAAAGACGAATACAATATGTATGAATTTAATGATGAATTATGACGCTAGGCGGCAGTGTGGACGCTACAATTGATGCTCCCGAAGATTCATGAATACAAAACTTTAAAATGACATAAATATCATGAATTGATGAAAGAAGCTATAACATACGCAGGCTCAAAAATATACGCTTTCTTTTTTATATACATGTACATGTACAATGCATATGGGCGGTTCTAAAAGAAATCCGGAGAAGGGGGGTTCTGAGAGATAATTCTGTATTAATTATTTTCTTGGTTGATTAAATAAGTGTAATTTTTCTATGGGGTGTGTGGATCCGACCCCCATTCCAGATCCACTATGCAATATACCGTTTATATATATATATATATAAAATATATATATATATATATATATATATATATATATATATATATATATATATATATATATGAGCCGTTATTATGTGGTGGTTAAGACAAGAAATGAAAATTGCTTCTTTTTTTTCATTTGGGTGGAAAAAACGTGGACGTAGGGTGGTGCACTGCTCTTTCCAATAGTACCCGTGGAACATGTAGATGAAATAAAAATAAAAGTAAATTAAATTGAAAGATGTTTTTGAAATAAAATAATAAAAGGACCGGGGTACGTAATGCTTACGTGTAGAAGCTTGTCCTGTACACTAGTGCATGTACGTGTGAAAATGATCACGTGCATGAATCACTATATGACTCTCATTAGGCTACAGTACTGTATATTCCTAGTTAATCCCGAGGAATTAATATTCCCGTAAAATTCAGATAAGGATACCAATGCATGTTCTACAATCTCACTTATTTTCATGAACTTGTGATTTAAAACAAAGTTTGATGCAATTTGGCGCAAAACGGCTTAATTGTAGAACTAAATAATCTCAGTAAAATTAACGCACCTAAAGTATCAGTGACGCTACCATTGAGTTACACATTATAGAAAGAATACAAAAGCTAGACTCTTGTTGCTATAGCAACAAAAAGGTCTTCCGTTCTGATAAAAATGTATTATACTGTACATGAAAAAGCGTCTTTTAAATAGAAAATGCAATGGATATAATATTTACTTTGAAGAAAACTTCAAGACGTACTTAACTGTCAAACAACGAAATGGAAATCATTTTTGACTACTTTTTGTGACGACAGGAAGTTTCGCCGATTCAAACAAAACATGCATAACATATATATATATGCAAAAGTTAACCATCCAACAAAGTATGGTTGTTGAATTCTTTACAGTTTTGAAACCTCGTTGGTATAAGGTTTATTGTCTTGGGACAATAAACGGACGAAAGGAATTGCTCTATGAAAATAAAAGTTAGTATATTTGAACATATGCCTCGTGTACATAACTTTTTATCATGCAAAATAAAACAGTGTAAGAAAAACAGTTAAACTTATAAAAAGTGTCAGTTGTTTGAACCCTTCCGTTAAGGACAGGAAGTGACGGCCGACAAAATGAAACAAGATAAACACATCTTCTATCAAATGTCTATCATCTATGTAAGTTTTGTGTTTTGATCACTTACAGTTTCGAAGATCTGCCGGGTACGTGATTTTGTTTTAAAAAAAGATACTTGAGATTACTAACCGGAAGTAGATCTTTTTTTTTTTGTTTATTTAACATCGCATACATGAATTATGTAAGGAGTTATACTAATATAATCATTCTATATAAATTAACTAAAATAGGTATAACAAATAATTTTTGAAGTTCTTCCGATGAAGACCGGAAGTTACAACGAACAAAAAAAAAATGTTAATACATCTACATTAATATTCTATCATCCCACAAAGTCATTACCGTTTTTGAGATATCGAAGATTCAATTTGTTTTGGCTCGGGACAGGAAACGGACAAACATAAGTGCTCATTAAAAATGAAGGTTAGTATTTATTAAACATTGCACAACAGGACTTCATTGCCTTTCAGTTAATCTGAAATCGTCAAAAAAAACCAACAAAACAGTTAAACTTATAAACAATATGATTTGTTTGAACTCCTCCGGTGTGGACCGGAAGTAATGGTCGACAAAATGGAAGCAGTTAAACACATCTTCTATCAAATGTCTATCATCCATGGAATTTTTTTTGTTTTAAACACTTATAGTTTTTGAAGTATAGTGGGAACAAAAATTTTTTTTGAAAAGCTTCCTGAGATAATTGAGATATCTCACCGGAAGAAATTTTTTGTTTAATTCAACATCGAACAGATGACTTATGCATTGCTTTATACTGATAAATTTATTCTGTGGAAAATTAATTAAATAAGTAAAAAAATAATTTTTGAAGTACTTCTGGTGACGACCGGAAGTTACGACGAACAAAACAAAATAGTTTAAACACATCTACAACTATGGGTCTATCATCCTACAAAGTTTGGATGTTAAAGTGTTTGCCTATTCTGAGATCTCGAGGAAACAAGGTTGTTTGACGCGGGACAGGAAACGGACGACCGGAAATGAATTTTAAAAAAACCTCGATATATTAACATTTTTTATCATCCCTGGAAATTTCAGGAAAATCTATCAAGCCATCTCTGAGAAATTCTGCCGACAAAAAAGGGGGAAAATAATAAGAAAGAAAGAAACAAAGAAAGAAAGAAAAAACACTACAATCCCTATAAGGTCTTCCGTTGGAAACGGAAGACCTTAATAAAAGCAAGATACATAGCCTTTTTCTGTTAATTCCCTTCCATAGTAGTAAACGCTCTTTTTTATCTTTTATTCATAGTTAACGCACCAACCAATTGCACTACGCTGTTAGATATCAATTTCGGTAGGGGGGGTTATAAAATGATTACTTTATTTTATTGATTATTACGATCACAACTAAGTTACAATATAGAGGTCTTAAGCCTGTCTCACACAGAACACACGGCTTATACGGTTGGCCACCCGTGTAAACCGTACATACAACCGAACCAACCGTGGCCTTATCCGACTTACACTCGGGCCATTCGAGTGTATCCGTGAAAGCCGTGTATGATTTTTTTAACTTTTAAAAAACTAGCACGGGTGCCATCTCCGTGTATGATCATATTAGCGATCGTACAAGACCGTGTGAGACCGTACGAGACCGTATATACAACCGCACATGAAGTCCATTCCACGAGTGAGCTCAATCGTGTCAATATCGTATATGAATCGTATGGAATCGTGTGAAACCGTTCCCAAGTCCTACATCAAACACCCGGATTAACACTCGAATGTCACACGATCACCATACGATTCACACGAGTGTACACACGGTTTTATACGACCAATACGGTTTCATACGATCGCCAGACGACCAATACGGTTCAAGAACGAATTATACATGGTCAAGTACGACCAGACACGGTCTCTACGTCTGTACAAAGCTCGTGTATGATCATACAGCACTCGAACACAACAGAAAACACAACTACTCAGCTATGTTAAGGGCGTCCATAAAATAATAGCGGTATTTATCACATAAAATATTAGCCTTTGAATAATCTTGATTTTTATATTCCAAAAAATTGTTACACAAAGTAATTTTTTATCAATATACATATTAGATAATTCTCTATCGCATGATCAATTTTTGAGTCTCTTGGGGATACCCTGTCACGTGATACTGCTAAAAATAGATGAACCAGGAATAATACGAAAAAATGCATAGTGCAAGGGCTTAACATTAACAAATATAATTATTTCTGTTTCTAACTTGTAAAATGAACATCTAAAATTTCAAAAAGTGCTGGGAGCTTGAAATATTCAAGTAAGAACAATTATTAAATTCAATATAAACAGTGGATGAACAGAAATTTGCAGGGAGTTCCCACAATTAATGCTTATTTATGTGAAATGCGTAGCGATTTCATGTAGCTCCCAGCACTTTTTGATATAATTGGGATATAATGGTAACACATGTAAAATTTCAATATATTTGATAAAGTGTATGCCCTTGCACTACTGCATTTTATCTGACACATTTCACTTTCGGCGTCATTTGCTTGAAATTCAAACGCAACACTGACTAAGATCATGATTTTAATTTTCGTTCATAAAATAATTACACGCTGTGAATTTCATTTAAATAATGTTATAATTTTGTCTTGTTCACACCAGTCATCATTACCAAATTGTTGAAATTGGAAACATTAATTCATCTGTTGCTTTCTAATAACGATATAAGGGTGTGGGGGGGGGGTGGGGGGGTGGGGGTGGTGGTTTAAGTGTACAAGTTTGTAATTTACACATTTATGTTTTATAATGGGTTATGTTACTCTGCTGCTAAAATTAAGAAATAACTTTAATATATGATCAGGGTTACTTGTAATTATAGTTAATATTTTTTGTAATAATTAAAGAAAGCAACAAAAATCAATCTTTATCTATAGAATTTATTATAATAACCAACTTGACAAATACAATGTACTATATAGAGATTGCTTTTTGATCTGTAACAAACTGTTCAACAAAACTAGTGTTTTCTGATTTTCAGTATTATTCAGTCATGATGTGGAATCTATGTCAATTGACCATATTCTTTCACACTACATGTACTTCTCCTCTTGTCTTTTTGATGTACATTGTAAGGAGGCAGTGCAGTTGATAAGAAAACGAATGCCTGAAATTATGAATATTTTTCAATTTCAAATTTAATTTCAGTAGATATTAATGAAAGATATTATGATAGGTTACAATATAGTTATGTGATTTAAAAAAAAACCCAGACCAAATATACATGAAGCTAGTGGGTAAAAGAAATATTTATAGAGTACCTACTTTTTTATCAACACCCCAACAAAGTGTCTCCAGTGGACCATTTACTGCTTTAATAACCCTGAAATTGAATAATGTGTTATAATTAGTAAACTATTGTGCTGAAGATAACATGAAAATGGAAAATTTCTTTATCATTGTGCATACTAATGGCAGTTTTAATTTCATTAATATTCTAACAGGCATAATCAAATATTTATTTTTTAAAATGTTTGGAAAATCAGTTCAACACTGTAATTTTGTTTATTCAAACATGTAATCTTCCTGATAAAAAAAAAGCTAAATGAAATAACACATTTCGATTTACATAAACAACAATACAATCTTGTCTATATTCAATCTAGATTCTCACAGTAATATTTGTAGTGCTAATACAGTGTTTGTACTTTCCATAGTTTACATTTTCTTTGAACACGGAGGAAATGCGAACTAATGTTATTGCGATATAAGAGACCAGTAAAAAGCTACAATGAGCCTCAATACTCTTAATGATCAAAATTAGCGAATCACGGAACATTTCTTTTGCTCTGATCGAGTCACCAAACTAATGTTTAAACACAATATTACATGAAAAACAAATGTAAACAAGTAAACAAAATCGAAGCCGAGGAATTTCCCTTCGTTTCTGTTTCATCCTACAGTATTAGACAATATTAAACAATATCTAGGGAAAGTACAGATAAATCCTACCTTGTTCAGTTGAATCCTCTACCAATTTCCGTCTAGGCTGGTTGTAAATGGGTTAAATTCTCAGATATATCACTGAAGTCCACATGTTTATTCTGATCACAGCTGCAAGCGCCGATGTGACGTAGTCAACCTCGACACGTCATCAGACGACTTAGGAATTTCATAATTTCGCAAGATATAAAGAATAGTTGAAATTTTTATTTCAGTACATCTTTCTTGATACAATCAAACCCAATAATTAATCATATTCATTTTGGTAGATGTTTGTTAATTACCGAAATACAATATCTCGTAAAATCTCATGAATAAGGGGCGGGGCATATGCAAATTTTCCTAAATCACACGTGCTAGAATTCTGATACCTTCCTTAACATAGCTGAGTACCTGCTGACACCTTGAAACAACAGAGTACTTGCTACATAATGCCTACAAAGAAGAAGAAGCTGACGCAAGCCAGAACATGTCTTCGTTTATGAGGCATATGATTCAGGACAATGACAAGACTACCTCATACTGAACCAAGACACCAAGAACTGTTTCCGGGAAATTGTTCTTAAGGCAATTTTTAAATGATTTTTAATCAAGGAGTTTAATTTGAAATTATTATAAGACAGTCATTGGAGTCTAATGACTATTTTGTGTTGTTTACAAAACATTAAATGATTATGCTGACAAACATGATGCTGATGTTGTGATTTTGATTGTGAAATTTTTTTCAAGTGGTTAAACTTAAAATAAAGTTTATTGTTGAAATGTTAAACATGTATTTCTTTTTCGTTGAATATTATAAATATTTAGGAAGTAGTTCTTTTATAACGGAGAGTTTTCTTTGAAATAAGATTGGCTTTATTATAAATGCACTGCTTATTAAATATTTTATTATTATCACATTGCAAAAATAAAATTAAAGGTTCCCATAGAAAAAATAAAATGTACTTTTATAAGCGAGCAGTGGTTATTTTTCTTAGATATTTTCTTTGAAATAACATTTGCACCCTTATAAAGGTACATCTTATTATTCATTTTTCCCTTTGAAGAAATAACTACTTTGTCCCTTGGTCCAAAAATTAAGTCACCAGTTAGGAAGCTGTACTCTTATCAAAACCACTTTGAGCTCAAAAAGTGCTATTACACTTTATAAGCGATATTTAGCAAATGTAACTGTGTATAAAGAAGCAAAGAACATCAAACTGATTGTATATACAAATATTTTATCCCAAGATTACGCGTTGCTTTTTCAAAGCGGTGTTTAATCTGGGGCTTACATATTTGTAATCATGCCTATAGACGACATTGGCAGTGAAAGAATCAAACCATATGATGGCAATCATAGAACTTTTGGATTGTTCTTGGCAGGATTATATTTTATACTGGAAGAAAGTTTAATTTTATTTATTGTACAACGTTTAAAGCAATTCAACACTTACTTAACTCTTTTGACACTAATTTATTAAAATCTCTTTGAAGACTGTTCTTGAAAAAAAACCTGCTAAACTTTCAAATCATGATATCTAGCAAATTAAATATGATTGTATGTATGAGTCCGAGCATTTAGATTCCAATATAAATTCATGAAATGATATACAAAGGTTACTAGTCTATATCAACTGCAAAAGTGACTAGTCTATTATATCATCTGTTCTTGCCATGGAACCGAACCAGCTTCCGACATGAAGTAATCCCTGAGGTAGTTTCTTTGTTGCTTTCCAAGGTTGTAGTCTACGTTGCGGCCAGCATGTCCTCCTGCGTCCACTAGTTGACTCTCCTCTCGCCATACCCCGGGTACTCGGGCATGGTTTTGGTCCTCTTGGTCAGCATTGGCTGGTACACCAGGGTAACGTATCCTCAAAAGGTTGTGTAACATGACACAAGCGAGGACTAGGGACTTCACACTTTCTGTTTTCTTATAAACTGTTGCATGAAGCAGACATTAAAATCTGTTTGCCAATATTCAGAATGCATTTTCCACCACCCTTCTGGCACGAGACAGCCTGTAGTTGAATATGCGCTCAACGTGGCCAAAGCCCATCCTTAAGTAGGGTTTTATCATCCATGTCCTCAAGGCAAATGCTTCGTCTCCCAGGAAGAAGTAGGGCAGGTTTTCCGTCAGGCCTGGCAGTAGCTCTGGATCAGGCAATCCTAGCTCACCCCCTTCCACCAATTCCCTTAATTCAGATTCGTTGAACACTTGGCAATCGGATGCTGAGCCATACTCCGCCACATACCCATATAAACTTGTAGTCGGCATCTGCCAATGCCAGAAGGATCATTGAGAAGAAGCCCTTGTAGTTGTGGTAGAGTGATCCAGAATTTGGTGGGGCCTTGATAGGAATATGCTTGCCATCCAGGGCACCACAAGCATGGGGGAAATTCCACTTGGTGTTGAACCTGTCACTGACTTTCATCCATTCATCTGGCTCAATAAGTGGCGGCATAACTTCGTCTTGGAATGTGTCTACTATAGCCTCCAGGACTGTCGGTATGAATTTTGAGATTGTGTTGTCTGCTACCCGGAAACTGTACATCAACTCTCTGAATTAAGCACCAGTGGCCATGTGTCCGAGTGTGATTGCAAGCTTCAGTCCAGGGTCTAATGGCTCTCCGAAAATAAATAAAAGTAAAAAATTATTAATCATCGACATGTGTTTTACAATTCTCACATTTAGATTTATTATTTAATATGTTGCTTTTCCCTAAAAAATAGATATTATTGTTCACCTCAAATTGATTGTTTTCTTGGTTATTTGTGGCCCGACACGTCTCACAAACTCCTGAAACAAGTCAGCAATAACACGAAAGTTCTTGTAACACCTGGTGTCCTCTCTGTTTAGTTCATGTAACAGAGTATCATATTGACCAAACATGACCCTTCTGTTGAGCCATTCTCTTGTCCAAACTTGCCTCCTTCTTCTTCTCCTTCTGTTGGCTTGTTCTTGTCTCCCTTCGCGCCTTCTGGCCAAAATAATATCAATGTCTATCAGTCTTATCATGATTTCTAATTCCCTTATTCTGTCATCTGCCATTTTTATAACTTCTCTGTTGAAAATTCGAAAATTTATGAAGCCAAGCCATCAAAACGAGTCAATTTATATCAAAACATACACAAATGTGTGATAATTCGAGCATAACTCGAACAAAATTCGGTGGGACCGTATGTAAACCCTGTAAATGTCCAGTTAATCGAGTAAAAGTCGTGTTTAATTGTACTAGGCCGTAACAGACCGTACTAGACCGTACTTGGAACCGTACAACAATCGTATGAAAATCGTTTGCAAATCGTGTTCAAACCGTGACAAACCTTGCTTGACCGAGTATATCCGTGCTTTGTTCGTACATACTTGTGCTACATTCAAGTATTAATTGTACCAACTCATCCCCAGGCACGGTTGGAGCTCAATACTCGTACCAGTCAACCCGTGTATAACCGAGTATACCGTATTGGAACCGTGTGCCCAACCGTGTTCTGTGTGAGACAGGCTTTACATACCACCTGAGGATAAGAACATTGTACATGTAATTGTATATACTATTTTGTTTTTTTTTAGTTTTTTAAATAAAATTCATTTACGCCTGTGCGTTATTTCAATTAAGGTGGTATTGGACATCGGTCGATATTAATATGGATTAAAGTACATTATAATTTAACTACTTTCACCGGTTTAGAATTTTTAAATTTTACAATATTTAACTAAAAATACGTTTAAAAAATTTTTTGAAAGTTAAAAGTTTAAAAAAAACCCAACTGGATTCGAAATCATAATTTACAGATTGGAAGCGAACCCTCTAACCCACTGTGCTACGCTGTTAGTGTTCTAATTCGTGAAAGAAACTGTTTATAAAAATACAGTTGATTTTGATGTTTATTTTGATAAACAGTACGGCACAATATGAAAGTGTCCTATACCACCTTAAGAAAAGAAAAGCAATAAAATTAGTATCCATTTATTTGGAAAAAAAACACAAAACACACACACACAAAAAGAAAACATTACTAAATACAGTATTATATTGTCTCATTTAAGTTTATTATAAAGTGAACGTGTACATGTATTTTAACAGATCCAGCGTGCCTAAAAATTGATAAGGAGCTCCGGTGTTTTATTGCTGATAACGGTTGCAACAAAAGGTAGTATTTTGAAGTTTTCAAATCATGTATTAAGTTCATACGTAGATGTTTAAGATAGTTTAAAATATATTCAAAGCTTATTCATATTGTAGAGAATTACGTACTACAGAAACACATCTCAACATTTCTAAAATGGAAAATGTCGGGAATGAAACACATCTCAACATTTCTAAAATGGAAACTGTCTGGAATGAAACTTTCAGGGGAGCTTCTCATAGATGGCTTGCAGTTGGTTACATAATTGCTATTGCTGTAGTTTTAGCAGTGATAATATCAATCTGGAGCATTTTTCAAAAAAGAAAAAAAGGTAATAATAACACATATAATTCGCACAACAATGAAACTTTTAGAGCTTACTATTGACAAACTTTGTAAGAAAATTATCGATCATTTTTTTGATTGTCACTTCCGGTCCCGAGATATTAAATAATTTATGTTTTTGCTTGTGGCTCATTTTTCTAAAAAAATTATAAAAGATGGAACTTTCAAGTTTTCAGGGATGGTAGAGAGTCTCCAGCCGCAGTGCCCTTTGCATATCCGAACGTCCGCCGTCACTTCCGGTCGTCACCGGAAGGATACAAAAAACAGTCATTTTTCATTTTTTTTTATTTGAATTTTTTTTATGTTTATATTCGACAGAGACGTTCTCAAAACTTTCGAATATATGATATTTGTTTTAAAATCAATCCACGCATTCTTAAGATTTTGGGCTTTAACGTCCTGAAGCGAGAGTCCGCGTAGCTCAGTCCCCGAGTGCCTAATATTTTTTCATCCTAAATTGTGTTAAGATTGATGATTTAATATTTGAACTGATAGATTTTACTTATTTCCAATTTAATTTTATCAAAAATCACAATAATAGCGACTTTTTAAAGTATAATTTAAGGATAATTATGTCTTTTAAACTTCTTTTAGAGGGTGAAATGGAATTTGATGACGTGTTTAGAAATGATAGAAAATAACAACTATCCCTATAGTCTACTTTATGGTGCACTCAAACGGAAGACCTTTCGTTGCTCGCAACGAGCGTCTAGTTTTTGGTGTTTTTTTTTTACATTTTT
Source organism: Magallana ariakensis (assembly GCA_020458035.1). Taxonomy (NCBI): domain Eukaryota; kingdom Metazoa; phylum Mollusca; class Bivalvia; order Ostreida; family Ostreidae; genus Magallana; species Magallana ariakensis. Next base: position 32,286,112 of record CM035811.1, on the reverse strand, counting down.
CTTAGTGTGATGAAAAGTAACGTACCGTAGGTAAATGTACTTAAACTATCTACTTTCAATTTTTTAAATCACTTCCGTTAGTCCGTTTCCGGTCCCAAGACGAAAACCTTTTCTCAACGAGATATAATAACTAACAAAAACTTGAATATCCAAACTTTTAGGAAAGACAAAACAATGTATGAAGATATGTGTATTATGTTCTGTATGATCCAGCGTAACTTCCGGTCATCACAGAAAGTACTCAACAATAACGAAAATTTTGTCTTTTTGATTTGTTATAATTAGAAATAATTTCTTGGGAATTCCTTTACAGTATCGATTTTATCCATTTTCTTTTTACAAGATATATTTTGTACAGATAAATACATGAAGAACGGAAGACCTTTTTGTTGCTATAGCAACAAGAGTCTAGTTATTATTATTCTTTTTACAAGACAAATGCATTTTGTTTTTTAGATTAATACATGAAGAACGGAAGACCTTGTTGTTGTTATAGCAACAAGAGTCTAGAGTCTAGTTTTTTTTTCCCTTTTTGTCGGCAGAATATCTCAGAGATGACTTTACAGATTTTCCTGAAATTTAGGGAATGATAGAAAATGATAATATCGCGAGGCATTTTTTTTTTTCAAAATTCATTTCCGGTCGTCCGTTACCGGTACCGCAACAAAAATGCTTGTCACCTCGAGATCTCAGAAACGACAAGAACTTTTACATCCACACTTTGTGGGATAATAGACCAATATGTTTAGATGTGTTTAAATTATTTTGTTTTGTTCGTCGTAACTTCCGGTCGTCACCGGAAGCACTTCAAAACTTTTTTTTACGCATTTAATTTATTTTACATAAAATCAATATTTAAGTATAAATCCTCACATACTTCATCTATGCGATGTTAAATCAACAACAAAATTCTACTTCCGGTGAGACATCTCAAATATCTCAGGTAGGATTTTTATAAACAAATTTTGTACCCTCGAGATCTCAGAAACTGTAAGGGATCAAAACACAAAAATTACACGGATGATAGACATTTGATAGAAGATGTGTTTAATTGATTTCATTTTGTCAACCGTCACTTCCGGTCCACACCGGAAGAGTTCAAACAAATCAAGTTGTTTAGAAGTTTAAATGTTTTTCTATAATAATTTTATTTAAAATGATAAGCAATACAATAGTGCTGTCTAATGGTAAAAAAAAATAGTAACTTTTTTTTCATTGAGCACTTCCGTTTATCCGTTTTCTGTCCCGAGACAAAAAGTAATGACTACATGAGATCTCAAAAATGGTAACGAGTTGAAAAACTAAACTTTGTAAAATAATAGATATATGTATGTAAATGTGTTGAAACTATTTTCTTTTGTTCGGCGTAACTTCCAATCGTCACTGGAAGCACTTCAAAAATTAGTTATTTTTTATAGAATGAATAAATAGTATAAATCCTAACATAAGTCATCTATCCGATGTTTAACAAAAACATTCTACTTCCGGTGAAATATCTCAAATATCTCAAGTAGCTTTTTTAAACCAAATGTTGTACCCGCCAGATCTCAGAAACTGTAAGTGATTAAGACACGAAACTTGAATGAATGATAGACATTTGATAGAAGATGTGTTTCACGTTTTTCATTTTATCAACCGTCACTTCCGGTCATCACTGGTAGGGTTCAAACAAATAACGTTGTTTATAACTTTAAAATTTTTTCTGAAACAATTTTAGTTAGCATGATAAACAATAAAGTTTTATAGACAAATGCTCGAGAAATACTAACTTTTAGTTTCATCGATCACACCCTGTCGTCCGTTTCTTGTCCCGAGACAGTAAACCTTGTATCCACAAGGTCTCAAATACGGTAACGACTAGAACAATCAAACTTAGTGGGATTTTGTGCAAGCGTTTTCTCGAAAACTATTCAACCGATTTCAAACATTTTTTCACAGATGATTGCAAGTGACCTGAATTTATTTTGTTTTTAATATTTTTGCCGTCGTCACTTCCGGTACCGATTTATTGCTGATTTTGTAAACTTTTACGACCTATTTTGCGAACAGTTGAAAATCAGAGACTATCAGATATATGATTATTAAACTTTCAGGATAAGTAGTCTATAGATTGAAGTTGTGCCTATTGTTTTCGTTTTACGCCAGTGGCGTCATTTCTTGGCGCTCGCCTGGGCACGAAAATTGGGTACAAATTTCAAATAAAACTTTTCACACGTTTTCATCTATATCTTTTTATCAGTTAATATTTTGTAAAGACATATATAACAAAAGTGGTAGAGTATTAAAAGTTCTTTCCAACAAAATCAAGAAATAGGGGCTGGCCCCTTTAATTAGGGACCAAGACACTCTTAAATTATATTATAAAGTATATTATAAATAACTTAAAAACGATAAAGATTTTATAATGCATTATAGAAGCAAAGTTGTTGATCGTAACAATATATATTTGAAAAAGTCATTGCTACACCCATTTATGACGTATTTAGGGATTTTTAGGGGCCAAAGTTCTCAAACTTTGATACAATATATCTAGAGAACGAGACATATTTCGCTAAGCATTGTAGAAGAGAAAATGCTTGTATTGTTAACTTAAATCGATTCCATTATTTGAAACAACCATGTCCGTCCTCATTAACGATCTACAGGGCTGGCCCCTAAAATATTCAATCATTTGTATCTCAAATATGAACAACAATTTAAGATAGGTGTAAGAACAAAAAAATGTTAGTAATTGTGAGATCGTTCGTATGAAATCAACAAAAAGGGGCTGGCCCCTTTAAATAGGGGCCAAGACAGTCGTAAAGTCTATTACAAATAACTTAAAAACGATAAAGATTTTATAATGCATTATAGAATCACAGTTGTTGATCATAACACTATCTGTTTGAAAAACTCATTGCTATGCCCATTTATGACGTAATTAGGGATTTTTAGGGGCCAAAATTCTCAAACTTTGATACAATATATCTAGAGAACGAGACATATTTCGCTAAGCATTGTAGAAGAGAAAATGCTTGTATTGTTAACTTAAATCGATTCCATTATTTGAAACAACCATGTCCGTCCTCATTAACGATCTACAGGGCTGGCCCCTAAAATATTCAATCATTTGTATCTCAAATATGAACAACAATTTAAGATAGGACAAAAAATGTTAGTATTTGAGAGATATTTCGTATAAAATCAACAAAAACTGGCCCCTTTAATTAGGGCTCAATAGACTCGTTAACTCTTTTACAAATAACTTAAAAACGATAAAGATTTTGTAATGTATTATAGAAGCAAAGTTGTTAATCGTAACAATATATGTTTGAAAAATTCATCGCCACACCCATTTAATGACGTAATTAGGGGCCAAAGTCCTTAAACTTTGACGCAGTATATCTAAAAAAGGAGACATATTTTGTTAAGCTTTGTAAAAGAGAAAATGTCTGCATTGATGATTCTAATCGATTCCACTAATTAAAACACCAATGTCTGTCCCCATTAAGGATCTATAGGGGTGGCCCCAAAATTATTCAATCATTTGTATCTAACGTTTTACCGATAATTCATCGTATCATTTTAAAGATCGAACGGAAGACCTACTCGTTATTCGTAACGAGATCGTATCTAGTTTATTCTTATTTTTTAACACGACCATTTTTTTCTTATACCTCTTAGGTGATAAATACGTATTTAAGCTGCTCCAATTTAACTCAATTGCTAGACAGCGTTGTTATAATTCTGAAGACGATTATGTGCTATTTCTGAAAACATTGGCAAAATCTGCCAAGGGTTGTAAAGGAGCTAAATAGATCCTAAAACCTTGGCTAGCGAACATGACGTTTTACTTGTGCGAAAGCATTCTTAGGTAGTGTAGATTACGGTTTGTTCAAATAATTATATCCGGGGTTAGGATAAAATGATTTGGCCACAATGAGGAAATTATAATTTTACAAAGGAGCATAAAGATAATATAATGAGAAAAGTTTTTTTAAATATCATTAAAAGCCAATTGGCTAGAATGGTGGCAATTTGTATGGTCAGAAAAAAAATAAAGTTGTTCAAATCATTAATACCTAGAAGTTCAATTTGGCGAGAATGGAATGGGGACGCAGCTTTTAAAATTTATAACAAATCATTAATTCTCGAAAAATCATAAATGTTATGATATATGATATCACTTATGTGCAATCATCAACACCTTCGATAATTCTAAACTGATTAGACTGTGGCCCATGGACAACACAAGCGTTTTAAAGTTTGAAGTAGATTTCTATTTATATGAATAGTTGTTTAAGATCTTCCTGAAAATAGCACAGCTTTTAGATGACAGACAATCACAGGGCGAAAAACAATCTTTAAGCAAGTCCTTAAAGGTGACTTAAAGGTGGCGTAAAGGTGGCTTAAAGGATATACAATCTTTAAGCCACCTTTAAGTCACCTTTAAGCTGAGCTTATAGGTCCTTAATGTCCAAACTTCTTTAAGTCACCTTTAAGCCATCTTTAAGCCACTTTTAAGCATCTTTAAGTGGCATTTACGCTCCCTTTAAGTTGTCTTTACACCATCTTTAAGTTCCCTTTAAGTCAGGTTTGATCAAGCTGAACAGATTCATCTTGAAAACATATATTAAATGCAAAAGCTCTTTTATAGGGATGGGAGGGGGTGATCCGAGTGATGATATAACTTCCAAGGAAGGGGGAGGGGGTGTTCCAGGCGTTTTAATTGTCGCTCCATTAATCACAGATCACTATCATCAACACCGCTCCAATGGACACAGATTGCCGTTATAAAATTGTTTATAATTTTTTTTGTTTGTTTCAAAATTATTGTAAGGGTGAGCGCAGTCTCTGTATCTAAATCTGCGCATGAAATTATATTAAAGAATGTGTGTTTCCTATTATAAATTAATCGGTGAAATCTCTCTCTCTCTCTCTCTCTCTCTCTTTCTCTCTCTCTCTCTCTCTCTCTCTCTCTCTCTCTCTCTCTCTCTCTCTCTCTCTCTCTTTTAGTTCATCCGGTTATTAAACAAAATAAAAAATGAACCAATAATGCATGATTTAATTTAATCGGTTAAAGATATGTATTTTTTTTTTCAATTTTAATTATTTCTAGGTCTACTTCTAGATATGCTAGATACATGTTAAAGATGAAAAGACTCTCAACTGCCTTGGTTATATCGGGCGGGATATTACAGCTTTGTTTGTCTAGACATAGTTTTGTTCGTTTGTGTATATCTAATTAGAGTCTATTGTTTGTCCAATTAAGTTAAGAAAACCCCTGGAACTAACACAGAATATACAAGATATACACAACAGGTGTGTCGTGTGCCCAGGTGCACGTCAGGGTTTCTAAAGGCGTTGAAATCTTAGTATGTACGTGTATACGATAAGTCTAGTGAATGAAAGTTTATTTACATTTGTAATTCATTTTCAAAGTATTATTTCCTAGCTGTGGGTTTTAAAAATGTTACGTATACAAATTAAAGATACATGTATGTAAGAGTAAAATCTAGAGGCAAATTAATTAATGTACCGGTGATCATAAATGGGGGTTAATTATTTAAATATATGTATAAGGGTAAATATGTCATATACCCGGCCTGGTACATCATACAATTGTATGTACAAGTATATGCATACATCATTTGCAATTGCCACATGCAGTAAATACGTCACCGGTAATTGGTAATATTGTTTGTTATAGAATTGATAGTTTAAAAATCATGTATACAATTAAACATTAAAACATATATCATTTCATTTGTTATTCTAGATCTGTTGTAAATGTATAATAAATAAATCAATATTATTAAAATTATACATACTGGAACGGCGCCGTGATCATGAAAACCGGGAAATTGCGTAGAACTAATACCCTAGCTAATAGTTTCAATGCATTTAATAAAAGAAATAGTTTCATCTTCTTCCTTGCATTTAATTTCATTAAGCTATGAATTAGATGAACATAGCCTATATCTACTTGGTTTAATTTTATTAACTAAGTACTAGTAAGCCTAACGGTTTCCATTTAGGTATAATATATTTTTTTCACTGAAGACCAAGTTTCGTATTTCATTCTAAATACATGTATGCATTTAATTTATAAATTAGATATAATTGATTGTTACAAACTGAATGGAAGTCAAAATCTGTTCAAGTAAAAAAATTGATTCAATAGCCACTAATTTATAGGATATAAAAACCTCCTGAAATATATAAGTTGTCGTGGCGCAGAGGGAGTGGGGTGATGCTAGTAACCGAAGGTTCCCGGGTTCAATCCTCCTCTTGGGCGTTTTGAATTTTTTTTTTATTTTATTTTTTAGAACAAAAACCGTTTTTAATACCTGTTCTATTATAAAGTTAATACATTTTGTTGGTAAATTAAGCACAATAATGAATTAAAAGATTTTTTAATGGCTTAAAGGTGGCTTAAAGGTGGCGTAAAGGTAGCTTAAAGGTGGCTTAAAGAAGTTTGGACATTAAGGACCTATAAGTTGTCCTTAAAGGTAGCTTAAAGGTGGCTTAACGATAGTCTTTAAGCTGCCTTTAAGCCATCTTTACGCTTTCTTTAAGCCACCTTTAAGCAACACATATAGCTTAAAGGTGGCTTAAAGATCGTCTTTAAGCTACCTTTAAGCACCTTTAAGTTATCTTTAAGGAGAACTTAAAGATGGTCATTCATCCTGTAAATGAAATCGTCAAGGTACAAAAGGGACTCAATTATTAATATAAGAATATCTGCAGAAAAAAATGAAAATGTGTTTTAACAAAATCTATTCTACAATATTTTTCATTTTGTATAAAACTTGTTGATCAAGCTAGCGATGTGGTCGCCCTTGGTTTAAAAAGGGTTTCCTTTATAATATAATTCTTGTATGTACCGGTATACACAACATGATGTGCATATATATAATCATATTCTAGTGTAAACAATTTGTGTTTTATATAAATAAGATAAAATCGTGTAGTGATAACCTTTATCTTATATTTGTAGAGAAAGGGGAGAAATGTGAAAATATTAATGAGAATGAGTCATTACTTAAAGACCAAGAGCCTCCAATAGAAGAAAACAGTGGCACACAATTAGATCAAGCATCAGTAAATGTGTCAAAACAAAATCAGATGCAAATAACAATGACAGAAATGTTATCTGAAACAGCAAGTAAAAAGACACGATCAAAAACGATTCAAAAAGATGAAAAAGAAAACAAGGAATCCGGACCAAACGCAGCACTGATTGATGGGATAAAACAAGATAAGCCGCAAATAGATGATGATAAACTTCGACAGTTTCTAAGTAAAGGCAATATTACTGTATGTCACGTTAGATGCATCATAGTTGGTTGTGGAAAAGCGGGAAAGACGACTCTTTTAAAACGATTACAAAATGTTTCCTTTGACGACTTGAGTCAGACTGAACGGACCGAAATGGTGGACTTCCACGTTAACAGTTTTGAGGTTCTGTTAGAAGAGGAAACCATTCAAAGTAACATTTTTTGCATTTCTATTTGTTGCTTCCCTATATCAATATGAAGCTTATTTTTTTTTTTTGGTCTAGAGTTGATTTTAATAGAATTAGACATAAGTTACTATTTTAAATGTTTTTCAAAAAAAAAATTGTAAATTTTTAAAATCAAACCAAGAGCGGGATACAGCGATTGGTGAAAACATCAACTTTAAAACAAGAGGCCCATGGGGCCACATCGCTCACCTGAGCAACAATGGGCATTCAAAAGATATTGTGCCATATGGCCCCTCAGTAGAATAACAAAAAATAAATATTGTAAAGTAATCGAATTTTACACTTATTTTTGCATACACGTAATCTTTGACATTGCATCTTTATGGAATACTATTTTTACCCAGAATAAGAAAATCCTACGCAAGATATAAAACTAACATTTGGTAGGGGTACACTGTTAACTTCCAATTCCCTATATTTTCGTTCTGCCCCCACCCCCTTCCCCCACTTTATAAAGCGATCAAAATATATGTGAACATATAGGTACATTTTCTTCCTCAACTACTTACTACCGGTAGTTATTGTATTTTTTTTAAAATATCATATAATAGTTATTGCATTTTATTAAATATCCTATAGATGTGAAGAAGAAAATTGTTCTCCAATCCGCTCAATTCCTCATATTAAAAACATTCAAAAATTTAATTTGTCTTCTCCATTATAATGAAATGACTGTTGTTTACCTGGCGTAAACTCGTGTGACTTTTATAACTTTACTCACATTTGAGTGATGAATACACTGGAATGAAAATTGTTGTCACGTGACATGTTAAAGAACTATAAAAATCAATGCTACAGTATTGACAGGCACATCACTCTATTTTACTAAGGCACACCCATTATTTTCATCTTTATTCAAAAATAAAAATAGCTACAGACCAGGATAATTTTCCGCTGTAATATTTTCTTAGGAATAGCAATAATTCCTTTATCCCCGCAAAAGAAATGTGTCAGAACTATGGAAATTGTTTAACGGTGTCGTTTTTATTTACTCGTGTCTGAAAAACTATCAAAATTGATGTAGATTTCACATTATTCATTGTATAAAGAGGGGGCACCAGAGAGTAGTTATATACAGCATATCATCCGTTAATTTTTTTGTACAAGTATTTAACATTTAGCAAGACATTTCTAATGATCAACCAAAATTTCAGTGTCAATCGTAGAATTATAATCAAGATACAGAGCTCACAATTCTGCTAGGTTTAAGTCATATTTTGTTCACATGAGTTAAAAATTATTACATTCAGCTTAAGATTTTTAACTTGGTATTTCCTATTCAGCATTTAAAGTGGGAAAAAAAGAATGGCCTCAGATCTGTGTACATAGAATTTTGAGAAAATCTCTGTATCTTGCTTATAATTCGAAGCTTAACACTCAAATATGATTAGTAAATAGAAATTGTAAACAATTAAACATAAGAAACATGCACTATAACAAATAAAGTGCACAATTTATTTTTCAAAATGAATCATATACATGTATATACCTACATATTTCCGTCAGCGATGTTAAACTCTATTTAAATTTATGAATAAACTCGAGAAAATGCTAAGCATCTCAACAACACACATTGCATTAATCTAATATTACGCAAAAGATCATACCGAATTACCGATAGAATGAATAGTATTTTAGTACTCTTTTAATACATCAGATTTTGCTTAATTTGCGCAGGTAAACAGTTAACTGGCTGATTTACCGAAGTCTCTGTTTGATTTGATACGTAAAAATTTACAAAATACAGGCGATAGTTCCCAGGTTACAAAGCATAACGTTAGATAATGAAAACGAAACGAAAATCAAAACAAGCTAACACCACCGTCATATGTGAACACTGTCAACGCATTGAAATATTTCACCTCAATTTACTTCACAAAATCGGCACCAATGTATTTTGCATGTTTCAAAGATCCCCTTCGTACGCGAACTGTTGCACAACATTGTCAGATCGACCCGTTTATCTTAAACACGAGTCTTGGTAAAATGGGTGGGCAAACCCGGGCCGGGGCAAAATAAAAGCCGGGGCAGATCGGCAATCGTCAATTCCAAAATACGCATTGTTTTGCAGCAATATTTACAGCGAATACAAATATACTGGTCCGTAACATATCCTCAAAATGTTAATGAGATTGGCATATTAATAACTGCCAATCTTTTGTTTTGCCCCGGCCCGCGTTTGCCTACCCATTTTACCATGACTCATCATGGTCATGGAATACCGAACCCGAAGCTATAAACTGATTGAAACACGCCTTTCCTTTATTATTATTTTCGTAATAACTCAGATTTGAAACAGAATTAGCCCATAATTTTTGCAATTTATATTTTCCTTTCCATAAGGATTATGTATGCTAAATTACATTGAATTTGACTCGGTAGTTCTTGAGAAGAAGATTTTTAAAAATGCACCCCCCTTTTTCTACAGTTTCGAGGTTTTCTCCGCTTTCAATAAAGATCGGTCTTTCATTTTTGCAATTTATATTAACCTTCCCATAAGAATGCTTTGTGCCAAATTTGGTTGAAATTGGCCGAGCGGTTTTAGAGAAGAAGTTCAAAATGTTAAAAGTTTACAGACGGACAGACGGACAGACGGACAGACGGACGGACGGACAGACGGACGACGGACAAAAGGTGATCAGAATAGCTCACTTGAGCTTTCAGCTCAGGTGAGCTAAAAATAATGTTACATCAATACCGGGCATTGCTTACAATAGGAGGTTTGCAAACTTTTGCATATTTAAAGGAAAATATACATTTTGCATCTTGACAAATACGACTACAATGTGTGATAATATCACGAAGCATCTTTGGTAGTGACACCACTTGGTAACGTACACTTTAGGATTTGTCCGTTTTGTATCTGCGATACATAACACTTTTGATGTGCGTTTCTTATGCAAATTAGGTAAAAGTGAGAATCACTGAAAGAACATTGATACTTTTTAGAATACTATCAACCTTAAGAAGAACAAGACATGTATAAATTGATGATCAATATTTAACTGGGACTCCTTTCAATGACACTGGGATATATGTTGAGCATAACAGTGTATATTAAAACAAATCCATTTTTTTATGATGTACTCTGTTCTTTCGTTAGTGTTTCTTCTATCATCGCTTAATGATGTGTTGAATTTGTTAAAAAAAAACAATATTTGTCGGCATAAACCGAAGCTTTATGAGTTATTTATATTTCAATTTGTTAACCATTTCATTTTTTTCCCTTTTAAAATATGTGCTATTTTTGATAATCATACTGTTGACAGACATCTTTTAAACGTAAACATCGTGAATTAATTTTCTATTTATCACTCCCCCCACAGAGTTATGAGTTTAGAAAAAAGTGTTTTTCCCCTTTTATGGCATTATGAATTTGTTGGGCAATTTCAAATTTCTGCAGTAATATTTTAGTTGATGGAATTCATTTGCAAAATATTTTTTATTAATTTGAAGAACAAAATATTTTTTTTTATTTTTTATTTAGCTTTGAACCCCAAACCTACAGCTTACTTAGATGTTTACCTTCACTACATTTAAAGGACCTTTATTTAGTTTGGAGTACACTTACTAGATGTACCTTAAAAGTTAAAAAGATTATCACATACATATGTTACATTTATGCATTTGTTCAAAATAAATTGAGTTGTTTATAACTTTAACATTCAAGTATAATTCAGGTGTAGAAAAAGAAGACACATTACCAACAATTTTGTTTTCGAAAGAAAAACTGGAGATGCCACTCAAAGAAAATGCGGAAAAAATGGCAGAAGAAACAGACCAATCAGGTAATGTTTTGTGTTGTGTTTTCAGATTCTAAAAATAAAGCCTATTTATGTGTTTAGGATATAAACAATATGTAAGGAAGAGTCTTGTTTCGATGACAACCAGGTGTTTTATTAAATGGTCTTTTTTTTTAGATTTGGTTTAGGGGTCAATTAGTGTACATGTATCTATGAACGAAAGTATGCAAGTGCAAGTTTGCATATTATGTCGACAGGGACAATGAACAGAAAATAAATTAGGTTTGCAAGCTTCAACAGGTATATGTTGAGAAGGTTTAATTCTATTATCTATATTATTCTTCTCTAATTAAAAAAAATCCCTTTATATTAAGTAAAACAGAGTTCAGTCGAGGTATCCGTTGTTTCAATATACAGTAAAACTCATTTATTGCGAATTTCAAGGGACCAACAAAAACACACTTTGTTTTAGCCGTAAATCGTTTTGTGATTGTATCGAATTTGTAAGAAATCTTATAGCGAATTTGTGATGAATAATCAGCTAACAGTACTTCAAAGTATCGTTAGTTACAAATAGAAATCAATAGAAATGTTTCATTTCAATAGTCCGTTTTCCAATACCCTTATTCGGTTCCGGTTTTTTTTACTTATAATATCCGAGATCACGTGACACCAGACATTCCTGAGTTGTTTTCGTTATGGATAGTGGGTCTTTCAATTCGATGAAGGTAAATGATTTACGGGAATTTTTGGCAAAGCGTGGCATAACGACAACGAATTTACGGAAAAAAGACCTTATACAATTCTGTGAAGTCGTTAAATCATTGGATTTGCCGGTAAATCCAGATTTTGCACGTCAGTCTACTGCCGTTGATTTGAAGGAAAAACTTTCAAGTCTACCAATTTCGGACCCGTTTGTAGACAAAAACTTCACAAATGACTCTTCAGAGGTACCAACCAATTTTACTTTATTTGACATATTCAATTATCTTCTGCACAACACATCAGATTATGATAAAAAGAAGTTGCGGGCTTATAAATCATGCGATGACTACAGGTTATTCATAGATGGACATGTCGAAAGTCTGACTTTCAATAAATGTGGAGACGCTCAAGTTTGTTTGTTTCGTGCTGAAGTTAAACCATCACAGAAAGACAAAACATATTGCTGTACAAAATTTTATCAACTGTGGTTCGCTATCAAGAAATCAACTGGAGAAGTCACGTCAGCCTACTGTACTTGTATAGGCGGGTTAGTACAATCCATAAAGTATAAACTATATACTAGATCAAACCAATCAGCATGTAATCAACAGTTAATATTCAGTGACATTTTGTGAAATTCATAAATTATAATATTTTAGAATGGATGGTGCATGTAGACATGTTTCTGCTGCCCTCTATGAATTGGAGGCCTATGAGATAAAGTCGGTTACAGATGGAGAGAGCAAGTGGATGAAAAGGCCAAGAAGTAATGACTGTCCTGTGCCTATTAAAATTTTGAAGATTGTAAAAGCAAAGTAATAGTCACAAGTTTTCCATTAATTTTATATCTTTTGTTGTTTTTTGTTTTGTTTTAATTTTGTGTTATTTTTGTTTTTTTATAGTTGCTGTTTTTTGCATAGTTCAGGAGTGTTTATTGTTGCCTGTTTGGTTGATGTTTTTAATAAATGTGCTCAAACAGGTAAATTCATGGACTTAAAATCATTTATGAATACTAATTAATGTATAACTTTAAAATTCACTGATTTATTCTAAATAGTTTCAAGTTCCATCAGGGTAATGTATTGTATGCATGTACATCAATATTTATAGACATGATTTTCTTTCATGTAAATAGATATTCTGTTTTGAATGAAGAGAAGGAAAGCATTTTGGACCTGTATGATCCAAGATCGGTTGATGACCGTAACGCGATTTATATAGCTATGTTTACAAAGAAGTTAGTGCAGGTACCTGTATGTTTTTAGAGTAAACTACCTGTATATAATATGCATTGCAATCAAGACTTATTATAACTAAGGTTATTATTTGATTTTTAGTTGCAACCAGATACACAGGCAATTGACATTCTAGAGCATTATCCTATCCATCAGGCAGCTGGATCAAAAAATGTGTCATGACCATGTTTGGCTTATTCACTGAAAGAGCAGTTGGAAAACTTATCTAGTGCCGGTAAAAGAAAATTCTTATATCATATTTATTGTGAATTTTAATTTTTTTCCTGAAATTTGACTTAATATTAATTATCATAAGATTTAATAAGTTATATTTTGCAGTATGCAGCAGTAATAAATTACGTGTAGTAAATATATATTTAATTTGTATTGAACTATAGTGTCAGGTAATAGAACTCCAACTGCAGCCCAGTTTCGAGAAGAACTTGGACACTTTACACCTGAAGCCATCAAGGATATAAAACATTGCACAAGAACTCAAGCTGAAAATCCAACATGGAAAGCTTATATTTATGGAATGCTGACAGCTCCTTTTTTATAGAATTTGTAAAGCAGTAGAAAAGGGCTCTTGTCCACAATCTTTACTTAAATCAATCATGTCGAAATATGACACAGATATTCATGTTTGTTCCAGCTTTAGAATGGGGATTTAAAAAAAGAAAAGGTTGCTTGTGACCTTTACATAAGAGCAAATAGGTCTGAAAACAAGAGAGTAGTTGTTGAGAAAAAGGGGTTTGTATGTCATGAGTGATTATCCTTAAACCGGCTGCAGTGTAAATGACATTTTCACTTGTCGTTGTCACGAGAAGAAAATTATTGAGATCAAGTGTCCATATCCTTTAAGGGGGAACAGGACGTTGCAGTGTAAAATTATTTGTCAATAAAATTTTTTGCTTTTCTTAGCACGTTTAGATTAAGATGTCCACTACAACATGTATTATTTTCATGACTACTTTCTTACCTTGCAAGGGAGATATTTTGATAGGAATTATCCCCCTTGTCTGTCATTATGAATTTTTTTAACAATTTCAATTTTCTGCAATAGTTATTTTATTTGATGGAATTTATTTGCAAATTATATTCATTAATTTTAAGAATGGAAACAAATTTCAAAACCAATTACAACATTGGCCTTTTTATATAGCAATATCATAATTTTATCAAAATATTGCTCAAACCAGCACTTCAAATTTTGAAGTTTTTGATTCTAAATTTGAACAAAATGTGATGGCACAAAAAAAAGGTCAATGAATTTTTGAACAAAATTTCATATATCAACCTTAGCATGCGCTTTATTACAGACCCTGAAACGTGCTACTACACCAGTTGCACTGTTCGGTTCGGTACGCTTTGTGAACGGTACGTTTCGCTTTGTGAACGGTACGGTTCGCTTCTTGCACGGTACGCTTTGCTAAAAATAGCTGCACGCTTTGTGAACGGTTTGCGCGCTTTATTAATGAGGTAGGCGTGGCCTGAACGCTTTGAATTTTCTCGATATAATTTTGTTTAGTTTTTGCCCGATAGACTTCAGCAAGTTAGTAATTATGACGAGATGTTTTTCTTTATTTATATGATATATTACAAATGTATTTCAATTTAATTAAAATCAGAACGTCCATCCGTTCTCCCGTTTTTGATACATGTACGTTGCGTGAAACGTGTACTCGCTGAAAACGGCCGGGGTAGTTTTAATTTTGAATAGTCTGTTATTAATCGTATTTAAGTTTAGATAATGCAATTATTATAATAGATTAAAAGAACTGTTTGACTTTAATCCGATATATGTTTGTTAATTCAGCGATCCGGCGATAATTCTGACAAGCATCTTAATATTATTATTTTTATACATGCACTTGTATTGAAGTCATTAAATATTTCAAATGCATTTAGAATTGCTATGAAAAATTGCCCCGACTTTTTCCAATATTTCTTTAGTTTCCTTTCTCGCTGTCTCGGCTAGTTGTTATATTAATTTACAAGCATCTTTCTATTTTTGTATTCATAATTCTTATGATCATTTTTTATTGCGTTCTGTTGCCGATCAAATTCCCCTGGTGAATAGACAATGTAAAAATACACACAATTAATGATAATATAAACAATGAATTTCAATGTAGAAATCTTGAAATTAACTGCTTTAAAGTTTTTCGACACGGGTTTCTATTTATTTGAATATTGATTCTGATTTTCTGCATTTGTTCGTATACACAGATTACACAAGTAACATGTCATCGCTTCTCTTATCTGAAATGATATCGCGTATATAGTCAAAATAAGACTACAGTGTATTAGTTTTTGTTATTCAGTTAAAATATACATGTATATGTACCATATTTTTTACGATAAATTATTATGCACACAACTGGATACACACAATAAGCCAATAGCTTTTAATCGTGATATTTATCATTTTGTTGGACAAGTGTCCGCTCTTCACTATATGTATATGCATGCGATTTTACTTTTAAACGAGCTGACGTTTTACAAATGCTGGCTAACCTGTTTATATTTCATTTGCCTTTTTACTCACAAACTTGATGTAAACAGAACACGGAAAAATACCCGGCAATCAACAACTGAATGTTAAAAGTGATAAATATTTTAAGAGTTTATCTAGTAACAAAAAAATACGACAGTGGTGGAAACTCTGATCGCCAGTACATGAGTTATAATCATGAAGTCGGAACGAAATGATTGTTAAATAATTTTAAATAGGAGGACTCTTTAAAATAAGGATTTAAGAAAGAAAAACTAAAACGTTTTAATTCGATAGTTTTCTTCTAGCTATGTAGGAGGAGCCAAGTTGCACGCGGCGCATGGCGTGATCTGTACTACTATACTTAAACTGATTGACAGGCGAAGCACGTGGTTCCTAAAATAAAATCCCGCTCAGAAGACCGACTATAAAAACCTAAAGAGAAAGAAAGGCTCAGTGATAAAACTTTAATTTAAGTTATATAATTAACACACAATCTCTCTCTCCTTCTCTCTCTCTATTTCTCTTCTGTAAGATAGAAAATCTCTTCCGTTAGATCGAAAATGGGGGTGCTGTACTGTTAGACGAAGACGTATGCAATTTTGTAGGTTTTCTTTTGTCTTGAATAGGTGTGAAAACCCCAAGGACATGTCGCTTTATACCCTGGGTTTGTTAATCACTATACACAGGAAATGATCGCGACTAAAACTTAATATACACAAGAAAGCCAAGAAAGCATACTGATATAACAAGTTATGATTCAATGTGCGTTAAAGCAACTAACAACTTTATATTATGTATAATTAGTTTATTATTTGAAGGAAAAACTGATTTATTAACTTGATTCCCGACACTTATCATTTCACAATTAACGACATACACATGTACATGCATTAACAGTTTATGGCGCTATGTAAAGAAAAGATGAAGGTCTAAAAAAGGAAATTAGATTAAACAATTTAATAACGGTTTTTTATAAAAAATAACAGCGTAAAATAAGTATGTGTTACTTAATCCCGTATAACTAAAATCTAACAAAATATTGAACTTATCTGGTCAGCGATAATCTCCGTCCGTATTCATCGAAAGACATTAGTCAATAAGCCGTATATGGAAGTTGAACGCTTATTGCACGGTACGGTACGCTTTTTTGGCCGTTTTGGGGCGGGTCTTGCATAAATTATATTGCACGCTTTTTGCACGGTACGGTTCGCTTTGTGAACGGTACGTTTCGTTTTGTGAACGGTACGGTTCGTTTCTTGCACGGAACGGTACGGTTCGTTTTAGAGGTGTAGTAGCACGTTTCAGGGTTTGTACTTATAAAATTTTCATGGCCCCTTTCTTGCCATTCAAGAGAGATACTACAATAGGAATCACCCATACCCCTTATTCTGGAATTATGACCTTTTGTGACAATTTCTGTTTTAAACTTTCAAAAAAGTAATGCATTATTTAGATTTATCAATTAACATAAACGGATCATTATCAAAATATATACCTGATTATATTAACCGCTTATGATTTTATACATTTACATTTCTAAAACTAAAATTTTTAATTTCACCCATCTCATGTTGTGAAAATGACTACTTTAGAGCCGTTGAGTACGGGAAAAAGATCTATCAAATCCTGTATGACGTCATAATAGATAAATGACATCATAGCATCATACAGTCAAATCAATTATGACATCATAATAGAATTAGAACATCAAAGTATCATTGTAATGAAAGTCACGTGATACGTGTCCTGTCTCCCCTTAAGACACATGCATCCTAGAGAAGTTGTCATTCAAAAAGGATGTGTAATTATTGGGAACAAATCTTATGTTACTGAGAAATCTGAGTACTACCATCAGATACAAGGTCACATGGGTATATATAACATTTCTTGTTGTGACCTCGTGATTTACACTGAAAAAGGCATATATGTTTCACAACTCGATTTTGATTAAAAGTTTTTTAGTGATATTGTAATGAAAATGAAAGAATTCTTTGACAACTATTAATTTCAACATATGTTGGCTGATGTTACAAATACATGTATGAAATGAAATGGAGATGCATTTTTTGCTCTACTGTGAACTAATAATATATTTATCACAACTTGGAACGTATTGATAGTTTATCTAAGCATTCTCACATCATTTCACTCTTATGCATACAATGTTAGAATTTTAAAAAATCAGTTGTTTACCATGTTTAATATTATTTTAAAAATGTAATTCAAATTTGCCCAAAGTGTTCTAAAATACAGCATTAAAAATAAAATGGTAGACATGGGCACCGTCATATTGTTTTATCATTTCTTTTTATTACTGTATAATTATAAACAAAGTGAAAAAACAAGGATTAATACATGTAACATACATCGCACATGTACTGTTGTGACAAATGCAAGCAATTTTACACGACAAACAAGTGGATGAATTTGCTTTTGTTTCAGCTATCCAATATGGCATTAGAACAAGAATTGTATTCTTTATAAACCATAAATTTTATGTAAATATTTAAACATGTAAACAATAATGTGGCCAATAATATTAATACATAATATAAAATCTATTTCACCAACTGACTATCTAAATTGCACAAAGCTGCACATAAACATACAACCTGGTCTAAAATTGGCTTTAATTTAAGGGGTATAACCCCCTGCAAAATATTAAAACACTTTAGGCGACCAATTGCTCTTTCCACATGAATTCTTGCCCTAGCTATACGTCTTGTGTTTGTAACAGCCATACCAGAAAGTTGTTTATTAAATGCAAAAAGAGGTATGTTTACTGGGCTTCCTTTAGTGCCAAGTTTCCTCTAAATTAAAAAGCCACGATCTGCCATCTTTCAATATTATCTAAAACGTCAGATTCTGCGTTTATCAGAAATACTGCCTGTTGATAAATTAGACAAAAAGCACAATGATCCATTTGGAGTTATGGTAACTAAAAACTTAAATGTATTATGATGCATATAAGATGACCATGTTATTCTCTGTGAAGATGAAATACTCGGTTTTTTAACAAAAAAATCACTACAATCAATTATACATCTTGTGCTAGGAAAATATTTAAAACATTTAGGAAGGTTTTGTACAGTTTGATATCTATATGGCCAAGATCAAGAATTTAAGTTCGAAGTAAAGAAAAGTAGTCCAAGTAAAAATTGCTGACAGTTCCTGCCTTTACACCAAACATGGCACGCAAAGTTGTTGTATCTATGCCTCTTCTAAGTCGTATCAGGGTCATTACCATTTCCTCTAAAATACTTAAGTGTCTTTTTGGTCCTTTTCTTTTTGCCTAAGAAATAAATGTACTCTAATCATAAAGTTAAAAATTATAATATAAAAAAGTCTTTAACTTTTATATGAAAATCATTTAAAATACAAACAACTTTCAGAAGATTAATGTGAATAATCCAAGTTAACCAAGTGATGTTCTGACTAAAATGTAAACTTGATAGGAACATGACTGTATTTACTTATATATAACCTAACCTGATGGTTTTCCAAGTTTGTTTCTTTTCCCCTCCAGTATGATGGTCTTAGGACTTTTTCTTTTAGAGAATTAAACAACAACAAAAAAATTCCAAGAGACAGCCCTGTTAAAATAGAAGTAACATACATAGAATATATGACTAATAATAAAAAAGATTGAGAAACTTAAAGAAAGCATGCATTTTCTTATAAAATATTTTATCAATTTACGTGTAATACCACCAACTTAAGTTCTGAGTCTAGACTGCTTCTGCATATGAAGGAGTGATGATTGCAAGCTCAGCATAAATGGTTAACATGATTACAGCAATCAAAGTATACGTATTAGAAAATAATAGCTGAGAAAGGTCGTATGATGTTAAATATAACCACTTAAAAAAATACAGATGTCAATACGTATCATTAAAATTCGAGTTATAAAAATACTGAATAATAATGTTAATTTTTGAAATAATGCTTTCAGAAGTACCCTTCTTTATTTTATTTTCCTCCGGACCCAAGACATTTCCACTATTTACTCTCACAAGCACCCTTCGGTTTCGTTTCTGTGCCCTCAGTATGTCCAAGGATGTCCCCGCAGCAGGTATCTTGTCTGGGTGCTCTTCAGTAGGTCTTCCAGACAGGAAACGTTTCGAACAAATGTATGTGGACTTGTTTACATTAGCATTAGTAAAATTTTTCCTACCGCAAAGTTTAACCCATCTCTGACATTTTTCTAGCTGCGTTATGGGTTTTGGAAACGGAAACCATGAGATCCCCTCCATATGCTCACTCTCGGCATAACGGGAATCGCTTCTGCAAGTTCCCCAACAACAGTGTTTAACCAAAATGACAGCGTGACTTATATAATAGCGCGCGTCGTAATGTCTGGTATCGCTACATGTAACAGCATTGAAAAAAAATGACGTCATGTCTGCTTATATCATGTATAATTGGAAAATCGACTATTGAAAAAAAAATGTATATTATTTGAATGTGGGATATTTTACATATTAATCTTAACATTCCATGTTTCTTTGATTAAGTATGTTATGGGATATATAAGGGATGCCAATCACTCGCAGAATTATTAATCGGTTAATCGCGATTCTTTTCGACAGATTAACAAGTTACTCGTATCATATTATAAGCAGAGTTTTGACTAGCTATTATTTTTTGTTAATTTATTGTAATGAATTAGAGAGAAAATACAATATGAATATTCCGTTTGTGTGTAAATCAAAATATAATGTCAAAATTATATTGTAACAACTATTCCAAATGAGATCAAAACTGTCGTGGAATAGCAACTGACCACATGTCGCAATTTCAGCCATACCTCTCATAACAAACTCTGTCTAATAAAATTATAAATCTTCCTTTGAAATGAATATCATTTCGGATAGATTAATATCATTATTTATGTACCCGCTTTTGACAATTGCATTAATTGGTGTCATTAAAAGAGAAAAAAAGTAATATACACACATTAAACGTAGGTACAATAATGATAACAGTAACGGTACTCTAGAGTGGTTTAAGTATCACTCAGTAATGATGTATGAAAAGCTCAAATAACATGGCAGTCCCGGATTGTTTTAATATTCATATATATTTTAAAACCCATCTTTCACGAAACTCAAACCAGGACTAAATGAAACCTTTAAGAAACTACATGTACAATTCTTTTAAAAATACTCCTAAAATTGTATGCAATAATTAAAAGCATGTATCTTTCTTTGAACAACGAACTCATGTTTCAGAAATGATGTGATAATGATCGATACAAAGAAAATACGATTAAGCATTCTACAATGACATGTTTTGGGTTAAACGGCAAAAACATGCCGCACTACGTAAGATGTACTAATTTGTTCATGAAAGAAAATGTAAGAAAAGGTCGGGACATGCTTTTGTTTCTCAAAGTTATTAAATATTTCAAGACGGTTCAGATTTTACTAATAAAATCCTGATTTGTAAATTTGTTTTACTTGTATGTTTTAATCTGTGTTATTTTATAAATAAGCCTCATTTTAAGAAACTTACTTCCATGTGTCTCTTTTTGCCACTTTATTTCAATTCATTCCATTGTTTAGCTTTTTTTATTATAAAAAGTATCAGCAAAATTAATCGGTAATATCGTGTGACTGAAAATGAGTTATGTTCGGCTTTAATTTGCAAATGCACCACTTTTACGAAGTTTTTTTTTTTAAATATAATATTGCAAAACATTTGTTGTAGGTATCAGGAAAAAAAATGCTTCTGAGAAACCTTCACTGAAAAATGCAACACTTGACCAGATAGAAAACATACCAATGGATATACTTAAAAACCAAGCCAATAACGATGATTCAAAAAATGAGAAAAAATCAATATTCGAACCACACTCTCAAGATAAAACGCTTGTTCAAAACCAGTTTTCCCCTGAAACGAATGAGAAACATGGCGAAGACATTGATGCAAATATCGATAAAATTGATTTTGAAAAGTATGCGATTTTGAAAATAAAGGATGCTTTGAATGAGTTATTGAATGAAACAGATTTGCGCCCGCGAATCACTTTTTTAGATTTTGCGGGACAAAGTATGTACTATGCTTTTCACCAGATATTTCTTCGTCCAAAATCATGCTCCATCTTGGTTGTGGATATGACAAAAAGTCTCAATGACAAAGTTGATGTTGAGGATAACGATGAAAAGGAGTGTAGCCAATTTGATTCCTGGAGATACAGAGGTAATGAACTAGGTAAACCTTTGTTAAGTTATGGGGCAAGTGGATTAAACATGGACATGCCTATATGCGATATTATATTGTATTGTATCTTTTGTAGATTATTACAATTTTTGGTTGAAGTCGATCGACAGTTTTAGTGATACCGAGACTCCAGTAATTATTGTAGGAACTCATGCAGATAAATTATCGAAAGAAGTAAGTTCTAAGGACGAAAAATATAATAAACAAATAGTGTATCGAAGCGATTCAAGTAGTGTAAGGCACTATATAAAAACTATGGATTTGATTGTTGTGCTTTAATATCAGTAAATGTGAAAGAAGTGTCTTAGCTATTTTTTGTTGATTAAGATAGGAGAAACATTGTACCTAGCTTAATATTTAAATAAGTAATATATCATTTTTCTTCAGCCAACGATACGAATAATATTTGTTCGCCCGACCATCGGCTTAAATATGACTAAGGCATAAACATGTCAATACATAATATTCAACATATACAGAAAAAATATATTTACTTCAAATCACTCGTCGCCAAACCCCATGATACTCGGTAAAGTTTATCAATATTAACATTAATAAACAGTATTGAGGAGGCTTGGTCAACAAAATAACCATCAGATCTACCTTAAAGGGGCATGGACACGATTTTGGTCAAAAATTATTTTTTTCAATTTTAATGTTTGCAATGCTTCAGTAAGGTATTTTAATAGGCAACCAAAATCTGAGTGTCATTTGTTAAGTTATAAGCGAGTTACAGAGCTTACAATGCTTTGCTATGTTAACAAAGCTTTTGTTTACTTTTTGAATGTTGAATTAAAAATGTCAGTTCTAGACCTTAAGGGGGAACAGGACATTGCAGTGTAAAATTATTTGTCAATAAATTTTTTTGCTTTTCTTAGCACGTTTAGATTAAGATGTCCACTACAACATGTATTATTTTCATGACTACTTTCTTACCTTGCAAGGGAGATATTTTGATAGGAATTATCCCCCTTGTCTGTCATTATGAATTTTTTTAACAATTTCAATTTTCTGCAATAATTATTTTATTTGATGGAATTTATTTGCAAATTATATTCATTAATTTTAAGAATGGAAACAAATTTCAAAATCAATTACAACATTGGCCTTTTTATATAGCAATAGCATAATTTTATCAAAATATTGCTCAAATCAGCGCTTCAAATTTTGAAGTTTTTGATTCTAAATTTGAACAAAATGTGATATGGCACAAAAAATACTGTCAATGAATTTTTGAACAAAATTTCATATATCAACCTTAGCATGCGCTTTATTACTTATAAAATTTTCATGGCCACTTTCTTGCCATTCAAGAGAGATACGACAATAGGAATCACCCATACCCCTTATTCTGGAATCATGACCTTTTGTGACAATTTCTGTTTTAAACTATCAAAAAAGTAATGCATTATTTAGATTTATCAATTAACATGAACGGATCATTATCAGAATATATACCTGATTATATTAACCGCTTATGATTTTATACATTTACATTTCTAAAAATAAAAATTTTAAATTTCCCCCATCTCATGTTGTGAAAATGACTACTTTAGAGCCGTTGAGTACGGGAAAAAGATCTATTAAATACTGTATGACGTCATAATGGATAAATGACATCATAGCATCATACAATCAAATCAATTATGACGTCATAATAGAGTTAGCACATCAAAGTATCATTGCAATGAAAGTCACGTGATACGTGTCCTGTCTCCCCTTAAATGAATGTGTTAAAGGGACTTAGACACGATTTGAGATGAAAACTTTATTTTTAATTTTTATGTATAAAATGGATTACGTTTGTATTTAGAATGATTTACCAAAATTCGAATGTTAGAAGTCAGGTTACAAGTAAGATACATGGAAACGAAGTCGTTCTTATGTAAACAAAGCTCGAGTCTTATATGTGTTTACAAATAATGTAAAGTAAAGAAATTACCATTTCTTTGACAGAATAACTTGTGGCAAACAAGATAAACTGATTCAGCATATTCATAAATAATTTTATCAACAATAAAAAGCAGCATTAGATTGAATTTAATACCAATACAACACATATGTAAACAATCACAGGACTCGAGCTTGTAACTTGATATTTGACTTCCAAATTTTAACAAAGCATTAAATACATCCATATTTACAATTCTCGACATTAAAAATGAAAACATAAATTTGAGCTTAAATCGTGTCCATTTAAGGACGGTGGACCCAATTCATTTCCACAATAGATTTTTTATTCAAATTTTTTTTTATATAATGTTAATCAGTTAATGGTGAGTGAACATCAATTAAGAAAAATTTCATGATTATTGACTTCCTTACTTTACTGGGAGCGTTTCAAAATTTGCGTACGAAAATCCTCAGATATAATAGAAAGTAATGGGAATTTTCTGGGGTGTGATATAAAAACTGATATTTTAAAAATTCTGCAATAATTGTTTTACTTTAATTAAATTGTAATATTAAGATGTCAATTAGCTAACCGATGAACATATAAAAAGTATGTCATCGACCTTAATTTTTTTAGGGGTTGTGTCAAAGTTCACTGCATGGTTCAATTTTCTTCAGAAATATCATTGAAGAAAGGACATAGTTAATTATTGCCTGAATTACATTAACTCCTACATATATAAATATTGTAAGGTTAATGTATAAATTCAATATCAACCAGAATATAAGACTTTGAACTGCCTTTCGGCGTTGTAGGATTTTAAAACCGTGGAAATATAACGGACTTGTCGCAAACAGAGGAAATTCTGAGGTGCGAAATCTTGAATTGAGTCCGTCGTCCTTAAATGTAAGGAACTGTTTATTTATGCTTAAAATGAATAAAAAGATGGACAAATCGGCTTGAAAGATATTTTTTACTGGTCTATTGAACCCATGTAAACAAAAACAGCATACGAGTATTGTTTGCATTACAAAGAATTGTGAGCCCTGCTTCTTGCTTATAACTCTACAACTGACTCTCAAATTTCATTTGATCATTAGAAATGCCTTCTGAAAGCATTGTAAATAATAAAAACAGAAAAATAGAATTTGACCAAAATCGTGACCATGCCCCTTTTAACTTTGGTATATGGTATTGTTGACCACAATAAATCTAGTAGAGAGAGAGAGAAAATCCCAATATTTAAGCTTTAAAAAATTAATTTAAAACTCGATCAATTTCCTAGATCCTTATACAGAGCTCGTCTTCTTAATGAAATTTAAAAAAAGTCTAAACATGGCCACTTATCATATACATTATATAATTATAGTTCTTTATTTAAATTATTAGGAGTTAATAAAAATCACACCGTGAAGTTTTCTAGGCGACTATACAAACACAGTAGTCATAGGCCGTACGCATGAATTAACGTTGCCAAACATAATATCGTTAAAACAAAAGACATGATCACAATTCTGTAATCAATAATCAGTTTTCTCTGCATACCTCTTAATAGAAACACAATACTTTGAGGCCATATGCATTTATAAATCGATATGATATTGTTGGCTTTTATTTTATTTCTCAACATCTTCATTTAATTGTATTATACTGAATCATAAAACGTTGATATTTGAACAACGTCAAACATTAATTGTTTTTTTTTTAATTTTGAATTAATTTCTTTGATCTCAAACATTCTATATTAACTTTAGGTAATTATTAGTTATATTAATAAAGAATCATATAAGATATGAGTAATTCTATGGGGAACCTATTTTCCTACTTATGAATAACTTTTTGTATTGCAGGACTGTCGCAAATTTGTTGTTGATCTCTTGGAATTTTTTGATAATTGGCATCTTTTTGGTCTTCGGAGACATCTGAATGAAGACCGAATATATAAAATAGGTTTTCCGGAGACTGGTTCAGAATTGGAGGATTTAAAAGACCTAAAAAAATGCATTGCTAATATTGTGAAGGCTCCTTGTTATTTGGAAGAATTTATTCGACCTGTCTGGGCATTATTTGAACATCTATTGAATAAAATGAAAGAAACCGAAAAAGTCATTCCACGGAAAATATTATCGGAATACAGGGACCAATTAAGCGCTCAGGAATTTAGGATAGACGACTCCGAAATTTCTAAAATGTTGGTCTTTTTACACAGAGTTGGTATTCTGTTATACTTTGATAAAGATGGTTTAAAGGAAAATATCGTTCTTGATATCCAGTGGCTCCTTGATGCATTTAAGTGTATCATTAAATACCCTGTCAGAACAGAGGTAAACGATATGAAGCGTAGACATTTTTATTGCACTGGTGAATTAGATGACGTAGAATTGGATAGAATTTGGCATATTGAGGGAAAAGGTTATCTGAAGCACAAAACAACAATCATAACATACATGCAACAGCTAGGATTATTGACACCATTAAAAGGATTGTGTTCCGTTGACTCTACTGTGTATTATTTCCCTAGCATGAATAGTAAAAAGTTTGACAAGTCCGGCGAGAACAATTCAAAGTCCTCCATTCTTTCCTTCAAGTTTGATGAGAAAGGACAGCTTCCAATAAATGTTTTTTATTGCATAGTTGTGAAATGTTCAAAACTAAATAATTGGTCCATATTGACAGAAGGAGCAAAGGATAACATTTGCCTTTACCAAAATGCAGCATGTTTCTCTTTCCAAAAACATGTTGTGGTTTTACGCAATTGCAATTTTGAAATTCGGGTGCAGGTCTGGGCATCGCCAAGCATATATGATGGAAGACTACTTAAAAAGATTAAACATTCAGTCGAGAATATTATACAAGATGACGACATTCTCTCTTATGAAATCGGTTACAAATGTCGGAAAGATGTGCTGAATGTTGAAGAAGATGTATCATTCATTTCCCAGAGTATTTTTCCTGTCTCTAATCATTTATGTGAAATATGTGATGTTGATAAGAAACACGTAGTTGACAATGATATATGCTGGGTGGGTGTAGAATATTTTAGTCATTCTTGTTAAAGTTTTGATTTCATTTAAGACTTCATTTATTTTCCGGATTTAAAAAGATGTTGCTTTAGTTTGTTGACATGATAGATAATTTTATATATTTTTTTTTCAGGAACTTGAAGTGAATGATGAAAATCAAGGTAAGTAACAACCTTGATATCTCCTCTAGAATTATTAGTTACTGTTGTCTGTTTCATTTACATGTTTGATATCAGACACATATTAATAACTAGCTTCGAAATGTGAATAAAATGGTTTTATGTAACTAGCTACGAGATAAAAGAAATCAGACTTTAAACATTATTTTCGATTATGCGCACTGAAGCTGGTGTAAAAGCTAAATATGGAACACGTACTTATACAACTATCTTATCTTTAAAAAAGCATGAAATCGTTAGGCGTGTCATCCCCTCGTGACATGACAAATCATGGAGGGGAAGGGGGAGATGCATACACGCAAGAAAACCAAAAAAAAGGCCTATGCATGGGGGAAAAAGCAGTTTAGTTTATTTACAAGTAAAAACTAGATGCTGTCATTAGACAGTAATACCCGCACCAAGTGTTTGCCCCTAAATAACACTGTTTTGTAACAGTTTTAGTAAACATGAAGGCACACAATCGGCTTAATTTAGATTTGCTTCTACATCGTGTGCACGGATTTAGAGAAGGGTTGGGATTGAGGGGTCCAGACCCCCCCCCCCTTGAAAAATTCATGTATATTAATGCATGTAGTAAAATTACCACGAAATACACCTCGGAACCCAATCCACCCACCCCCTGCAAACACAATTACATGTATTACTTCCCCCCCCACCACCACACACACCCACACTCCTCATGGATAAATATCAGAATATTCTGATAACAACGAAAGCCTGTACATGTAGTTCAGTGCATTATAATCAAAATTCTTTCATAGTGACGTTTTATAATTTTAAATTTTTACAATACATGTATTTGGCAAAACAAAAAAAAAATAGTTTATAAAAGAAGAAAGGGCAGTAAGGGCCTATTTTGGCCTCAATTTTAGGCATAAATTTAAAAACTATTTATATTTCTGTAATAGAAAATTATAAACTAGTCAATATGTGTTCTTTCTAAAAATGTATATTTTTTCCGGGAAAATACATTTTTGATGACATCATACTGCCATGGAAACAGTGTATTTTGCAAAATTTCCAAAAAAAATGACAATTTGTGACCAAAAAATGTCATATTTACATGCTCCACAGTTATGTGCCAATGTGAATTTCACATATATAATTGATTAAGATGTAATAAGTAATTCAGCAAAAAATCTTTTTGGCACATCCTTGTGGAGGCAATAAAAATTTAGTTTGAAGTCAAAAAAATTCTTATATTTTCGTAAAAGAAGACTAAAAATTGTTACATTTCTGCACCTAAACAAGTGTTCAGTGAGTAAAATAAATTTAATATAATGGTGAAAATAATATAATTTAAAAAAATGATTCAAATATAATTGTTCTGTCATGGTTATACTTTACATGTTGCATTAATGTGGGGAGGGGGTTGAAAGTATCTGTTTATAGGTTACATGTGCCTAACTGCACAGCTATACTGAAAAAAAAAAACAAACGGAAGAATAAATATTTATTACTGAGAAGAATATTTGAGTAATAGTTTATTAAATCAGGTTAAATAATCGTTTTCTAACAACGTTAACTCGAAACGAGAGCGGGATACGTTTAGCAGAGGAACGAATTTAGTTAACACCGTCGTCGATTCTAGTATCGTAAACAGTAGGCCTAAAGATGTAGGAGCATTGTGCTATTACTCACTGGAGACAAGACCCGATAAAAAAGGTAAGCAACATATTTACATACTTTAAAACATTGATTGTTTCTATTGAAAACTGTTATAGATAAAAGATAATTTCGTTGCATTTGTATTTATACCATTCCGATCAGCGATCCAATCGTCCCGTCAGATCATCAAAGAAAGTTTACGAAATATATATGTTGTCTTAAAAATTCATTGTCCTTTTCGTGAAGATGGTTTACTAAATTGTGTTTGTTTATTCTAAGACTGATTTATTACTTTGCTTTTGAAAAATTAAAATGTTGCTGTACATTGTAATGGATTATAAATAACACGGTTTTGATTCTTTAAGTAATATACAATTGAATAATTTTAATAACTGGTTAAAACTGAATAGATTTTAATCAAATATTTGTATATTTAGTAAATTTTTGGAATGGAATAATGTCGTATGCTACTAATGTTGTGCAATCACAGTGTCTTTCTATTCTTGGTATCAATATTTATCACTGATTTTCAGCGTACGATGTAGCCGAATGGGTTTTGACGTTAGGGTAATAACACGAGTGCCAACTTGGTTAAAGTTCGAATCCGCTGGGAGGTGAGATTTTTTTTGCTTATTTTTTATTAAATCTTAAATATTTATCCTTTTTCAGTCATTTTTAATGTTTAATGGCTTATTGTAAATATTTTACATGTTTTTGTCTTAAATGCCAATGGATAAATCACTAGTCTATAGTAGAACAGTAATTTCACCTTCACCCTATAATATTCATGTAAAATATAGAAATGTAAGTTTTTAAGAGAGTAAAAAAAATAAATAAAATATTTGACATTTTTCTATCCTCAGAATGTCAGCACCAAGATTCTACAGCTGTGTACTTTGCTCTTCAAGACCAAAGACCAGAGACAGACGGAAATTAGATGGACCAAATAACAAGCAGCTCCGCAAGTTTCTACAACAGAAATTCTTCATTGAGTCTGCAAATCTATTTTCCCCTGGAAGTGTTATTTGCAACCAATGTAGATTGCGATGTTCCCGGAAGATGGATATAGCTAAATCTAATAACACTGACCCAGATCGTCTTCTGTGTGTACCAAGGAAGGATCCTGACTATGCACCACCTAACAAGGTAGCCAAAAATGCATCAAAGTCACCCCAAGCATTACCTTACCAATACCATCAGTTGGAGGAAGCCACTCTCAGTGTGCTGTATGCAAGAGACGGGGTCCTAAACTGGTGGTTGTACCAGCTTGTGCTAGGTATCATTTGTTTTTGGACAAACTTACCTTACTTCCTGTTGGAGCAAGATGCTGTCCAGGTCATTTGTCTGGCAATTATTTTCATAATAATGCAGTCGAACAGATTTCTCAAACTCGAACAACATCAGATTTCAATCATTCAGGTTTGATGGAATTATTAACAGAAATACGTGACATTGCATCAAGAGGGAATCAGAGGCGCATAGATTTTGACAACAGAAATTCTCTATCGGATTCAGATATTTTAAACTTGACTGGACTAACCCGCAACAATTTCGATGACCTGTGTGGAATAATTCAGAAAGGAACCTTAAGAGATTCTTGCACTCGAAGTGTACGCACATGTCTGGGGATATTTCTTACGAAGTTAAAGTCTGGAATGCCAAACAAAATTCTATGTACTTTATTTAATTTGGGAAGAGATTCTGTCCGGCGTGCTGTCTCATCTGCTAGAAAATGCCTCTCAGTAAACTTTGTTCCATCATATCTTGGCTTCCAGCATATCACAAGGGAAGAAATAATTTCATCGCATACAACAAAGTTGGCACATTATCATTATTTGGACAAAGCATGTCACCAGCAATATTGGTTGCAGATGGAACCTATATCTATATACAAAAAAGTTCCCAGTTCAAATTCCAACGAAAGTGTTATAGCATGCATAAGCATCGTCCTTTGGTAAAGCCAATGGTCTTTGTATCCACAACTGGATACATTATCAGTGTTATTGGTCCGTACTTCAGTGATGGCAAGAATAATGATGCTCAAATTCTGAATCACATTATTCGGAATGACACTGAAGAATTCAAACAGTGGATGAGTGATTAGAAGATGTCCTTATAGTGGATCGAGGTTTTAGAGATTCTCTTGAACTTCTTCAGGAACTTGGTATACGAGCTGAAATGCCGTCCTTTGTCCAAAAAGGGGAATCTCAACTACCAGTGGAAGAAAGCAACTTCACAAGAATGGTCCCAAAAATAAGATGGATTGTAGAGTCTGTCAATGGAAGGTTAAAACTGTGGAAATATCTTGACCGTGTGTTGCCTAACAGTCAAATTCCTTACATAGCAGACTATGTCAAAATAGCATGTGCCCTTATGAATAGATACTGGCCAGAACTTGTAACAAAGGATGATGTAATGGAGGAACAAGTTGCTTCCAAAATGTTGTATCTTTCCAAACAGAAAAACTTACTTCAAGAAAAATTTAAGTCTGAAGGACTTGACAGGCGTTCTTGCAAATGGGAAAAAATAACTGCGTCAGATTTTCCACGATTAACAGAGGAAGAACTTCGAAATCTAGCAATAGGTGTTTATCAGATAAAACTTGCACCATGCTATGTTCGGGAACATATGGATGAAGATGGCATCTTTGAAGTATTTGTTTGCAATATTGATGACAGCCTATTGTGTGCTAAAATCCAGTCAAGACACATTTCGTCAAAATGTTACAGATTATGGATTCAATATAATCCAGTAAATGTGGTCAGTTGGTATTGTCAGTGCAAAGTTGGATCTCGCGTTGTTGGAATATGTTCCCATGTCACAGCTCTAAATGGTATCTTGGAATTGGGCGTTTCACTGACAAGATTTTTGATCAAAACCGCGACCGGAGTAAGTATCTACTAGATGCGCAAGACATTTCTGTGCCAGTAGAAGTTGATGACAGTGAAAATGAACAGTCTATACTGTGTGAGGAAGAGTGATTACTAGTAATTGATATTCTCTCATGCAGATCATAATGCATTGCCACAGTTTGTTAATCTGATTCAATTTTTTAAGTTATTATCAATAACTCAATTCCTAATTTTTATTTTGTTCATGGCACATTATTAAAAAAAAGTTTTTAATTTAAGAGTTTTTTTTTTAATTCATAAGTGACTGTTTTTAAATTACATGTACTTGTATTTGCATTCATTATGAATTCAAATTGCAATTCTCTGTTTTTATAAAATTACAGTTACTGTAATAATAATGTATAGTTATCAAAAACTTTGCTAAATGTGGATTTTCAATTAAATTCAAAAAATGAAATCATAACCTTTGGAACAAGTTTATACAATGAATGTAAGCAGTGAACAACTTTAAACATGCCTCTGCTAGTAAATGTCTATTTATTTTTGATTATGATGTGTTTTTCAAAAATGCATAATTATAAGATTCTTATTATTAATGACTAATAGTAAGGTTATTGAATGTCAAAATATAGCTCAATATGTTTGTTTTAATTATACATGATAAATTGTTATTGTGTTATTGTTGCCTACATCTAATGGTTTACACTATGTACATGTATAACCATTGCTTAATTTTATATGAGTGCACTAATAAATAACAATCAATATTGACAATGCTTATCTCATATTGCTGTAAAAATAATTTGACCTATAAAGTGTCTTTATACATGTACATGTACCATATATGTTAAATAAAATCTTTCTTCAGGTGAACGATAATCATGCCTGCATATTCATAGATTTAAATTTTTTTCAGAAAAAAGGAATTGGGGTGAAGGGGTAAAATTTTTATTCTGTAATAACTCAAAGCATAACGTGATTTTGCAGAACAGGATGCGATCCTCTGGCGCAGGTGAAACATACTCGTAACATAGCAAGTCACTGGCGTAGTTGAAATATACTCGTAAACTTGGCCTGCTGCAAAATCTAAGCTTGCTTCTGCACTAAATATGTTTAATTTTTAATGGGTTTGGTTTTTTTAAAGAATGGAACATATCTTGTTTCTTTATTTATGTTATTAGCTTGAATTGTGATCTGTTATACTGTAATCAAAGTACATGTAGTGAACTGTACTATTGATATTTCAAATACATGTACTAAATTTAATTTTGAAAGGAAAGTAATAATTGATAAATGGTATGCATGTAAAAAAAATTAATTAAAATTCACTGCTATCATGTGATTGAATAGAATACATATTAATATGATTTATCTACATGATATTTATCATTAATATTTTTGCATCATTTTATTATGTTAGAAATATTGAGCAATAAAACTAATCTAAAAGTTATAGATGTTTTTGTCCTTTTCTTTTTTTTTTAATATGTTTGGAAATGAACTTGATCATATTGTTAAACGATAAAAGACCTAATATTGGAACTACAATAGGTTACATTTCCTGTCTTTTTTTATTTGGACGTTTAATACTTCATAACATAATTCGTACCTATGTACTTTTGTTATACACCACAAAAATAGCAAAAAATGATTCATTTAGATATTTTCCAATGATCCCTTTTAAAAACCAGATGGGTAGAATTGAGTGCATGCATTTGCAAATATGTAAAACCCATTCATTTTTTACACGAGATCAGAAAGGAAAAAAAACCCAACTTTTTAAATGAATTAGCAACGGCACGCAAAAGATTATATGTATATAAATGTATTATTAAACACCCACATGTAGTTACAAGCTGGATTCATAAACATTGTTTAAAAATAGAGTTTTTCTATTGTAGTTTTTTTTTGGCAAAATTACCCAAGTTGGCCCTCTTACTCCATTACTACTTTGCATTCATTAACATATTCCTGAATGCAAATGGTTGCCATGACAACCATAAAAATCATTTTTTATTTAAAAAAACAAAATCATTTAGTCAACTAATTAAAACATTTACTCTAATTAAATTCAATGATGTGGTTAATTTAATGAATAGTTGTGATGTTACGTGAGTAAATATTGCATGATAAGCCATTTTGTAACGTTTTATGACCGTGATTTTGAATGACCATTTATTTATACTGATATTTCCTTCCAAATTGACTTTTCCGAACAATTTGGTATTGTTTTTGAGAAATAGACATCCACAGCATATAAACAGAAAATATGATTCATTTTTGAGATGGGGCCGATTTTGGCCCTTAGAGCCCCTAGCTCTTTTTGGAATCTTAAGTAAAAAATAGAAAAGCCCCAGCAGCATTTGAACTCTCTACAGACACGTAGTTAACGTTCTAACCCATTGTACTTCACTATTAGGTAACATTATATTGGGGGAAAATATTATATATATATACTTTATTGTTTATTTCAATAGGGAGCACATCACAATATGCAGCTAGGTGTCCTGTACCACCTTAAAACTGAAAAGTGTGCTTTACATAGTTATTTACCTAATAAAATAGCGCAAAGGGTTTTGAAGAATAAAGTTATGAAAATACATGCATGTTACAAGTAAATGATCGTTGTCCGAAGTTACACAAAACAGGTCTACAAGTCGCATTTGTGGTTACTAGTTTTACCCAGCTCCTCGGTTAGATGGGTTTCACGCGGTGTACATTCTCCTATGTGTTTTCCATATGCACAATAGGATTAATAAAACGTTTCTTTTGTGATGATAAGCTAAAGAGATTTATATTGTGCTCTAGTTAGATTATCAGTATGATGTTGACCAATATATGTAAGCATGATACATGAAGTAGCACAATATTTTGAGACACTGGTATACATAAGTATTACTTTCACTTTCTAAATAAGTGATCTCCCTTTGCCAGCATACTGTATCATCATCTTTTAATAGTCATCGATAAATTAGCTCATCATTGTTACCTATTCTATCACATTTGTACAATTTCCGTTTTCTTAATTGCAAAAGATATTTTTTTCATTTGTCAGTCGTACACTATTAAGTTGACCTCATATTGACCCTGTGACATATTGTATTAAAAAATGTGTATTACATGTAAACAAGTGTAGAGGCTAATCATGTCTATATGAGTTATAATAGGGAAAAAGGGGTCTTTGTTCTTAATGTATTATGATGCATTAAATAAAATGTAGGCTATGATCCTATGGGATTGTTGTCTTTAAACCACCACCATCCACCAACCCCCCCCCCCCCTCTGAAATAGGAAATGATGATATACTTTGATAATTTTTAACTTTCGAGAACCCCCATCCCTTAACCATATTTATTCTTGCTCTTTGTGCGCAACAAATTGTATATAGGTTATGCTCCCTTTTATCTTATTCATATGTAGTGTTTGATCCATATGGGTAATTTCTAGCTTAATGATGATCCTGCTTTGTTTAGGAGAATTTACAATTGCCCCGAATACAAATAACATTTTGTTTATCTTATCAATAAAAAAAATTAAAAACAAATCTCCAAAATCTTTATGTGCATCTAGAGAAATAAACCAATCAAGAAATGATTTAAAATTTGCTACTGTACACATGTAAGAATGTTAAAAGACTCTGAATCTGGTGGGGTGTGTGGAGGATAAACATTTAATTTTAATCATTCATTGTTATTAATTTTAACTTGAATATTAGACAGAAAATAAAACTTCTGATCATATATCAATAGATCATTTGTCAAATGTGATTTTTTTTAACAAAAACATTATTTTCCAGCTTATAAAACTTTTTAGACCCCAAATTTTGTGTAAATGTAAGGTTTTTCTTTTAATTTTAAGCAAAAATAAATGCAAGGTTTTTTATTCTAATTTAAAAAAAAAACCGTCATTTTATTTAGAGTCTAAGGAGGGATAGGTACATGTGTCGATCCAGAAATTTTTTCCAGGGAAAAGGGGGGGGGTCAACATTTGTTTGAGCTGTGGGGGGGGGGGGGGGGGGGGGGGTCCGAGGCATATTTTTGACAATTTTATAAATTAAATGTAATTTAAAGTAATTTGAATTTTGAAGCGGGGATCTGGACCCCTGCCCCCTTCTAGATGCGCGCATGGGATAAATGTTAATTTCATGCTACTTTTTGTCTACCAGGATTAAATTAAATTTTTCAAAATGTTATTGTACATCTATTGGACAGTCCCTATCATATCCCAAGATATGATGTGTCTATTTATTAAATCATAAGAGGAGTTCTGGGATCTAGGTTTTTTTTAGCTCACCTGAGCTTAACGTTCAAGTGAGCTTTTGTGATCACCCGTTGTCCGTCGTCCGTCTGTTCGTCCATCTGTCCGTCTGTCCGTCTGTAAACTTTTTACATTTTGAACTTCTTCTTTAAAACCATTTGACCAAATTCAACCAAATTTGGCACAAAGCATCCTTATAAGAAGGTGAATATAAATTGAAAAAATAAAAGACCAGATTGTATTCAAAGCGGAGAAAACCTCGAAACTGTAAAAAAAAGGGGGGTGCATTTTAAAAAATCTTCTTCTCAAGAACTACTGAGTCAAATTCAACGTAATTTAGCAAACATAACCCTTATGGAAAGGAAAATAAAAATTGCAAAAATTATCGGCTAATTCAGTTTCAAATTTGAGTAATTTACGTAAGTAATAATAAAGAAATAATAGCTGTCAGTCAGTTTATAACTTCGGGTTCGGTATTCCATACCTCGAAAACGGAAGTAATTTGTTCGAAGCAGCCATGATGAACGCGTGACACAGGGGTTAAACTGACAAAGATGAATTTGCTGGTTGTGCAAAACTTTACGTGCGAAGAGAATATTTGAAACATGCAACATCGATTTGTGCCGATTTTGTGAAGTAAATTGAGGTTAAATATTTCAATGCGTTGACATTTTAACTTGTGACATTGGTATTAGCTTGTTTTGATTCTCGTTTCATTTTCGTTACTTGAGGGGAACTATCGTCTGCATTTTGGAATTTTTACGTATCAAATCAAATATAGACTTCGGTAAATCAGACAGCTGATTGTTTATCTGCGCAAAATGAGCAAAATCTGATGCACTAACAACATATTATAAAATACTATACATTTCATTGGTATTTCGGTACGATCTCTACGTAATGGTTGATTAATGCAACGTGTTTTGTTAAGATGCTCAGCATTTTCAGATTGTTTTCGCTGCTACAAATATATAGGTATATATATGATACAAAATAAGTTGTGATCTTTCTTTGATGTAGTGCACGTTTTTTCTGTTAATTGTTTACATTTTTTTTATTTACTTACTTCCGAATTATAAGCAAGATACAGAGCTTTGCTCACAATTTTCTGTTTGCACACAGAGCTGAGACCATGCTTTTGTTCTTATTTCTTCTTTTGTTATTATTTCTTCATTTTAAATGCTAAATAGGAAATACCAAGTTTAAAAATCTTAAGTTGAATGTAATGAACTCATGTGAACAAAAAAAATTGACTCACACCTAGCAGAATTACGAGCTCTGTATCTTGCTTATAATTTTACCATTGACGCTGAAATTTTGATTGATCACTAGAAATGTCTCGCTAAACAGAAAATTTGCTGCTTTTTTGGGCCCCCTCCTAATACAATGAATTATATAAAATATACACCAACTTTGATGGTTTTCAGACACAAATATAAATGATTGCTTTAAAACAGTTTCCATAGCTATGACACATAACTGTTACGGGCATAAATGTTTTATCATTCTTAAGAAAATATTACATAAAATCATATCGGTTTGTAGTTATTATTGTTTTTGAAAAAAGATGAAAATAACGGGTGGGCCTTGGTAAAATCCTGTCAATACATTGCAGTGGTGTCGGAAGCAAATTGAAAATGGGGGGGGGGAGTCTTGACCTTATCAGAAATCTTGACAAGCAAAAATAAAAAGATTTTGAGTATGGCTATGTCTAACTTTTGCACAATTGTTAATTCGAGTGTATTCATCGATCAAGTGAGTAAGGTTATATAAAACATCCTACGAGTTCACGGCAAGTAAACAATCGTTTATAATGCAGAAGACTAATTAAATTTTTGAATGTTTTTTAATTTGAACGCATCAAGGTACAATTTTCTTCTTTCACATATAGGATTTTTTTTTAAATAAAATACAATAACTAGTAAGAAGTTGAAGAAGAAAATCTACCTATATGTTCTCATATTTTGATCGCTTTATAAAGTGGGGGGGGGGGGGGGGGCAGAACTAAAATAAAGGACATTGGAAGTTAATATCCTTTTGAACACCCATATAAAGCCATTGTTGCTCAGGTGAGCGATGTGGCCCCATGTGCCTCTTGTTTTAGGAGTTATAAGCATTAATTTTCTGCAACTATTTGACTACAAGGATTAAATTTAATTTTTCAAAACCTTATTGCACATCTATTAGGACAATCCCTATCATATCCCAAGATATGATGTATCTATTCATTAAATCATAAGAGGAGTTCTGGGATCTAGGTTATGTTTAGGAGTGATAAACGTCAATTTTCTGCTATTATTTGACTCCCTGGATCAAATTAAAATTTTTAAAACCTTACTGCGCAGTTATAGGACAGCCCCAATCATATCCCAAGAGATGACATAGCTCTTCCAAAAGCTGTAAGAGGAGTTATGCGAACCATACTTTAAAAAAAAAACCGTCATTTTTTGTTGCTCACCGATCCCTGTGTTAAAAAAAATTCTGAATCCTAAACATACTTTAAAATGAAACCCTTAATCATATTCTAGAACATCATTTGGCTACTGCAAAAAATGTTGACGTTTTTGAAACCAGATTTTTTCTAAAAAAAACCAAAAAACCCGTCATTTTTCAGCCAGGACAAAATTGAAAATTCAGAAACCTTATTGCGCATCTATAGTATACCCCAAATTATATTCCAGAAGATGATTTGTCTATTATTGAAAATGTAGAAGGAGTTCGACGAGGAAGGTTTTCTTGTGAAAAAAAACGTCATTTTTTACCAATTATTTGACCCCAAGGACTACCAAAGAATTTTTGAAACCTTTTTACAAAACAACATGATACCCCAAATCAAACTCCAAAAGTTCAGTTTGCTGGTTTATAAAATGTTAGAGCAGTTTGAGAAAGTAAAACGTGACAGACGGACGGACGGAACAGGGTAACAATAATATACCCGAACTTTCTTTAGAAAGTGCGGGTATAATGATGACTTTAGATTTGACAAGTATTTAATTATACTTCATTGTCTGAGGTCAGTAAGCATGTACAGGAGAGATTTTGTGGTAAGTAATTTAACGACAAAGTAGTATACATGTATACTTTCTTTTACTAACCGCTCGAGCTTAAACCAGGCTCAGATTTGAAACAACAGTTTGTATATGTTAAAAGAAAATTACGGTTAAATAACCTTATATAATTGTACATAATATAAAAGATAACAATGAACTTCATTTAGTAAAAAAACCATGACTTAACAGTTATATATAAGGTACACTATATAGTTGGGTTTTTTTTAATTAACACGCTAACAAGTTCCAAACTCAGATGGTGGAACTTTAAATGCAGAAATGGAAGGTCAGGAAGATGCAGAAACTTCTTTCAAATCATTTGCCCAAGAAACCAATATTTTACACGTTAACTCTGACTTAGTCGTTGAGATTGGATTTTTACCCAACAGCGAACAACCCAGTGTCACACATACAGAGTCAAACAGACAAACTGTCTAAGAAACAGAACAAACTAATGTGCTTCATGCTAGATGTGGCAATGAAAGTATTGGAGTGTCAGAAAATGAGACAGATAGTAGAACGGATACTAACATTTAGGAATATGCTTTGCCAGAAATACACGTTGTTGCTAATCCAATGCAAAGTTGTAATCATTTATCAATCATAAATCTTGCAGTCTATAATGCAAAGTTAATATCAAATGAATTATTCATAAATACGAACTTTATAGTGCTACAATTAACACAATAATTCAAAACAACGTTACCCGAGAATACACTTCACACTCAAGTGTCATTTTTTAAAACTAATATTAAGCCAAGAAATCACATCCTGCTATATATGTAATAGTTATCTATTCACTGAACTATGTTTATTATTAATTGATTTAGATATATAATAAAGCGAATTTTGGTTCGTTTAAAAAATATGCAATGAACTGTTACTTAGGTGTAAATAAAAAAAAATGAGTGAGTTAAAAAAAAATTAAAGTTTTCAATCTTACTAATGTGTAAGCAAAATTGTCAATTTATCAGTTAATAAGCTAGTTTAACATGCTAATTTCTTTTACAAGTGGTTGATTTTATGTAGGATATTTGTCAAAATGATTTTCTTAAACTCCAATTTCGAGCTTTAACTAATATTCTGAATGTTATGAACATTTCCCGTAACCTGTTCTTTTTTTTAACAACGGTTATATATTTCATAAAACCAATCGACCTATCAACTGATTAAAATGTGAAGAAAAAATATCCCCCGATAAATGTATAAGAAATACTAAAAAGTGCATTTTTCATTTATATTGTGGGATATGTATCAATGTCTTAAAACGTCATCCATTATGAATGTATTTGAATTAGTGAATTTGGACGTTTTAAAACACATAATAAATAATATATCAATACAATTCAAGTTGTGGAAAATTCATATAAACAAAACAATTACTGTATTTTGAATGATTTATTTTTATATTTACAGATTCACTAGCTTCAAACTTTGTTGATAGTGGTGGAACATGCAATGCACAAATGGAAGGTCAGGAAGATGCAGAAACGTCTGCCAATACATCGATCGAAGAGACCGATACGGTTCAGGCAAACTCTGACTTAGTCGTTGAGATTGGATATTTACCAAACAGCGAACAACCGAGTGTCACAAAAAAAGTGTCAAACAGACAAACTGTCCACGAAACAGAACACACTAATGTGCTTAATACTAGATGCGACAATGACAGTATGGGAGTGTTAGAAAATGAGACAGATAGTAGAACGGATCCTATCCAGAACATTGAGGAATATGCTTTGCCAGAAATACCAGGTGTTGATAATCCAATGCAAAGCGGTAATCATTTATTAATCATAAATCTTGCAGTCTATAATGCAAAGTTAATATCAAACGAAATATTCATAAATACGAACTTTATAATACAATAAGCAAGATAATTCAAAACAACGTTGCCCGAGAATAGACTAAACACTCAAGTGTCATTTTTTTTCTAATATCAAGCGAGGAAGCATACCCTATCATACATGTTATATTTATTCTATACACTGAACTATATATCAATTCGGATGATTTAGATATAAAATAAAGCACATTTCTGTTAGTTTAAAAAAATGCAATGAACTTTAACTTAGATATGTGTTAAAAATTAATGAATAACTTAGACACGATCACTTTGGAAGCAACGCTGAGGTCTTCCGTCCGATTTTCGGTGTTGATATGACCTCGACTTTAAATACCAACAACGAAACATGATGTGTAAAAAAGGGGTTGTATTTTTTGTTTTTAATGCTTTTCAATAAATATTTTTTAGACAAAAAGATCAAACATAAAGATTTCCAGCCTTTTCAAATCCCAAATTATATAATACGTGAGAAAAATAAAGAGCTATGGGCTTTAGACCCCTTTTAGTTTGTATTTTGAGGAGCCAGTCCCTTGTTTTATATTATTTGAAAAGACTTGTTTTTTAACATATATCGTTCAACAAGTGCTTGTAAATTTGTTACCAACTAAGTTTTTTGGAAAAACACGTTATAGGAGCTCATCCCTCACCTCCTTTTGTGGGGTCATTAAACAAAATCGTATCCATACTCTTGTTACACTTTTGTGAGCATAATCTTTTCTACATTTTTTTTAAATACTTGTATTTCTCTTATTTTAGATTTTTAAAAAATATCAAAGAGTTTTACTTCTGGTTTCTAATATCCTCTATTTACAATAGTTTTTTGAAACTCCATATGCATGTATATGTACATAACTGTAGGATAAATACTTTTGCTTCTATAACATATAACAATATATCTCTCAGTAAAAAGTTAACCATTTTG
The DNA here is from genome assembly GCA_020458035.1 of Magallana ariakensis. NCBI lineage: Eukaryota > Metazoa > Mollusca > Bivalvia > Ostreida > Ostreidae > Magallana > Magallana ariakensis. The sequence continues at coordinate 32,244,572 of CM035811.1, read as the reverse complement.
TTCAAAAAGTGTTTGGAAATTCATCATCGTACTTGAAATATCTAGCAAATTACGTTTCAGAGGACGACTCCTTATCTCCTTATTGAGACCGTTTAACAAACGTTTGATGGTTAAATGATGTTCAGTGCATCATTACACGTATGGTCATTTTTGTTCTTCTATGCTGCTTATAAATATATTTATCCTTTATGAGATATAGGTAATCAATACTTTTGTACTTCTGACCCCTAGAACCCCCTAATTATGTAACACATGAGAAAATCATTATATTCCACGGGTACACAATTGTATGTTAAACATTTTTGCTTCTATAACCTATTACAAAATATTCCTCAGTAAAAACATGTGGACCCCTCTGGGTTATTAATTTTAGAGGCCAGCCCCTTTTTTGGTATTAACATAAGTTTAATCAAATCTTAACAAAATTTGTTCAACAACTGTTTAGAAATCTGTTATCGATCGAGAGATATTTGACAAATAACGTTTTTTGGGTTGACCTTTATCTCCTTATCGCAGTCATTTAACAAAATTTTGATGATTGAATGTTGTTCAGTGCACCGTTATAAGCATCTTTTCTTTTACGAGATATACATGATCAAAGTGCACTTCTGACCCTTTAAAACCCCTAATTACGTAACATGCGAGAAAATCATTACATTATATTCGTATATATTAGTATGATAAACACTTTTGCTTCTATAAAATATTTCAAAATATATCTCAGTAAAGACCTGTAGATAAAAAAAAACACTTTTAGACACCTCTGGTTTCCCTTATTTTAGGGGCAAACCCGAATTTCTTGATATCAAACGAAAGCTTGTGTAAATATAAAAATTTTAGCTCACCTGAGCTGAAACCACAAGTGAGCTATTCTGATCACATTTTGTCTGTCGTCCGTCTGTCTGTCCGTCCGTCCGTCTGTAAACTTTTCGCATTTTCAACATCTTCTCAAGAACCACTCGGCCAATTTCAACCAATCGTGGCACAAAGCATCCTTAGCCTAAGGGGATTCAAAGTTGTGAAAATTAAGGACCAATCCCTCTTACAAGGGGAGATATTTAGATATTAATCAAAATTTTCGAGAATTTTTCAAAAATCTTCTTCTCAAAAACCCCTAGGCCAGGGAAGCTGAAACTTGTGTGGAAGCATCCTCAGGTAGTGTATATTTAAAGTTGTGAAAATGATGACTCCCGGGGGTGGGGTGGGGCCATAATGGGGAGTTTACTTTTTACATAGGAATATATACAGTAAATCTTTAAAAATCTTCCTCTCAAAAACCGTTAGGCCAGGAAAGCTGAAAATTATGTGGAAGCATCCTCAGGTAATGTTGATTCAAAGTTGTGAAACCATATCCCCGGGAGTAGGGTGGGGCCACAATGGGGGATCGACTTTTTTCATAGGAATATATAGAGTAAACCTTTAAAAATCTTCTTCTTAAAACCCGTTAGGTCAGGAAAGCTGAAACTTTTGTGGAAGCATCCAGAGGTAGTGAAAATGCAAAGTTGTAAAAATCATGACCCCCGAGGGTAGGGTGGGGCCACAATGGGGGGGGGGGTCAATTTTTACATAGGAAAATATAGAGTTAATTAAAAAAAATAATAACTTGGGTGGAAGCATTCTCAGGTAGTGTATTTTTAAAGTTGTGAAAATCATTACACCTAAGGGTAAAGTGGGTCCACAATTAGGGCTCGAATTTCTACATAGGAATATATAGAGTAAATCTATAAAAATCGTCTTCTCAGAAACTAACTTCACAAAAGTCCTTACAAACAGAGATATATAGCAGGTTCCAGTAAATGTTCTACCAAACCTCTCTCTTTACTCCTTACTAAAATTCTTACAGAAGTTAAGGAGAAGCTTCAAGAGTACTGTACAACAATATACTCCAGAAGTAGTGTGAATCAGATGTGGATACTAAAAACTTCTAAAGAATTATTAGAAACTTTGAGGTCACAATTTTTTTCCAAAATCAATAGCATCAAAACGTACGATTTTTCAACCCTTTATACAACCATTCCCCACGACAAATTAAAATCCAGACTTTTTGATATCATCGACAGTTGTTTCTTCAATAAAAATGGAAGTCGTAAAAATGCTTACCTTGTCATTGAAAATCTAAAAAACTATTTTGTTAAAAACCATTCTGATTGCACACACAAGTACTCTGAAGTTGACATTAAAAAGATGCTTGAATTTCTGATAGACAACATTTATGTAGTTTTTGGAAATTAAGCCTTCCAACAATCTGTTGGAATTCCCATGGGTACCACTTGTGCCCCATTGTTAGCAGACCTATTTTTGTATTCTTCTGAAGCAGAATTTATTAAAAAACTTGTACGTGAAAAAAAATAAATCACTCGCTGTGGCCTTCAACTCAACATTTAGGTATATCGATGACGTATTATCAATTAACAATTGTTATTTCCATACTTACGTCGACTCGATATATCCCAGTGAACTTGAAATAAAAGATACCACAGAGTCAGCGTCATCTGTTTCATATTTGGATATTTTACTGGAAATGGACATTGATGGTAACCTAACAACAAAACTTTATGATAAACGCGATGACTTCAATTTTTCTATAGTCAACTTTCCTTACTTATGTAGCAATATACCTTCATCACCTGCATATGGTGTTTTTGTCTCTCAGTTAATTCGATACGCAAGGGAAAGCTCTTCGTATGAACAGTTTCTAAGACGAGGCAAGCTACTGACAAACAAGTTGATAAAACAGGACTATCAACAGTTTCGTTTAAAGTCATCTTTTCGTAAGTTCGAAATACGATACGACGACCTTGTGAACAAATACACTCTTCCACTGAGTCGCATGCTGACTGACGTTTTTCATACTAATTGTTAGACCATAATTAATTACCTAATTGTCTACAGACTTTTGCGGTTTTTATTTTTCCGATTACGACAAAGAGCACACGGCGGGTGTAACCGGTCAGCAGAGGATGCTCACTCCTCCTAGACACCTGATCCTACCTCTATCTTGGAAGTCCGTGTTGCTCTGCTTTGAATTTGTACTTCGTTTTATGGATTTTTGAGATGGTTGACGGTTTGTTATTGTTAATTTTTCACTAATAAGCCAGGAAAACAGAAACTTGTTTGGAAGCATCCTCATGTACTGTAGATTTAAAGTTGTAAAAATCATGCATGACCTCCGGGGGTAGGATGGTGCCACAATGGGGGTGGAATTTTTACATAGGAATATTAAGAGTAAATCTTTAGAAATCTTCTTCTCAGAAAATTATCAGCCAGGAATGCTGAAACTTGTGTGGAAGTATCCTCAGGTAGTGTAGATTCAACGTTGTAAAAATCATGACCTCCGAGGGTAGTGTGGGGCCACAAGGGGGGTCGAAGTTTTGCATAGGAATATTTACATAAGTAGAGTAAATATTTAAAAATCTTCTTATCATAAGCTCATCAGTCAAGAAAGCTGAAACTTGTGTGGAAGTATCCTCAGGTAATGTAGATTCAAAGTTTTAAAAAGCATAACCCCCGGGGGTAGGGTTGGGCCACGATGGGGGGGTCAAAGTTTTATATAGTAATATGTAAAGTAAACCTTAAAAAATCTTATCAGAAACTAATCAGCCGGAAGATTCTTTATAATTGTTAAGACTTTGGCCCCAGGACAATTCTTCGGCCTCACAAGAAGGTACAGAGTTTGATGCAGGTTTATATCTTATATATAAACAATTGTAAGGATCTTTTTGAGAACTGCAATACTCAACATGTGATATGACTATAAAATCATCCTATTAGAAAAGGGACTAATGATTATAAACATAAGAATATCCAGGGGGAAAATGAATTTTATGGATACAGGATCTACATGTATTATGACTCCATTAAGCTAATTTTATCATACCTATTGTTCCTCATGTGAGCAATGTGGCCCATGGGCCTCTTGTTTGGCATTACAAATCTTTAACTTAATATTTTTCAGAAAAGAGATAAGCAAAGAAAACGAAAAAAAATCACGACTTTTTTTAAATTCTATTTTCGGGTCCAGGCGAGCTTAAATGCCTTTTAAAGTAGACAAAAATGCCCTTACATGACACAACAATATTTCGTCTACTATCCCTGAAAATTTGAATTTAATATCTTTTATCGTAGAGAAGGATATCCCAGGACAAAGGGACCCTCTAAAATCGTTAAAAGTCAATATCTAACGAACTGAAATGACGTCATCAAAGTAAAAAAAAATATACATCAGACTTTTTTCAATATCTACAAGATCTGAAAGTTTCTTGAAAATCAGTCAAGTCGTTTTCGAGAAATCGCATGTACAAAAAACAAGTAACAAAAAAAATAATAAAAGGAAAAAAGAAACAAAGGAACGAAAAAAAACCGAAACAAACAAAAGCAACGAGTTGGTCTTGCGTTAATGTCGAAGTTCCTGTAAGAAGCAGATTTCTAAAATCAATAACAAATGTAACTGAAACAAAGATTAATTAAAAACGATGAAGTAAAAATTTAGACACATACCAGAAGAGTTCCATTATCAAAAACGATGTTTAAACGTGGGTCGAACGGTGAAGGGGGGGGGGGATGGGTAGAGAGTTGTATGCCCTTAGTTTAAATAACATTCGATATATTTACCATTAAAAAGGGCAGGAATTTGACCTTTGACGTAAAAGGTCATGAAAGCAATTGCAATAGGCGCTTCCGCCTACAAAATGGAATGCTTCTTAGTAGGATTTACCAAAATCCGAATGATTCTAAGTACGAATTAACACAAATCTAAACAATTCCAAGAGAAACTTAACCAAAAAAAATCCGAATATGTTCAAGAACGACTTAATAATTACCGAATTATTTTGGCAGGAGTTAATTTAATTTTAATTTTTTAACAAGTTTCTTAACCAAGAAACCGAAAAAAATATTTCTGGAAAAATCTGTTTTTAAACCCCTGTAGGTCTTCAATGCATCGTCCGATTTGAAAACGGATTTCAGTTTTGAATTCAGCTTATTAACCTCTATTTTCTTGTATATATGATTATCACTCAGGAAATAGTTATCATATAGAAGCTTTAGAGCCCCCATCTCCCCAAATTTGAGGGACCAGTCCCTTTTTGTTGATATCAAATAAAAGTTCTCGTAAATATAAACATACTTTGTTCAACAAGTGTTCAAAAATTGCTGATCGTTCCAGAGATATTTGAACAACTGTGTTTTAGGTGCCGACCCTTAAACTCCTTACTGGGGCCACCAACGAAAAATGTTTAGGTAGTATATTGTTAGGAACATTATTCTCAGCAACTTTTCTTTTACACTGTTTTTTAAAATATTTCTCCTTTTTTAGATATTAACAATCCAAATATTGGGCTTATGGGTCCCTAAAACTCCTAATTACGTAACATGTGATTAAAGAAAGATAATGTATGAATAAACAACTGTACATTGGACATTTTTGCTTCTATAATTAATAACAGGTTATTGCTTAGTAAAGAGTTATTATTAAAAAAAATAGAGCCCTCCTGGACCCTAATTGAAGGAGTCAGCCACCTTTTTGTTGATATCAAATGAAAGCCCGTGTAAATTTAAAGATATTTGTTTAAGATGTTTTAACAAAATATTTATACATAAAAAAAGATATTAAAGAAAATGTGCGAACATTACGTGAACAAGTTTGGTGCTAGTGTTCAGGTTTAGGCGAGCTTCAAGGCCTCGCGCAATTATCAAAATATCAAATAAATAGGGTCATCTACAGACATTCATCTACTATCCCTAAATGTTTCACGTTTCTATCACAATCTGTTTTGGAGAAGATACGTAGACAAAATGGTCCTTAAAAAATTCACTAAATCCTCAAAATCTCAAACTAGATATGACGACATCATCCTAAAATTTTATAATATGAAGAACATTTAATGTTTTATAAGCCTTGTAAATTTCATGAATAATGATTGAGTAGTTAACGAGAAATAGTGTTCGAAAAAAATCAAAAAAAAATTAGAGCAACGAGTGGATCTTCCGTTAATGTCGAAAGAAAAGCTACAAGTTCCTTTAAACAATTTTGTTAAAAGAGTGTTCAGGAATTGTTAACTGTTCTAGAAATATCCGAACAACAGTGTTTTAGGGGCCGACCCTTTAACTCCTTACCAGGGCCGTGAATCAAAAAATTCTAGGTAGCATTTTGTTAAAAACATTATTGTAAGCAACTTTTATTATACATGTATATTGCTTTTCAAAATATTTATCCTTTTTCAGATATTTATGATCAAAATTTAAAAATGAATCATGTGATGACCCTTGCCATTTAGCTACCAAATTAATAAACTTTAATTTGGCTTCATAGACAACCATAGTGTTAATTGAATAATAGTTTTTCCTGTTAACAATTACATTTTCCTCAAAAGACTTGGACTTAATTCCATCATGTGTCCCGTCTATTGCGCCTATAATATTTGGAAGCCCACATATTCTTGAGAAATCAAACATGTTATTTGTAATTGCAGGTTCGTTGTTGGGTAATTTAATATATCTTAGACTTCTTTTTACTAGGGATATAGACACATCCCTTACAATCCTTCATATGCTACCTTTACTTATACCATGGAGATCCGCAGTAAATGTCTGGAAATCCCCGGTAGCGAAAAAACGTTAAGCAGCTATGACCTGGAGGGACGGTGGCGGCGAATATGACCTTCTTAATGGCATTCTGATGTCGTTTTCTATCTCCTGGCATATGCCCAGAATCAAATGGCGAGGGAGTCTAACCTTTGATTTTATTTCAAGATCATCCATGTAATCCAATGAGTCGTTTCTGTCACTAAATACTCTTTCTTTTCGTAAAATATTCCTACGATTTAGTATGCCATAAGCAGCCCCCATAGTTAGTTTGTTCCTAAGACATTGATTTCCCTCACCTAAAGTTAAGACATAACTTAGAAATTGCTTAAGATAAGTCAAGTTTTATGAAACGGATAATTAATGAACGTAGGAAAAAGTTTTCTCCTTAGATATAACTAAGTAGGCTTTTTGAAACGGGCCCCTGGATAAGTTTTTTTTTTAATGTTTTTTTTTTTGCGGTATTGTACATTAAGGTTAAGTTCTTGTAAATGAAACATGCTTACAGGTCTCTGAAATTCAGATATACTTTCTTCAATAAAGCTTCATAACAATATCTTTGCTAAAATTCAGTACCGGGGCTTAATTTATTGTAAACACAATGAAAAATCATGTTTTAACTATCACTTTCTTAGAAAATATGTTACAATCTCGGATATTTGTCCATTATTGACTAATGAAAAACATATAAAATGCCAACATTTTCTCAATAAAACGGCATCAAACAAGCTCTTTACATCCCCTTTAATTTTAAAAATTTTCAATTTTAATGATGTTAAATTGATAATGGGTGTCGGGATTATATTTCCTATAATTTGATATAGAATGCCAAGAAACTGTTTCATTTTCTACTTTATTCCTTTAAAGCCGTATATTTCGCATTATTAAATATTTTTGAAATAACAGACTAATTCCGTTTATTTAAACCCATTGCTGTTATCTACAACGCACCGAAAATGTTCGTGTATGGTTGTGTAAAACCGTAAGACAGAGGAACGGTATGAATACATGTACAACTGGATATATCAGGGCTTGCAAGTCTTTCATTTCAGGAACTTCGTTGACTTAGGGGTTTTGAGAAGAAATAATTGCGCATAAAAAAATTGTAGCTTACATACAATATATTATGTCAGTTATGAATAGCATTCCTATAAATCACATTGGAAATATTGTCAGTGATGCTGTTAATCGAGCTTTATCAAAAGAAAGCATCACACGGCTTTGCTTTGAAGCTGTTATCCAGGAAAGCGGGAACATAAATAGTGAGCCTTACGTTTGTCGATCAAGTTCAAAGGTTGAAAGACTCAAAATGGAATTGATAGAGAAGACCCTGGAATCAGTAAGCGGATATTTAGGATCGGAAATTTGTGCAGAAATGCAACGACACATTGTTTCGGATATCAAAAGGAAATTTAAATTTGAAGTAGATCCTTTTAAAAAATTCTTAGGAATTTCAAAATTGATACTGCTTCAATCAGTTTTGACTGCGATTGTTGGAATATTCAATCCTTACGCAGGAATTGTTGTTGGGGTTGTCAGTGCTGTGAATACAGTTTTCATAGCAGTGAATGTTAATTCAGAGGCATGGAGGAGTGATGTAGCGACTGAAATTTATGAAAAGGTTTCGAAAAATAAACAGGAAGTTGTACAAGAGGTAACTTCAAATATGATAAAAAGATGCAAAATCACAATAGATGAATTAGACAATATTGTTGGACAACTTAAAACTTTCCGAAGTCGAATAGACTTATCTGACTAAGTGTTGCGTGAGTATCTTCTTTAAAAGAAATATTATTGTTACTGTCTGCAAATTAAGTATTTTAACCAACCTTAAATGCGAACGTTCTGATAAAATCGATATTCTTAAATGGTGAAATAAAGGGTTCACTTCTTATCAGCGTATATATTAAAACAAACATGTCAAATAGAATATATGATGTAAATAGTTTTCTCTATCAAAAGCCATACTTATGTACCAGAAATGCCAATTTAAAATTATATACAACCTCTTTTTATGTTTAAAAATGGTTTTCCTTAAGTTTTCTGATAAATTGCAAACTCGCAAATATAATACTGAAATTTTCCAACCATACAACTTAACAGTATGTTCCTTATTTAGAAAGGTTTTGAAATTTTGGGAAATGTACGTTAGTGAAATCATAAATAAATAGCGTTATGATGATTTGGACACTTTCAATACACCTAAATGTTACTTCAGCAATTTTTTAATCTTTTAAGAGATTAAAAAAACCGCATGTGTATTAGCTTATCAATAAAATAGCTGCATAATACGTGTTTAGCCAAAATGAAGTGAGGTTGTATGCTTGTGAAAGCATGACAATCTATTACTTTGGTTTTCACTGTCCGCCATATTTCTCTTTAATCCCCGCTATCCCAACGACTCTTATATTAACCACAGACCTCTTAACAGTTTAAAGTATTTTGCTGAGGACGACTCACCTGTGTGGACGTACATCTTGCTTCAGCTTGTTACTCGGTCGCGATGAAATCAAATTTTACGCACTTTTGTCAAACCAAAAAAGAATACAAACAACATTTAAACAAGTCAATGCATTATTTACAAACAGAATATGCACATAAAATAAGAAATAAATGCATAAAATTAAAAGTCTAAGTAAGGAATACCACACGTCGGCCACGAATTTCAGGTGTGCAATCGGCTGTAACAAAAAATCGAAGGGTTTATACACCGGTACCAAACCTGGATGATCAGCTTTAAGCAATATATTCTATTCTCTAAATCGTGAAATCAATGAAGAATTCAAAAATTGAGTTTAAATATTTTGATTACTTCTTTTTTATCAGAAGTAAATTGTGAAGTATAATATTACCAATGATGGCGCATTGTGTAATGTAAATAATTAAAAAAACAAAACAATTTACCACTGTCTTCTAGTAGCAACAAAAAGACAAAACTGTTATCATCCTAAAATAAAAGATGAGAGTAACCTTGGAGGTCGAAATCTTTGAAGAGGTCACTTCTAATTCAGGACACATTATAAGCGAGTCCACCAACCTAATGACAGAAGATATTAGTACAAGAACTTTATATACTTTGTTATATTTTTCAAGTTATTGATTGCTGTGCAATAACAACTATAAATAGCGTGTTTTATTTGCATTCCATGTTTATATTGATTACATGTACTAAGTAACGGATAGTATTTATGTGTCATATGTATACTAATGCTCTGCCGAGAATGAACCGTTCGTCGTCTAGACCAATAAAGTGCAACATATTCAGATTTTTTATCAACGTTTAATTGAATTGAATCATTTTGTGTTTTGCCATCGCCTCATGCTGATCTGTACGGTCAGGTAGTGTCATCTCTTTATTAAATTTGTACATGTATTATCTAAGACCTCTGTCCTCATACAGATATCCTCTTTTAACGAAACGATATATGCTAAATGTTCCATTTCGTTTCAATGTTTTTCTATTTAAATGATAATTTGGCTATATTTTTCTCTTTGTTTTGAATGTAATATTTTTGTGTTCAAAAGTATTTTCGTATCATATTTTAAATATATGTATTTATTGATCACAAAAGACCCCCCCAACCCCCCCCAAAAAAAAACTAACAAAAACAAACAAAACACAAAATACAACAACAACAAAACTAACGAAAAAAACCCAAACAGATCTGGTATTATTTTAGTAGTTTGTAACCTTTCATATCTTAAGTCACTGAGGCAGTCAGTTGTCTTGTTTATATTGGTATTCTCTGATTTTGTGAAACCAAATGAATCAATCAAAGGCCTGAAGGGCCACAATGGCGTCGAGTTGACATGAATTTGAAGAGTAAAAACCTGAATATTATTTTTAAATTCAAAATAAACCCCTCACCTAACAAAAATGCATATATTTTTTTTTATTTGTGTTGTTTATGGTTCTCCTTCATTGATCACACATACATTTAGGTACTATAGATTAAAAAAAATCCTTTAAACAAAGTATGATCTTATATGATTGTACTTGAGATCAACTTTTCTTATTGTTTTGCTGGAGATTAATGTTTATAAAAATTGAGTCGGATGGTCAATTTTAATAAAACAGATATTTTATATGGATTTTATGCAGTCAACTTAATACGGAAAACTCAAAATGAAGTATGATTTTTTTTTTCAGATATCATTCTAATTTTGTTATTGACCCTTCATTTAGAAAATTGGTATCAATTATACTTACTATTTAAAACAAATATAAAGACAAATACATTAGTTGACTACTTTCAAATAAATAAAAATTATGTTTTTTATCACATATTTCATTAAATTACAATTCATTACAATTTGACTCACCTAATTCTTAAAAAAATTTGAATGCTAGTTAAAAATATCTTAGAAGTTAAAATTTTTTCTGATATTTTTTCTCTATTCAAATAGAATATATTTGTATATCAAAAGTATGATTGTATTTAATTCTTTATATTGTATACTGCTGATAAACACTCTGTTTCTTATTATCAATTTGATTTTAAATTCACATGGGTCCAAACGACGCGGGCCGAAAAGAACAGGGGTAGAAATAAGAAAGCATACATTCCTGTTGTTTACGAAGTGAAAGTAGAGGGTTTAGAATTACTTTTGGTGTAGATATATCACCGTTGTAGGAAGTTTTGTTTCTAAAAGATCAACATCTGTGCATTGTTAACATTCGATTTGGAAACAAAATAATCTGTTTTGCAGGCAGGTATGTTTCAAAAACAAATTGAGTATGTAGGCCTAACTATCGCATGTTCTTCGGTAAAAGTGTATTCATCCGCCGAAACACAGACATATTGTTTACAATAAAATATTAACATTATCAAAGACCTCAACAATTTTTGTATCTGCCAACTTGTTTTGTTGACGTACAGTTCTGCTCAAAATGGAAGTATGTCATCTTTTTTTCTTCGAACACATAAGAAAACTTTGCACTCATTTGAGTTGTTTGGCTCCTTAGAATTGGCAACTTCCGGCCGTACGATCCCTAGATGGCTTTCGAGCTTTGCTCGACGCCATAAAAATTAAAACCAATTTCAAATGATATTATAATACAACAATTTATTCGACATTCTTGTTTTTTTTAATCTATGTTACACGATTTTATGTTGTTTGATAGTAGATTTTGTCCCTATGTGTTTCAGTTTTAACCAGCGGTGAATATAACACTGTTTATAAAGATGATTTTTTTTTTCCTATACATTTATATTATATTGTTTATCTTCAATTCTTTCCGGTACCTCACTGCATCACAATTTATACCTTAAGATACTACGTCACAATATGGTGTTTTAAATGGTTTTTCAATTGTTTTTATTAATCAATTTGTTTGAATATCATCATAGCTCATTGGTGGTTAAGTAAAGCCAAGGGACATAATTATTCGTCACTGTAAAATGGCCGGTGGTTTTGAATAGTGTGCACATTAATATTTTAGTATCTGTTAGAAAGATAAAAAATGCCCATCTTACCTCAATTTTTGTCAGGTTGCCTTTCATCTTTACAACTTCAACAAGCCTTCCAGGGATAGTCGCATACAGGTACTCAATGTAAGAGGAAGGTATATTTTCCCAGTCCGAATTTAAGCCATGAGCTGCTGTTTTGTGTTAATTAACTTGGCACGGGTTTCTTTTTATTTGTAACCAAATGTTCTCGATAATATGAAGCCCAGGACACTAAACAGGTCATATGTAGTAATCTTTTTGTTGGCGATGCATTCTTTAACTGGATTAGCTCTATGTACGGGAGCATTGTCGTTCATTAATACCTACTGGATATTGTGGAAATGTCTGGCTAAAACGGACCAAAGATTATTGTTAATATTGCAATATATTTTTGGTATTAATGTTAACATCTACATCAGTTTAAGTGTTCATATTCCGTTTATAGATACACATCGCTAGATTATAATATTCAGATGTCGTCGAGATCGCAGACACACAGGTTGCGCACTATATTTTTCGTAATTTTTTCTCCATATTCAAACTATCTTATTTTTCTCCAATTACTGTCCGTAAATTCTCTCTTCCCCTCCCTGTTTCTTCAATTTTTGCCCCACAATACTTGGTATTGTTGATCTACGAATTCCTAATGTTCTTTCAAACTTTGACGTGTTTCTGGGGTTTTTTTTATACGCGTTTAAGATCATATTTTTGACGATGGTACATAATTCTTTTCCCTTTCGACCCATGTTGTTTTGGTACCGACAAATAAGATAGCAGAAGACAAAAATCTTATGTATACGTCAATAATTTTGTTTTGCATCACAAGTTAAAATTAGAGCGGGAATGTTCTGTGTGTATTTATAGCGCATACTATAGAGAACATGCGAAAAAATGCAACGCGATTTGCGCACAGGTGGCGAATAAGTTTGTCCCTTGACTGTATCTTGTAGATTATGATTTCGAATTCGCATTAGGATTTTGTTCATACTATCTGCAGTAAATTTTAAAATCATATCTTCACCCAAAATTACATATCTCTTTTCTTTTGTTTATTTGACTTGCGTACTTCTAATTTTTTTTTTGCAGCATATTAAATGTACTTATCATTATCAAGTGTAAAAAAAAAAAAACACAAGTTGCTTATTTTTTTTTTCTTTTAATAAACCTGAATTTTCAAAAGGTTTGGGAGAAATTCTAATCATCCAAAACATGCATTTTATACAGATATGATACATGTAATCCAAGATTTTTTGTTATGCAACACAAGGCACATGTAATATACAAATATCACATTCATATTTAACCTTTTTTTATATAAAATGTTATGTTATATGTCATGTTTGTTTCCACAGTCAGTATAGTTTTCCTTTTAGGTTTTTAAAGTTACTGTAGTAAAGTGTTGTGTATTTTGAACTTTGTAACTATGACATCCTCAGACCAGCTTCCATTAAGCACTAATACTCTTAATTCACTTCATATGTATGGTGTACCACCTATATAAAAAAATTACCAGACAGGACAAACACAATTTTCTACATAGTGGTTTTAATGACAATCTTTTCTATTTGATCCATTCCGCAGGGGTGTTAAGAATAAGATAAGGAATCGGAGTTACATGTTATTTCGTGAAATAACAATTCTGTTATCCAGATATTAAAACAACAAAACGGTGACAAGAAAATAAGAAAAATATCAAAAATCAAAAATTAGATTGCATTACGTAATTTTACACGTCGATGACTTCATGAGTTAAATGTCGTGTAAATAATATTTTTAGAATATGGTAAATCAATTTCATTAATAGCATTACATGAAAAAAAAAAATAACAAAAAATATGTCTGTACTTTCAGTATGAAAATTAATATTTCTTTAGGAGCTGTTTCTTCGACAGATAAAAGAGGAAAGTTTCTTCACGTGTGGTGCTTCCCTTGTCCCAGCAGACAGAGAATCTTTGGGATTAGTGGTTAAAGAAGCTATTTCCTGCTCAAATGAGGTGGAAACCTGCTATTTCACCGCTTCTTTAAACCATTATCTACCTCCAATCTGCATTTACTGCGGATCCACTGAAGACCTCCTTGATGACACAGATCCCTACATTGCTGGACTATATGAACAGTTTCAGTTGTGAGACCTATTCGCTTTAACTGCAAAAACTAGGGGAAGGAAACAAAAACTTGGAGGAAAAAATTTGTCTCAAAGAAATCTAGAGGCTTTATGATCGCACAGTGATTTGGACATTCATGTATTGTACTGTGTATTTCATCCATTTTCTGGTTGTGGTCATCCAGTCATTAATTTTCCAGTACAGCTTTACCCTAATCATGCTGATGAATAAATAATTTCTTCTCATGTATTTGTTTAACTTGTTACACAATACTTTGTAGGTATAAACCATTTTTTTTTCTTTACTAAAGTCATGTATGTTATAAAATATTTCAATACAGAGGTTGTATATTTAAAAAAAAAAGTTTATTAATACTGTTAATTAAGATTGACATTTACATGTATTCATACACTAAAACAGAAAAATTTACTGTCAATCTTAAAAATATAGGCTGTTATTACATTGATGTTCATCATTTGTATGTGAAAAGATGGATCATTTGTTATTTAACCTCCTCATTGAACTAAAATAGAATTTGTAGCCTTTTACTCAAGTAATGAAAAAAAAATATAATAATATTTACTCGCTCGCTCCTGTTAATTCATGTACCGCCTCAAACTTTTGTTAATGCTAAATAATAATAATATAATTATTCAATCGCTCGCTCACCTCTTCTTTTTTTGGTCATTTGTCCGAAGAACAAGAAATTAAATTGGTGTGGCCTAAATGATATCATATATTAAAAGTAAATGTACAATACATGCCTTTTTAAAATTTCATAATACAGCTTCATTTTGTGGCTTTGTTTTGCAATGTAGCATAATTAGATTCAGGAAAGAATGTTATTTTTTAAAATCAATTAATTTTATATATTTTGTATCAGAGCAAATTCGGACTGAGATTTTTACTATTTATTGACTTGAAACATGATAATAACAGCAATAATTCATAATATCACATTTTCTAAAGAATATATTATCCAACTGCTTGTCTGGCCTTATTAAGTATTGTCTTAAAAATACATTAAAATAGTTTTATATTTTTAATGAAAATTTTAAAGATGACGAAATTCGAGCTAATCTGACAATCTTATATGCATGAATACCCAATGATTCCTTTACTGTTTATGATTTTATCACTATGGATCTTCACTATGAATGTAATAAAATTAAATTCTGAATATATGATTATATCGAAAAAATCCATGAAAAAGGGGATCATCGAACACCAAAATATCAATTCATAGAGTGTACGGAGGAAATTCGGAATAAATATTTTGTGAGATTCAAGAACAAATGTTCGTTTTTTTTACTACTTAATACCATGCTTTAACATAGAACTTTAGACTTAAGTTGCTTTTTTACATCTAATCATATTTGTTTTTCTTGAACGATAAATTTAAGATGCCACCAATTTCTGTGTTTCTACTTGAAAAAAATCTATTTTTAGCATTGAAATTTCAAATGACCTTCAACGAAGATCAAGCAAGATTACCCTATACAATTTTTGTTTTATTGAAATGTGCATATCTTAAAGTCTTTACATGCTTAATTTCATTAGTTTCTGAATACATGAAATATGATAATAATCCATCCTTAAATTAATCAGTGAGTAAAACTGAGTATACTTGTAATCGGACGTTACGTAAATATTGAAACTCTTAATTAAACTGTCCATGTATGACCACTTGCAGTTTAATAAGTCTTTAGAATACAAGAAATAATTTCACTAGTTTCTGGATTAACAAATGTTATTTAAAGAAATATTTTCGTATTGATAGCCATTTTACGAAGAAGAATTATAATAAAGAAAGTAAGCTACACCTTTCACTGAAATACTTAGAGTTTCATGACGTTGTAGTCTTTATTCAATCAAACATAGCGATTTCGAAATTTAGCAGAGAAAATTCGAGTCTTAAAGTAAAAGCAATCTGAACTCTCAACGAGTTCTTTTTTCCGCCCAGATACCCGTGCATTCCGTTTCCTTAGTTCACCCCTCAATGCCTTTAAATCCCAAGATCCATAGTCCGCCATCGGTAACGCGAACTTTAACTACAACGAAATACTTCGATATGTAAGAACTCTCTTTACAATCTGAGGAACGAAAGATGTTAAACGTCAACAAGGATTGCGCCACCTATAATCAAGGGCACGTAATTTGGAATTGTATTTGCAATTAAAATGCACATTATAAAGGGGAAAATCAAAACATTTTACTATCGGTATTCAATGTACTTCAATAAAAGAAACACTATAAACAGGTCATTGTTTAGTTTTTGTTAATTCTTATAAATTCAGCCCGCCCCCTTTATGGGACTTATAACCCACCTCTGATATTCATTTAAGTTTTTGTAGCTTTTTGTTCATTTCTTTTGTGCTTAGACTGGCCGATGTCTTTTTTCACCGTTTCTTCCACAAATTCGAATGGAGGTTATCTCGTTAAGAATGGATTGTGCAAAAAAACGACGGCATCCTAACATCCAGACATGTCTTAAACTTATTAGAACCCATGTGCAAAAAAACGACGGCATCCTAACATCCAGACATGTCTTAAACTTATTAGAACGTGACACTCTTAATGAAGCATTTGGTCAATTGCTTATTTGTCATAGCTAGTTAAGAGTGTTTCGGCAGTATTAATAGCACATGTCATTTCAAAATTATAATAAGGCCCGCCTCGTCAGGAGTTCACCTTATGCATAAATCAATTAATCTCTTTGAACTTCATTTGGTTTTAATTTGGATCTAATGATTAGATCACCTATATTTTTGTGTTTACTGTATGCAACCATAGGAGGTGTTGTGAATAATTGTTTGCATACTTCGTCATGTTGTGTGTTATCCCAGTATTTCATAAGCCGTTTCCTTAACCCTTTTATACATGGGTTAAATTTGGTAACTAAAACGTTCGGTACAGCCTTTTTATTGTTTTTCTTTTTTTGTTTATTGAGAAGATCCATTCTATTTGCAGAAAGAGTTTCTTGCATAATAGGTTCAATTTCTGATTGTTTGTAACCTCTTTTTTCGAGATGAGTTTTGAAATCTTTGAAGATATTTAGTAATACAGCTTGATCACTAGTATTTCACAGATGTCTGGTGCATTCTCCTTTAATTAGGCCCTTGACAACTGATGAGCTATGAGCACTCTGTCTGTGCAGGTATTGGAAGCTGTTAGTTGGTTTGATATATGAGCGAATGTCTAATCGCTGGCTATCTGAGAATCTTGTTCCTTTGTATATGGTCGTGTCTAAAAAAATTGACACCGGTGTGAGATAATTCATAAGTAAATCTCAGATATTATGACAAGAGTTCCCTATGTCAAAAAATTCTTTAATTTCATCCGGGCTTCCATTAAATAGAATAAAGCCGTCCTCTCTATATCTGCCGTGATAGATAAGTTTGTCGGCATGTTGAAATTTAGATATTACATCATCAGTGATGTCTTTCATACGTATATCTGTAATTTCTGGTGAGGGGCGTGCCCCCATCGCCGCGCCTATAATTTGTTTGTAATATTTTCCGTTAAACTCGATAAAATTATTTTCAAGTATGCATCTGAGAAAAAAGATTAGATCAGAACTGCAAGGTCGAGGTAATTCTAGACTAGAATTGTCTGCTAAATATGCTTTCTCGACAGAATGAAGTAATTCATCAAATTCCATGTTGATGTACATGCTGGTCACGTCATAAGTAACCAAAATGACATTTTCAAGGTTCGATTTTTAGTATAAAATCAGACGTGTCTTTGATGTAAGAATTCTGTTTCTGAACAATGGGTACAAGGAAATGATCACAATAGTGACCTATATTTTCCGTTGGTGTGCCGCATTGAGAGATAATTGGCCGACCAGGTGGAATTTTTCGGAGGCTGCATTGGCCTTTTAAAAGTCCATCAAGCACTTGTTTGTTTATTTTATGTATTTTAGGGAGCAAATACAGACTCTCACATTTCAATTTGACATTTTTATTTGTGCTTAAAAAACGATAGGTTTCCTTGTCTAAAGTTTTGCCCAAGGGGACAAGGAACATTTCGTAGAATGAGGTGGAAAAGTTATAAACCTTATTGAAATAGTGACCGGTGTCTTTTTAATTATCTCATCAAAGAAATATTACGATTTCCGAATCTGTATATCAAAATATACATTTGTTTTGATGGACTCTTGATTGAACATATTTTTACGTTATTATTTTATGATACTGGCTTTCTACACTGTTTTCTAACTTGATTAAAACTGTGTATTTGCTCAACCAATCATCTTTGTTTTAAACCATTGCAGGCGTGTCTAAGCTAGCACTTGCGCTACATGCAGATTGGCATTGATGTTAACTTCTTTTATTCATTTACGTTTTATCCATGTGACAATCAAAATGGGTAGACGTTTTAAAAGAGAACAGAAATCCAAAAAGGCTCTTTTACGAGTACGATCTATCTCTGCTCGTAACTTGCAGCTATTGAATTTAAAGAAAACTGAAATGCAAGTTTTAAACCTGTCAAAACATTGTTTGACATGTGCTGAACAATCTCTTCTAAGTAAAGGACTAAAATTTATACCAAGTCCTAAGTCGTACAATGCCAAAAACATTGTACTAAGAGATTTTGACGAATTTGCACGAAAATTAAGATGCAAATATATGTTCAGCAATTCCGATGACAATTCACTGCATCCTTTTAGACAACGCTCAGGTTATAAACCAGAGCACACATGTGATGCATTAGAAAAGTATATCGATAAGACCAAACTCGAATTAACATCAATGCCAATCAAACGTTTTGAAGACAATCTCACTAAACATGAGAGGGATGGATTTGTCTCATTAACAAATAATCTTGGGATTGTAAAAAGGCGGACAAAAGCAACACAATTGTTGTAATGGACAGAGATCAATATATCTCAGAAGGTATGAGACAACTCGACTCTGCCTATTATGTCCAGATAGAAAAACCTGATTTAGAAGCTCTACATCAGAGCATTCAATCTAAAGTTTTTGAGATGTATCAAAACAAAACTTTAGACAAGGAAACCTATCGTTTTTTAAGCACAAATAAAAATGTCAATTTGAAATGTGGGAGTCCGTATTTGCTCCCTAAAATACATAAAATAAACAAACAAGTGCTTGATGCACTTTTAAAAGGCCAATGCAGCCTCCAAAAAATCCGCCTGGTCGGCCAATTATCTCTCAATGCGGCACACCAACGGAAAATATAGGTCACTATTGTGATCATTTCCTTGTACCCATTGTTCAGAAACAGAATTCTTACATCAAAGACACGTCTTAATTTATACTAAAAATCGAATCTTTGATTGTACCTGAAAATGTCATTTTGGTTACTTATGACGTGACCAGCATGTACATCAACATGGAATTTAATGAATTACTTCATTCTGTCGAGAAAGCATATTTAGCAGAAAATTCTAGTCTAGAATTACCTCGACCTTGCAGTTCTGATCTAATCTTTTTTCTCAGATGCATACTTGAAAATAATTTTTTCGAGTTTAACGGAAAATATTACAAACAAATTATAGGCGCGGCGATGGGGGCACGCCTGTCACCAGAAATTACAGATATACGTATGAAAGACATCACTGATGATGAAATATCTAAATTTCAACATGCCGATAAACTTATCTATCACGGCAGATATAGAGATGACGGCTTTATTCTATTTAATGGAAGCCCGGATGAAATTAAAGAATTTTTTGACATAGGGAACTCTTGTCATAAATATCTGAGATTTACTTATGAATTATCTCACACCAGTGTCAATTTCTTAGACACGACCATATACAAAGGAACAAGATTCTCAGATAGCCAGCGATTAGACATTCGCTGATATATCAAACCAACTTACAGCTTCCAATACCTGCACAGACAGAGTGCTCATAGCTCATCAGTTTTCAAGGGCCTAATTAAAGGAGAATGCACCAGACATCTGAGAAATACTAGTGATCAAGCTGTATTACTAAATATCTTCAAAGATTTCAAAACTCATCTCGAAAAAAGGGGTTACAAACAATCAGAAATTGAACCTATTATGCAAGAAACTCTTTCTGCAAATAGAATGGATCTTCTCAATAAACAAAAGAAGAAAAACAATAAAAAGGCTGTACCGAACGTTTTAGTTACCAAATTTAACCCATGTATAAAAGGGTTAAGGAAACGGCTTATGAAATACTGGGATAACACACAACATGACGAAGTATGCAAACAATTATTCACAACACATCCTATGGTTGCATACAGTAAACACAAAAATATAGGTGATCTAATCATTAGATCCAAATTAAAACCAAATGAAGTTCAAAGAGATTAATTGATTTATGCATAAGGTGAACTCCTGACGAGGCGGGCCTTATTATAATTTTGAAATTACATGTGCTATTAATACCGCCAAAACACTCTTAACTAGCTATGACAAATAAGCAATTGACCAAATGCTTCATTAAGAGTGTCGGGTTCTAATAAGTTTAAGACATGTCTGGATGTTAGGATGCCGTCGTTTTTTTTGGCACTCTTTTGTGCTTAGACTGGCCGATGTCTTTTTCACCGTTTCTTCCACAAATTCGAATGGAGGTTATCTCATTAAGAATGGATTATAGTGTATGCTTTAAAAAACGCTCACGAAATGTTAACAAAACTATGCACAAATAGAGAAAGAGGCTCTAGTAATAACATTTGGGTGTGAACAATTCCAACAGTATCTTTTCGGAAGAAGTGTGAAAGTATACCACAGACCGTTATAGTCAATATTCAAGAAATCTTTACAGCAAGTCTACAAAAACTTCTGCAATTACTCCAACAACAAAGAAAACGCTCTACAAAACATCCGAAAATACTGGAATTTCGGGATGAAATTTCCTCATCGATGGCATGTACATGAACAACAAAATAATTTTACCAAGATCCATGAGAAGCTAGGTTTTAAAAAAAAAGTCCAATCATCACTCAGGAATTGTTAAGTGTAAAGCAAGGGCAACAGAATCACTCTTTTTGTCTGGATTGAGGAAGAAATAGCAAAATACAGCACCTGCGCTCTAAACAGAAACATTATCCAATGATTATCACTGAGACAGCAGACAGACCATAGTTCATTTTGTCTACTTACGTAGTTGAATACAGAAGAGGGCATTATCTCCTTGGTGTTGATCACTATTCTAAGTGGCCCGAATTTGCTGAACTTGAAAACTTGTCATGTACAAACACCTTAACTCATTTGAAAAGCTTATTTTCAAAATATGGTATTCCTGATACATTGATTTCAGACAACGTCCCCAATGTTCAAGTAAGAAATTCACCAACTTCTCAAGAAGCTATGGACTTGTTCAAAAGATCAGCAGCCCTCACTTTGCACAAAGTAATCGATAAGCAATACACACCATACTAACTGTCAAGTATCTCCCGAAGAAGGCCACAGATCCATAGAGAGCAATGTTGTCCTATAGAAACACCGCTCTAGAAGATTAAGGATTGTCCCCGGCACATTTCTTTTTCGATAGAATGCTAAAAACTGATAAAACAACAGCAAAACCACTCCTACGCAATCACAGGATGTCAAAGGAAATCAGGATGAGACTCAAAACTAGAAAATGGCAAAAGAAAATCAACTTCGAAAAACATGCCATGAACAAATCACTCATGGTTCTCAAACCAAACGAAAATGTACTCATGCGAAACAACAACAACTGGAGTCCAGCAACTGTGGAAGATTAACATTAATCATCATAATACTTCATCCTTAAGAACAACACTGGACGGAAATTACGCAGAAACACATTTGACCGACCAAAGCAAAAAAAGCCCTCTAAATGTTATTCATAATTTCAAACTTTTAAGAGCATGGTCATTCATTTAAAGCGGGAAAAGTGCACTGATAAAACGGGAAAAATAGATTAAATTCAAAGCAAAAACTAGTAAAAAACATAATACATGAATGAATATAAATAATAGAATTTACGTGACTGTACGTACAACAAATTGATTACGCACAGAATCGGTTCGGAAAAGTTGTTGCATGGACTGTGTTTGAAGAATCTCCACACAACTACTGTACATAATTGGCTCGATCTCTAGAAGAGAGAAACTACCGAAGTTATTTATCAATTCTAAACTTTAACCCCGTATGTCAAACTTAATGACAGAGAGAAAGAGAGAGAGGGATCACAAATTAACATCTGATTTCACACTTACATCACTATATATAAAATTTGTTTAGAATAATTGAAATGTACACTGTAAGAATCTTAAAGCTTATCTTTTAACATAATTCAGTGCATTGGTTTGTTGGTTAATCTGATGCCGACGAAGCGTCGATGGTCGACCGAATTCATCGAGCGGCTGATTAAAACAAGAATGTCACTAAAATCGACGCTCAAGCTGTATCAGCTTTGTTACACTGATGCAAAATATAATTATTTATATATAGATATACACGAGGAAATGAAAGCATGATTAGACACACAAAGCAACGATTTTAACAAAAGAAATTGATTCTATATGTACATATATTATTCTATACCTGTCTAGCAGATCTTGCATAGTACTAGAAGTAATAAAAATTGAGAAAAAAGAATGCATATACCATCATTGCACTTGATTTATAAGTTAAATAGCTTATCATTAAAGTTTTTAAATAAAATATTAAAAACTGTTTTCGCTTATTAAAAAGATACCCAAAACGGGTATTAAACTCATGACCATTGGGTTACTTGAATCAACTCTCTGCCATTGCATTCCAGGGGAACTCTTTTTATAACCAGATATTTAAAAGCTATATATCGTTGGCTGTTGAGTCAATGTAACGTGTTCGTATTTCTAACATATAAAGGCTTTGGAAATTAGCGTCATTTAAAGTCAGTTATCTTACAACGCGCAACGATGTTCGTCAATCAATGTACATTTGACTAAAAGATGGATATATATTTTCTGTCCAGGGAAGTCGGATTTGAGTACCGTGGTTAAAATATACTTTATCTATCAATTTATTAGTACCTGTATTATATAATGAACGTTTTCATTCGTAAGAAGCGTAAGCTTGACCTTACGTGTACTTTGCAATCTACACGTTTTTTTCATTCGTATATATACGTGTAGAAATTCGTCATTACAAAAACTGATGACATAATGAACATTTTCCGTTCTTCACGGACACCTGCGCGTACATGTTGGTTTGCTTAACCTCTCCATTTTTTCATTGCAAATTAATACTTTTTAACTCCCACTGACTTAGATCCGCCAAAGATTTTCCACCACATTACTTTCATTTGTGCTATTTCGGGCTGGTTTATCGAAAATGTAGGTTTTTAATTAATTGTACAATAATTATTTATTAAGCAAAAGTGATTTTATAGTTTACGGACATTTTCTCACACGTCTTAAAATACCAAAGGGGCAAGCAGTTACCTTCCTAGTTTATTGACAAAATGTCTTCATTTATAAGGATAGAAATGCATTACCTCTTTTGATATAGGAAACATATGTTTGATAATAATCATAGTTTTGTTGCATTTATCGAAGATTTAATTTAGAAGATTGAAAAGAATATGTATTTTATGGTGCATATTTCCGTATTGATTGTAGGATATGTACAGGAGGATGTCAATGCATAATTCAGCAACGTGGCTGAAAAAAAAAGAGGGAATGATACCGAAACGTTTAATAATTCCATTGAGCCACTTCTAAATGTCACCATGATCATTAACGTTATTTAGAATTATGACATTCAGACTTTACTGCTAAATCGTACGTGCGATTTGAGAAAAATCACTCGTCCACTTCACTACAATTTAAGAATAATGGACGTTCTACATAGGGATGGGTGACTTTTCTAACAAAACACCCGAAGGAGGTAAACAAGCACAGGGTAAGCGTCGCAAAATTCGAAGCATACCTATTTCTTTTAGTTTTGACAACGTTGTAAAAAATACGAAAAATGTTATAATTATTTAGCATAAAAACATTTCCAAAATGTTCCAAAATGTTTTAATATTTTATTTTTATAACACTAGATGATAACCCGCGCAAGCGCGAGAATTAACACTTTACACATTATTATGATATAATGCTTAATAAGTGGAACCATTTTTTGGGGTTCATTTTGCAGAGACATGCCTCTGATTTTTGTATATACTTTGTCCGATTTTTTCCTCATCTTATTCTTTAAAATTGAAATAAAAAACACTAACTGCATTGTTGGATATTTAGAGGAGCGGGCAGGGATGAAATATTTAAACTGATATGGATAATATATACGTGGCCTCAATCCTGTTTGTTGCAGCTGACTGAAAAAAAATAAACTTTTTTATTGTATTTATTTCAAACCAGTGAATGGGTATTTA
This sequence comes from Magallana ariakensis, assembly GCA_020458035.1. NCBI lineage: Eukaryota > Metazoa > Mollusca > Bivalvia > Ostreida > Ostreidae > Magallana > Magallana ariakensis. The sequence continues at coordinate 32,220,102 of CM035811.1, read as the reverse complement.
GTGTCTCTCTCTCTTAATTTGGTTCTTTAGGTCAATTTTCAATATAATTTCTATTACTGTCCCAAATAAGAATTTCAGATAAAAGACTGTTTTGAAAAACAATCTGGAGGGGGGGGGGGGCATTCCCATTAAACTTCCCCGTTTTATGCGTACAACATTTATCCATGTAGACGTAGAATACAATTATCTGTTCAATAATGTTTACAAATCAATGTCTAAGGGTTACAACCAATCTGTCGTGGTATAAAAAAGTATGAAATCAAAACATGCTAGGTTATGCATTATTATCTATTTGCATGCATATTTTAAACCAAAGTCGTCAGATTCAAAGTATCTGCCCGATGGATAACTCGCCCTACACTTTTCGTCATGATGTCAATTAGTCAACCCGTTTCTGGGCACCCCGTTCTGGAAAGTTCTTTCCATTAATACTAAAATCGCATTAATTGATCCAATTTATTTATTAACTTTTTGTATTAATTCCAATCCAAGGTATCTGCCCGCGATGCATGATGAACCCGTCCTATACTTTTCGTTAATTAGTCAATCCGCGTTCTTTGTTACCCCGTTCTGGAAAGTTCTATACCATTCCCTCACCAGAGGTCGTGCTTCGCAAGCGAATGAGTATCAAAACTAAAATCGCCCTCTTAAGAAACGAATTGACTCATTTTCTTAACTTCTATGTATTCTCTAAATAGGCTCACAGTAAATATATATTCACTCTTTACGTAATCATTAAATATTTCATTGCAAGTATATATTTTGATCGAGACTATCAATGATTTGGATCCGCCAAAGCGTGTCCACCACCTTACTCTCATTTTTGCTATTTCGGGCTTGTTTATCGAAAATGAAAGTAGGTTTTTGATTAATTTCACATTAATAATTTATCAATTTTAAATTTTAAAATTCAATTATACCTTACGGACATCATCACACATGTGTTGAAATACCAAAGGTGTAAGCAAGTACTCTGGTGAAGGCATTTTGTAGTTTATTTGCAAAATGCCTTAATTTATAAGTATAGATTGTCAATAAGAAATGTCTGACCAAAATTGCTTTCATTCTGTAAGTATTTCAAATTAATATTTTTTTGATCGTCGAAAAACTGCTTATCATACAGAATGAGAATGTTATAAGTCAGCATAGTGAAAATATAACCCGTCAATGTTTGCAAAACGTTTTTAAAACATTTCAGTAATCGAATGTCTTTATCTTTAAAATGCTTAATACTGTATACAGGGTTATTTAAACGGTTTCGCCCCGTCTTAAATTCGCCCAGACTCGCGTATGTACTAAAGAAATAGCTTGGAACATAGGAATTTGCCCAGTCTTAAATTTACCCGCTGACAACGAGGGTGAAAGAGGCGAAAATAAAACGGGGGCGAATATTTCCCTGTATACAGTATTGACTTACCTTAGTTATTTATGCTACGGACAAAATAAAAAATTAAACAATACTTATGTTAAAGCATATTTCGATATATTTATTTAAAAAAAAACAGATTAATTAATGTTTATATGTATATTGTTTGTTGGATTTTTTCAAAAATATTAAAAAGACAGCATAATATTATAAACATGCAGTTTGACCGAACATCTACCTGTGGAAAATACATGAAAATACTTAGAGTGCAGAGGAGTTGCTTAATTTCCTTTTCAATGTGTTTATTGCGAGTTAATTTAATTTCACAGCGGGATACCACAGCCAGAATGAAAGCAGCCGATCCTAGTTATGCAGTTTCCGCGCGATTTGTTATCTAAATAGGTCAGAATTTTTGAAAACCCACGTCATTATACGAAGAGCAAGGATTTAGAAAGGAGGATATTTTCGGTAAATGTAAGTATCTTCCGATGCAGAATAATAGCTTGGGTAGTGTGTACATACACATATAACTGCTTGGTGCTAAACCGTATCATATCTGTATACTACCTGTGACATTTACTTGCCAATACTTAGATAAATACAGTACTAGCAATATGCAAATCATATGTGGTAGTTCCAATACCATGGTGTTTCCATTTTCATAAACAATTGTTATATTTTACAATTAAGTAGAGGTTGTACTACTATAACAATCGGAATGTGTGAATACTTTCCAGACAATTGTGTCACTGTGAGCATTTGAATGTTAAGAACTCTTGATATCCAATGACTGGATCATAATCGGGATTTATATCGTTCATTTTGTGAAGTAATTTTTTGTGATTATACAGTTGGAAAGTTTTAAATGATGTTGTTTTGTTGTGTATGAGAATGTTTAAGACACTTACCTTAAACATTCTAATCTATTGTATTAATATAGAAAAAGGAAAGTTCAGTAAGGATATGACAATAATTCTAAAAACGTTCACTAAATGATAACAAACAATGTTTACAAAATGTCTCTTTCAAACCTTTTGTACGCATTTCTTAGAAATAATTTAGAAAACACATACAGATTTACGTTTGAATAACGTTTTTCAAAAATGTTTTGGTAATATTTCAACAACGTTTTTAAAACGCTGTTGCGTTAAATGGGTAAAATGCATTCTAAAACATTCCCCGTACATCTTGAATGACATTGTTTTAGAAAGAATTTTAATCCACTTGACGAATTGGAAATGATTAATAAGTAATCAAATTGATTACTTCAAATTTCATCTATGAAAAAAAGCTATAGAAAAAAATTGCGTTGAATAGATAAATATATTTTTTCGCACATGCGCAGTAAATATGCCAAATGCTTTCTAAACTGTCAACAATTCATGAATCAAAGTACTGAAAGTACTGTAAGATGGTGGCGTCGTTTGAATGTGGCATATTACATGTATGATAATTAATGTCGTCGAAAACCCGCGGCCAGTATCGCATACATGTACTAATGCTTAACGCTTACATGCACAACTGGTCGTGAGTTTCCTACATGGATAACTATGTGGAAATCGTAGTTGTGTAATCTCAATTTACACTTTACAAAAGCTACGTCTCTTGGCCGTCGTCTTTGGGGGAAAACCCGTAGATTTATTTCAGTAGCCTTTGTAGTATAGAAGTTTGCATATATATATTTGTATTTATATCGTTTGACATTAAAATCCGTTTTTGGTATGTATTTTGTTTGCCCCAGAATGCCTCATTCGATATGTGGGTTGCCACCACATAGTGAATGAATAAAAAAAATTCAAAGCGATTTTATCACAATACGGTTAAATATTTGATTGTATAAAGAAGGGACATTTGTGGGATTTTTTCTTTAGACCTTTGGGTTGACCCCGCAAAGGGGAACAACTTTTGAAAAGTGAGGATTGGACTATTGTGCTATAAAGGTATTGTAGATTTTTCAAAGTAACGAGAACAAATAAGGCTTTGGTATGATAAAATACTTGTCAGGTTTTTACTAACTATTTGGGCATACGTGTAGTATGTTCATTTTCCCTCTAAACAGCATTTTCCCTCAATTTCTTCACAGGGAAAAAGTTGCAGTCTCGTGGGCCAACACACTTACTTTAATTTGTCTTCACAGCCAGTTAATACATGTAGGTGTATAGAAAACGGAATGAGTTTACAAGAACATGTTTGATAAAACTGGAAAATGCTTTTGGAATGCACGTCATCATGAAACCGCAGAGTCAATCAATATTTTATCTTCGACTTCGAGTGGTTTTTTTCCATTAGCTCACACCCTTGAAAAGTGAATGAAAATTTGAAAAGAAAAATCATACAATATTCAATCGCGGCAGTTTCATTAACCAACGTTTTAAAGTACATTTGTTCTATTGTATTTAGCTGTAGATTAATTCAAATCATTTGAATGAATTCGGGATAGTCACATGTATAATTATTTTATTGCTTCTCAGTACACTTTAAAACGCATAATTTACTTGCTACATTTAACTTTTCTAGTATAAATACAACAAATAGTTATTAATTATTCACCAAAACATTTGCTTTACATAAGGTCATAATCAGTTCCTTTGTTTGGAAATCACATATTTGTTTAATCCTGCATTTAATATGCGAGATTTTGAAGAATCTTTTTTATATTTTCATTTTAAAAAACTCTGTGTAATGTCAGGAGTTTTGCACTAATATGTATAATTTTTACAAGGTCTTCAAATTTGCATCCGATTTGATTTTTTGCAGTTAAATAATACTGTTAATGGGACATGTTGGGACATGTCCATAATATAATAAGAGCGCACAAGCAAAGGACTTTTCATTATAAAGTTTGACCTATGACCTCTAGATCATTTGTGTACAAAGGTATGTCTTCTTTATCAAAAAAGGACTCAAAAGATATGGACCCTGAATAAAACTGTTTATAATTATACATGTTTATTTCCAAACCTGTGTGATGCTTGACCATTTCTCCATCCCATAAAATTAATGGCAATATTGGTAGACTATTCCGCACCAGATTTAAGCAAAATGAGCAAAGAAATAAATAATGTTTTCAGGGATCTTTTCAATTTCTCCAGGTCACGAATAAAACAGTAGTGGTAAAATGAAATCTAATGTTTTAACAGGATAAATCAGTTTTTAAAACACAAAACAAACAAATTTCAAGTTGAACGCACGTTTTTCTGAGCCGTACATCTGTGTATATTTTCATTTTATTCGTTGCATGTACTAGACAATAGATCTAGGGTTCGCAAATCTCGGCAATATTTCCGAAAAGCTACAGTTTAGTAGCTCAGTAGAATACTACAGTCATCTATGAAGCACATTCTAGCATTGCGTTGAGTGATGACACTATCTAACCGGTGTGTATTTCAATTGCGATTCGCAACAAGATTCTGATTGACGCATTTATATAGACCCACCCATTTAAAAAAGCATGTTGAGAACATGATGCTAACACACGGAAACAAATGCTGAAGAAAGCTCATAATAAAGTTGTACTCGCGAGTTAAAAATTACAGAGTTTATTTGAGAACAAACGGGGCGATGTTTACGTACATGTAACAATTAAAAAAAAAAAGCAAGAACGGGCGCATATGGAGAAAAGTCACAGATCGTACCTTGCTCATCGTATTACGTTATTCAGTTTACTGTGAAAAAATTCGTCAGAAACTGTTTAGTGAACAAATATATTTTACATTACCTTTCACAATGTACCATACATGTATATGGAATATCGCATGAGTTGAACCGATTGTTTTTCCTCACAAAAAGCTAGCGCTTGCTGCAAAATGGAGATTCACGGGTTTACACGCCGTGAAATCCATAAGACGTTTTACAGCATATATCTTCGATTCCTTACAACAAATCTGTACTGAAAATTTTTGAAACATCGTCACCAGGTCCGTAAAATGACGAAGTGTGGTGTGTTTATATACATATAAAACTGTGTGTGAAATGGCGACTCGATTTGCACGTGAGTTTTACAATCCGAGGTCGATGAGCGTGTTTGAGAGAAAGTCATTGTAGAGCGTCAACATCAGTAGTAATTATTGTCTGATGAATATTGAGGTGTATGTAACAAAATTAATGATTCTACAGACTGAGAGGGTTATAAAATAAGGTTGATCACAGATCAGTCCAAAATTGAACATGTTTGTATAGTAAATTTCAAGTTTTTTGCATGTTTGAAACACATGCACACTGGTAGAAGAAAGTGTGCCATCGATCGGTTGAAGTTCAATAAAATGTAATTTATGTAATATTCATTGTCAGTATATGTTGTGAATTCTTTGGAATAAGCTACAACAAAATAAATACTGCCTCAACTTAAATTGATGCGTTGAAAATGATTGATCATGAATTTATCGATGAAGCATAATTGCTGAAAAATGAAATGGCAAACCCGTTTAAATAGTGTGTTTCTGACAATTGTTTACACCATAAAAAAGACATGATTATTGTGAGAACTCTTGGTCAATTATCGCAGTGATATAATTTTTGGAGTCCTGATACTGAGTTAAACTTCACATCTGGCAGTTGGTGCATAAGTTATCAATACCGCGTAAGCAGACAGGGAAACGGCTCATTAAAAATAAGACACAATTTCATAAATTATTTAAATGTATGTACAAAATAATTAGCAGCTATAGTGCTTAAAATATCTAATAAGATGTAAATTAGTTCTCAAACTGAAATCGACAATCGGTAAAACATCGCCAGTAACTCTGCATACCTAACAGAGTTATCGTTCCTAATCCGCTAGGGTCCCCGTGAGAAATACCCTTCCGGCCAGGACGATAGCAATAGACAGTGGTTATTTATAGCCACCGTCTAAAAAAAGAATATACTTGCAGACACAATGCAAAACGTGATCATGGATGATGAGAAAGATAAACCCTTTGTTTAAAGCACTAAGCTTGACTGCATCCTAATTGCTTAAATAAAACAGACTACCTTATGTAAGTAAAATCTTATATCACATTCTCCCCCTGAAGTAAGAATGGCGTCCGTGCCATTGCAAGAACCTAGAATTACCTGAAAAGTGACGCTTGTAAAAATTTCGGCATAAAATAAATCTATATACAATTAAAATCATACCAGCAAAACAGATCAAATGATAATTAGATAAACGACTTAGAAAAAACAAATACAATTAAAATCTTATTTTCCCGCAATTATGCTGACTAAAGCTGTTGTTACCTGTTTGTCATCTGAACTAAGTATACCACTGACCATCAACTCTTGCAGATATGCAGCTCTCTGTAACCGTTCTGGTGATGAAGGTGTAGTTATCACTTAGTCTTTCATCCATTTTGACATGTGTGCATTTCTGGTTGACCTTCTAGGAGCTGGCTCTGGGACTATAGGATCTTTCTCAGACTGACTGTGCGCAGGTTCTGTCTCATTTGATTCTGTGTCCACATCTCTAACATCCTCATATGCTTCTTATTTATGATTTGGTCATCATCATTCGACTCTTATTCTACAGGCTGGTCTTCATCCTTCGACTCCTCTGACTCTTGACCATCAGTTGATATACAGAAATCAGGAATGTCCTCCTTCTGGTCAATGTGAGTCTTGAGTCTGCGATGGTACGGGTACCTACATGTATAATAGGCCATCACTAACATCATCAACATCAGACTCTTCCTGCGAATTATCTACCTGAGAGAGTTTTCTCTGTGTATTCGGAAGCTCTGGTTTCTTAGGCTAAACCCTATGCCTGAGTGGTGGTACAGGGGATGGGAGTTGAGATCCAATTGGGAGGAGTAAATTCCTATGCAGTGTTTTACGGCTACCCTCTCAATCATGCCTCTTAACCTTAAATACCGGGACAATAGTGTTAGGTTGCTGCAGCACAATATTTAGGGTATCTTCCCGTTAATCGGAAATCGTGTGCTTGCCGAGAAAGGCTACAACTTTTACCAATACCCGATCCCCTTCTCTTAAACAACTCTTTTCGCCTTCTGATCATAATACATCTTGTCAATTTTGAATGTTCTTCGAAGCAGTATTTGCTGCACCATAAGAACCCTGAAGTCTTACGTATAGATTCTCAATATATTTTGACAAAGTCTTAACATTGTCGTGTTTATCTAATCCAAAGACAAAATCTACAGGTAATGCTGGTTCGCGACCAAACATACGAAAAATATGGGGAGAAATCTGTTGTTTTATGCTTAGTAACATTGTATGCATGGACTTATGACCCTGTCTGAGTCTTGTTTTAAACTTCCCAGCATAGAAATGAGGGTTCTGTTAAACCGTTCAGCAATGCCGTTGCCCATTGGATGGTATAAAGTAGTGCGGGATTTGGAAATACTTGCACAAAAACAAAGATCTTGTCTTAATTTTCTCGAAAAAATAGCATCTTGTTCTAAATGAAGAGTTGTTAGAATACCATAAGGAACAATGAAATTGTGGAACAAGGCATCAGCTGTTGTTTTTTAAGTCTGATTCCTAGTGGGTACAGCAGCATAAAATTTGCTGAAATGGTCTGTAATAGCTAGAATGTTTTTGATTCCACCTTCAAAAGGTTCGAGGGTCACATAAGCCATACAGGCAAGTTCGAAAGGATATGTCTTGATCCTGACTAATTCAGCTCTCTGATTGTCTGGAGTCTTAAACTTTAGACACCTATCACACTCCTCAATCCAGGTTACTATGTCTCTCATCATCATGGGCCAATAAAACCTGTCTATGACCAATGATGTGGTTTTGTCTCTGCCAGGATGTCCCATATAATTGTGTAGGTGTTTTAGCATTCCAGGGATGTCTTCCTTTGGAATTACCACCTTGTGCTGTTCACTCTCACCATCTCTATGTGTGACTTTGATCAGCAAGTCATCTTCAATTCTAAACTTTGAGAAGTCTCGAAACATGACTTTGTCATCATCCTCTGTCAAGGAATCCTTCTTTGGCCTGACTCCACTCTTGACAGAATCAGTCCACTTTGAGATCGTGGGATCCTTCTGATGTAAATCATAACGATCTAAGTGTTCAAGGGTTTAATTAAATGATGTACAACTTGCAAGACAACAAGTAGAGTGCTGTACAGGTAAGGATTCTATTAAAAAGATGCCCCTGATCTGGGTCGCAAAAAGCATTAACTGTGTGCACGCTGACTGTCTGTGGCAGCCTCGACAAAGCATTAGCATCAGTGTTTGTTTTCTCTGGCTTATAAGTAATAGACAAGAGGCCAATAGGCCTTGACGGTCACCTGAGTAGCATAACCCATATACAAACTTGTCAAGGAGTCTCATATATGCATTCAATTAAGTTTTATTCTGGAATAGAAATTTTTTTAATTTTTAAGGACGACCACCTCCCTACCTGAAATCTTTCAAAAAGGACTATTAAACCTATAATTTTAGCGAAAAACTTAAAAGATCATAAAAGAGTGCATGACCTGATATTGAAAAGGTGCAAGACTCTGATAGAAAATAATTTAATAATAATAACAAGGTGGCTATTATTCATGTTTTATCTAAAACAACATCCCATCCCCCATCCCCCCCCCGGGGCAGACAGAAACTCTCCCTGTGGGCATTTAAACAAACAAAAAAAAAAACAGCTTTATCGATAACAGCCATCATGAGTTACTCCCTTCTCCTGTTCCAGTTTTTGAATATTTAACATTTGTTGAGAATCACCATCTGGCATAAATACCAAAATCATTTTAGTAATACCTTTATATCAGTGATTTTAGTTAGCCAATTATTACTTTACTACTAACAAGTCTATTTGTTTATTTTGAAAGTTCAAAAACTGTTTTTGTTTCAAAAAAGCCTTGCATAACTCTTTTGATCATACAACTTCTTTATAATTACATTATATTCAATGATTAATTACTAAATATGAACAAGCAAAGGAAGATAACTCCATTCGGAAGAAGCAAGGGAAAACAAGATGTAATTATAATCGGTGATTATAAAGTCTCCCAAACGAACGAGGCTATCATATAGAGTAGGGATGACCCACACAGTTTCATGATGTTCCCAGGGGTCCTTTACTATATATCAGGTAAACTAACATGACCCAAGGAACAAGAATATATATGGTTTAGGGGTGGGGATATTAACCGTTTTCAAGATATTCGGGCACTACCTGTTTTAGTGGGGTCAGGACCACTCCCAGGGCCCATGACCTACATACCATATAATGCCCCTTGACACAAGGAACATGAATATATATGGTTTAGGGGTGGGGATCTCAACCGTTTTCAAGTTATTTGTGCACTTCCTGTTTGAGGGGGGTCAGGACCATCCCCGGGGTCCATGACCTACATACCATTTGATGCCCCTTGACACAAGGAACAAGAATATATATGGTTTAGGGGTGGGATTCTGAATCATTTTCAAGATATTTGGGCCCTTCCTGTTTGAGGGGGGTCAGGACCACCCTTGAGGCCCATGACCTACATACCATTTGATGGCCCTTGACACAAGGAACAAGAATATATATGGTTTAGGGGTGGGGATCTCAACCGTTTTCAAGTTCTTTGTGCACTTCCTGTTTGAGGGGGGTCAGGACCATCCCCGGGGCCCATGACCTACATACCATTTGATGCCCCTTGACACAAGGAACAAGAATATATATGGTTTAGGGGTGGGGTTCTTAATCATTTTCAAGATATTTGGGCCCTTCCTGTTTGAGGAGGGTCAGGACCACCCTTGAGGCCAATGACCTACATACCATTTGATGGCCCTTAACACAAGGAACAAGAATATATATGGTTTAGGGGTGGGGATATTAACTGTTTTCAAGATATTTGTGCACTTCCTGTTTGAGAGGGGATCAGGAGCAGCCCCAGGGCCAATGACCTTCATACCATTTGATGGCCCTTAACACATGGAACAAGAATATATATGGTTTAGAGGTGGGGATATTAACCGTTTTCAAGATATTTTGGCACTACCTGTTTGAGGAAGGACAGGACCATCCCCTAACTCATGACCTACATACTATTTGATGCCCCTTAACACAAGGACATCATATCCATGCATTTAGTTTTTCACAAATATATACAGGAGTAGAGAAGAAGATTTTCTAAAATTTAATACATTACTATATGGCCATATTGGCCCCACCCTAGTGCCTAAACACCTCTCCCAGGGTCACAGTCCTAAATTTTACAATTTAGGTAGAAGACTTCATGTACATCATATCCATGCATTTAGTTTTCAACAAATATCTATGGGAGTAGAGAAGAAGATTTTCTAAGATTTAATACATTTTTACTATATGACAATATTGGCCCCACCCTAGAGCCTGAACCCCTGACCCAGGGACCATAAATTTCACAGTTTTGGTAGAGGGCTTCATGGACATCATATCCATGCATTTAGTTTTTTAAAATATCTATGGGAGTAGAGAAGAAGATTTTCTAAGATTTAATACATTTTTACTATATGGCCATATTGGCCCCACCCTAGAGCCTGAACCCCTGACCGAGAGACCATAAATTTCACAATTTTGGTAAAGGGCTTCATGGACATCATAACCATGCATTTAGGTTTTAACAAATATCTATGGGAGTAGAGAAGAATATTTTCTAAGATTTAATACATTTTTACTATATGGCCATATTGGCCCCACCCTAGGGCCTGAACCCCTGATTCAGGGGCCATAAATTTCACAATTTTGGTAGAGGGCTTCATGGACATCATAACCATGCAATCAGTTTTTTCCTCACATGTGTGGCAGTAGAGAAGAAGATTTTTGAAAATTTGGCTGTTTTTTGCATATTTGGCCCCCTGGGGGTGGTAGAGCCATAAAATTCACAATTTACATACCTCTTACCATGGAGATGCTTCACACCAAAAATGGGAACAATTGGCCTCGTAGTTTTTAAGAAGAAGCTATAAATGTAAATTGTTAACGCACGACGCACGACGACGGACGAAAACAGATAGCAATAGGTCACCTGAGTTTACTCAGGTGGCCTAAAAACTGATATGCTGACAATGCTGCAACCCAGCGGTGACCATTAGCATCCACCTAAGCAGAAGTAAGTTTTTAGGTTAATGGGTTGTTTTCTGTGTAAACAGAAAAAGTTTGACATAAGATAGTCTGAGGATTTCTCTGTGATAGCCAATTTGAGTGCAAGAAACCCAAGCTAATGAGTAGGGCAGTTTTTTCTCAGACATAGACCAACCTCTGCTATCATGAACGATTACTCGGTTATGACCATGTTGCTTCTGGTATAAAACTGCTCCGAGCCCTGTATGTGTGTGTAACTCGAAAGGCAGGGAGAAATCAGGGTTTCCCAAAATAGGGGGTGGTCAACTTGTCTTTAAGGGCCTCAAAAACAGCTATCTGGTCTTTGCCTCACTTCCACTTATTGGTCGCTGTTGCTTACCCCTAGAGTTCTTACCTGTAGCCATAACATCTAATAGAGGATGAGCTATTATATAAAAGTTTTGTATAAACTTTTTGTAATAGCCAACAAACCGAAAAATTAATCTAACTTGATCTGGGTTTGTGGGTGTGGGCCAGTTCTTAACCTTGTCAATTTTATCGGGGTCAGCTTGTACCCCTTGTTCAGAAACTGTATGCCCAATGTATTTCACCTGTTCTTTAGAAAAGAACATTTCTTAGGGGACAATTTCGACCCACAGTCTTGTATTCTGCTGAATACTTGTCTTAGTCTGGTAATGTGCTCATCAAAGGTTCTGGAAAAAATAGTACGATCATATAGGCAAATACAACATATTTTCAAATGCAAATCAACAAGACATTTTTCTTGTAAGCGCTGGTATGTAGCAGGCGCATTAGCAAGACCAAAACTCACATTGTTAAACTCAAAGAATCCTAACGGTCCTACTTTAAAAGCAGTTCTCTGGACGTACATATGTATCACTCCACTAGCTAAGAGTTCCTGTAAATGAGTTCTTACCTATTCAATCATTGATGGAGGAATTCTTCTGTATCGCTGTTTGATGGGTGTTGTATCCTCTAAATCAATGCGATGTTTGACTATATATGTTGTTCCAGCATCAGTATTACCATTGTTAAAGATGTCTAAATACTCCGTTATCTACTCTCTACCCGGCTGCTGAACCCTGGTCGTGATCTCCTTGGAAATCCTTACTTATCAAGAACAAGCTGTACATAAGACGAAATTACAGACTAAGGCAGCACCGTATCTAATATGGTTGCAATTCACCAAGGTTGGCTCTAGGAGACACTGAAACTGTCATTGTGGTCACATTACTGATCTCGACAGGTATATTGGAGTTATCAGTGTAGTTGTAGTGGTGCAAGGATGGTGTGACATCTAAATCTGTAGAAATGCTTGACTTGGTGGAGGCTTGCAGCATAGCTAGGAACTGATGATAGGGGAGCTTTCTATCTAGGTAACCTCGAATCCTCATACCTCCATTGGGTGGAATAGTGATACGCTTAGTCTCGGCTGACTTGACGATTCCTAGCCTATGCCATTTCCTACGGAGTTCTCGCTCTCTCAATTTCATGCATCAAAATGCCAACTACCATGAGGTATGAAGGTCGGCATTTTGTAAAAACCGTTAACCAAACTCTTCTCTCGTAGCATCAAACAGTCTTGAAATGATGTACTAATAGGAAGAGGTACTCTTGAGTTTTACTGACTTGTAGTAACAACGAGAAATGAACAATCATGCAAACTGTCTATGGGCATCCCATAGGGTGTAATAGAAGTACAAATGTACTCCAATTACTGCATTAACTGACCATGAGCACACTCAATGTGCAATGCTTCTAACACTAGATGTAAGTTTATGTGACTCAAGTGCTGCGTAAAGGATTCTTCACTTATGTGGAAACTGTGGTTCCAGTGTCAAGAAATGCTGGATAGGTAATGTTAACAACAGCAATGGTTAATTCATACTGAATTTCTACAAGTTAGTCCTTGTTGATCGGCCGTTCCTCTGCTCAGCCAGATCTTTGACACCAGGAATTGGCCTTCTGGAGTTTAGATATCCCTTCCATGGTCAGTGTGCATATGGCAACCAACGGCAATGTGTCCTTCTTGTCTACTTCTGTAGCAAGTTATCTTGTTGGGTTGTTGTTTTCGGTGTGCCCCATCAACTCTTGACTCAAAGTAGGCAGGCATGAATCTAGATGGTCTAGTCCATCCTCTCCCTCTTGGAGCTCCTCTGCCTCTCTGGTAACCCTATCTTGGGACATATCCTCGTTGCTGCGGTGCTTGATTTATAGAATAATGTTGATTCATCATTACCACTTGGTCAGATAGCAGATTAAACTTAGCTTGCATTGTGTCCAATGGCTCATCAGGAACACAATCAGCTTTCATTGTATCCTGTCTTGATTTGGATGCTGACTAATGATCCGATTCTAATTTGCGTACGGCAACGCGCAACTGGACAAAGTCGAAAATGGTGTGGAAAAAGATGTCCTGATATGTCTCGTAAATCTGTTTAAGACCTTTGTACAACATGATATTGTTATGATAATCAGCTGTTTAGTGTGTTTATGTTTTCTAAAATGTTTGTGTGACGTCATAGCGCGCGCGACAGGATTGGTAGTGTCGTCTGCGAGGAGAGTGACGCCAGGGCATCGGAGAGGAAGGACCTATCGAGGAATCCTCGTTAATTCGCCTACACCGTGCGGGATCGAGCTGTGACTGTTGGACTGTCTTTAACTATCTGGGAACTGTGAACTGTGTTCCGTCTGTGAACTGTGATTCGTCCGTGTGCACGTACCGTCCAATAAAACTGCACTATCCTGTCAATTCCGTCGGAATTCAATCAGCTGAGTGTATGTGAAACTTTGATTTTATTGATCGATTCTGTTTTCTTTTATCGTTTGTGTGTTTTGTCATATATGTAATATATTAAATATGTAAAATTTAATCGTTTTGACTGGTGTCTTTTGTAAGTGTCGCTATATTTAGAATTAGGGAAAGTTGTTGTATGCTATTTTAAGATTTATACGTTCGGCGCACGTTACAGTATGGCCATCTCCTTTGCTTTAATCGCACTAACTTAACCCTCGGTAATCGCTCTTTATGAGGGCTTCTAGCCTAATACTCCAAGTTGCACAATCCTCTGTATCCTTCTGCTTGGCACTGTAAAATTCAGCTAGAATATCTTCGGTACCAAGCAAATTGCTATATATACTGCAGAACTTCTACAAAATCTCATCTATGTTGTCAACAGGACCTAATCGCATCATGACAGTTGCTGGCTCACCTTTAAGTGACCTTCTAATAGCGTTCAAGATGGTCTTCTTGGAATATCCTTCTTTCCTAAGGCTTGTTTCCTCATATCGCCAAAGCTCATATGCTGAATCACTTGTTACACCAGAGAACAAAGCAATCCGCACTGGTTGTTTGAATGACGATGTAGCATCTACCGTCCCTTTGAAAAATGAAAATGGATCTGTCTTGATTGGCGTATTAGGGATGGCTTCCGTCTCTTTGCCAACATCAACAAGTTTCGACATCCATCCAAGCACGTCTGCTGGGATGTCAGCTTTTTTGGTTTGATATTAATTGAAGACCGAGTCATGACTAACTGGTCTATCTCCTCCTTTGACAGGAAGTCTTCTTCAGTTGCCTCATCATCAGATGTGTTCTGTCCCGTGGCCATGACTGATAGTATACGAAGCTACAAAAATACTAACGGGGTAATGAAGATATAAAATAATGAGTTTGAAAGAAGGGTAGTCAACTATTGACTTATAAAAAAGGGGATGTAAAGTAATATTGACAGGTAAGAAAGTTCAGTATGAACTTCTATATAACAATAGGCAAATCCAAAGTAGAGATGAAGTTGCTTTGTTGTTATAATCCTCTGAAATGTATCGATAATATGAAAACGACGAACAGCTGATAAGCTGCAAACCTATGTATTGTTATTTATCACCCACGTACGGGTATTCTGAATTATGTTTTTTTTCTGGTGGCTTCGTTAACCTCCTTGTTTTGAATATAAACTTAAATTCACATGTGTTGAGAATTTTCTATTTATTTAGTGCCATCGATAAATGTTTAGAAACTGTTGATGAATGCACTATTATTGACACAGTCCCTCGCTTCAACGCTTGAGTGATTTTTTTCAAGAATTTTCCTGTATATTCCACATCTACAACTTCTACTACCAAAAAATTTTGATGGTAGACCAAAATGTACTTAGGAACCGGCACCAGGCAAATGTGGAGCACTTGAGTCTTAGAGTGATGCTGTTGAGTCAGACATTGAGAAGCTCATGACCAACAAAAAAAGTCGACCCTGACAATCTGACGAAAGAAGAAATATCTGCTATACAAAGGTTGAAAAACAGAGACGCCATAGTCATAACAAAAGCAGAGGAAGGCCTTCATCCACAGTGGTTGTCCTAGACAAACCAGCGTAACGAGCTTAAGCCAACAGACAACTGACAGACGATCTTTGTACAAGAAACTGGACTTTGTAATGTAAATCTTCGACAAAATCCTTTTTAAATCAGTTTTTGGTAGTAGATGAGGAACATAAAAATCCTCAACATAGATCACTCAAGCGTTTAAGCGAGGGACTGTGTCAAAAAGAGTTGATAAAGCATCAGCCCTTTGATGAAGCTAAAGTTTATCACACGGGTTTTATATACCGCATGTATGATATATATATATATATATATATATATATATATATATATATATATATATATATATATATATATATCGTCGCTGCGCTTCCAAAACCTCGTAAGTCAAAAATGTCCGGTATACATGTGACACGGTATACATGTGACAAAACCTCGTAAAATAATTGGTCGTCTGGGCTTATTCCAAAACATCGTATGTCAAAAGAGAAAAACATAGTGTGTGATAATGAAGCTGCAGATCACTGAAAATACAGGTAAACTGTCATTTCGTTTATTATTGTGTTTAATTAATAAATAAACATGCAAAAATGCACTACTTTAGCACATGTTCACGCTGAATTAAGTATTATAATGTGAAAGAGAGCAGAAATCATCTAATGAGTAGCTAATGAAAAATTTTTTTTCTCCGTTTTTGGCTTCGCAAAGTGTAGGAAATATGCCTATGTTATTTTGATATCAACGTTTATATTTTTAATGCTTGATTAAATCAATAAATACTTCTTTCAAATTTTTTTTTTGGAGATACGATGATTTGCAATTTTAACTTGAATGAAAGATAAGTGACATACGACAATTTGAAAGAATCTTTGATTAAGTTGACATCCATTTTCGAATTAAATCAGTATGTAATTGTAATGTTTTGGCATATTTACAATCAATACTAACAAATTAAAGTTGTATTTTACGTTTGAAGGTGCACAATATTTTCTGTAGGTGTCAAACAAATCAAACGACATGCATGCATTTTTACTTTAGTAATTTTACAATATAAATAATGAATTTTAGATGTCGGATTCTGAAGAGGACTGGCCTGAATGGAATTGTTTTGAGTGTCATCGTGTTGCCGTGAACTCTGTTTGCCTTGATTTGCAGATGTTAACAAAGGAACATGTACTACTTGTTGATGTGAATGGAGAAAAATGGGTGCAATGCATTTGTAATAGACGATTTCATTTGAACTGCACAACAAATCTTCCTAAAAACGTCGAGGAATCAGATTTTGCAGACATATATATTTGCAATTATTGTGGTTGGTTTATGTCTGGGGCATACGATTAGGAAAATGCAACAGCCTTGTAAATGGGAAAGAAATTACACAGATATCAACGCAAGAGTACATTCAATTCAACCTGTTGTATCACTTTTACAAAGTAGAGAACGTGGTGATTTCTCGAGAAAAGGCCAGCATTTTCAATTTATAGAAAATATCTATTATTCTTGGTTTCCAGAAACAACACCAAGGGCAATAATCATTGAAAGACGTGGTAACGATTACAATAAACTTGAATTCAAATTTCATCCAAACTGTAAAAATGGCTGTTAATTTGCCTCTCTCACGTGGTCAACTTTTGCAATTATCTTTAAATAAAAACATGAAAATAAGTCATACAAACGAATTCAGAAATTTTCAAATCCAGGGATCCATTGTTACAGAATCAGTAGATGAAGATGAAAAAAATCAATGTGATGGAAATGAAAACACTCAATTTGAAAATGGTGTACATAATGAGTCTGATGATGAAATGCTGTACGATAGTTGTGATGATCCAGTCTGGAAACCCAAAAGAAAAGAAATGCTATTAAGCAGCTCAGACAGCGAAACAGATTCTAGCAATAAACGTAAAAGAAAGAGAAGAAAAATGTCCAAAAACAAGCAGATGAAGAAAAATAAAACTGTTCATATCACGAAGAAATCAGTCAATGAAACAAATGCAAAAATCGATGATATTTGTGAGGAAATTTTGAGATCTGCTGAAAATTCTAACTATCACATTAACGAAGAACAGATTCCGTTTGAAAAAGAAGTGATTCTTGAGAAGCAGAGTCGTTTAGAGTCTGTACCTCCTGCACAACTTCACATTGACCAAAACAACGAGTTGGAACACGACCAATCAGAGGCTGAAAATCAGACTATTGTTCATAGACAACAAATTCATTTAGAGAAGGACAATGACATGGAAACCACACAAGAACCCAAGAAACACAGAAAAAGAAACCCCTCAGATTGGACGAGAAATAAACAAAAAGCATTACGAATGAAAGGTAAAGAGTATATAGGGATGACGAAAATTGACGGTCACTACAAATTTACAGTGGAGAGACCAGAAAGAGTGATGAAAGAAAGAAAAAGTGCTCAAGAAAATGCCAGAACTGTTCTTTGATAGGTGAGGAAGAAAGAAGAAGCATTTTTAACCAATTCTGGAACAATATGGAGTGGGAACAGAAAAAAGTTTACATCTTAACGTTTGTGGATGTGAAAGGTTGTAAACAGAGAAAGCAAGATGAAGATGTCAGCAGGCGTTCTAGATCTCTAGTTTACCATCATAAACGAAACCATGAAAGGATTCCAGTTTGCAAATCCATGTTTCTGCTCACCTTTGGCATTGGCAAAAAGACTGTTTATACCTGGATAGATAATGCTAATATGGGAATTCCTAAGCCACCCACCAAACGACAGATACAAAGTCGAGCTCCAGAAAAGGTTACTTTTGCAAATGATTATTTGAAACAACTACCAAAGATGCCATCACATTATTGCCGATCGTCTACCTCGAAACAGTATTTGGAACCTACGTTTAACTCCTTTTGTGAACTCTACAATGAATACATTGAAAAGTCTAAACAATGTAACAAACCATTCCTGTCAAGGAAAACGTTTACGGAAGTGTTTGAAAGCCAGAGCCTCTTTTTATTCAGTCCTAAGAAGGATCAGTGTGATGTATGTTGTGGCTTTGAGACCAAAAATATATCAGAAGAGACCTACGCGAAACATTTAGAGATGAAGTTGGCAGCACGCACAGCAAAAGAAAAAGATAAAAAAAGGGCACTTGTAGAGGACAATCTGAAAGTAATTGTGTTTGATTTGCAGGCCCACTTCTTTTCCCTTTGTTGAAAGCAAGCTCTATGTATTACAAGACGAAATTGGGTTGTCACAATTTTACAGTATTTGATTTGTGTACAAAAGATGTGACATGCTACTTTTGGCATGAAGCGGAGGGCGATTTAACAGCAAATGCATTTTCCTCATGTGTAACTGATTATGTAGATAATCTTGATGAAAGAATCGAAGAAGTCATCATGTACAGTGATGGATGCACTTATCAAAATAGGAATGCAGTGCTAGCTAACGCCTTGTTAAAAGTATCACATGATAAAAAAATTCGCATTGTTCAGAGGATTTTGGAAAAAGGACACACGCAGATGGAGGTGGACAGTGTTCATAGCGTAATTGAGAGGAAACTCCGCAACAAACCGATCTATAGTCCACAAAATTATGTCGACATCATGAAGGCATGTAGACCATCTCAGCCATATACCGTGCGGTATTTGACACATGATTTCTTCAAAGATTTCACTTCCTTAAACTACTATCAGTCTATTCGACCTGGTAGCAAGGCTTGGGACCCTACAGTTACCGATCTCAGAGTGTTGAGATACTAACCTGATGGTACAATTGGATACAAGTTGCATCATGACGGGGATGAATTTTTGGAGTTTCCAAGACGGGCTAGGCTTCGTTCACCTGCAGATGATGATGCTGTTGGAAGTTTATATCAGCAACGGATTGAAATCAAAGCAGTGAAATATGCCCATCTTCAAGAGTTGAAAAGGGTTATTCCTGGCGATTATCACCCTTTTTATGACAGTTTGCCACACACATGAGTATGCCATACTTACCTGAACCTTGTGAATTCACCTGTTTTGACTGTTGATAATTAAGTTTTTTATTTTTCCCAGCAGTAAAGCTATACTGTTTAGACGTTGTAAGTCTTGTTGCACTTTCATGAACTATGAAAATTAAAGCCTAAATTTTTTGTTAATTGCTTGTTCTACATTGTTGTATTGGAAGTAAATTTTTTGCAAACATGTAATACATTATCATTTATTAATGTTCAGAATCAAATTTTACACGGTGAATACTATAGATGATAACGTTTACAATTCATAAAAGGGGTAAAAAAGGAAAAAATGAACCACAAAGGTCAATCTCATCTCTAGTGTGCATGATTGAAAACGTTCATTATCAATTAATAAACTAGTTCGATTAATATTATGTAGAAACCGTGTGTGACAAAAGGTCGTAAGTACCAGAAAAATTACAAAAAATTGAGAAAATCATCGTAAGTCCGCTATGCTCTATACTGTGCTAAGAAGTTTAGATTGCAAATCAGCATCTTCACAACAATGGTTATGAATGATAATTGTAAAAGCAACTTTGATATGCCACTAAAAGAAAACAAATAAAACAGTTTTTTGCCTCCCCTGAAAATTATCAAATATTGTCTTACGAGGATTTGGAAGCGCAGCGACGATATATATATATATATATATATATATATATATATATATATATATATATATATATATATATATGAAGTTTCTCTCTTTGAAGATTACACAAGGAGACACTGTAAAGTTATCTTCAAATCTATCACGGGACATGCATAATAATTCCAGAGCGGATGAAGGTAAAAATGTTACATAAAAAAAATACAGCATAATATAACAATGAGAAGGGGTATTCATTTCTTTCTGAACACTTTGTTTAAATTTACAACAGATCTCTAGTCCGGAGCATACCTTCTCTCCCCTTGGCCTAATATTGCTCATACTTCACCAACAGAGTGCCTTTGGAAAAGGGTGTGAAGTGCCCTTGAAACATGTTTCTAACTTTATACGTCAAAGCTTATGATGTGCATTGAGTCTATAATTTGAACAAAGTCAATGTGAAGGTCTTAGCAGATCTCTTTATAATCAGATTTAGACCGTAGATTATTTCCAATTTGCTTAATCTTGCTCAGGTGAAATGTTTTTCATCCTATTATCAATTATTTAAGCGGGGCCCTTTGAGATGGTCACCATCAGCGGGAGAATACATAGTACAATAGCGAATACGTATGCTGTTATTGCTGTATCAATTTTATTCTGCATTGGATTAGTTGGAAATTCTATCACCGTGTGTTTTGTTACTGTATCCAAACAGCTGCACACTCCAACTCCAATTTATTCGACACTTTTCCATATGGTATTAGTATCATATGTACGTTTTGTTTGCATTACAAATCCTCTGCACAGTTTGAAAATGACTTGTAAAAATATTTTGTTGATGTCTTTGGCCGTTTGGATAAGCTCTATCGTCGTTTCCATCGGATACGGAGCAGTTATAGTGCTAGTTTTAATGAACATAATATCTTTCGAAACAGAAGTTTTTGCTGAGGTTGGGTTTAGCTTGTATGTATGTGGATTAACATGTGGTATCGTAGTTGTTTTTTATGTTCAAAAGATCTATTATCTGTATAACCTAACAACTTCTGTTCGAAGAATCAGAATAGCAAATTCGATATTTTGGATTATTATCATGATTTTTCTCCTTAGCACAATATATCCGCACTGTCATCACCCCCCCCCCTTACTCTCCCTTTAGGATGCTCGGCCTAATGTGTGAGTATTAACCCCAAATTGATGCACTTCTCTTTAAAGATTCTTCTTAAAAACTGAGTCGAGCGACAAGACAATTTTGATGACGTTTGGTCCTGGTCATGTGAATTTAAGAAACAAGTTTCAGCCTAATATAACAGTGAGTAGGAGTATGCATTTCTGTCCCAACTCTTTGTTTAAATTTTATAATAGATGCTTAAGGTTTAAATTATTTTTGTCAAGTGTTATTTAAATGAAATGTTATTTTTCCTCCGTTATCAATCGTATTTATAATACATGTAGAATATACATCTATTATGTTTTGATGAACTTAATTATTTTTTTTAATTTTATTTTACAGACATTTGCTACTTATATACAAATACAAGCAACATTGCGGAAACAGTTTGATATTCATTGTATTAAACTGTTCATCGGGACAACACGCAGTATAATGGCGAATACGTATGTTGTTATTGCTGCATCGGTTTTGTTCTGCATTGGATTAATTGGAAATTCTATCACTGTGTGTTTTGTTGCTGTGTCGAAACAACTTCACACTCCAACATACGTCACCATTGGATGCCTAGCTGTGTCTGACGTACTCGTGTCCGTGACGCAATATGTTCGTGTTGTACCCGGTCTTTTTTATTTTTTTAAAGATTACTATCGAAGGAATATATATACGATATTTACTTTTTTATGTATTCATTCGGCATTTTTCCATATGGTATTAGTATCATATGTACGTTTTGTTTTTATTACAAATCCTCTGCACAGTTTGAATCTGACTTGTAAAAGAATTTTGTTGATGTCTTTGGCCGTTTGGATAAGCTCTATTATCGTTTCCATCGGATACGGAACAGATAAAGTGCTATTTTTAATGAACATAATATCTTTCGAAACAACATTTTATGTTGAGGTTGGGTTTGTTTTGTATGTTTGTGGATTACCATTTATTATCGTAGTTGTTTATAATGTTCGAAAGCTGTATTATCTTTACAACCAAACACCTTTTGTTCGAAGAACCAGAATAGCAAATTCGATGTCGTTGATGTTTTGGATTATTATTGTGATTTTTCTTCTTAGCACAATATATCCTTTGTTTTACACAATCGACTATGTAATTTTAAAAGACAGGTCACATCTAAATAGAAGATCATACCTAGTTCATGAAATGTTTAATTTGTCATTGCTTGTTAATAGTTGTTTAAATCCTTTAATATATTTCATGCTTTCGCCCCCTGTTTTAAGACTACTATCTCGATTAAGAGAATGTTGTAATCATGGCAGAGATTCGCGTATAAGAAATCCTAGTTCGTGTCCGCAAGTGGATTAGGTTGGTGAACTATTTCTTCCATTTGATGTTACTTCTCTCTGGTTATTGTAATCATCGCCATCAAATAAAATCGCTTTTGTTCTACAACAAGCCGGTGGTATTTTTAAAATTGTTTAATTGTAGGTCTGCCGATTTCATAGATGAAGGTGTGTAGCTCCATGTCTGCAGATATTTCTAATGAACGACCTTGGAACTACTAGTAGTTTCTTACGTGTTAAAAAGTTGCAATTTACAAAGCACTTATAAATGTGCTAGTTTATGACTTATTAAGTAACTTGCAACTTTTTAACACATACAGAATTGTAGCTCCAAGCTCGTTCATTTATTTTTGTTTAGACCGGGAGCTACAGACCTGCAGCTATCAATTTTAGAGACCTTAAAATATCGCACGATATATTTAGTTTATTATTAATAATTAATATAACATTAATTTTAACTTAAGTTTGTAAAAAAAAAAATTGATGGAGTATAATTGCGTATTTTTAAACTGCAATGTACTACTGTGTTTTTTTTTGTTTTTGTAAATATAATTACATTTGTGTTTAAATTGTTTAAGTCAGTCACGTTTTAATTGTCATTTTTAAAATATAAATAAGTATTCTTTTGTACATTTACCTCAAATGCTTATAATGATTATAATAAAGATACAATTAAAAAAAAAATCTTTATTTTTCTTACTTCGATAATGGTCAGCATATTGTAGTTATAACATTGTATGTATATATCAGTGTTTGATAAAGTCCATTGTCATTCAGTTAACATAAAACACAGAGAGATGAAAATTTAACAACCAAGGATATAGGTAATTTGCACTAAAGCTTGTAAAATCCATTTTTGATCTTTATTAAAATAAAATAAAATACAACGTCTATAACGGGTTGCGAATCCGCGATCTTTAGATTTGCATATGAAATACACTACCCATTCACTACTTTTAAACTGTAAACGCTTAAATTCTATAAACTGTTAACTGAATGAATGTGATGTGATGCAATACAATACATCCCCGCATGGTTTAGATCCATCGTGTTCACCATAAAAAAGATATACATGATTGAGATAAACATAGGATGGGTATGCATTTAACCCATAATGCTTGGGTTGACATGACAGTATGTTTGAGAAATAAGTGATGCTTGTTAACAAAGTGACCGAATACCGTTGACCAAGAAATAAACCCGCAATGTCAGAGTCTGGTAGCAAACACCTAATTTAAGATGTTAAAATGCGACCAGGACTATTTTGTAAACAACTTTCTATTGCACATTCTCCTTTCGATAAAAAAAGAGTAATCTTTCTCAGAACTTCAAGGTCTACCACCAAAGGCTGATAATGAAATGCAAACAGATTTAAAGTGCAAGTTATCAAAGCATCAAAAGTTCGTTTCTCGGGATGATGTTTTAATGGCGCCGGGTTTCATCATTAATTTTATTTTTTTTTCATAATTTTCTTCAATATCATTGTTCATTCGTTTTTAAAAAATGGCAGACATAAAAATTTAGAGCTAAAGAATCTTCTGTCTGTAATGACATTACAGTAATAGTTTAAAAACCAAGGTTTTGGTATAAATAGCGGCCAATCGGTGAAATAGAGGGATGTATGATTTTTTTTGCCACTGTCAGTTACTATTGAGTTATTATTAAATTTAAATATCTCGCAAAAAGTTAAATATAATTCGCAATTGTCTTATCTTTAGACTACAATAGTAGCAAGGCAATTCACCCACAATCTTGTTGAAACTGAAATTCGATCTTTTTTGTTGTTTATTTTTATTCTTTATTTAGTTTTAGCTCACCTAAGTTGAATGCTCAATTGAGCTTTACTGATCATAGTTTGTCTGTCATCCGTCTGTTCGTAAACATTTCGAATTTTCAACATCTTCTCAAAGACTACTTGGCCAATTTCAACAAAATTTGGCACCCTTATGCAAAGGCAATTCAAAGTTGTAAAAAGTAAGGACCACGCCTTTTTTCAAGAGAGAGATAAATAGGTATTATTGATGATTTTTTTTTAGAAATTTTCAAAAATCTTCTCAAGAACCATTTGGCCAGGAAACCTTATGTGGAGGCATCTTCAGATTTTGTAGATTCTGTGTAAATTATGACCCCCGGAATTTTCGTAATGAGCTCTGCAAAGGGTTTATGGGGAGCGAAGTGGACCGAGAAACCTTGGCTAGCGAAGATGTCTAGTCTGATAGTTTGTGTTTGAACTTTTTTTGTTTTATATATTACAGTTGACCAATTCATTTTACCGCCATCACACTCATCATTATGTAACTGGAATTCCCAGTCCTATAAATCCTTCAATAATTATTGTTTCTTTCTGCACTAATGCAGCTTCCAAATTCTCTATCTGTCGGTTTACCGTTAATCCCTTCAACTTGCATTATCCTCAATTACATGTATTAGGAATTATTGATACTCGAAGTAATGCAAGCCCTGTCAGTCTCTTATTGGCGCAAAGTATTGAAAACTGGCCTGCATGAAGTCAAAGATAGCAAAAGGCTTACATATGGTGGATTTGTGAAGAAAAAGTGAGGTCTCAGATTTTTGAAATTGAAACTGGCACCCCCAACCTTCTAAAAAGTTTTAAATAAAGTATTTGTATTATGCATTGTAAAAAATGGTGTTTTTTTAACTACTGCCTGGCCATATTTTACACCCCTCCAATACTCGTATAGTGGGGTTCCATATCTTGCATATAACGTTAAGCTTTAATATCAATCAGTGTCTTGGAATGCTAAGATGGCGACTAACCAAAATAATATATTACTAAACTTTAGAACTGAAATTTAAGGTGATGCTGAATTTTAAAAAATCTATTCAGGACAGAATAAAAACAGAGAAACATGGGTTGACCGCAGCGAAAAACAAGTCTGAAACCAGTGGTGTAATAATTGATGAAAGTTTAATATTCTGGACTGAAAATCGGGAAGGATACTTCTGTTGTCGCAAGTAGGGAAAGTTGACACAAAGCTATTGACCGTGTCAATGTGTCAAAAGCCCAATACCCGTTATCTCAGAACATCAAAATATTAGCACTGTTAAAATGTTTGATCATCTTGCAGAACAAATACACAAAAAACTGGTTCAAAACATTAAGACCTGTTTCATATTAGTGGATTAAATTTTAATTGCCGCGCTTGCGCATGATATGATTCATATTACATTAACATTTGTTACAAGTTTCGTCTTTGATTATTTATTGAGAGAAAACTAGCAAATGTGTTATAACAAACAGAATTTGCGAAGTATTGAGATATTTTAAAACTGATCAAACAATAATTACCAAGCAAAAAACATCTATTCAGTAGAGAATAAAAATAACTCGTTTTTCTTATTTTCATGCAAAAGTTCAGAGATTCTTATAAAAAGAATTGTGAAATTGCTATCAAGAACTGTTGTAACGTAAATCCATGAATTCAGTCAGAAATTTAGACTAGTGCTTCACTTTGAATGAGTCTTTATCAGTGAGGGGTTTCTTTATCGTGCCAACATCTACAAAGACTATGGTTTTAAAACGCGGTATCTGTTAAATTGGTGGTTGGAGGAGAATTTTTCCCGTTAATTATTATTATTTTAAATACACATGAAGCCTCTAGTTCAAGTCGTCCAGCCCCTTTAATTTCTTAAAGCTATTTTCGCATCGATGGTGGGATCTGCCATTAAAAAAATGGGTACAACACTACATGTAGGTGCAAAAACACCCATTCCTTGAGCAACTGTTGAAAACACCAAACGCAGTAAAGGGTTTAGACTAGTAAGCTGTTGATGGTTAAGTTTTTTCATAGATTTTGAATAGTCCTTGTGAAGCTGTGCGAAAAGTCTACTTTGAGGATTTTTTATCCATTGTGCTCCAAGTCCTGAAGATTGGTGCATATTGGGAAAAAATACCCAAGCGCTTCCATAGTTTCAACACACATAAGTGTACCAGGGGAGAGGGGGGTCTTTTTTTCTCTTAATTTTGAAGTACGAGATTCAATTTATAGGGTTATACTATACTTTAATGTTACTGTGGCAGTTAAAAGTTAAAGTAGTGCCTCTTCAAAACTGCAATCTATATCCCCAAGCTTAATAAAGGCAGGATTAAATATTCTCCCTTTTTACCCTACTTAAAATGAGTATAAAAAGATCTAAATCTAGTGCATTATCGGTAACTTTTAACAATAGGGTCCTCCATATATACCTTTTCTGTGGTACAAAATTCTGTAAAGTTTTCTAAATAAGATTTGTTTTTTATTTTTTTTTTTTAGTTTTTTTTTTTTTTTTTTTTTTTTGCTTCACAGAAAGAAAACCAAATACTGCACTAACACATACCAAACTTTAAAGGAGCAATGAAATTCAGAGATTGAATCATTTTTTTAAATCTCTAAACTAATTTCTGCGGCGATTGAATCTTTCTCATCGATCTCCAGTATCTCGCTGCAGCGTTTAGCGATTAATATGAGTTAAAATCTTAATATTAAGAATGTAACCCTGAGTGAAATAATTAAAATCCGTTTGTAAAATTTTGTCCGATGATTTTGAAGAGTTGGGTAAGTATTTTACACTGAATTTTATACTGAAATCGACTTTAATTTATCGGTCGCAAGATGAGATGAAGTGCCCAGTGTTGCCATAATGTGCGACTTGGCAATAGTAACTAAGGAAGAGGGAGGCATCGCAAGACTTATCCTAAAAAATTGAAAGAGTCTTCATTTAGCCTAAATGCAGATATAATAATACTACTGATTGTTACTGTGACAGAAGTTTACTAAGCTTCTTTTTTACGCAGAACAAATGCAAATTGAGAACAGCGTAACATACATACTAAAAAAAAAAATATACTTATATCATAGTTAGAATGATTTGACTATGCGGGTCCCCTAGGCAAATCAGCCCACTTTGCTCCAGTATCCATTTAAATGCCTAGATAAGGTAATGTAATCTCGTACAGAATCGAAAGACAAATTAACAGTTAAAAACAACAATATAGTTAATGAATAAGGAGTCCAATAAAGCCTAAAGGGCTTAATGATCGATTTAACCACGCTCCGACCGAACTTATCACCTCATAATATTCATATTCAAAGAATGATTTCTTTTTGTACTATTAATAGCTACGGAATTGACAAACACGATAAATAGAGTATTTAAATATTTTATCTGTATTTCCTAGCATTTTACCATTGCCTTTACCACATATAAATGACATCCCTTTAAGCTTAATGTGGTATAAGACACATGTCGATATTAATGTGGATTAGAGTACACAATAATCAAAATACTTTCACCGTTTTCGAATTTTTAAATTTTACAATATTTGACAAAAAATATGTTTTAAACATTATGGAAATATAAAAATTATAAAAACCCCAGCTGGATTTGAACTCATAAATTATACTTTCGTAGGTTACGCACTAACTCACTGCGCAACGTTGTTAGGTAAAGATTTCAGAATAGATAAAATGTATTACATTAAACTTGATTTTATTGTTTATATCGATCGGAAATAGGTCATAATATGGAGGTGTCCCATAACACCCTTATTCTAATATAGTATATTTTTCCCTATGGCTTCCATCCTCTTCCTTCATTAATTCGTATCCTTTTACTTAGGGAATTAATCTGATTCAAATCATATCTTCGATCCGCTCAAGCTCACCATTTAAAGGATAGATAAACGGCCATCAATAGCGAGGGTCGAGCTGTTAGTGCATTTACGCCGACCTGGGCGGTGATTTAAAAAAAACAGAAGCGG
The DNA here is from genome assembly GCA_020458035.1 of Magallana ariakensis. Classification (NCBI taxonomy): domain Eukaryota; kingdom Metazoa; phylum Mollusca; class Bivalvia; order Ostreida; family Ostreidae; genus Magallana; species Magallana ariakensis. The sequence continues at coordinate 32,191,637 of CM035811.1, read as the reverse complement.
ATCGAAGATTTGATTTTAATAAAAAAATGTTAGTGTATTTACGCCTGATCGAAACAATCTTGTTATATGGTTATACATATTTTAATGTATTTTTTTTTCAATTTTCCCCACTTCAGGATGACGTTATTAAGCTTTAATGCTCGTGATAATCCGTCTTTTTTTATAAATGTTAATCAACACATTTGGTTAAAGTAAAGTCCTACACAAACAGATCATCTCTTTAACTTGCATATATATATTATGCAAGAAAAAAGAGGAACTAACAAGTGCGTATTAAATGGTAAAAATCTGTTTTACTTTCGAAATTCGGGACAATATTTGTTAAAATATGAGGAGTTTCAAGTGATCACCTTCACATAAAAGCAACTTCACATAAAAAGCACCATCACATTAAAAAGCACCATTATACAAAAAAACACCATCACATAAAAAATCCACTATCTTCATATAATGAAGTGCCATTTTCATAAAAAAACGCCATCTTTATATAATAAGGCATCATTTTCATATAATAACCACAGCATGATACATGTACAGTTAAATATCGGCATCTCGAACTTGGGGGGACCTCAACAAAACTTCGAGATATCCGGGGGTTCGAGATATCCGAAGTGGCTTTCCAATTCTAATTCCGTGATGTTCTCATATCAACACGTGCATTAGTACCGGTGTATACTGAAATTTTCTATTACTCATAAACGAATAATCAACCATTGATTTTAATAAAAAAATGTTAGTGTATTTACGACTGATCGAAACAATCTTGTTATTTGGTTATACATATTTTTATGTATTTTTTTTAATTTTCCCCACTTCAAAGTTCAGGATGACGTTATTAAGCTTTAATGCTCGTGATACTCCGTCTTTTTTTATAGTTGTTAATCAACACATTTGGTTTAAGTAAAGTCCTACACAAACAGATCATCTCTTTAGCTTGCATATATATATTATGCAAGAAAAAAGAGGAACTAACAAGTGCGTATTAAATGGTAAAAATCTGTTTTACTTTCGAAATTCGGGATAATATTTGTTAAAATATGAGGAGTTCCAAGTGATCACCTTCACATAAAAGCAACTTCACATAAAAAGCACCATCACATTAAAAAGCACCATTATACAAAAAAACACCATCACATAAAAAATCCACTATCTTCATATAATGAAGCACCATTTTCATAAAAAAAACACCATCTTTATATAATCATATAATAACCACAGCATGATACATGTACATGTATAAAAAATAAAAAAAAACCCACTAGTCTGAAATCTTAGCCTTCAAAGTTTGATGCAAACTATTTGTTTAAAGGTGACTATATTTTCAAATAATTTGTTACAGGTGGACCTTTTTCATATTTTCAGAAAAAAGATGGTATACTTCATCTTTGCTGTCTCTGTTATAAACAGTTTGTAAAAAATGGATGGATTCTTTTCATATTTCTTATATTATCATAATCTTGATTTTTTGAATAATAATAATTGAGACTGTGTAGATTATTTTAACATCAAGAAATTTGGGAGTAATCTTCCTTGATTTTCTGTCATGTAATTTGAAAATCAATCCTAAAATACTACATTTACACGGGCGAGATTTTAAATTCTATGCATGAGAATAAACAAATATTTTTTCACCACAAATTTAAAAGTTGTTATTTATTTTTAAACAAAAATTCACATGTAATAAAATGATGAAAAGAAAAGTTTCATAAACAAACACAAAAATTTAATTTGATTTTTACAATGGACCATATATTGTCAAATATGTAGTTTTCTCTCTGAAGATATATCAAAGTTTTATGATTATTCTACACAATTTAACTGATTAGGTAATCATGCAAATTATATATTTAAAATTTGCCCGAATTTAAGTTTCAAGAATGAACAAAATTTTATCATAGCTTTAAAGGATAACTATTTAGAGTCAGATATATGATGTTTGTTTTTGCACGGGATGTTTCTATTTATAGTAACAAGCCAGTATTGCATTCTGGTTATTATGCCTCTAAAATTCATAAATTTTAAGGAAAAAAATTGTCAGATTCAGTATCTAATTATAAAATGTATAAACAACGTTTTAAGAAAAGAAGACTTAATTCTTAAAGAAGTTTTAACAATTATTTGTTGCGTATTGTGTTTCATTTTTCTATATACACAATGATGACCCAAAGGACGCAAATGCTGGCAGGATGCCAAAAAATGAGAATTATTCAATTTTGTCAATTTTTGAGAAAGAATTTCTCAGAAAGTGGCGCTTCATTTTGTGAAATTTTGTATTAGTAAGAAATTCCATTATGTTTTCTTATATATAAAATGAAAAACTGACAATAGCAAACCGTCAAAATCCTCAAAAATCCAGAAAACGAAATACAATTTCAAAGCAGAGCAACACAGACCTCGAATAATTAAGATATAGGTAGGATCAGGTGCCATGGAGGAGTGAGCATACTCTGCTGACCGGTCACACCCGTTGTGTGCTCTTTGTCGTAATCGGGAAAAAACCCAGAAATGTCCGTAGACAATTAGGTGACTAATTATGGTCTAACAATAAGTATGAAAAACGTCAGTCAGCATGCGAGTTTGTATATGCTGACAAGGCCGTTGTAGCGACCATAGAACTTACGAAACGATGACTTCAAACGAGACTGTTGATAGTCCTGTTTTATCAACTTGTTTGTAAGTAGCTTGCCTCGCCTTAGAAACTGCTCTTACGAAGATCATGCCCTTGCGTATCGAATTAACTGAGAGACAAAAACACCATACGCAGGTGATGAATGTATATTGCTACATAAGTAAGGAGAATTGACTATAGAAAAATTGATATCATCGCGTTTGTCATAAAGTTTTGTTGTTAGGTTACCATCAATGTCCATTTCCAGTAAAATATCCATATATGAAACAGATGACGCAGGATCTGTGGTATCTTTTATTTCAAGTTCACTCGGATATATCGAATCGACGTAAGTATGGAAATAACAATTGATAATTGATAATACGTCGTCGATATACCTGAATGTCGAGTTGAAGGCCACAGCGATTGATTTATTTTTTTCACGTACAAGTTTTTGAATGAATTCTGCTTCATAAGAATACAAAAATAGGTCTGGTAACAATGGGGCACAATTGGTACCCATTGGTATTCCAACAGATTGTTAGAAGACTTGATTTCCAAACACAACACTTTGGATTCTCAAGGACTAAAAAGTAATGGAAGAACAAACACATCCCAAATTCAAATGGAATGAAAATTTTGGGGGTTTTAAAATTTTCTTTCACAAGCGGTTTTAATCCACTAAAGTCAATATATGTAAATAAAAGTGAAAATATATATTACTTATTATGCATTTAATTATAAAAAAATATAGATATTATCACTCTTTTCCTTAGAAATCCTATTCATTACATTAGATGTCATTACTATTGATATAATTATCCCCCCTGTTGCCCTCTTCTGTAGAGAAGGTAAACCTGTCACAATGTTAACATAGAAGTTCAAGTTTAAGCAGAAAATTGAGAAAATATAATGCTGTGAGTGTTTAAAAATACATTATGTCATTCAATGATTTCAATTGCACAAAAATTGTCCCATCCTAAGAGTGTTATTCACTGGACACATTATATAACATTTGAATTTTAAGGATACTTGTATTTAGTCTAAACAAATCAGTTTCCATCGTCACCAACTTTCCTCAAGTCAATACTCAGCCTCAAGTCTGAGATTTGACCTCAAGTTTATGCACTTCTCTTTAAATGATTTAACTTGAGGAATGAGTTGAGTAATTGGAACATTTTGGTGACGGTGGAGCCAGGAATACCATCATCATCAGAAAAACGTTACCTGCCCGGTGTCGCTGGTTTCGTAAAAGATTAACCCCGTAAAATGAACCTGTATAAATGTTAAAATTTAGGATCTACATTTGCGCTTAAAAAGTCCACCTCGAAAAATTATCGCCAAACAAAAAAAATATTTTTAATTTTGAGTCTTTTGCATATATTATATATTATTTTGTAATTCGTTTAAAGGAAAGGTGTAGCATATACGCCAACAAGCTATGGCGTAAATCGTTTGGACAAGGAAAATAAGAGATTGAAAACAAGAAAAAAATCTAACAATAAGACACCTGTAACTAATTATGTATTTATGTTACAAGATTACAAGGTACATGTAAAGTGTCAATTGTTACAGAGTCTCTATATGTTCTTTGCATATTTGTTTGCGTTGTTTTAGATTTGGTATTTATTCTCATTGCTTCTTGTGTGCATTTTGTATTGGTATTTATTCTCATTGCTTCTTGTGTGCATTTTGTATAAGTGTATATTTCCTTGATCCACCGGACCCTGCCGGTTTAAGGGTAGACTCATGTAGGCATTTGACTGATTGAATTTATTAAGTGAAGAATTAATTGAAAAATGTGCCCTTTTCTGTCATGTGCACCTTTTCAATATGATACGCGTTTAAAATTACAAATCATTTTTATCAATTATTCATTAATAATACAACTATAACGATACCTATAAGAAGGATCATTGCTATTTTTGATCCATCCGAAGGAAAGAAGTGTTAATAACTTAAGTTCCCTTCTTCGATCCTTTTTTTTACCTAATTATTTGTATAAAATTCTGACCTTTTTCCAATCTAATTAAAACTGGTCCTTACGTTCCCGTATTTGATATGTCGCTATGAGAATCTAGATCCTCACAGCTACATATCAAATACGGGAGCGTGAAGGATCTAATTCTAATTAGATTGACCCTATTCTAGATTGTAATACTTGTGTATTTAGAAAGGATGAGGTTGGGGTCCGCCCAGGGTTATGAGTAACTTAGTTCTCGAGAATGTAAGTACATCTAAAATACTTTGAAAATATCAACGGATTTAAATGTTCATAAAACGATGCATCTATATTTAAGAAATATTTATTTTAAGATAGTTTATCATGATATAAATTTGATATTAAACAAAACAGCATAGTAAATGCCACTTTGTATGACACTTAGTACGGTCCTCTGAATGGACAGTCACGTGATATGTGTTGATGATTCTCCCGAATGGAGGTCATAAACAAATTTCAATATTACAAGGGCATACCCTTATTTGAATTAAAAATTTAAATGATAATTAAATTCTACTTATGTAGTAGATTCTGAAAAGTGCTGCTGCTTTGTATACAGTTCATCTTTTATTAGAATAAATATCAATGGAAGAGCTCCGGTTGAAATTTATATGACCTTTGCATAATATTTTACGTATTTATTAATTCATTCTATAGATTTCATCGAAGTAACAGCACTTTTTAATAACTTAAACATTCTCTTGTTTTATATTCAAAAGATCATTATAATCTGTTAAGTGTATGCCCTTGTAAAAAGCGGATTTAGATAGGCTTCCCGATATCAAACACATCGAACTTGTACATTAAACACTCTAGAAAAGAAATAATACTCGCTCTAAAAATAAATACATGCTGGATCAAAACAAGCATTATAAATAGGATTTAATAGTATAATAATTGAATTAAGACAATGCTCCGTTTATTTATAAAATGGATTTTACCATGCTAAAAAATTGATTGATCCGCCTCTCTCTACACAAAATATGCGTCAAAATTTACTGTATGACGTCACATCGACAAGTGCATCGCGATCGGTCAGTTGTATATAGTTAACGTTATTGGACTTATTTGACTACAAAGTTGCACGCAGAGGTTATTTTTAATGAAGTTTAATGTGTTCGTTCCCATTACAATCGGAAATTTCTTTATTTTTTAGCATTTTTGATGACTTGTTGTTTTGTGTGATGTCATAGTTAACATTTCCCGAACTTTCTGGTCGGCGCGACCACAAAGTAGAACTTACCAGTGCTGCGTTGTACTTTTTCTTAAAATGAAAATTTAGAGGAGGTTATAAAGGTAAAAAAGAGTTGTTAAGGTTATTCCCTTCCCCTGAATCACTAAAATATAGATATATAATAAAAACGATGTCCCAAATATCAATATATACATCATAATTTGATTTTAATTGGACTTATTTAATCATAACCCAGCATAAAGTGACCTGAAAATGAATATTGCAAATAACAATATAAACTTTTAAACTACTTTCCCAATGGCATTTTTGCGGACTTGATATCGGGTGCCCCACCCTAAAACAATAAATGATCAATAATTCAAACTATCATACAAATATGATTATCAAATCTACCTTATTTTATAATTATTTAACGTGATGGAAATTCATTGGAAAGTGGTTACACACTACTGCCACATTTTAAGATATTAAAATTGAATAGTTTAACAAACAAACACGTGCATATTTACTTTTTTTCTCATTAAGGTGATCTTTTTGGGTTGAGCGAGTGGGGGGGGGATGAAATTGGGTCCTACCTCCTGAAGATCGCGTGTAATTAGAAAACTTCAGTATCAATGTTAAATATATACCTTTTTCGCTGATGAACTGTTATTTTAATAATCGGAGATTCGAATCGGCAGAGAGATAGAGAGGGAGAGAGATTAAACATGTTTATCAATCAAACTCTAATTACTTTTATACTCCATGCATACAGTTGCAATGTTTTTGACCTGTCGTCAGTCATTCCTGTTTTATCAACTCATCTTAAACTGCAGTACAGAATTTTGTAATTTGTAGGTATTTAGAACACAGCGTGTATATATATGCATAATATCAGGAAATTCTGATTATATTATTTTTCTTTACAAATATGCCCTTCTTGACTAGAAATTTGCCTATACATGTATATGTTATATGGAAGTGACACTGCATGAAAAAACAGCTTTACAATACATGTAAATATATTGTAAATCTTAAATTTACATTACCTTTAATTGTATTTACAAAAATTTACTTAACTAAGACAAATAAGTTAAAGGTAATCTTTACTTGACTTTACATAACAGTAATGAATTGTAATGGCCTATTTTACAAAGCAATTTTTTCCAATAAAGCTAATCTTTCAGTTTTGTAAAACTGGCTTTACAAAAATTCAATTATGGAATTTACTTTTAAGTTATGATAATTAAATGTAGTTGTAAAGACATCTTTACTTTCGTAAATGTAATGGAAAAGTTCTATTTACACTTTAAATTAACAAACTTAATTAGCGATAAAACTATTCGAGCTTTCAAATTACTCTTAAAAGCCGAGGTTTTTAACCGGGTAGTTTACCTCAGGTAAGCTTAGGTGGGGGTGGAGCCTATATCGATAAAGGTGTGAAGCCCCGAGGAAAACACGCTCGCTTGTGTATACATGTCTATATACACGGGGTGTTAAAATGCTCTCAACAAAAGGGAATTGTCGATCGTTGATATGAATATAAAAGCATGAAATAACAGCGTGCGACATGGCCAAAAGCTTTCGTTTGTGTAAACAAGTTTCTGACGGGATCTAGATAGAATTTATCGCGATGTTTTATGCAATATGTTATTATCTTACCGTACTCAAACACTAATGCAACATTTATACAATATACGTTTGTATTACTTCTCCGATCAGCTGCTAAAGTGCACATGATTCTACCAGCTGCGCATGTACCAGAGTTGTCTGTACTTGTTTCTTTTCCGGTTTCGGCTCGTAAAATTTCTCAAAGAAATATGATAACTAAAGTTATCAATCGTGGACGCAATATTTGATTAAATTTAATTCTGTATTCTCAATTATTCACAAACATCTTTATTTATAAAAGAAAGTTTTCATAGATGATGTGCGCCACGTGATTTTGACAGACTGCAGGTGATCAGCGCGTTTGGTGTGGTACATAAACCAAGAACGAGTAAATTTTTAATTCATAACTTTCACAATTTTCAAGAGCCGAAAACTTAATCTCCGTCAACAGAGTTTCTTTTGATTATAATGCTAAAAGATATGGCGTTTTATCGTCGCGGTATCCATCAAAAGACAGAAGTTAATTGCACGATCGTCGCGAGCACTAGACATGGTATACACAGGACGAGTAAACGAATGTCAATCATTTTCTAACATCCAATCTGGGACCTCAATTCAGTTGATTGACAGGGGTACACTGACCAGGTAAATTTGAAGGCGGTGCTTATTTTCTCGGTCTTGAAAGCGTATTACATAAATGTCTTTAATCATTAGAAATTAAAATGCTTGGAATAAAAACCAAAAACACCATCTAAAAACATCATCATAATAACTCTTAATTTCAGTAGAGACATGGTTATATATATATATATATATATATATATATATATATATATATATATATATATATATAATCCGTAATAAAATTCAAAAAGTTCATAAAGGATGACATTTATTGCAAAGAAACCCCCCCCCCCCCCCCAAAAAAAAAAAACACCTGATGACTATTTGGATATTTAGAGTGATTAGAACATTTTTCCCATGGAATTTGAACTTTAATAGCTAGAATAAAACATTTTTTACGGCTAAAGTCCTGAATTATATATGTCACCCTTAAGAAGACACAATCCACATAAACTGTTCAGGAAGTGTCGGAGATTCTTCCTCCTTAAGACTTCCACGAGTCCTTTTAGAAAGCAGTCTTTTACTCCTGACTGGACAAGTCTCCAGGAACTTTTTGTCCAGACTGTCTTTAATACTCCGGAAGCTTTCACTTTCCCAGGAAAAAGGGTGGGAAGTAAAGCCATCATCCCCTTCCTCATCTCTACTCATATACTTATGCGCTGACTTGCTGAAAAGTAATCCACGCACAAGCTCCTTCTTGTCCTTGGACCATTTTGTTTTCTTGTCCAAGGCAGACAGCCGACGTCTAAGTTTCTGCAATGATCAACAAAGAGAATTAATTTTAAAATAGTTTAAATTCTTTTAAAAAAAGTAAGAACTAAACGCATGATATGCCTCTTAAGAAAGTGATTGTAAGGCGTCACGTGACCTATTTATGTGATGTCTAAAAAAAAGAATTGTTCACTGTAACCATTTCCGGAAAAAGTCTTGTGCATGATCGAGTTAAGAAAGTAATGGCAGACGTCAACAAATGTCAATCCAAAAGTTCAACTTCTGACCAGCCAAGAGTTAAAGGAAAATTCGTAAAAAAGAGGTACAGCAAACAGATCAAATCGTTTAAAATATTTTAATAAAGTTAATTTTGACCTGAGTAAAACCAGAGGTATACACGCGAAGCAGACGATTACTATACAAACAGCTGATCATGTTTATTACGATGCGGACATTGCGCTCGTGGATACAGTGGCAGAAGACTGTGATATTTCGTGGAGGGACGGCAGGAGGATAATTGAACTGAAGCATATGGCTGACCAGATGTTTTGCGTTAAATGTTCTCACCCCCTTCATTTGTCTCATATCGTAGACGAAAAGATCAGTTCATTCAAGTTTAGTATCATATTATAAAGAAACAATTAATTTACCAGTATTACTTTTATACTGACATCCAGATCCACGTGTTTGCCATCATGCGCCAAAGTTTGGAAAAAAGATGTGATAAAAATCATTTGAAGAAAAACATAACTAATCAATGTTACAGTCTTTCAAATTCCCATATGCTACTGAAGCAAGAAGGAGTAATTTGTTACATTACAAAATGTTATATGCACCCTCTTTCCATCAAAAGGCATTCAGAAAAGGAAGTTGGAAGGAAATTAGACATGGTTGTACCACACATATTTGGTGACCACAATTTGTGTCCAACTAGCTGGTGTGCCTACCACAAAAATCCGAAAAGTTACAGGTTGGTAGTATATTTCGTAACCTCTTTGATTTTATAGTGTAGATTTGGAGCATACATCTTTATTAAACAATTTGTTTTATCTTTAAACACTCATTGTCTGATAAAAATGAATAGTAGTTGTGTCTCTATGATTTATTCGTATACACATTCATTGATATTAAGCGATATGTAATATAACAAAATACTTATAAATCTGTTGATAGAATGAAATATATGCCTGATGGTTAACCCCTAAAGGATGACATGTTGATGGAAGCTCTAAACAACATTACTTTGAGCCTAAAGCAAATATTACCTCAGCTTGTGTGCCTTGGTTCCACCCATAGCAACGAAAACTTTAACAACATGGTTGCAAGTAAAGCACCAAAGACCGGTAAGATATTAATGTATGATATCCCCCCTGATATATCCATCATGAGTTACTCACTTCTCCTGTTCCAGTTTTTGAAAATTCAACATTCGTTGAGAATCACCATCTGGCATATATACCAAAATCATTTTACCTTTATATCAGTGATTTTAGTTAGCCAATTATTACTTTACTATTAACAAGTCGATTTGTTTATTTTGAAAGTTCAAAAACTGTTTTTGTTTCAAATGATAAAAAGCCTTGCATAACTCTTTTGATCATACAACTTCTTTATAATTACATTATATTCAATGATTAATTACTAAATATGAACAAGCAAGGGAAGATAACTCCATTAGGAAGAAGCAAGGGAAAACATGATGTAATTATAATTGGGGCGATTATAAAGTCTCCCAAACGAACGAGGCTATCATATAGAGTAGGGATGACCCACAAAGTTTCATGATGTTTCCAGGGGTCCTTTACTATATATCAGGTGAACTAACATGACCCAAGGAACAAGAATATATATGGTTTAGGGGTGGGGATCTCAACCGTTTTCAAGATATTCGGGCACTACCTGTTTGAGGAGGGTCAGGACCACCCCCAGGGCCCATGACCTACATATCATATGATGCCCATTGACACAAGGAACAAGAATATATATGGTTTAGGGGTGGGGATCTCAACCGTTTTCAAGTTATTTGTTCACTTCTTGTTTGAGGGGGGTCAGGACCATCCCTGGGGCCCATGCCCTACATACCATTTGATGCCCCTTGACACAAGGAACAAGAATATATATGGTTTAGGGGTGGGGTTCTTAACCGTTTTCAAGATATTTGGGTCCTTCCTGTTTGAGGGGGGTCAGGACCACCCTTGAGGTCCATGACCTACATACCATTTGATGGCCCTTAACACAAGGAACAATAATATATATGGTTTAGGGTTTGGTGATATTAACCGTTTTCAAGATATTTGTTCACTTCCTGTTTGAGAGGAGGTCAGGACCAGCCCCAGGGCCAATTACCTTTATACCATTTGATAGCCCTTAACACAGGAAACAAGAATATATATGGTTTAGGGGTAGGCTTCTTAACCGTTTTCAAGATATTTGTGCACTTCCTGTTTGAGGTGGGACAGGACCACCCCTGGGGCCCATGACCTACGTACTATTTGATGTCACTTAACACAAGGAAATCATATCCATGCCTTTAGTTTTTCACAAATATATACAGAAGTAGAGAAGAAGATTTTCTAAAATTTAATACATTTTTACTATATGGCCATATTCGCCCCACCCTAATGTCTAAACACCTGTCCCACGGGTCATAAATTTCACAATTTAGGTAGAAGACTTCATGTACATCATATCCAGGACTTTAGTTTTTCACAAATATATATATAAGTAGAGAAGAAGATTTTCTAAAATTTAATACATTTTTACTATATGGCCATTTTGGCCAAACCCTAGAGCCTGATCCCCTGGCCAAGGGACCATAAATTTCACAATTTTGGTAGAGGGCTTCATGGACATCATATCCATACATTTTGTTTTTAACAAATATATTTGGGAGTAGAGAAGAAGATTTTCTAAGATTTAATACATTTTTACTATATGGCCATATTAGCCCCACTCTAGAGCCTGAACCCCTGACCCAGGGGCCATAAATTTTACAATTTTGGTAGAAGGCTTCATGAACATCATAACCATGTATTTAGTGTTTAACAAATATCTATGGGAGTAGAGAAGTAGATTTTCTAAGATTTAATACATGTTTACTATATGACCATATTGGCCCCACCCTAGAGCCTGAACCCCTGACCCAGGGGCCATGAATTTCACAATTTAGGTAGAGGGCTTCATGGACATCACAACCATGCAATCAGTTTTTTCCTGACATGTGTGGGAGTAGAGAAGAAGATTTTTGAAAATTTGGCTGTTTTTTTTGCATATTTGGCCCCACCTGTGGCACCCTGGGGATGGTAGAGCCTCCAATTTCACAATTTACGTTCCTCTTACCATAGAGATGCTTCACACTAAAATTGGGAACAATTGGCCATGTAGTTTTTAAGAAGAAGTTAAAAATGTAAATTGTTAACGCACGACGCACGACGACGGACGATAACAGATAGCAATAGGTCACCTGAGTTTACTCAGGTGACCTAAAAAGCAAGACATTAATTTTCACATCTTTGGTGGTCTTTGAATTGTATTTACAGTAAAACACGCTTATAGCGAACACACTAATTATGAATTGACGCTTTTAGCGAAGTGAATTTCATTCCCCGTGTCTTTAATACATGTTGTAAACTTGACTGATATAACGAATTACCATTACAACGAAGTAAAATTGCCCGTTCCTGGGACTTCTAAGCGTGTTTTACTGTATAATAAATTAAATTGGATGAGTAAATGCACAGTTTCATGAGACATTATCATTTATACATTTGTGTTCCAGGTAAACTTGATCCAAAGAAGGGAGAGTTAATCATGTTTGATATCGAAACAACTGGTTTAAGTCAGGACAGATACATTGTTCAGCTCCCTCCATTTGATGGCAACACAGAATTTAATGTTTATATACAACCAAATCAGCCAATCAGCAAAAATGCTACTGCAATATCTGGTATTACCTTCTAACTGGAAAAAAATGCACCGTCTATTACAATGAAATAGAAGTAGAATCAACGGATTTGAGATTAGGTTTATTGCAATTTTAGGAATATCTCGAAAGTCATGCAAACCCTATACTTGTACGTCACAATATAATGGCATATGATATTCCTGTCCTTTGTCATAAATTACATGAATGCAGCATGCTTACCGAATTCATTTAGTGTGTTTACGGATGTGCAGATACACTTAAACTTGCACATAAACTGTACAAGAAAGAAGATGTAGGGAACTACAAACAGTTTAATTTAGTGAACATTTTGCTAGGGAAATGTTATGTTGCACATAATTCTCTAGAGGATGTCACAATACTGCATGAACTATTCACTAAAAAGTTGACCTGCCATTATGAGGATATTTTCCTTTCCATATTTATATCCTGCAAAAATTTTTCAAAACTATGGTGAAAAAGAAGGCAATGTCAGTCGCAACATCCTGAAAGATTGCAGGATCTGGTTAAGGATTCCGGCATATAATTCTAGCTCATAAGCGAGATGAACTTAGTGGCGTTAAAACTCTTTTAGGAGAGCATGGTATAAAAGGAAAAGTTGTGTCTAAAATGGTTCAGTATTTCAAAGCTCATGAAGAGTGACTAGATTGTTATGTCAGTTTTGATAAACATCATTTGTTTTTTCTTTGTATCTAAAGGTTAAGGTGTACTTTTTTATCATATAATGGCTGTCTTCTGCCCATCGGTTTGTCTGTCTGTCTGTAAATTTTTACTTTTTCTTATCTTCTTTAGAACCACTAGACCATTGTGAAAAATATAGCCCCCAGGCAATACTTGGGTTTCGTGACAGGTTCAACTAAATATATGGTAATTTTTTTTTTTTAAGAAATTCAGAGCTACTACAATCTGTGGGATTATTATGCAAAACATTGTCTCATACATATTGAAGGTCCTAGAAGCGTTTCTGTTGTTCAGGTAATTATGTGGTCTATTGGCCTAAACTCTGCTTTCTTATTTTTATTTCTGAAATCCACAATGGCATATTGTAACATATATTAGTTTTCTATTGTTGACTGTTGTACAAGTATTCTGTATTTACATTTTGTAAATGATTTTGTTTCACTCAACAAATGGATTTGTGTAGCTTTGTTCGAAGTATTGTGGTTATGCACATTTTGATAAATAAACAAATAACACATTGCTGAACATTCATAGGTAATTAAAATGGATATCAGAAACAAAATTAGTTTTCATTTTTTAATGAGTATGTTTTTATCGGGTGTTTTAAAATACATTTGCTACTCGATAACTTTGGAATTACCGGGTCCAAATAACGAGAACAGACATCTTCTGTTAACTCTAAATATGGCATTTGCACAAATAGATTATTTGTCAAGTGAACAGACATATTTTGTGTTTAAATGGAAAGTATTATGTTATTTTTTTCAGACAATATATCGATTTCAAATCAATGTTGTTCTTATTTTTTTTTAACTCCTCAGTAACAAGAGAATATCATAAATAGATAACACTGGTGCTTTGTTGATGAAGTAAACTAGAACTGATGATTTAACATTATAGATAAATGTCCAATAGCAGCTATCATTGCACTATGAAATTTCAAATTAAGCAATAAATGTTTTTATTTAATTAATTCCTTGTTCCCGGGTCTTTGTTGAACGCAATACGATATTCAAGTACAGAAAATCTGAATTATAAATAATTTATTATTAATAATTATTTATTTATCAATGATTAACTTACTTAACAACATACATCTGAATTCATTTCCCTTTAATAAACGGAAACAACATACTTAGAATGTAAAAAAAAAACTCTTAGTGGATGAAAAAGGGTGAAATAGCCAGCGTTATTTCCTAAAGGTGTAGTATAAAATTGTTGTTTGACGACAATTAGCACTGTATAATGTGCAAAATCAATGTCTAGACGATCAAAATGGCATCTTAAATAACACTTTAGTTAGTTTAGTCCCTTGACATTATAATCAAATTACATATGTTGATAATCCAAATAGGGGTCCAAATATCCATATCACAATGATATAAACTTATTTGAATGACAATTTTTAATGATAAACAAATTCTACGTACATTATATATCATATTCTGGAAAGTGCTACTGCTTTACATGTGTATGTCAGTGTTTTTCTTTTAGCATATATTATCAAGAAATAGCTGAAGCTGTATTATTTTTCTCTTCTAATGATTTCATTAAGACAGAAGCACTTTAAATAATTTAAGGTGACTTAGACACGATATGAGAACAACAATTCATTACTTAAATGTTTAAAATAGTTAATTTGTGCATTTGGAATGATTGACCAAAATTTGAATATAAGTAAACAAGTTATAAGCGACAAGATAAGAATAGATTGTTATGTAAACAAACCTCGATTCTTTTATTTTTTTTTTCGAATTATTGTTAAGTAAAAAAAAAACCATTTCTTTCAAATAATGGTTTGTGACAAAAAGGAGAGAAACTGTGAGGAATTTATTGTGTTCATATATAATATTACCAACAAGGAAAAAACCCCACCAATTATGGGAAACTTATACCTATACATCACCCGGTAAACAAAAAGAAAATGTGAGCTATGTTAACAAAAAAAAAGAAGTTGGAACTCTGTATCTTGCTTGTAGCTCGATACTTGACTTTCATATTTTGAAGAAGCGTTAACAATACCAATATTAACCACTCTATACATTAAAAAAATGGGTGAAAAAATTGAAAATTTTGAGATTAGATAGTGTCTTAGTCCCCTTAACCATGCACTTTATCAATTTAAAAAACATTAAAAACATAAAAAAATAATTATATATTTTGAAATAAAACAAGCATGATAAAACGGATTTAATGAAACAGTGTTTGTAGGTTATGCCCCTTTATTCCTAAAATCGTTTTCTGTGTTACAAAGTTCTTGGTCCTACTCTCTCTAAACATAATGTGCATCTAAATTTACCAAATGACATTGACAAGTGCATCGCGATCAGTCAGTTGCAATTTTTTTATATTTAACGGTGTTGGCGTTTATTTATTTTATTTTAAACTTGCAGGCAATAGTAATTTTGATAGAGTTTAATACTTTACACACGAACTTACAATTAACTTTATCTATAAACATTATCATCATTGATCATTCCTTGTTTTGTGTTAAATCATAATGCATTTCCAGTACTTGATTGCTTGTTCATACACTATCCTACATTTTATCCACACATAGTATTGAAACAAAGCCCACGTATAATTCTATGATTGAAATAATAACGTCATCGATGCACCGCTCCCATTTCTAAAGCGTGGTGTTGTATTGAATTTGATACCATTTTTTTTTCATGATTAACACGTAGCCCTAATGATATTTACCCCCCCTCCTTTTGAAGAAGAGACGGCATATTGCTTTGCTTTGCTGCTATCCGTTTGTCTGTCAGTCGGTCCTTCATAGTTTGTTCATTTTATTCGCACAAATGATACGTATTGAAATAAAATTTACAAATTAATCAGAATAATATCTTGGTCAATTTCGATTTTGGGTACTATCTAGCAATTTTTGACAAACTTATGCCCCTTAGAAAAATTCCAATTATTGCAGTTTCCGTTCATTTTCTCCGCAGTTTTGTAGTTTACCTATAACTATTTATTAAAAGTATAAGACATAAAAACTCGTGCAAGATATGTGTAAGCCATTGCTCACCATCGACACATTGCT
This sequence comes from Magallana ariakensis, assembly GCA_020458035.1. NCBI lineage: Eukaryota > Metazoa > Mollusca > Bivalvia > Ostreida > Ostreidae > Magallana > Magallana ariakensis. Next base: position 32,175,237 of record CM035811.1, on the reverse strand, counting down.
TTGATGTACAAAATAAGCAAAGTTAACATTTCAAATTGACTTTGAATTTATTTGAATCCTATTATATGGCAGGCATAAACAAAGAGTGTGTTAAATTAATAGCTGTTAATAAATATTTAACAAACTTGTTCTAAATTTCAGGCTAAAAATACACAGTCGTCATTAAACACTTTGACGTTCAGTTAATTCAAAAGCGAAACTCACCATATGATATACGTAAACAATAGTGTTTTTAAATTGTATCCATCTGAGATAATAATGTAGCTGTGAAAATGTAGACTAAAATTAACCAATAAAAAAAATATATACGTCTAGTTAGTATCATGTGAATCTAACCGTACGACATGCCTAATTGCAAAATGTGTACAAAATTTAGCAAAGATAAAAAAGTTGCTCAAAATTCTTCGACGAAAATTTCTTTAAGAAATAAAGCTAAAATGTCTTTAACACGACGTTTATGTCTATTTTGAACAAAAAATATCCCATCATACAAGTTTCATACAAGTTTCTCAACAACAAGTGCGTTAAGATTTAGGAAGTTGCGATAAAAAGTATTGAGTGAAATTGCAAAAGAAACGGACATACAGACACGACAAGACAGACAAACACACCGACAGACATACACAATGATTAACAGTAAATACTCCTTCTTTTTTAGGTATTGAATCTATATGACCCGCCCCCTAAAAATTATATAAATTATAAATGAATTATAATTAATGATCCTCCTTTTTTGGGGGGGGGGTACATGTAGCTGCATTTAAAAGTAGTCCTTTAAAATAAAATGTGATAGCTAGACATGATACAAGCAACCGATTAGTCATACCTAATATATCAATTATTACAGGTGGCGTGTCACTTAAAGCATCACAAGAAAACATTTTCTGTAACATTAAATTTCAGTTTTGATTTTGCGGTACAGGTATTCCCCATTAATCCCCTAAAAAAATGGGTCATCGTATTGTGAAAAAAAGAATGATGTTATATAGTGCATGTGCGATAACACCGGACCACTTACCGGTATTTATGAGACCATGATTCAATGACATTATTGATAATATGCTTGAAAATTCAAAAAATATTGTTTTAAAGTAAGCTACCAACACGTCATCTTTGTTATTGGTTTTACATTAGTTTCGATGGTTTAAGGCTAATCCTCGATTTCAATGTTAGGTGATTTCTTGATTGGCTACCAGAACTTATTTAGTTTTGTTACTGGATGAATTACTGGACACACGTAGACTATATAACAGATTTATTGTGATAGATATATGGCTCTGAAACATACACAAACAAACATAAACATACACACCACAAGACAACACAAACACATATCAAGTGCAATAACTCCATTTCATAATTCAATCACATTTACTACATTAATGAAATGGAAAATAGATCAAATAAAAATCCAATCAATTGTTCATATTTCACGATTATTATCAGGAGTGATCAATATGCAAATTATTACTTATATTCATAAAACATATATTATATACACAGTTATGACAATTTGTACACCACATACATTTATATGTTAGTCACACAAAACATAGATCTTACCAGATATATGGTATCAGAACCTTAGTAACATGCAATGAGCATAATATCTTTCGAAACAAACAGCTTTGCTGAGGTTGGGTTTGGCTTGTATGTTTGTGGATTACCATTTACTATCGTAGTTGTTTTCAATGTTCGAAAACTCTATTATCTGTATAACCTAACAACTTCTGTTCGACGAATCAGAATAGCAAATTCGATGTTTTGGATTATTATTATGATTTATCTACTTAGCACAATATATCCGCACTGTCATCACCCCCTTAATCTCCCTTTAGGATGCTCGGCCTAATGTCTGAGTTTAAATCTCAAATTGATGCACTTCTCTTTAAATATTCTTCTTAAGAACTGATGTGAGTGACAAAACAATTTTGATGACGTTTGGTCCTGGTCATGTGAATTGAAGAAAAAAGTTTCAGCATAATATAACAGTGAGTAGGAGTATACATTTATGTCCTAACACTCTGTTTAAAGTTTATAATAGATGCTTAAGGTTTAAATTATTTTTGTCAAGTGTTATTTAAATAATGAAATTTTATTTTCCTTCCGTTATCAATCGTATTTATAATAGAACATACATGTATTATGTTTTGATGAACTTAATTATTTTTTTTAAATTTTAATTTAAAGACATTTGCTACTTATATACAAATACAAGCAACAATGCGGAAACAGTTTGATATTCATTGTAGTTAAATTGTACATCGGGACAACACGCAATATAATGGCGAATACGTATGTTGTTATTGCTGCATCGGTTTTATTCTGCATTGGATCAATTGGAAATTCTATCACTGTGTGTTTTGTTGCTGTGTCGAAACCACTTCACACTCCGACATACGTCACGATCGGATGCCTAGCTGTGTCTGACGTACTCGTGTCCGTGACGCAATATGTTCGTATTGTACCCAGTCTCAGTGAATATTTTAATGATTACTCTCGAGGTCCTATATATGTAATATTTACTTTTTTATGTATCCATTCGGCATATTTCCATATTGTATTAGTATCATATGTACGTTTTGTTTTCATTACAAATCCTCTGCACAGTTTGAATCTGACTTGTAAAAGAGTTTTGTTGATGTCTTTGGCCGTTTGGATAAGCTCTATTATCGTTTCCATCGGATACGGAGCAGATAAAGTGCTATTTTTAATGGACATAGTATCTGTCGAAACGCTATATTTAACTGAGGTTTGGTTTGTTTTGTATGTTTGTGGATTACCATTTACTATCGTAGTTTTTTTTAATGTTCGAAAGCTGTATTATCTGTACAACCAAACACCTTTTGTTCGACGAACCAGAATAGCAAACTCGATGTCGTTGATGTTTTGGATTATTATCGTGATTTTTCTCCTAAGCACAATATATCCTTTATTTTACACAATCGACCTTGCAATTTTAAAAGACAGGTCACTTCTAGATAAAAGCTTAGACTTAGTTGATGAAATGGTTTTTTTTTCATTGCTTGTTAATAGTTGTTTAAATCCTTTGATATATTTCATGTTTTCGCCCCCTGTTTTAAGAATTCTATCACGATTAGGAAAATGTTGTAATCATGAAAGAGATTCACCTATAAGCAATCCTAGTTCGTGTCCGCAAGTGGATTAGGTTGGTGAACTATTTCTCTCCATTTGATGTTACTTCTCTCTGGTTATTGTAATCATCGCCATCAAATAAAATCGCTTTTGTTCTACAACAAGCCGGTGATATTTTAAAATTGTTTATTTGTAGGTCTGCCGATTTCATAGCTGAAGGTGTGTAGCTCCAAGTCTGCAAATATTTCTGATGAACGACCTGAGAACTACTAGTAGTTTCGTATGTGTTAAAAAGTTGCATTTTACAAAGCACTTAAAATTGCGCTAATTTTTGACTTATCAAGCTTATTTCTACACGTAACTTGCGACTTTTTAACAAATTAACGGAATTGTAGCTCCAAGGTCGTTTATTCATTTATTTAGACCAGGAGCTACAGACCTGCAGCAATCAATTTTATAGACTTTAAAACATCGCACGATATATTTATTTCATTATTAATGAATAATATAGACGTCGCGCACGGTATTGGTGTTAATTTCGGTAACGTAAAAAAAAGACATAAAACGTCATTTTCACTCATAACGTAATGATACATTTCATTAATCACAACATACAAATAAATAAAAAAAAAATAAGACCTTTAAATTGATTTTTTTCCCACTTTTATATTTTAAAATTGTTATATAAAGATATATTTTTAAGCAATATGAATGTTCAAAAGCATGTGATTCACTCACAGCTTGCAATATTTATAAATGATCTTCCTCTGAAATTCGTAATGTGTCATAGATTGTCAAGAATAGCACCTGATTCAAAAGTGATATACAAAACTCCCCCATTCACAAGTCTGTTCTACCCTTCTATGTTTCTTTTTTTCTTTATTAATGTTAATTCGTATTGTAGCAGTCAAAGATCCTGTTTAATTACTAAATATACATGTTCATCGTCACATCACGTTTAACGTCATTGCGTCATTTTACATATACTCATGCCGTCATTATCTTATTAGTAAAAATAAATTAATTCGATTCGCTAAGTTCAGATGTTTGGCATTAATTTTATTTTTTTAATTTTTATTCGTATTTTTTATTAATATTGTTATTATTATTATATTTTGCTACCTTTTCCACAAAACAATGTGTAGGTATTTATAATTCTCACTATAACTGTTTTTATGAAGAAGAAAAAAAAACCCGCAAACATAACGTTTTAGTCATTTTACCTACCCGTGACATTTAATGTTGACATCATTTTATTTCTAAAAATCAATTATCTTGATTCTCAATGCTTGTATATTTGGCATCAAAATGTTTGGGAGAAAAAGCACATTTCTAATTGCGATTCATTTTTGTGAATTTTTCGCGCCACTTTTTAAAAGAAGTGTCTAAGTTACTTTCTCTTCTCATTGCTAATGTGTTTTTATGGAAGTGTGACATCATGTTGACATTTTAAAATGTCTCTATTAAGAAAATTTGCGGACACATGTGCTTCTTTATAATGGTTATACAACCTATGAAAATGTACATTCTATAATGATTTCTATTATTATGAAATATAGCCAAGAATTTTTCTAATGGGCATTATACTTGTGATCGCCATGCTACGCATAACGTTCGACTGTAAAATATCTCTCTTGTGACACGTGTTTTGAATAAACTCCGGATTTTTTTACCAAAGAAATTTAAACTATTAAATATGTATTTAGGGATTTTACACAGTATCCATTTCTCTCTATTTAAAATTTTTAAAAAAACCTAATTTTTTTAAAAACTTCAATAGATCATTGCAATTTCCTTAATCACAATTTATATTTTGATAATTAACTGATCGGCCATACGTGGCCTTTTTTGAGTTTTGTTACGCATCTACAACTTTATTTTAAGAATTCTTTGATCCGGCGTCGATTCCTGGCATTCATTACGTCGAAAACGTTATGATGTATATCTGTTACATCGGCAAACTAATTAGTCCGTCAAACATTCCCCCAAAAATGAAAGTTCACCGAGATATTGTAGTTTATTTGAGATATGTATCTTAAAAGTGCTATCTATCTACATGCCATTTTTAGTAAATTTTTAAGTTTCTAACACCGATTTATGAAATATTTTAAAAAATCCTTGCATTTTATTACATGTTTTGTTGAAGTCCACACACATTCGAACATACTGGTATATAAAATTACATATGTCCACATTTTTGTTTTCAAAAAATAGTCTAATATTGTACGCGCACGTGCGCGACGTCATAACATTAATTTTAACTTAAGTTTGTAAAAAAAGGAGTTTAACTGCGTATTTTTAAACTGCAATGTACTACAGTGTTTTTTGTTTTTGTAAATATAATTACATTTGTGTTTAAGTTTTTTTTTAAGTTAGTCACGTTTTAATTGTCATTTTATATTATAAAAAAGTATTCTTTTGTACATTTACCACAAATGGTTATAATTATTATAATAAAGGTACTATTTATTAAAAAAATCTTCTTTTTTTTCTTACTTCGATAATGGTCAGCATATTGTAGTTATAACATTACATGTATATATTAGTGTTTGATGAACTCCATTGTCATTCAGTTAACAGAAAACACAGGGAAATGAAAATTTAACCAAGGATATAGGTAATTTGTACTAAACCTTGTAAAATCGATTTTTGATCTTTATTAAAATAAAATAAAATGCAACGTCTATAACGGGTTGCGAATCCGCGATCTTTAGATTCGCATATGAAATACACTACCCATTCACTACTTTTAACAGGTAAACGCTCAAATTCTATAGACTGTTAACTGAATGAATGTGATGTGATGCAATACAATACACACCCGCATGGTTTAGATCCATCGTGTTCACCATAAAAAAGATATACATGATTGAGATAAACATAGGATGGGTATGCATTTAACCCATAATGCATGGGTTGACATGACATTGTTTGTGATCAAGAGAAATAAGTGATGCTTGTTAACAAAGTGACCGAATACCATTGACTAAGAAATAAACCCGCAAGGTCAAAGTCTGGTCGCAAACACCTAATTTACAATGTAAGATGTTAAAAGGCGACCAGGACTTTTATGTAAACAACTTACTATTGCACATTCTCCTTTCGATAAAAAAGAGTTATCTTTCTCAGAACTTCAGGGTCTACCACCAAAAGCTGATGATGAAATGTAAACACAGATTTAAGATGCAAGTTATCAAATCATCAAAAGTTCGTTTCTCGGGATGATGCTTTAATGCCGTCGGATTTCATCATTAATTTTATTTTTTTACATAATTTTCTTCAATATCATTGTTCATTCGTTTTAAAAAATTGCAGACATAAAGATTAAGAGCTAAAGAATCGGCTGTCTGTAATGGCATTACAGTAATAGTTTGAAAGTTTAGGTTGGGTTTGGGTATAAATAGGGGCCAATCGGTGAAATGGAAGAATGTATGATTTTTTCTGGCCCTGTCAGTTATTATTAAGTTATTATTAAATTTAAATATCTCGCAAAAAGTTAAATATCATTCACAATCGTCTTATCTTTAGACTGCCATAATATCAAGGCAACTCACCCACAATCTTATTGAAACTGAAATTCGATCCTTTTGTTATTTATTTTTATTCTTTATTTAGTTTTAGTTCACCTAAGCTGAAAGCTCGAGTAGGCTTTACTGATCATATTTTGTCTGTCGTCCGTCTGTTCGTAAACATTTCGAATATTCAACATCTTCTCAAAGACTATTGGGCCAATTTCAACAAAATTTGGCACCCGTAGGCAAAGGGAATTCAAAGTTGTGAAAATTAAGGACCACGCCTTTTATCAAGAGGGAGATAATAAGGTATTATTGTTTTTTTGTTTTAGAAATTTTCAAAAATCTTCTTAAGAACCATTTGGCCAGGGAACCTTATGTGGAAAAATCTTCAGATTTTGTAGATTATGTGTACATCATGACCCCCGGGGATAAGGTGGGGCCAAAATGGGAGTCGAATGTCTTACATAAGTGTATAAAGAGTAAAATTTTAAATTTTTCTTCTCAGAATTTATTAAGCTAGGAAAGCTGAAACTTGAGTGGAAGCATAGTCAGGTAGGGAAGATTTTAGTTTATTCAAATCTTGATCCCCGGTGATAGGGTTGGGCCACACTGGGGGTTAAGTTTTTTACATAGGAAGACATGGCATAGAGTCCCTTTTTAAAAATCTCATTCTTAGAAACCAATCAGCAAGGAAAGATGAATCTTGTGTAGAAGCATTGTCATGTAAGGTAGATTCAAGATTAATCACATCATGATCCCCGGGGAGAGTATTGGGCAACAATGGGGGTCAATATTTTACATGGGGATATATAGTGTAAATCTTAAAAATCTTCCTCAGAAACCAATTAACCAGGAAAGCTGAAACTTGGGTGGAAACATCATTAGTGAAGGTAGATTTAAGTTTGTTCAAACCATGATGCCACAGTGGGTGGGGTCAGTTTTTTTAACATGGGAATATATAGAGTAAATCTTTATAAAATGTCCTCTCAAGAACCAATCAGCCAGCACCCAGGAAGCATACATAGGACAGGAAGATTCAAATTTGTTCAATTCCCGGGGGTAGAGAGGGACCACAATGGGGGTTGAATTTATACATATTAATTTATAGAGAAAAAACATTTAGGTATTTTAAAAAGAAAAAACAATTAACAATGAGTCTGATAACACTATGTATGATAAATCTGTGTATGACTTTACATGTATTTAATGTTAGTGAATAATTTCGCCTTAAAGTGGCACAAATAAGCATGACATACATGCATTTACAACAAGTACACAGTCTGTTAGAACTCCACCACTCTTCAATTCATCAATTTGGACTGTCAAATTCACAATTTTCATCTTCATTTTCCATAGCCTCACTCTTGTCTGCATCTTCGCTAGCCAATTCAATGGTTTTCGGTCCACTCCGATCCTCATAAACCCATGGCATATCTCATTACGAAAACTCGGTAACAAGCTCCGTTTTATGATTGGCTGCATCTGCGAGTAGCTGATCCAATCGCAGCGTTGTAAACAAGCGCTTTTAAATAAACATTAAAACAACACACGTTTGATCTATGGTAAAACATTCGGTGCTTTTCACAAGTTGAGTCACAAGTGCTCGAATACAGTACCTCCGCAAGGATGATCTAACCAAGTCAATTCAAAAAACGATATATTTTACTAGATTTAACAGAGATTTACAAACTTGTCAAGGCTTGTGTGATCGTAGTATGGGAGGTACATTGTAAACATGGCGAATGAAGAAGTTGCCTATCCCGTTAGTATATATGTAACTGCTCATGGTTATTGCTCTTAAAAGTTTAATGAGCTGTATTTTATTCAATTTCTCTTGTCCAAAATAATTATAACAACGATACCTGGTTTTTATTGCAGGAATGCATTTATATATAGCGACTTTTTTACTCCCGGTACGGGTCTCTAAAACACTATAAATTAAACATTCATTGCTTTCTCTAGGTTATATCTTCGTTCCTATTTAATATCATCGTTAATTCTCGCTAGTCAACATGTTTTCAAGTTGTATTTATGCCGTAGCGTGAGTATTACCCGTTGTTTCATTCGATTTTAATGTAAATATACAAAGGGTTCAACTCAAGTTGCTCGCTAGATAGCGCCGAATTTTAGTAATGACCTCTGCAAAGGGTTTATGGGGAGCGAAGTGGACCGAGAAACCTTGGCTAACGAAGATGTCTTGTCTGATAGTTTGTGTTTGAACGTTATTGCTTTCTAGATTATAGTTGACCAATCCATTTTACCGCCATAACACTCATTGTTATGTAACTGGAATTCCCAATCCTATAAATCCTTCAATAATGATTGTCTCTTTCTGCACTAATGCAACTTCCAAATTCTCTAGCTGTCGGTTTACTGTTAATCCCTTCAACTTGCATTATCCTCAATTACATGTACATTTATTAGGAATTATTGATACTCGGAGTAATGCAAGCCCTGTCTTCTTTATCGTGCCAACATCTACAAAGACGATGGTTTTAAAACGCGGTATCTGTTAAATTGGTGGTTGGAGGAGAATTTTTCCCGTTAATTATTATTATTTTAAATACACATGAAGCCTCTAGTTCAAGTCGTCCAGCCTCTTCAATTTCCTAAAGCTATTTTCCCATCGATGGTGGGATCTGCTATTAAAAAAAAATGGGTACAACACTACATGTAGGTGCAAAAACACCCATTCCTAGAGCAACTGTTGAAAACACCAAACGCAGTTAAGGGTTTAGACTAGTAAGCTGTTGATGGTTAAGTTTTTTCATAGATTTTGAATAGTCCTTGTGAAGCTGTACGAAAAGTCTACTTTGAGGAATTTTTCTCCATTGTGCTCCAAGTCCTGAAGATTGATGCATATTGGGAAAAAATACCCAAGCGCTTCCATAGTTTCAACACACACAAGTGTACCAGGGGAGAGGGGGGTCTTTTTTTCTCTTAATTTTGACGTAAGAGATTCAATTTATAAGGGTTATAATATACTTTAATGTTGCTGTGGCAGTTAAAAGTTAAAGTAGTGCGTTTTCAAAACTGCAAACTATATCCCATAGCTTAATAAAAGCAGGATGAAATATTCTCCCTTTTCCCCTACTTAAAATAAGTATAAAAAGATCTAAGTCTAGTGTATTATCGGTAACTTTTAACAATAGGATCCTCCATATTTACTTTTTCTGTGGTACAAAATTTTGTTATTAAAGTTTTCTTTTTTTTTTTTTTTTTTGCTTCACAGAAAGAAAACCAAATACTGCACTAACACATATCCAACTTTATAGGAGTGTTGGAATTTAGAAATCGAATCATTTTTTTTTTTATCTCTAAACTAATCTGTGCGGCGATTGAATTTTCTCATCGACCTTTAGTATCGCGCTGCAGCGTGTAGGGATTAAAATGAGTTCAAATCTTGATATTAAGAATGTAACCGTGAGTGAAATAATTCAAATCCTTTTGTAAAATTTTGTCCGAAATTTTGAAGAGTTTGATTACTTTTTTACACTGAATTATTCCGAAATCGAGGGCTTATGCAGAGCGAAGCGGATCAGATACACTTGAAGAAGCGTGTGATTTTATGATCATCAAAAAGTAAATACAGATTTTAAAAGGGGGGGGGGTTAAAAGTAGTACTACATGAACTTCGAAAATCTTGAAATGATACTTGTTTACACGTACTTTGTTTGCAGTAAACCAAATCCAAAGCACACACGTAAATTTTTGGTATTAAAAACCATAATATTAACTGGTTATATTTGAATAATTTTAACTACTTTTTTGCATTTAATGCTTATGACGAATTCTTACATGAAAATATGCTGGATGAAATTAATTCCAATAAGATTTCTCAGACTTATTTCACGTGATACATTCATACTATAGCTATCTTCGGACTAGTGGGTCTTCGGACTAATGAACCTTCGGACAAATGAACCTTCGGACTAGTGGGTCTTCGGTCGAATGAACCTTCAGACTACTGGACCAACCAATTGATTTTGGACTTATAGCTTACATTTAAAATAAATGGTCATACGAAGCAATGTTGTAAGAATAATGTCAAATATAATGAGAGGTTTTATCTCAATTTGATATTGGATCACTGTTTTCAAATGATCGCGTATGGTGGATTTTTAATTTTAGTAGATCATCACTACTACGAACAGCCGATTTTCGAGCTCGCTCAATAATACGATGTGGCATGATTAAAACTCTTGGACATCAATTTCGTTAATTTAGAATAAAGGACTTTAAGCATTGAAATAGTGAAAGAACCATTGCCCCCTCCTTTCCCTGGTTTGAAAGTTATCGTGCGTTAAAAAAAAATAGAACCGAAAAAAAAACTATTGTTGATGTTCTCTCTCTCTCTCTCTCTCTCTCTCTCATGAAGTTGAAATGTCAAATTTACTCGGCAGGAGTAGTCGATTAATCGAAGAATTCTGTGAGTCGACTTTTTATTGTAATTTTTAAAGGTATCCTTTTCAAAAAAAAAGTAGTGTACTGTTAATTACGAGGGTTATCGATGAAGTTTTTCTCATTTAAATTGATTTTTGTTTACATTTTGCATACCGAAATAATTGTCTTAAAATCCACGGTGTAGATTAGATATTGTCCAAACCTCGTTTGTGAGGTAGATATCAATATTTACAGTATTTATAAAACATGTCAAAACATCACAATCTGACATTGTGAAGTAGTTCATATTGTGTACGTCATTTGTATATGTCAATTTAATCTGTTTTATACTTTTAACAAACGCCCAGGGGCCACATCGCTCACGTGAGCAACAATAGCCATAACTCTGATCAAATCAGCATTTCAGCATCTTATTCAAAATATCTTGACAATTAAGTAGGGAAGATCTTGCACAAAGCGTTAAAAATCGTCCTTTTTCTAGTCGCATATTTTCATGTTAAAATTCAAGCCCCGTTTTTTGTTTTAGTTTTTGTGAGAAGATTATTCTCTGTTCCTATTTAACCTCCCCCTTTTTGTGACCCTACCCTTCTTTTGGTAACCGTGATTTGATTAATCACCCCCAATGTGGCTTAACCCTTCCCACAAGTTACAGCTTTTCCTGCCAATTGGTTTTTGAGAAGATTTTTAAAGGTTTTTCTCTTTATAGTCCTATGTTAAAATTCATTCCCACATTGTGGCACAATCCTACCCTCCGGGACCAAGATTTGTACAAACTTGAGTCAACACTACCTGAGAATGTTTCCACCAAGTTTTATTTTGTCTGGCCAATTGGTTTTTGAGAATAATATTTTTAAAGATTTTCTCTGTATATTCCTGTGTAAAAATTCATTCCCCCATCGTGCTCCCATCCTAGCTCCGGGGAATATGACTTGAACAAACTTGAGTCTACACTACATGGGGATGTTTACAAACAAGTTTCAGCTTTTCAAGCCAAATGGGTTTTGAGGAGAAGATTTTTAAAAATCTTCTCTATATAATCCTATGTAAAAATTCATCCCCCATTGTGGCCCCACAATACACCATGGGGCCATGATTTGAACAAATAAAAAATCTACACTACCTTCAGACGCTTCCACACAAGTTTCAGCTTTTCTGGCCATACAGTACCGATCAGTGCGTACAATTGACCTCAAAAGCAATTTCCAAGTAAACCCCGAGTAAACCAAAAGTAACCCCGAGTGGACCCTAATTTTCAAAAAGCAAACCCAGAGTAAACTCCCAGTAATCCCCAAAAATAAACCCAGGGTTAATTGAGGTTTACTCTGGTGTTAGGTTGGGTCTGATCGGTACTATACTGTTTTTCAGAAAAATTTTCAAAAAAAGACCAACAAATTTTAAATTATTTAACATTATCTCACTTTTACAGAGGAAGTGGCCCTTTATTTGAACAAAATTGAACCCCCTTCACCAAATGATACTTTGTGCTAATTTTAATTGAAATTGCCCCAGTGTTTCTGGAAAAAAAGAAAATGTGAAAAGTTAACAACAGCAATTACGACGACGACAACGGACATATTTTTATCAGAAAAGCTCACTTGAGCCTTCAGCTCAGGTGAGCTAAAAACGCCAGAAAAATCGAGGCTGCTGGAGGAACAGCATATTATCATATTTTTTGTCAACTTCGGTAAAACGCCGATAGAATTCAAACAACATAATAAGAGAAAGAGGGCAACATCGTGATTTTTAGAGATAACTTTTCTTAAGATGACATAAGCAATTTTTTGATGGGGTATGCGATAGTATACTCTCTGGCCAGAGATGAATAACGCAAATCACTATCACGGAAACCAGAAGTCTAGCTTTTAAAATACGTCGATATACCTTACCGTCGGACTAGGTCGTGCAGCATGTATATCGACAACGTATAAATAATGAAAACAATGAAAACTTCAATACAAGAAGTTACATTGCCCTGATGCTTGATATCTTTATTACATTACTTGAAATATGTATTGGTCTTTTATTTTGCGGTTCAATTATTTTCCTTAATTCATTATCAAAACACAATTAACATGTATGCATAACTAAGAATGATTTATTTTTTTTCAAAATGATAAATACTAGTGTATGATTTTCCAGACTTTGTTCATTCGGAATGAGTATGTGAGTGCATGAGTCTGTGTATGTTTGTCTCTGTCTCTTCACGATTTGTTTAAAATTTGATAAAATTTGGGAGAAAAAACAAACAAACAAACAAAAAATCGTTGCCCTGATTTTTATACATATACATTTTTAAGGTCTACATTAAAATTATCATAACACTTTCCTAAAAATGGCGTCGTTATTTAGAATAAAAATGCATGTGTCCACGAACCTTTTAGACAACCGTCGTACATCTTAAAACACGATCAGATTGATTTCATCAAAGTTGAAAATAATGAAATCAGTGCACGTCTAGACGTTTTAAATTGCCTTGAAGTTTATGATAATCTGAAAAAAGAAATCATGTATTTGATTAAATTACAAGCATGACTCTTTAAGAATAACTCATGCAGACTCTCTTTAGGAATAACTTCTGCAAGCTGTCTGAAATCAATTGCCGATCTGTAAATATAAAACATAAAATTGATACGACATAATAATGCCGATATTTACTGGGGTTGGTTTCGGTACTTTGAACTTTGAACAGACTGCTGATGTTGATTCTTTAGGTTAAATTTCAACAGTTTTAACACCGTCCAAAAATAAATATTTCAGATGAAGACTATTTTTGAAAAAAAATTACCCCCCACTCCTCTGATGTATATGAATCGTTCCCATTTTATTCAGACATCATTTATTCACAATGCCGTATAATTGTCAACACAATACATTAATGACTCACAATTCACTAGATGAGGTTTACTACAAATTTGTCAGTGGTATAAAATTTTATGTAATCTGAAAACGCGAGTGCATGTTTATTTGTATATTTTGAACCCAAGTTGTCCGATCCAATGTATCTGCCCGAAACATGATAAAGTTGTACTCTTTCCACCATGATCCATTAGTCAATCCGCGATATTGATAACCTCGTTCTGTAAAGTTATTTCCATAAAAACAAAGAACGCGCATTATAGGAAAGAATTGGGTCGTTTTATTAACTTAACTTATTTGTATTTTATAAAAGTCATCCAATCCAAGGAACGTGTATCTGCCCGATGCATGATTAACTCGCACTACACTTTCAATTTGTCAACCTGCGTGCTTTCTATTAGAATTAAAATCGCGCATTCAAGAACCAAATTGGCTTATTTTATTTATTCAACTTTTGTGAACATTTAATTTCTAACTACACTTAAATAAGTTCCCGCTAGATATGCTCACTCTTAACGTATTTCTTCAATATTATTCCATTACAAGTATATATTTTTTTTATGCTAGCTCCCACTGCCTTGGATGCGCCAAAGCGGATATAGTATACATAATACTAGTATTTGAATATAGTTATTTAAGGAATAAAGAATCATTCTTTGAGTATTATGAGATGATTATTTTGGTCGGGGCGTGATCAAATCCAATAAAGCCCTAAGGGCTTTATGAAAGATTTGATTACGCCCCGACCGAAATGATCACCTCATAATTCATTCACCTAAGAATGATTCCTTATTACTTATATTTCTATAATTTTAAGCCATCGTACGAATAAATATTTAAATATGAATAAGCAAATCCCGCTGGCGCCTCAATTTGAGGTTATTTGAAGTCATGGGTTATATAGTACAAAATCGATACGTAGTGTTATCACAGGCAAAGACTCTGGAAAATGTAAATATATAGTATATATTTTACGGACCTTTTCTCACAAAATATCAAAACCGTAAGCAGTTACTTATTGGCAAAGTGTCTTCATTTATAAATAAATTATCACTTTTGATATAGGGAACATATGTTTGAAAATAAGCATTGCTTTGTTGCAAAAGGTTGAAAAGAAAAAAAAATATGTATTTTCTGGTGCACCTTTCCTTTTTAATGGCAAGATATGCACAGGAGAAAGTCAATACATGACTCAGTAACGTAACTGAAAATTAAAAGCGGAAATGATGCCAAAACGTTCAGTGATCCCATTGAGCTGCTTCTAAATGTCATCATGATCATTAACTCAATAAAAGTATGACTTTCAGACTTTGATGGGAAATGCTATGTGCGATTTAAAAAAAAATACTCGTCTCTTTCTCTGAAAGTTATAACGATTCGATAGTGAAAACGTTTTACAAAAGGATGGCTGACTCATCTAACAAGAGACCTGAAGGAGGTAAACAAGCATGGACTAAGCGTCGAAAAATTCGGAGCATAACCCGCTTGCAAAAAAACGTTTCTATAACATTTTATACTAGTTGTAAGGTTGAATTCAAAAAACTTTTTCACATAAGCATTTTTAGAACGTTTTAAAAACATTAAAGTTTTGTTGTAAGGATATTATAAGAAATTTTCTTTTAGTTTTGACAACGTTGTAAAAACATTATGATAAATGTTATAATTACACATAAAACATTTTTAAAATGTTTAATTTGTGATTTGTATAACTTTGTCAATGAGAAATGTCTGAACGAAATTGCTTTCATTGAATATTATTTGATCGTCAGAAAACTGCTTATCATACAGAATGAAAATTTTATAAGGCAGCATAATGAAAACACTTCCCCCGTCAATGCGTTCCAAACGTTTTTAAACATCTAAGCAATCGAATGTTTTTCTCTTAAAAGTGCTAAAGATTGACCTATCTCAGTTACTTATGCTACCTTTATCGTACATCAAACCAACCAATACTTTTCAGTATCTCCACAGAGATAGTGCACACAGCCCAGCAGTGTTCAAAGCCTTTATTAAAGGAGAATATATACGATATGCGAGATTTTCAAACGACTCTCACGAACTAGAGGAAATACTAGGTAATTTTAAGACACGTTTGTCAAATAGAGTTTACTTTGTCACTGAAATAGACCCCATAATAACGCAAAAAACTAACAAAAAGAGGGAGTTGCTATTGCATAAATCAAACAAACACAAACACCACCAACCAAATGTCAAGATTACCAAATACATGTATAACCCAATTCTGAAAGATTTGAGGAGGAGCATTCTAAAGTATTGGAGCAAAATGGTTACAGCCCCGATCTGCAGAGATTTTTTTTTTTCAAATTATTCAACCAATTATCGCTAATAGCAAGCGTAACAACGTAGACGACATATTAATCAGATCAAATTATCCTGTCGCTGCCTGGGTATTCTTTGTAACACTAGAGTGTCTTTAGTGCGTGGTTCTGTCTCCTGGTGTTTATCCAAGCTTTATGTCATTGGATTTAGAGCGTTGGAATTTCAAGGTCTACATATATGTAATTTGGAACCCCAACAACCCGACCTACATGAACATTTGAGAATAGTTTTTTTTAAATAACCGATTCTTCGTACGTGTGGTAACATGAAAAGCAAACCAAAACCCTTATATGTTCTGCATTGGTGTTTAGCCATTTTTTTTAAATTATTTCGCATATATATATATATATATATATATATATATATATATATATATATATATATATATATATATATATATATATTTTTTTTTTTTTAGATGATTTAATTGATCAATCATTGATTTGCATTCATATAAAACGTCATTGCACTTTAAAAAATGCACAAATAACGACGAAAAGTAATGACGTGTATGATGTATAAACTGTGATAAACATTGTATTAGGACTTTGTTAATGTACACTAAGAAAAAATCTTGTGACCTGTGTGGCACCTAATTCTTTATTAAAGAGCAATATGTTGCTTGCATTAAGATTTAATTTTTATTAGGTGTTCTAGCCTTGTTATGTAACTTCCGATGATTTGTATCCTATTATAATTACCCGTCATGCATACCGCACTTAAAGTAGAAATTTAAGTTAAACTCTTATTTAATACTAATTTGCATCATATTGGATCATTGATATAGATATACAAAAAACAAATATGTTTGTTTCCGCAGTTTGCTATTCACAATAGTGCTTCATTTGATCTCTTACATAATACAATTAAATATTTTGATTGATAGAAAGAAAGTCAAAAGGAAGGAACTAGAATCATTAGTTGGTAAATTAAACTTCTTAAGTAAAGCTGTTAGGTGTAGTAGAGCATCAAGGTCACAGACATCAAGGTCCAAGAGAATCATGTCCCCACTCAGGCAGTTGGTCTTAATGTTGATGCAATTTAATATTACATTTAAAGCTAAACATATTCCTGGCATAAATAATTCTGTATCAGATGCTATTTCTCGTAAACAGTGGGAAATGTTTCGTCGATTGGCACCATTAGCGAAGAAGGACCCGGAGACAATCTCTTTAGAGTTTCGGAGGCTAATCGTGCAGGTGAAGCATCTAGATTGTTAAGGGCAGCCATTTCACCTAATACAACATCTGCATATAGCACAGGGTTGAATGCATTTGAACAATTAAAGCTAAAATTTTAAATATTTGGCCACCTCCTCTAGACCATATTGTTAATTTCATAGCTTATCTGTCATTAAATGGCTATGCTGAATCCACAGCAAGAAATTACATTGCAGCCATTGGGTACCAATGCAAAATCAATGGTCATCTTAACACAACCAATAGTTTCATAGTTTCAAAATTACTAGATGGGCTTAGGAGATTTAAGGGAAAATCTAATAGTAGGCTTCCAATTACTGAGCAAATTCTTGGTAGAATTGTTGGGGCATTGTGCAATATTTGTTCTAATACTTATGAATCTAAATTATTCACTGCAGCATATACTCTGGCTTTCTTGCCTTCCTTAGAGTAAGGGAAATAGTATTGACTAAGGGCAATGATTCTCATTCTATACTTGGTATTAATGATGTAGGATTGGAGAACAACCAGCTTACCATTACAATAAAGTCTTCAAAAACAGATCAATTAGGGAAGGAGACAACAATAGTACTAAACTCCTATCACTCCTTCATTTGCCCAGTGAAGTGTATGTTAAGTTTTTTGCAGATTCGACCAAAGTTTTCAGGTCCTTTGTTCTGTCATTGTGGAGGGAAACCTTTGACAAGATATCAGTTTGCTGCAGTTTTAGATAAGGCAATTGTTGCTATTGGTTTAGATAAAAAGTTCTACAAATCTCACTCGTTTAGAATAGGTGCAGCTACTACTGCATTTCACAGAGGGTTTTCTGATGAGGAAATCAAAATTGCGGGAAGGTGGAAGTATAGTGCTTTTCAAACATACATACGGTCACCACTCACACAATTTTCACCTCTTTGTTAATTTTCTTCAACATTTCAGAGCTTAATCTTACAAGTGTTTGGATATTTGGTTCCTCAATCGTAAAGCATGCAGCCTTTGAAGCAAGAGTAAGACCTGGGGGAACAAGCCTAGGACTGAAAAGCATGGGGATTGAGTTATAGTGGCAGGGGTTTGAGGGTTTAAAATTTGTAGACATGGCAAAGAAATTAAGGTACTTAGCTACATTGCAAGATTCTCCTCAATTTATTATTATGCATTGTGGTGGCAACGATTTGGGCCAAATTCCATTGTCTAAATTGTTGTACAGAATCAAGTGGGGCATCAGACTTATAGCATCAGTTTTCCCTGATTGTCAGCTTGTCTGGTCCTTCATATTGCCGCGAATTACATGAAGGTACTCGCAGAAGCCTAGGTCGATGGAGCAAGCTAGAAATAGGGTCAATAGGTTGGCTGCGAAGGAGGTGTTACATGTAGCTTGTGGAGGGAGAATACTAAGACACTCCCAGTTTATTGGCAAACCCCACAACCTCTACAGTTCAGATGGTGTTCACTTGTCTAAGTTAGGAAACTAACTCTTTCTGAACAATATTCAGGGAGCATTAGAACATTTTGTAAGGGATGGGAGTAGCAAACACTTTCCAGTGTCATAAACTCTGAAAGTCAAATTGTGTCAAGGCCTGAAGGGGATAATGTGAATATCTTTGTTTAGGAGTTATGGCTACAGTGGTATAGAATTGAAGGTTCCTACCCCCACCATGTGGCGGTGGGCTGCCTGAATATTGTGTAATTATATTTACACATTCATTCAGGAAGCCCAAGTGGCGAAATCGTCACCTTCAATTCCCAAGTTTGGACTATGATTGTTGACGGTGAGTGTTGTTATGTTGAAAAGTTATTGTTGGTTTGATATAACATAGACTCTCAATTCTTTAAAAAATATCAATTTGTTAAAACAAAAAGTTAATATAAAGATTTAATAGCCATCACGAAAATATAAAGTTTATTGTTGTCATTGTGTTGGTAGCATGATTGCGGTTTTAAGCATGCTACTTGCCCGTGAGGGACAACACATGAACATGTTTTAGTTGGGAGCGAGCCAGTTGTTCGGCAGTCCCACTGTTGTATATATGTTGCAATATTATGAGAACCACTGTAGCCAAATTTCGCCATCGCTTAATAACATTTAAATCTAATCTTACTGGTATTTTATGTTTAATATTTAGCACTTGTCAGTAGTCTTTTGATAACTGCACATATTTTAGCTTGTCTGTAAATATGTGCCGTTATCAGCGCAAGTTTTATTTACAATCCTAAAATTTACATAGAACATATATAATTAAATTTCTCGAAATCTATCATTGTAATATTATGAGCATTGTTGACATTCCGGAAATATATTTTGTTGCCGGTTGATTATCCGTTTTTAGATTGTCCCTTCCTTTTCTATTTAGACCAGCTTCAGTGAAGTCGGTAAAAGTTGATGAAGATAATGTTTTATTCCCATCTAAACTCTACCCATTTTGTTAATATCATTTTGCCAAAAGTTCTTCTGGTTTGTGTTTTTGTTCATTTCAGGCTACTAGACTATCGGTTATGGATTCGTCATCCGATTTGGTTTGGTGAAAGCGTTATGAAATCGACCGAAGTCAGCCGAATTAAAAAAATAATTTTGCACCATTACGGAGATCTTATGGAATTGTAGCCCTCTCCAGTAAACATCAGATATAAAAAATCGGAGAGGGCTACATTATTGCAGCTAGTAGGAGGGGTGCTTTTTATTAATGACTGGTGTAATGCACCGTTTTGGTTGAATTGGTTGTAAGCTTCGATGTTCAATGACCGACCGGGAGACGGAGAGGATCGCAAAATAATTTTACCGATGAGTTTCAAGCAAAACTTCCAGCTGATGTGACAGTTTGAAATAAATTCAAAATGGCGGAGATGGGTACCTTGTGTAATATTAGATATGGGGTATTTATTTTTATTATGAGAAAAATTTATAACGTCAGGTGCCTTGTTACCAGTCATAATTTTTCAACATATCCCACCTCTTCTAAAGCCACGTGACTGAACAATCCAGAGAATGAGCATACGATGTAATCAAGAGTTTGGTTCAAAAACAAATCGCTTTAATTTCAGAAAAATTACATTAAAAGAAACCGAAAACATTCACTACGGTAGTGCTTTACAACTGTTGAAGAACGATTAGAACACGGTGTACATGTATTATAAATTATCATTGTCATCGGTATATTAAAAAAAATATTGCAGGAACGTTCGGGAGATAAGAAGATTTATTCCTTTAGAAAAATCATATATTCCTCGGGCGCGTTGCCCATGGGAAATCATATATTCCTCGGGCGCGTTGTCCATGAGAAATATGATTTTTCCTGGGGGAATAAATCTTAATATCTTCCTCACAATCATGCTATATTTTTTTACAATTCGAAAGTTGTAGTGTTTTAGCTTAAACTAAGTACGGATACAACATATCAAGATTTTTTCACATGTTTAACTCAATATCCGGTTTACATGTATATCACACTTGTAATAAACTTTCGATATTACATTGTGTATTATTTCCCGCCGTGACGTCATAACTAAACATTACGTAGTTTTAAAGTGTGAAGTTCAAATTGCGACGCATTAAAAGCTGTTTTAATGTTTTTTTGAATTGTTTTTTGGTAATCTTCAATGATTTTTTTTCTTGCGTAAAGTTGTTGACGTCTTGCAGTAAATGTGTTATGTGGCTCGCAATTATAATTGTTACAGGAAAGAGTATGGTTTAACAAAAGACGTGGTAAAACATAAAAAAATACCTCATGAATTGCCATGGTATATGATTTTTATCCAATTCGTTGTGTACTTTCAATCCCCGAGCCTTAGAAAACACAAAACTCGTCAGACAAAAGTCATATACCATCGCAATGATGAGAGATCCTTTAAACATACAATTAAACTAAAGAATTACATTTCATAACATAAATGAAAAAAATAGGAAAAGTATTATAACAAATATAAAATCGGTATCTTGTGAAATAGTGTCCATAAAAAAGTACAAATTTGTTGCACCTTGAGAAAGGCCTAATTTTAATGATTTTACCATATTAGGAGCAAGAAAGAAAAAAAAATATAAAACATATACATGCAAAGTATATCTTTAATTCAAAATTCCGGAATGGTTTATATTCTTATGTGTCTATTGTTAAAAGTTTTTGGGGTTGATAATATTCTTCCTATTTAAAACTTGATCCATTTGAAAGAATGCGAATTTATGATATATAATGTCATCTCTGCCAGCCAATTTGAACTTGCTCATCTTTCATCCACTCATACTTCCTCATCCTGAAACAAGAGAAAGGACCGCCGTTTATATGGCTATCCAATGATAGAATGGTAAAGGCGCCAGGTTACATAATAGATAATTCCTACCCTATCATATCCTGCATCATACAGTTAATCAGAGTTGATGTATTGTATTGTTTTCCATTGTTTACTGTAAACCAATTTTTATTCGCGTGCGAGAAATTTTCGCGAGAGCCTTATTGTCGCGATTTTTTCTCGCCGCGGACCAGTATTAATCATATTGTTGTAACGAAAAACTAGATACTGTCTTTAGACAGTAATACCCTTACCAAGTGTTTGCCCCTAAATAACACTGTTTTGTACCAGTTTAAGTAAAAAATGATGGCCACATGCACATAACACACATGAGCGGCGCACAATTTGTGAATTTTAAGTTAATCAATAATCTTTTCAGTTTATGTCATATAAAGTATGTTCTATATAATTATAACAAACAAAATTAAATTTACGATGCCCCTCCCCTCCGCAGTTGCCGGCCGAATTTAGATTTGCTTTTTGATGCCAACATCATCGTTTGCACGGATTTAGAGAAGGGGTGGGAGTGAGGGGTCCAGAACCTTCCCCACTTAGAAAAAAAACCTTTATTTTAATACAAGTAGTAAAACTACCAAATACACCTCGGCCCCCAATCCCCCACTCCCTGCAAACACTATTATGTATTACTTTGCAACCCCCAACCCCCCAAACCCCGCACACACACACTCCTCGTGGACAAATAAACATCAGAATATTTTTATAACAACGAAAGCCTGTCCATGCTGTTTAGTGCGTTATAATCAAAATTCTTTTCAGTGACGTTTAATGATTTTTACAATACATGCATTTGGCAAATAGAAAATAAGTTTATAAAGTATTTGGAATCTTCAGTAAAAAAGGGAAAAGCCCCAACAACATTTGAACTCTCTACCGACATGTAGTTAACACTCTAACCCATTGCACTTCACTGTAATGTAACATTATTTTTTTATTTGTCAGACCTGCACTATTAAGGTGACCCCATATTGACCTTGTGACATTTTGTAATAAATTTGTGTTTTACATGTAAATAGGTGTATAGAGACTTATCATGTTTCTATGAATTATAATAGGGAGAAAAGGATTTTTTTTCTGATGCATGAAATGAAATGTAGGCCATGACCCTATGGGATTTATCTGACCCAATGAAATAGGAAAATACCAAATATCTTGAAAACTGTTGAGATCCCCACCACTTAACCATATATATTCTTGTTTCTAATGTCATTTTGATGCATCAAATGGTAAAAAGTACATGACCTCCAGGAGTTGTCTTTAAACCACCCCAACCCCCGAAATAGGGAATTATGATATACTTTGATAATTTTTAACTTTTGAGATTCCCCATCCCTAAACCATATTTATTCTAGCTCTTTGTGCGCATCAATTTGTATATAGGTTATGCCCCCTTGGAAACACCCTGACTTTCCAGAACTAGACATAATAAAATATTTATCTTATTCATATGCTGTGTTTTGTCCTTGTGGGTAATTCCTAGCCTAATGATGACCATGCTTTCTTTGGGAGAATTTACAATTGCCCCGAATACATATAACATTGTGTTTATCTTATTGATAAGAATAAGAATCGTAAGAATATAAGAATATTCTGAATCTGTTGGAGGTGTGTAGGATAAACATATAAATTCAATCATTTATTGCTATTAATTTTAACTTAAATATTAAGCAGAACATAAGACATCTGATCATATCTCAATAGATCATTTGTGAATTATGCATGATGTAATGTGATTTAAAAAAAACAAACATTTTTTTTTACCAGTTTATAAAACTTTTTAGACCCCGAATTATATTTTAATTTTAATAGATCATTAAACAATTAAAAGTGTGTTAATGTAAGGTTTTTTTTTAAGTTTAAGGAAAAATAAATGCAGGTTTTTTTTATTTTAAGAAACAAACCGTAAATTTATTTACTGTCTAAGAAGGGATACGGACATGTACATGTGTGGATCCAGAAAAATATTCCAGGGGAAAGGGGAGATGGGGCAACAGGTATTTGAATTTTCCGGGGGGGGGGGGGGGTCCGAGGCATATATTATTTGACAATATTATAAATCAAATGTAATTTGAAGAAAATTGAATTTTGAAGGAGGGATCTTTACCCCTTGCTCCCCTCTAGATCCGCGGATGGGATAAAACAAGTAAATTCCATGCTATTATTTGTCTACCAGGATTAAATTATTTTTTTCCAAATCCAACAATTGCACATCTATATGACGGTCCCTATCATATCTTAAGATATGATGTCTCTATTCGGAGTTCTGAGATTGAGGTTTTTGGGGAGTTATATTAAAATAAAAGTCAATGTTCTGCTAATATTTGACTTCCTGGATAAAATTTAAATTTTTAAAACCTTATTGCACATCTATAGGACAGCCCCTATCATATCCCAAGAGATTATACAGCTACTCCAAGAGTTGTAAGAAGAGTTATGGGAACCATACTTTTTTGGCCAAAAAAAACGTCAATTTTTGTTGCACACTGATACCTGTGTTAAAAAAATTATAAAACCCGATCACACTTCAAAACCCCCAATCACATTATAAAAGATCATTTAGCTTTGCAATAAAAATGTTGACGTTTTTGAAACCAGATTTGTTTTGTAAAATAAACGTCATTTTTCAGCCACAAAATTACCCCAAGGACAAAACTCAATTTTCCGAAACCTTATTGCGCATCTATAGAATATCCCAAAACATATTCCAAAAGATGATTTTTCTATTGTTAAAAATGTATGAGGGAGTTCGAGTAAAAGAGTTTTTGTTTGTGAAAAAAAGTCATTTTTTACCAATTATTTGACCCCAAGGACTTCCAGAGAATTTTTGAAACCTTTTTACAAAACAACATGATACCCAAATCAAACTCCAAGAGTTCAATTTGCTAGATTATAAGATGTTAGAGCAGTTTGAGAAAATAAAACGTGACAGACGGACGGACAGACGGAACAGGGTAACAACAATATACGCAAACTTTCTTAAGAAAAAATCAAAGATGTGGTTTAGGCTTGGTCGCGAAAACTTGTCGCCGTAAACCAGTTCATCTCAGATATATCGCGAAATAAAGTCGTCGCGAATAATAGTTGGTTTACAGTATTGTATAAATTTTACAATAATTTAAAATATACCTTTAACATTTTATAACATTATAGTACAAAAACCATTGTGTATATTATGTTTTATTTTTTGGTTTGATTTTAATGTGATTAACCTCAACTCTGAAACAAACACATTCAATCAACTTACGATTGGAAACATATATATATATATATATATATATATATATATATATATATATATATATATATGAACCATTATGAAGTAGACACCAGGAATTAAACGGAATATTTCGATATCAAATTGACAAACATGGTCATTTAATTTGAATTTCATGTGAGTCACAATTACGCTTAAAAAAGAGTTTAAAAGAAATAATTACAGATATGATCGTTTAATTCACCTTTTAGTCTTTTAGTTTTGTTTTGATTTTAGTTGTTTCTTTGGTTTAGTTTTTTGCATAATTATTCACGAATTTTATAAGAACAAATATATATGTATAAATAATCACATTAGTATGTTTTGTAATTTACACATCTCGTGAACGACTAAACATCATAAATATGTTAATGATTTTTTGTAAAAAGTGTATATGTATATATATATATATATATATATATATATATATATATATATATATATATATATATATATATTAGTGTGTGTGTGAGAGAGAGCGTGCGTGAGCGTACGTTCATTTTACATAAAACGGCATAAAGATATATACCCTGTGTCAGCTCTATTTTACAATTATATCCACTATATCCACTAGTACATCTACAAATGTACGATCCAATTGTTTTTACACAGGTCCCACCATTATGACATGGATTGCTCTGGCATTCATTATCTAAAATAAGAATAAATACATGGTAATATAGCTAAAAGAGAAAAAGACTGGTATAAAAATGACACAAAAATACCAATATCAAACACCACTCCTAGGAACAACGATACTGACAATGCTTTTTGAAGACACATAGTTATCAAAGTAATGTCGATGTGATGAACCAGCTATCAAATGAAAACAGTCAACATCAGACTAATGATCAATGGATATTCCTTACCATGGAATCATATAGTGTACGTATTGCAAATAAATGTTCGTTACTTTTTCATATCAACATTTTCGACTGTATTTGTCTGTGATAACTGAAAAATCAATTTTGAAGGCTTTAGACCAGTGACTGAAAATGGGCGTGTCTTATAGCATAACCGTAAACCGGTATTGGCTGCGCCGCGTAGTAATAAATAGCATGTGCTACATGAACAAATATTGGTTTTGAAATGTTGCTGTACAAATTGGAAATAATATAAGTTACTGTAAAAGGAATCATTCTTTGAATATCATGAAGTGATAATTTTGGTCGGAACGTGTTCAAATGATTCCTTATTCCTTAAATACATACAAGATATCGACTAATACAAGAGTGCTATTCTACGTCATCAACGGGATGACGTAAATATACACAGTCGGCCATTTTCTCTCGGTTCGAGGTAAGGCTGTTTTGTACCCATATACTGAATACTTATTAAATACACCACTCGTACGGAATAACATAAGACCCACTCTATTATGCCAAAACTGTAAAATTTTCCAAACTGCAGTCATTTCTGACAACACCTCGCATTTATCCAAATGTATGCCAAGGTAACGTTACATGTAACGCACTTGCACTATCGTACATACAATTCAGACATTAAATGCATGTTTACAAAATTATAAAACTATTTTTTCACAAAACCTATCAAAATCGGTCTTCTTGTCGTAAATAAATTCATTTAGTCAATTTCGATCTATATTTTAATATTGTTGACATTATTTTAGGCTATTTTTAATATCTTGATAACGTTTTCACATCCATTTTCAATGATGACGTTTACACTTTTCATATAAAAAAGAGCTTTTTGTTATTTTATCAATCTTTATAGGTAAAAATGGTTAAACCTAAAAGTCGATTGTGGCTAAATAAGGTGCAATAAACATATAGTAGAAAATATACCGATCTGTACGAGTGATTCACCAAACAAAAACAATACTCTGATTTTGCGACGAAACATAATACGGACCCCTTCTAAATCACCTTCATGTATTATTATTATTATTATTAGTATTATTATTATTATAACATTTATATAGCGCTAAATATAATAAAATTACTCTAAAGCGCTTTACATTATAAGTTAAAACTACACAATGAGCATACACACATAAAATTGATTGAGTTATTATAGGCATATAAATCTATAAAAAGAGGTTTACATATAGAAAATAGGCTAAACAGTTTTTAAAATATTCAAAAAACATTTAAAATATTCATAAAACATTTTCAGCACAGATTAAAGACTGAAGATCTAACTAAACTGATGAAAGGGTCAATTATAAAACGCTAATTTAAAAAGATGTGTCTTGAGTAACTTTTTAAAACTGGTAAGATTTTCTTCGAGTCTTAAAACTGCGGGAAGACTGTTCCAGAGTTCAGCTGCACTGACATCGAAACGCCGATTTCCATAAAATTTGGTACGTGCCTTGGGCTTAACCAGAAATCTCGAGTTCTCTGATCGAAGTGATCTTGATGGAAAATATACATCAACAAGGTTCTGAATGTATGCCGGTGACTTCTCTTGCAACGCCTTGAAAACAGTCAAAACTAGTTTGTATTGAATTCGAAATTCCATTGGCAACCAATGAAGAGCAATCAGCACCGGTGTGATATGATCATGCTTCTTGGTTCTTGTTATTATTCTGGCAGTTGTATTTTGAATTCTCTGTAGCTTTGACAAGGAGCTGGAGCTCAACCCATACAGCAATGCGTTTCCATAATCAAGCCTTGATGTGACAAGGGAGCACACTAACGTTTTGCAAGCATTTTCCGAAATGAGTTTACGAATTCGACCAATATTTCGAAGTTGGTAGAAACACTGTTTAGGAATAGAACTAATTTGGTCATCTAAAGTCAGCGTCCGGTCAAAGAGCACCCCAAGTTTTCTAACGCAGGAAGTTGCATCAATAATCTGACCGTCAAAGTTTATTTTGCAGTTTTCAAATGCACCAAGTCTGTTTTTAGGAGAAAATATAATAAGTTCTGTTTTGTCTTGATTTAATTTAAGCATATTGGTCTTCATCCAATCACTGATATCTGAAAGGCATGCCTGAAGTCTCCGTGTTATTGTGTCCCATGCCAGGCTTGGTTTGACAACCATATATACTTGAGTGTCATCAGCATAGCTATGGAAAGACATTCCGTGCTTGCGACAAATCTCACATATGGGTTTGGAGAACATACAGTAGAGCTTTGGCCCTAGAACTGACCCCTGTGGTACACCATAATTAAGTTGGAAATCAGCCGACGCAGATGAAAGGACCGCAACTCGCTGATATCTATTGGTGAGATAAGATTCAATCCACGCCAGAGCATCGCCGCCTATTCCATAGGAAAATTTAAGACGCTTAACAAGGATGGAATGGTCAATTACATCAAAAGCAGCTGACAGATCCAACATCAAAAGAACAACGCATGAGTTGGAGTCTAGCGCTGTCACAATATCATGGTGTACCTTCAAAAGAGCCGTCTCTGTAGAGTGATATACCCGATATGCAGACTGGTATGTATCTTGCAGATTGTATTATATTCCGATATTAGATTAGATTAGATTAGATTATATTAGATTATATTTCGAGGTGGCCCAATTTTCGTGGGTACCGGTAGTCCTCAACCACGAATTTACATCCTCAACGAAAACTAATCATAAAAGATATAGTTTTCCTAATGAAACTGAAAACCGACCCATCCACGAAATTACATCCCACAAATAAGCAAAAAAAAAAAAAAACAACTTATAATCCACGAAATTTGGCCCCCATGAAATTACATGATTTCACAGTATTTAAGCATCGTTCGACACCATTACAATCTTCATGTTTTAAAAGACTGAAAAAGAATACAACTTTTTATGTACCCTTCTCCGTATCAAAATGTACGTCTGTGTCATTGGAAATACCAAAAATGATTTTGATCAAGAATCTCTCAGGTCCTCTGATAAAGTTTTGAAGCATCAAAACAACCAGTCAAAAAGTAAAAACATTGGAGGGAAATGCACAGGGCCTTCTAAGAGTAGTGCTCTGTTTGAACGGTTTGAAAACAATTCAAACATTTCTAACTCGGACAAAACTGGTGTATAAACACCAATTATTTCAAGGGTGCTAATCTATGTCATCACCGCGATGACGTTAACATAATGCACAAACAGTCATATTCTTTCGGTTCAAGGAAGAGGTATTGGTAAAGTTCTTTTGTACCCAGAGACTAAATACAGTATTCAACACCTGTGTTACATTCTTACCCAGACATAAATCTTACAAACTTTCCCCCAAATAAACGCTATCCTAGTTTCCAGAAGGATTTGGTTTCATTCATATACTGCACCCGCATGGTTGTGTTATTTTCATTAGCGTACCACTCAACAACTTCCAATCACAGTCTTAATGCAATGCTACATGTATTCATCAGGAATAAACCTTTGTACCAACTCGAAAGAAAATAATGAATATTTTTTTTCTTGACCATGTTCCTTGAGTTGTTGTAAAACTTTTCAGATCATTGCAGGAATATCAGCAGTATCCACCGTGTCTGATATACACGTATTGCCTACATAACAAAAATGACAATAACAAACCGTCAACCATCTCGAAAATCCATAAAACAAAATACAAATTCAAAGCAGAGCAACACGGACCTCCAAGATAGAGGTAGGATCAGGTGCCTAGGAGGAGTAAGCATCCTCTGCTGACCGGTCACACCCGCCGTGTGCTCTTTGTCTTAATCGGGAAAATAAAAACCGCCAAAGTCCGTAGACAATTTGGTAATTAATCCTATCGTATCGCATTCGTACAGTTTCTGTCATTTTAATTGCAAAAGTTATTTTTTTCATATATATCCTTGTTTCTAATGTCATTTTGATGCAGCAAATGGTGAAAAGTACATGACCTCCAGGAGTTGTCTTTAAACCACACCACCCCCCGAAATAGGAAATTATGATATTCTTTGATAATTTTTAACTTTTCACAACCATGTTTATTCTAGCTCTTTGTGCGCATCAAATTATATATATAGGTTATGTCCCCTTGGAAACACCCTGACATAATAAAATATTTATCTTATTCATATGCAGTGTTTGATCCTTGTGGGTAATTCCTAGCCTAATGATGACCATGCTTTCTTTGGGAGAATTTAAAATTGCCCCAAATACATATAACATTTTGTTTATCTTATCGATAAAAATAAAGAAAGCAATATCCAAAATCTTAATGTGCATCTATAGTTAAATATATCAAGAAATGATTTAAATTTTTTACTGTACACATGTAAGAATATAAGAGATTCTGAATCTGTTGGGGGTGTGTAGGATAAACATTTAATTTTAATCATTTATTGCTATTAATTTTAATTTGAATATTAAGCAGAACATAAGACATCTGATCATATCTCAATAGATCATCTGTGACTTATGCATGATGTAATTTGATTTAAAAAAAAAAACCAAACGATTAAAGAACTTTTTAGTCCCCGAATTATATTTTAATTTTAATAGATCATTCAACAATTAAAAGTGTGTAAATGTAAGGTTTTTTTTTTAAAGTTTATAACAGAAAAATAAATGCAGGTTTTTTTTGTAAGTTTAAGGAAAAATAAATGCAGGTTTTTTTTTATTTGAAGAAATAAACCATCATTTTATTTACTGTCTAAGGAGGAAAACGGACATGTACATGTGTGGATCCAGAAAAATATTCTAGTGGAAGGGGATGGGGCAACAGTTATTTGAGTTTGCCGGGAGGGGGGGGCGAGGCATATATTATTTGGCGTATTAATTTTAAATGGGGGAACTTTACCCCTTGCTCCCCTCTCGATCCGCGGATGGAATAAAACAAGTTAATTCCATGCTATTATTTGTCTACCAGGATTAAATTATTTTTTCTGTAGGACGGTCCCTATCATGTCTTAAAGGGGCATGGTCACGATTTTAGTCAAAAATCATTTTCCCGATTTTAACAATGCTTCAGTAAGCCATTTTTAATAGGCAACCAGAATTTGAACGTCATTCGTTGAGTTATAAGCGAGTTACAGAGCTTACAAGTCTTTGCTATGTAAACAAAGCTTTTGTTTACATTTTGAACGTTGAAGTGAAAACTCCAGTTTAAGACCGAAAATGAATGTTGTGAACATTAGGATCTGTTTATATATGCTTAAAATGAGTAAGAATATGAAAAGTCAGCTTGAAAAAGACTTTTTACCGGAATAATGAAATTATGTAAACAAACACAGGGCACGAGCCTTGTTTACATTACAAAGAATTGTGTGCCCTGTATCGTGCTTAAAACTTCACTACAGACTCTTCAATTTCATTTGGTCACTGGAAATGCATTCAAGCATTGTAAATAATAAAAACAGTAAAATAGAATGTGAATAAAATCGTGACCATGCCCCATTTAAGATATGATGTGTCTATTCGGAGTTCTGGGATTCAGGTTTTTTGGGGGATTATATTAATATAAAAGTCAATGTTCTGCTATAATTTGACTCCCTGGATGAAATTTAATTTTTTTAAAACCTTATTGCACATCTATAGGACAGCCCCTATCATATCCCAAGAGATTATACAGCTACTCCAAAAGTTGTAAGAGAAGTTAAGGGAACCATACTTTTTTTGGCAAAAAAAAGTCAACTTTTGTTGCTCACTGATTCCTGTGATAAAAAAAAATCTGAAACCCGATCACACTTCAAAATGACACCCCCAATCACATTCTAAAAGATCATTTGGCTATGCAAAAAAAATGTTGACGTTTCTGAAACCAGATTTTTATTTCCGAAACCTTATTGCGCATCTGTAGAATATCCCAAAACATATTCCATATTCCATATGTGCGCATGCTCGGCATGTAAGGTGGGTTTTTTAGACGTGCACCCTAAGAATGAATTTTTTATTGAAATTTCGATGAAATAGTGAAAAAGATTAGTGAAAAATTGTAACAAAACCAATATCCGGTGTTTGTCTATGTTGTGATTGTGGACAGTTTACCAAAAAGTGTCTTATTTGGTCTTATTTCAACAAAGGGGACCTGTTTGTTTACCTGTTTGAGCTGTATTCACTGATCTATATCCATCTATATCCATGAGCAACAACGCTACCCAGAGTTTAGAGAATAGGAAAGGCACCGAGTATCTGATTCAGCGAATATGGAATCGGAAACAGAGAATTTTTCTCCAAGAGACAAAATTGAAGGATTTCAAATTGGGGATATTTTCCAAGGAATTACCAGTATCCAAAATACTCTTAGGGGGTTCATGTTAAGAATGGATTCACAAGGTCGACATCTAGATGAATTAACGAATGATATCAGAGGTAAACATGGAATACAAGAACAGGTGGAATTGGTACAGGAACAAGCGAATGATACTTTATACACGGTTACGGAACTCGGAAGCAATCAAGAGAAAATACTACGGGAGCTCAGTAGACTTAGATACTATGTGGTAAAAGTGGAATTCCGTGTAAATTCCCAGGAAAAACAGATCCTAGAACTAAAAACCCGTTCTCTTGAAAATAACATTATCATTAACGGAATTGCAGAACAGTATCAGGAAAGAGGGAACGACGAAAACCTGGCAAAAATAATACAAAATGTTTTTGGAAAGAAACTGGAAAGGATAAGGAGTTTGTTGGAAACATGCATATTAAGGCCTTATATAGAATGGGTGAAAGAGACGCAAGAAGAAAATTCCCTAGACCGGTGTGTATCCAGTTCGCTGACAAAATTTACAAAGATATGGTGATGAGGAAGATCCCGGTACTCCGCAGTAAAAAGTCGCCCATCAGAATAGCCAGCCACCAGCCAGAGGAGCTGAGGGAAAAACGCAAGAAACTGTTTGAAATACAACAGAAGTATGCTGCCAAAAATGTGGACACGAAAATGAAGGGAGACAAGTTGGTTTTTACAAAGAGCGGCAACATATACAGAGACAAATTGGGCCAACGTCCATCCGCAGATGAGGTCATCTCAGGTGAAGAAATCAAAAGTCCAATCACTGCGGGTAAACAAATAGAGGACAATGGCAATCGGTTCACCGCCCACGCTACGTCGACCGAATCTCTCAAGCAGGTCAGAGGAGCTCTCATCGATATTAAGCGTGTCCCTACAGTGTCAAGTGCGAGGCATAATGTGTTTGCGTATCGATTTAAGAGTAACGACGGAACCATTCACGAGGGGGCGGACGACGACGGAGAGCATGGGGCAGGGAGATCCTTACTAAGATCCCTTATCGACAACGAACAACTAAATGTAACTGTCGTGGTATCAAGATGGTATGGAAGCAAAATAGGTGGGCGCAGATTCGTTCACATAAAGGAAATCGGATTGAGCGCAGTGAAAAACATTAATACTGACTCCAGGTAAACAAGATTGGTGTCGAAAGAACAAAATACGGTATTTCCCCGTGTAACTTTATGACCATTTTTCCGTTATGTATATATTTTAAAAAGTAGACTTTTTTCTACTTTAATTATTACTCGCACAATTGTTTTACGGTTTTCAACAAATACCTTCAATCCAAATGAATTGTAAATTTTCTATGAACTTTCTAAAAAAAAATCTGTATTTGTCCATACTTTATTCCGTCTAAAGTGACACTGATAATGTGCTATCATCTGCCCATTTCATCGTGTATGTTACGCCGGAATTACTCAGTGCATTGTTCAGGTTTTAAATTTAGTATATACAGTGTCGTATCCGGTTTAATAGCTGAAAATCAGGGAATGGATCCTTTTTCTGTTCTTTTTTATCCCCCCCTTTTTTTGTTCGTATATACAGTCACACCACGTTGACAGCACCTGAGAGGTATGCATGCCTTATCCTTTAAAGAGTAAGTGTTAGTTTTTGTCGTGTTTTTGTTTATTCCATGCGAATGTACATGAGTCGGGGTAAAGGTTTTTGGAAATTTAATAATTCACTACTAACAGACAAGGATTATGTAAAACTAATTAAGGACAAGATTTGCGAGGTTAAGCTTCAATATGCTGTTTAGTCTATAATAGAGAATTAATTCCAGAGATAGACAATGACATAATATTTTTAACAGTAAATGACCAAATATTTCTAGACTTGTTAATGAAAATAAGAGGGAAAACAATTTCATAATCTACTTTTAAGAAGAAAAATGCAAGTAAGCGAGGGTCACAACTAGAAAAAGAAATACTAATTCTGGAACAAAACTTAAAGAGAACAATCCTTGTCCGACCTTACTAGAAAACAAAACGAACTTGAGAATATTAAAAAAAAGAAAGACTAAAAGGACAGTGTTTACGGTCAAGAAGCAAATGGATAGAGGAAGGTGAGGAAGGTGAAAAACCTTCAAAGTACTTTACTTCTTTAAAATCTAAAAACTTTATCAATAAGCAAATACCAAAACTAGTGCAAGAGGACGAAACAATAATATATGATCAATATGAACGTTTAAATTAAACAAAAAACTTCTATGAGAAGCTGTATAGAAAAAAAACACAGGAACTTGGAGGGAATTTTGTTAGTTAAAAAATCAATCAAATTGACTTTTCAAAACTAGATATTAAGGAATTGCAATACATTGAAGGCCAATTAATCAAAACAGAAGTTTTAAACTTTCTTTAAAAAATGAAAAATGATAAAAGTCCTAGACAAGATGGTTTCTCTAGTGAGTTTTATAAATTTTTTGGAAAGACTTGGGTTCCTTTATTACACAGGCAATTATGAATTGTTACACTTTTCAGAAACTAATAAATTCGGAATTATTACCTGTATTCCCAAAGAAGGAAAACCTAAGCAATATTTAAAACATTGGCGCCCAATAAGTCTATTAAATGTTGTCTACAAATTAGCCTCTGGTTGTATAGCGGAACGATTAAAAAAAGTCTTAGACAAACTAATTAATAGTGACCAAACAGGATTTTTAAAAGGGAGATTCATAGGAGAAAATATTAGACTAGTGTATGATTTAATGAATTATACTGAACAAAACCAAATACCAGGATTATTAATGTTAACAGACTTTGAAAAAGCATTTAATTCAATATCATGGAATTTTATTTACCAGACCCTTGATCTTTTTAATTTTGGTGATTCAATTAAAGATTGGGTAAAAACTTTCTATAGTGGAATCAAGTCATGTGTCATTCAAAATGGAATAGCATCAGATTAATTTTACCTTGAAAGGGGCTGTATACAGGGTGACCCAATTTCACCATATATTTTCCTTTTGTGTGCCGACGTTTTAGGGATTCTTATAAGAAATAACAAAGATATTAAAGGTATAATTATAGAAGGAGAAGAATATAAACTTTCACAGTATGCAGATGATACTACTCTGTTTTCAAATGGATCTCCAGAATCATTAGGTGGAATTCTAAGAGAATTATATTATTTTGCCGACTTATCAGGACTAAATATTTTTTTCTAAAACTAAACTTGTTTGGATTGGGAGAAAAAATTTTCAAAAGAGTTTTCATCATTCAAGATGGAAGTTAGAATGGGAAAATAACACTTTTGACTTGTTAGGAATTAAATTCTCAATAAATCTTACTGAAATGATTGATTCAAATTACAAACCTTAAATTTAGAGCTATCAATTATAAGTTGGTGTGCATGTTATATTTTTTATTTGTTTTTCTTCTTTTGTTTGTGTTTATATGCATATTATTTCACTCAATGTGTTCTGTACTTTCTCACTGTCACTAAAAAAAAACCCAAACTGTCACACTACTGTGAACTATCATAAATCTATTCTTGCATGTATATTGTATGTAAAAAATGTAGAGATTCCAAAAGAAATGTTGTATGTAAGAAAGCTGTGAAAATCATGAATAAAATCATAAATAAAAAACAAACATATTCCAAAAGATGATTTTTCTATTGTTGAAAATGTAAGAGGAGTTCGAGGAAAAAAGTTTTTTTGTGAAAAAAGCGTCATTGTTTTTTCAAATTATTTGACCCCAAGGACTGCCAGAGATTTTTTTGAAACCTTTTTACAAACATAATACCCAAATCAAACTCCAAGAGTCAATTTGCTGGTTTATAAGATGTAAGAGCAGTTTGAGAAAATAAAACCTGACAGACGAACGAACAGACGGAACAGGGTAACAACACTATACCCAAACTTTCTTTAGAAAGTGCGGGTAAAATCAGATGTAGTTAAGGCTTGGTCGCGAAAACTTGTCGCCGTAAACCAGTTCATCTCAGGTAAATCGCGAAATAAAGTCGTCGCGAATAATAATTGGTTTACAGTATTGTATACATTTTACAATAATTTAAAATATACCTTTAACATTTTATAACATTATAGTACAAAAACCATTGTGAATATCATGTTTAATACATGCATTTGTTTGGGGTTTTTTTTTGGAGTAATTGAAATAAATTTGCTTAGATTTCTCAAAGTAGTTCAGAATATTTAATTACATTCACAGGATGAATGACCATCTTTACGTTCTCCTTAAAGATAACTTAAAGGTGCTTAAAGGTAGCTTAAAGACAATCTTTAAGCCACCTTTAAGCTATATGTGTTGCTTAAAGGTGGCTTAAAGAAAGCGTAAAGATGGCTTAAAGGCAGCTTCAAGACTATCTTTAAGCCACCTTTAAGCTACCTTTAAGGACAACTTATAGGTCCTTAATGTCCAAACTATTTTAAGCCACTTTTAAGCTACCTTTAAGCCACCTTTAAGCCATTAAAAAATCTTCTAATTTAATATTGTGCTTAATTTACCAACAAAATGTATTAACTTTATGATAGAAAAGGTATTAAAAACGGTTTTTGTTCTAGAAAATAAAATGAAAAAAAAAAAATTCAAAACGCCCAAAACGTTTACCAGCATCACCTCACTCCCTCTGCGCCACGGCAACTTATATATTTTAGTGGGTTTTTATATCCTATAAATTAGTGGCTATTGAATCAATGTATTGAGTGTATTTTTTACTTGAAAAGTTTTTGACTTCCATTCAGTTTGTAACAATCAATTATATCTAATTTATAAATTAAATGCATGCATGTATTTAGAATGAAATACGGAACTTGGTCTTCAGTGAATAAAATATATTATACCTAAATGGAAACTGTTAGGCTTACTAGTAT
Source organism: Magallana ariakensis (assembly GCA_020458035.1). Lineage (NCBI taxonomy): Eukaryota > Metazoa > Mollusca > Bivalvia > Ostreida > Ostreidae > Magallana > Magallana ariakensis. The sequence continues at coordinate 32,138,339 of CM035811.1, read as the reverse complement.
TTAGTTAATAAATGTAAACCAATGGCAAGTAGATATAGGCTATGTTCATCTAATTCATAGCTAAATGAAATTAAATGCAAGGAAGAAGATGAAACTATTTCTTTTATTAAATGCATTGAAACCATTAGCTAGGGTATTTGTTCTACGCAATTTCCCGGTTTTCATGATCACGGCGCCATTCCAGCATGTATAATTTTAATAATATTGATTATTATACATTTGCAACAGATCTAGAATAACAAATGAAATGATATATGTTTAAATGTTTAATTGAATACATGACTTTAAAACTATCAATTCTATAACAAACAATATTACCAATTAACGGTGACGTATTTACTGCATGTGGCAATTGAAAATGACGTATGCATATACTTGTACATACAATTGTATGATGTACCAGGTCGGGTATGTGACCCTTATACCTTATACATATATTTAAATAATTAACCCCCATTAAACTCCGGTACAGTAATTAATTAGCCCTTAGATTTTACTCTTACATACATGTATCTTTAATTTGTAGACGTAACATTTTTAAAACCCACAGCTACTAGCCTAGGAAATAATACTTTGAAAATGAATTACAAATGTAAATAAACTTTCATTCACTAGACTTATCGTATACACGTACATACTAAGATTCCAACACCTTTAGAAACCCTGACGTGCACCTGGGCACACGATACACCTTTTGTGTATATCTTGTATATTCTGTGTTAGTTCCAGGGGTTTTCTTAACTTGGACAAACAATAGACTCTAATTAGATATACACAAACGAACAAAACTATGTCTAGACAAACAAAGCGGTAATATCCCGCCCGATATAACCAAGGCAGTTGAGAGTCTTTTTATCTTTAACATGTATCTAGCATATCTAGAAATAGACCTAGACATAATTAAAATTGAAAAAAAAACATATCTTAAACTGATTAAATTACATAATGCATTATTGGTTCATTTTTTTAATTGTATTTAATAACCGGATGAACTAAGAGAGAGAGAGAGAGAGAGAGAGAGAGAGAGAGAGAGAGAGAGAGATTTCACCGATTAATTTATAATAGGAAACAAACATACTTTAATATAATTTCATGCGCAGATTTAGATACAGAGGCTGCGCTCACCCCTACAATACTTTTGAAATAATGCATTATTGGTTCATTTTTTTAATTGTATTTAATAACCGGATGAACTAAGAGAGAGAGAGAGAGAGAGAGAGAGAGAGAGAGAGAGAGAGATTTCACCGATTAATTTATAATAGGAAACAAACATACTTTAATATAATTTCATGCGCAGATTTAGATACAGAGGCTGCGCTCACCCCTACAATACTTTTGAAACAAAAAAAATTATGAAGAATTTTATAACGGCAATCTGTGTCCATTGGAGCGGTGTTGATGATAGCGATCTGTGTTTAATGGAGTGACAATTAAAACCGCCTGGAACCCCCCCCCCCTTCCTTGGAAATTATATCTCACTCGGATCACCCCCTCCTATCCCTATAAAAGAGCTTTTGCATTTAATATATGTTTTCAAGATGAATCTGTTCAGCTTGATCAAACCTGACTGAAAGGGAACTTAAAGATGGTGTAAAGAGAACTTAAAGGGAGCGTAAATGCCACTTAAAGATGCTTAATGTGGCTTAAAGGTGACTTAAAGAAGTTTGGACATTAAGGACCTATAAGCTCAGCTTAAAGGTGACTTAAAGGTGGCTTAAAGATTTTATATCCATTAAGCCACCTTTACGCCACCTTTAAGTCACCTTTAAGGACTTGCTTAAAGATTGTTTTTCGCCCTGTGATTTAAAAAAACAAATGTTATTGCAATTGCAAGTATTTGGCTATATTATCAATGTATTTCAAAATAGTGAATCACATTTTAATGTGATTAACCTCAAATCTGAAACAAACACATTCAATCAACTTACGATTGGATAAACATATATATGAACCATTATGAAGTAGACACCAGGAATTAAACGGAATATTTCGATAAAAATTGACAAACATGGTCATTCAATTTGAATTTCATGTGAGGCACCATTACGTTAAAAAAGAGTTTATAAGAATTAATTACAGATATGATCTTTTAATTCACATTTTAGTGTTTTAGTTTTGTTTTGATTCTGTTTGTTTCTTTGGTTTAGTTTTTGCAGAATTATTCACTAATTTTATAACAACAAATATATATGTATAAATAATCATATTAGTGTGTTTTGTAATTTGCACATCTCGTGAACGACTAAACATCACAAATATGTTAATGATTTTTTTGTAAAAAGTGTATATATATATATATATATATATATATATATATATATATATATATATATATATATATATATACACAAAAAATTGTGTGTATGTGTGTGTGGTGTGATGTGCATGAGCGTGCATTCATTTTACATAAAACGGCAAATAGATAAATACCCTGTGCCAGCTTTATTTGACAAGTATATCCACTATATCCACTAGTACATTCACAAAAGTACGATCCAAGTGTTTTTACACAGGTTCCACCATTATGACATGGATTACTCTGGCATTCATTATCTAAAATAAGAATAAATACATGGTAATATAGCTAAAAGAGAAAAAGACTGGTATAAATATGACACAAAAATACCAATATAAAACCATTACTCCTAGGAACAACGATACTGACAATGCTATTTGATTTTTGAAGACACATAGTTATCAAAGTAATGTCTATGTGATGAACCAGCTATAAAATATAAACAGTCAACATCAGACTAATGATCTATGGATATTCCTTACCATGGAATCAAATAGTGTACGTATTGCAAATAAATGTTCGTTACTTGTTCATATCAACATTTTCGACTGTCTTTGACTGTGATAACTGAAAAATCAATTTTGAAGCCTTTTAAACCAGTGACTGAAAATGGGCGTGTCTTATAGCATAACCGAAAACCGGTATTGGCTGCGCCGCGTAGTAATAAATAGCATGTGCTACATGAACATATATTGGTTTTGAAATGTTGCTTTAAAATGTACAAATTGGAAATAATATAAGTTAAAAGGAATCATTCTTTGAATATTATGAAGTGATAATTTGGTCGGAGCGTGGTCAAATGATTCCTTATTCCTTAAATACATACAAGATATCGACTAATACAAGAGTGCTATTCTACGTCATCAACGGGATGACGTAAACATACACAGTCGGCCATTTTCTCTCGGTTCGATGTAGAGGTAAGGCTGTTTTGTACCCATATACTGAATACCTATTAAATACACCACTCGTACGGAATAACATAAGACCCACTCTATTATGCATGTTTAACAAAATTATAAAACCATTTTTTAACAAACCCATCATAATCGTTCTTCCTGTCGTAAATGAAATAATTTAGTCAATTTCGATCTATATTTTAATATTGTTGACATTATTTTAGGCTATTTCTAATATCTTGATAACGTTTTCACATCCATTTTTCAATGATGACGTTTACACTTTCCATATAAAAAAGAGCTTTTTTGTTATTTTATCAATCTTCTAATCATATACTTTATAGGTAAAAATGGTTAAACCTAAAAGTCGATTGTGGCTAAATAAGGTGCAATAAACATATAGTAGAAACTATACTGATCTGTACGAGTGATTCACCACACAAAAACAATACACTGATTTTGCGGCGAAACATAATACGGACCCCTTCTAAATCACCTTCATGTATTATATTTCGAGGTGGCTCAATTTTCGTGGTTACCGGTAGTCCTCAACCACGAATTTACATCCTCAACGAAAACTAATCGTAAAAGATATAGTTTTCCTAATGAAACTGAAAACCTACCCATCCACGAAATTACATCCCCACAAATAAGCAAAAAAAAAAAAGCAAAAACTCATAATCCACAAAATTTGGCCCCCATGAAATTACATGATTTCACAGTATTTAAGCAGCTTTCGACACCATTAAAATTTCCATGTTTTAAAAGACTGAAAAAGAATACGACTTTTTATGTACCCTTCTCCGTATCAAAATGTGCGTCTGTGTCATTGGAAATACCAAAAATGATTTTGATCAAGAATCTCCCAGGTCCTCTGATAAAATTTTGAAGCGTCAAAACAACCAGTCAGAGTAAAAACATTGGGGGGAAATGCACAGGGCCTTTTAAGAGTAGTGCTCTGTTTGAACGGTTTGAAAACAATTCAAACATTTCTAACTCGGACAAAACTGGTGTATGAACACCAATTATTTCAAGGGTGCTAATCTATGTCATCACCGCGATGACGTTAACATAATGCACAAACAGTCAGTCATATTCTTTCGGTTCAAGGAAGAGGTATTGGTAAAGTTCTTTTGTACCCAGAGACTAAATACAGTACTCAACACCTGTGTTACATTCTTACCCAGACATAAATTTTACAAACTTTCCCCCAAATAAATGCTATCTTAATTTCCAGAAGGATTTGGTTTCATTCATATACTGCACCCGCATGGTTGTGTTATTTTCATTAGCGTACCACTCAACAACTTCCAATCACAGTCTTAATGCAATGTTACATGTATTCATCAGAAATGAACCTTTGTACCAACTCGAAAGAAAATAATGAATCTTTTTTTTTCTTGACCATGTTCCTTGAGTTGTTGTAAAACTTTTCAGATCATTGCAGGAATATCAGCAGTATCCACCGAGGCTGAAACACACGTATTGCCTACATAACAAAAATGACAATAACAAACCGTCAACCATCTCGAAAATCCATAAAACAAAATACAAATTCAAAGCAGAGCAACACGGACCTCAAAGATAGAGGTAGGATCAGGTGCCTAGGAGGAGTGAGCATCCTCTGCTGACCGGTCACACCCGCCGTGTGCTCTTTGTCGTAATCGGGAAAATAAAAACCGCAAAAGTCCGCAGACAATTAGGTAATTAATTATGGTCTAACAATTAGTATGAAAAACGTCAGTCAGCATGCGACTCAGTGGAAGATTGTATTTGGTGACAAGGTCGTCGTATCGACCGTAGAACTTACGAAAAGATGACTTTAAACGAGACTCTTGATAGTCCTGTTTTATCAACTTGTTTGTCAGTAGCTTGCCTCGTCTTAGAAACTGTTCATACGAAGAGCATGTCCTTGCGTATTGAATTAACTGATAGACAAAAACACCATATGCAGGTGATGGAGGTATATTGCTACATAAGTAAGGAAAGTTGACTATAGAAAAATTGAAGTCATCGCGTTTATCATAAAGTTTTGTTGTTATGTTACCATCAATGTCCATTTCCAGTAAAATATCCAAATATTACACCAGTTTTGTCTGAATAAGAAATGTTTGATTTTTTTTTCAACCCGTTCAAGCATAGCACTACTCTTTGAAGGCCCTGTGCATTTCCCCACAATGCTTTTACTGTTCAAAACTTTATCAGAGGACCTGTGAGATTCTTGATCAAAGTCATGACTTATTAATTGAAAAATAGAAGTGTTTTAATGATTGGTGCGTTCGTTATACGATACAATGCAATTGTCGCACGGTACGATGCGATTTTTATATAGTACGGTACGTTTATCGCACAATACGGTACGCCCCTTATAGTGCGATACGAAAGTTGCACGCTTTTAATACGCTGCTTAGGTGTTGTAGTGCATTACAATGTCTGCATTTAGCAGACGTTGCTTAAGAATTTTAGAATTTCACATCTGTCAGATGAGCCAAACAGAGCAAAGGTCATTTGAGTCATTCATGATATATATTGCAATAGGTTCTCGTCCGTCGGCGTCCGTCGTTGTGTGTTAACAATTAAACATGTATGTCTCTCAACGTAATGGTTTTGGAAATGTGTATAATATTTAAACATTCTTCTTTATCTTTTCTGACACTGAATATAAACTGACTACATATTTATAAAGACTATAAAACCGTCAACCAATAATATTCATGTCCCCCAGGGTAGAAGTTTTGACATTAGGGTGGAGCTAAAATTACGATACATACATGTTTATGTATAGTGTTGATATATATGATATAAATCCTAGGATACGGCCAAATTGGTCATAAAATTTTATACATATGCTGTTTAATGGGTTTTTTGATGTCTATTGACAATAAAATGACTGCATATTTAGAATCTTGTAGTATCCATACATGCTGGAGAGATACTGGTACTGCTGAATGGTATAAAATAAGAAATATTTTTAAATATCTTTCCTGACTATTAATCTGGTCAAGAAAATAGAAAACACAAAAATGATATTATATATCATATACTTCCTCTGCTAGTAATGAGAGCATTATTAATATATCTACATCACATGGAACCATAGAGCCATTTTGAAACAAAACATTTGAGTTACACTGATTGAAAAAGAGTAACTGCTACAAGCTTTTTTGTACCCAAAATTTTTGATAATTTTTTCCAAATCGGATTAAAAGGAAAATAAACGATTTTCCATCAAAATTCCTTTAAAAAAAAGTTTTGAGTCGGCGGTAAAAAGTTAGGGTCGGTCGGGAAAGCGGAAACAAACCATTTTGGTAAGGCCTTAATAGTCAGTTAGGCTTGTTACCAATAAAGTATTAATTACATCGCTGTGTAGTACAATTATTTTTGGATAAATGGTTGTCACTATTTTCATTGCTTAATATTTCTATTAGAGAAAATGCAGAGTAGAAATTTCATATATATTTTTATATATATATTATATATATTTTTGGTCAAACAATGTTCAATGCAGGAGTATAAATACACTGTGGTATAGTAATAGTTTTTACACATTCAGTATTGAGGTACAATTTTGCAAGTTGCATATAAGTGTTCAAGTTGTTAGATCAAGTGTCATAGACTTGTAGAGTAGCTAGATTGTTCGAGAACAAGTTGCCTTGCCAGATTGCAAGGACTCTTGACGTTGAAATAATCACCAGGCAGGTGTAAGATCTGTAAATACTGCATTTTATTTTTTTTGTAAGCGGCATTCGCATTTGATATTATTCCTTCTTTGTCACAATTCCTATAAAACTTGAGTGATTGCAAAATTTCTTTAAAAAGGGGGCTTTCAGAACCATACTTTAGATTGAATTAAATGCATAAATGAGGGATTCCTCGACAGATCTATGTATAAACTATGGTATTCGGGTACCCGTTAATGCATTTGGCCTCTTTTGAAAAAGAAAGGGTCGTACATATTATTTTGTATTTAAGGGGATGTGCTGCCATCTTGTACATTTCTTAAATTTGTTTGTTTCTGCCAAAAACTGAATTAAATTGTTGTCAAAAGATAAAAAAGCAAATCATATGACGTTCCAAATGTTGTTTTAAATGCAAATTACGCAAACGAGAGCAAAACAATGCCTGTTTTACTACTTAGGACTGCGCATATAAAGACTTAAATTCAAGATTTAAAATTCGTAAAAAATATAATAGGAGGTTATTAGTGTCCATTCTACAACCATTTGTTGGGGGAAAGGTCAAACATTGCTTATTAAAATTGTAACTTTGTCTCAAAAGAGGGTACCATATTTTTAAAGTGAACCTTAAAACCATCAATTCGCACGAGATAATTTTATCTGTGTCTATGGAGGTAAATCGAAGTTATATTTTTAATGTAAAAATATGCAAATTTTTTTTAATTTAAGACAATGAATTGTTTTATCCTACCTTACTCCTAAAATTTTTATTCTTATAGAACTTAAAACAAACAACATTGGAACTAGTATAAAGAATTCTGACACATTCAACGCAGATTGATTTGAATTGACATTTTTTTTTCAATGAAAGTATAACGTCAAAGTGCTTCTATAGACACAAGAATACTAAGTATAGACTGGAAATTTCTTGTTCCAAAAACAGATCCAATGCCGACTAATAAGAAAGGACACCCTATTTTGAAACAAAGTTACTACAATAATGTGCAAGATTCAACATTTTACTCAACGAATGGTTGTAGAGAGGACACCAATGAACCCCTCTCTTTTTTGCTTTTTTCTAATTAGCAAAGTGAAATGTAAAGACAATAAATAATTCATTTTCGTTTTTAGGTACATGTATTTAGGTAGCATTTAACTTTTTAACATATACTGTGAAACAACCTAACGCTTTGACCGACCTCAATTATCAATCATCTTTTCAATTAAAAACAAGGTGTATCTTAAGGTTGCAAAAGTATATTCATTTTGCAGTAGAAGTTATTACAAAGAAATCATTATTTAAAAATTGACAAAGTGATACTGTGGTTTCATCAATATTCGTTGAATACCAATTTTCGTGGATTTCGTTGTTAAGTTTATCCATGAAAATAAATGTTCATTGAAGTGCAATTTCTACTAACAGTTGTATTGATAGTGTCTTTGGCCACGAATTTACGTATCCTTGAAACTGTGATTTTCACTTTAACCACGAAAATTGATACCCTTGAATATTAATGAAACCACAGTAGATAGATAGATAGATAGATAGATAGATAGATAGATAGATAGATAGATAGATATATAGATATATATATATATATATATGTGTGTGTGTGTGTAGAAAAATATGAAAGATAAATAGATATAAAATGATAGATAGATAGATAGATAGATAGATAGATAGATAGATAGATAGATAGATAGATAGATAGATAGATAGATAGATAGATAGTTCTGACATGGATTAATTTGACATGCATCTACAAGTTTAAAAAAATAATCAATTTATTGTCAACACACATGCTCTTATGTTACTTTAATTGAATATTTACACTCTATCATGATAAATACACGTATTTGTTTTAATTTACCCCCAAAAAAAACTCCTCTTAAATTTCGATTGATTCATTAGATTTTGGTATTATTTCCAGAATAGTACTTGTTATACCGATCTTGTTTATGAAAGAGCTTGGCCAACGATTGGCCAATTTCGACTCAGTCACTGAAATTAATGAAAAATATTGTTAAAATATTATATTTATTAAAATATATCAGAAGTTAATATCACAGAATAAAATTGAAACTGTATTTTTACAGTCGGTGGAATGTTAGTTTGTTTGATTGAAAGTAACAAGTTCATCTTTTTGCAAAATGTAAATAAAACAATTACCTTTAGTTATAAATAAGGTTTATATAAATTGTATGTTAACATAGAATCAGCCATTACAAAATATATGTACTTAAATATCATGTTTTTTTTAAGTCAAAGCACGAGCGTTTAGACTAAAGAAAATATTGGTAAGTTCAAATACATGGAATATATATATACTCAAACAACTTTTATCTATAGCGCTTACGCCCTACCGGGCTCTTCAGTAGATTTAAACAAAGTAAACAAGAACACTATGACGTCAATCTCGTGACGTTAAGCAACGGTATACAAACAGTGTTGACGTGATTATGACGTCAAAACATAGTGACGTCAAACTATAAACAGCGTATAATAAGAGTCAACACAATTATAATGATAAAAGTCCAGTGTCTCTTGTACAAAATTATATACATGTTTGTACAGTTGAAGAGATATTATACGTAGATATTAAAAATACACAATATTAAAAATTTAAATTTGGTTTAAACAGTTAAACAAAATGATTTTCCTAAGCTTTACGCAATTTGGCTGTTCTGAAATCATTATTGAAATTGGGCAAAGTTTTTTATGGAAACGACTTTCAGTTATCGTGACCATTATTGACAAAAATAATTTGGCCGTATGGGCGTTCATTTTCTCAAAAGTATATACGAATTTGAAAAAAAATCGCTTACAATTATTCTTAGGCGATAAACAATATATTAAATTCTTGAGCATGAATGCTTCAATGGAAGACTACTTGCTATACAGTACTGATCAGACCCGACCTAAAACGAGAGCAGACCACAACTAAACCCTGTGTTTACTTTCAGGGTTTACTATAAGGTTTGTATTTTTTTAAATTTGCGTCCACTCAGGGTTTACGTTTTGTTCACTTGGGGTTTAATTTGGGTTTAGTGGTGGTTTGCTTTTAAAGTCCCCTGTACGCACTGAAGTGTGAAGCAGACCCGCCTTAATATTACCATCTTACTGCTTGTAAGACTGTCCCTTGTATATTCCAACACACATGTAGCGTATGCTTTCAGGGGTATACTTCTGATCGGGGTTAAGTCTCTGTGTCCACTCTGGATTCACTTTGGGTTTTACTTTTGGTTTACTCTTGGTCCACTCTAGTAGACCCCAACAGTAAAACCGGGGTTTACTTGGGGTTTACTGTCTGTTAGTTTTGGTCTGATCGGTACTGTAATATATATATATATATATATATATATATATATATATATATATATATATATATATATAACAGCAAATGTGTCTTGTACCAGAGGATGGACACGAAATGTACCCGAGCTCCCGATTTACAAGTGCAGTACCAAGCAGTTAATGCACGTAATGCGCCGTACTTTACCTACAAAAATTATACCTCGAATGCCACACGTGGACTTCTAATTAGGCATTTATCTCATAGATTGAGAAAAAAATGACAGTTTCCTTCAAGATGTTCAACTTGAAATGTTCAATACCTATCGGAACATACATCATCAGAAAGTAACATTTAAGGTTTTGGTTTTAATATGCACATTAATTTTTGTGGGTATCATTTTCAGTGTGTCCTATACAAGTCAGTACGTAAATTCATGGCCAATGATCCCTTCAATACAAAATGTTAGTGGCAATAGCACTTCAATGAACTTTAATTTTCGTGGAGCAACTTAACACAAAATCCACAAAAATATGTTTTCAACGAATATTGATGAAACCACAATAATAAAGAAAGAATAAAAACATTCACTTATTCATAAGATGATCATTTAGCATATGCGCAGCTAGATCGATATCTGGTTTAAATGAGCATCAGAAACGCTGTTTAATATTACTAGATTTTTTAAAGTTAATAAACAATTTGTATAAATAATTTTTTTAAGCGGCTGGATTGTCAACAGTTACATAATAAATCTACTAGCAAACTAATAATTAGTAAACAAAAAAAATGTATATATATTTTGTCTGTAAAATTAGAATGTTAACATATATCTTTACAAATAGCTCATCTTCTAAAAATGATTAATATAGTATAAAAAAAAAAGTTACAACCATACCGCCCTCTTAAATAACAATTTATGCAGAACTTAAATTACAAGCCATTTGGCAAATGATATTACCTTGCTTACGTGAACCGAGAAATGTACCAAGTAATGTACAAAAAGCAACGAAAACAGCAAACAGCACAACGGAAACAACAGCCAGGATAATCTTCGCACGTTGTCCAATTTTACTTACGTCTGTGTAAGAAAAAAATGTATAAACTAAACGAATTAATAAAAATGAATGTGGATAAGCATATATTTTCAATCAAAATATTTAAATAATGGAGGAAAATTAAATTATATTCAAAATTGATAGAAATAAAAGAAGTCTGATTCTTAGCTATCGTTATCTGCTGGGAATACTAATGTCAAATACATTCAAAGTAATATCTTTATATGTTTATTTGTATCATAACAAAATTGGTATGTGTTACATCTGTATATCCAATTGCACACAGTTACACCTTAAATCTTGATAACTTACCGTTTCATACATTTAAATGTAATAGAAGTGATTTTTCAATATATACTTTTTTTAAATTATCATCGTAAATACATGTATATTTAACGACAAAATATGAAGTGTATACACAATCAATATTAACAAGAATGAATCAATTACACTGTTTCCCAAAAAGACCAGATGTTGTTTTGTTATTCTTAAAACTGCATCACTGATACTTGCTTTTTTTACTATTTCCTTTATTTTTTTCGATGCGTTATGCTACTTTTCATAATCATGCCGATACATGCTGATTTGAAAAGCTATATACAAATAAAAATGCCCACCTAACCATGTTTGAAATTTATTGATATTGCGAAAAACTTTAATCTTTAAAACAAATAATTAATAGCGAGCGCAGCTCGCCGGCGCGATGCGAGCTCTACAGGGAAGGCGTGTGTAAATAAAAATTCAGACTAGTTGCACATTCATTCAACGGATTTTTTTGGCGTCAGTAAATCAGACCAGTAATGCATTGTTTTAATCGTCCAAGTAGTTCGATGTAATCATGACAATTTTTATCACTTCACACTCTCATGAGAATCAGCAAGACAATAAAAACAATAACGATGTGTACGACATACAGTAAATGTTACCTTTAAAGTTCACATCAGTACAATCTCAATCAAAAATACTAAGGTTTACACATTGATTCGATGGATTTTTTCGGCGTCAGTAAATTTTGACCCTCAGTTCAGAGTACCAATGGTTTTCAACCTCACGTTCTAGTGAGAATCAAAGTAAAACTTTTGAGAAGCATATAAAATGTGTAATTTTAAGAACATCCTGCTTTTTAAGTAAATAAAACAGTTTACTTCGCTTACTTTTATTTCTCAGGTGAGTTTTAAAGAGTCAGACGACACTTAACCAACGTGAACTTTGACGTCACAATAAGGGGAAATTACTCTAACCGAAGTTATAGTAAATCTGCTGAAATTACCAAAATCCTCTCAAAACCTTGCAAAGCTAAAGAATAAGGACATTTCTTCAGATATAGGAAACAGTTGTAACTTGCATCCATTTGGATAATTGCTCACATTTATTTTATTCACTATAATTACGGTAATTTCCATGAACGTACACGTAGAATTGTTTTTTTTTAGTGGAAGGGGGGGGGATAAATGGCAGCCTCATCCAAAAAATCTTTACAAGCACCAAAAAAAAAAGGATAATTCTCAAAATCATGAACATTCTAATCCTTCAGCTCTTTAGCAGTTCAATGGTTTCTTTATTTTCACTTCCATTTATTATATGCTCCCAATCCGGGGGGGGGGGGGGGGGCAACTCCATGTGATAAGCAAATATTTTTAAGCGTAAATTTAAAAAAAAACTAAAAATAAAAACTAAAAAAAAACATGTCTTCTGCAAAATAAGGGGATGACCTGACGTTACAATCACTTTAAAAGAGGAGATACATTGCATTGAACATTTATATTAAAAATTTTATTATGCAACAACATTGTATCTTAACTATTGTTCTACTTATAAATAAATCTTTGAATTTGTATTTCGTTTTATGGATTTTTGTTTTATGGACTTTTGAGATGATTGAAGGATTGTTATTGTCATTTTTTTCATAACAAATCTTATAAACTATGAATAATGAAAATTTACTGAAAAATAGGTATGTTTTATTTTATTTTGCTCTTAAATTCATTTACGTTGTTAGTTTTGTTTGTATTGAGTTATAATAATTCATTGTTTGATCACATGCTGCGCTCGCCCCAACGGTTGCATCGTAAAACATATCAAACCATTTACTTTTGAAAGTTATTAATTACTCGATGTAAAAACCTAGATGTCCAAAAACCACATCGCTAATCTGAGCAACACTAACCATAACTAATGTCAAATCAGCCTAACTGAGTTAAAGCTTACACGGACAAGCTTAATAGTAAAACTTTATGGTGTTCCAAAATGATATTTTAACGCATGTATTCCCAACAACATGAATACATGCTTGCTAACCACTTTTTTTCTATTTTCTGCAGATTGATTTATATCATTCTTGAAGTAAATACAAGCTACTCAAAGAGGTTTTGTCATATGAAAAAAAAAACATTCTGCACATGTCAGCCCTTTTTTGAGGGCGTGGAAGACCTTAACAAAATCAACAGTGTTTTACTGGGAACAATTATGCTAAAAAAATTATAAAATATAATATACCCCCCCCCCCAAAATAAAAAATAACAAAACAGATTCTTGTTATCTTACCACTAACTTCGTCCATATGATCCGGAGAAACTGACGGCATCACGGTTCCTATATGTTAATAGTTCATTTAATTTTCTTTGGATATATCCTTGAAATCTATACGATAGGTGTACAACTATTTGGCTATTATTCTGTATTTATACAACATTTGCACATCCAACCGTAAATGCAAATCCTAAGGTTTATTATCTTATTTTTAAATATTCTTGCACATTAAAGAAAACGAAAACTTATCATGTGTAAGTATATTAGTTAATGCCAATTTCTTTATTGCTCATTTAAAATATAACATGTTTTAACAGATTAAAACGCTAATAAAATCCGTACTTTTGGTGCATTGGATAAGTTACCCCCCCCCCCTTTTTAAAATCTTTTTGGCAATATTAAAAAAAAACCACACATTTACCTATGATTATATTTGCTGGTATGCACATTTACCTTTGACTAACTTTTTATCTGCACGTATTTGGTGAACGAGTAATTTGATAAAAGATATAACTAATGACATAAACAATGTGTTTTTCAATGCGATATATTTACCACAGGTGACAACATAAAGTCCACTTGTTCTATAAAGATAAAAAAACATAACAAATTACATATTATGATGCAACTTTTATTTAGTATTTATTACGCACATGTATATGCATTTTAATGAGGGTCGCCTTTATCATGACAAAACTACATACATGTAGCAATGAGTCATCAATTTTTTTTTAACTACAATTTCTCGAACGAAAAATTACAAATAGCAAATTTCATATTATAACTAGAACATAAAAAATGTCAACGAAAAAACCCCAACATGGTTACATAGACGGTGCTCGAAGTTTTTCATACATTATTCTTATAATGCTACATAACAATGCAATTGTTTTAGATGCCCTGATGGCAAACTTCGACTGTACTTTAAAAGTGTATTACCCTCCTTAATGTTACTTAAATTGCCTTTTAGCAGTTTTAAATACGGATCAACGAATATATTTAAAAAAATAATCTTAGGCAATAAAATGCAAAACAAACTTTGATGATACATTCAACCTATCATAATGATGTTTAGACACCATGACATCGTGGAGTCAAATTCCAATTCTGATTTAAATATAGACGATAATTTATCAGATAATTCATTAGCATTTAGTAAACTGTTCCTTTAAATCTTAGAGTACAGAATAATTTAACGCTGTGGAACTTTGATGGTTGCATTGGTCGACTGTAAAATAAAATCAAACACATGAAACACCAAAACCTAATTAGAGAAATTTGTTAGGGTACATCACAAAGCAATAAAAATTGAATTTGTCATTTAATAGGATTTAACTATCTATGACTCTCTTTAATATATGAAACGACATTTTTCTTCTCATAATTGGATGATTTTACACAAAAAGAATAAGGGGAGGGGGCAAATAATTGTCAAAAGACCACATTCATAACAATTAAAAATCAACAATACCGGTATGTAAAGATGATTGAATATATGTATTCCATACATAATAGCTTTTGATTTTTTGAAAATAATCTTTAAATATTCCCAATGTAGAATTCGACCCCCTATCCCTACCCCGGAAGATCATAATTTTAACAAACGAAAATCTACACTATTTAAGGTTAATTTTATTAAAGTAACAGCTTTTCTAGACAAACTTTTTTTTTAAGATTTAAAAAGCAACATTCTCTCTATTTATACCAATATGAAAATTTAAAATAATCCCCCACGCCCCTGCCCTTGTTTCCACATTCTATCCCCGAAGATCATGATTTTGACAACTTTGAATCTACACTAGGTCGCTTTAACTATAGTTAAATATTTTGTTGAGAAGACTTTAAGAATGATTTTCTATATATATTTTATGTACCCCCACCCACTCCCCCCTCCGCCCAATGTTGACAACATCTATCACGTAATGATATTGAAGAAGGTAGTTAAATGTTCACTTTATGAGATTGCATCTTATAAAGTTAGTTTAATTGGCTGATCGGTCTTGGGGAAGGAAAAATCTTTCTCTCTATATAATTTTATATCCCCTCCCCGTCCGTAAACAATTGGGTGATTAATTATGGTCTAACAATTAGTATTAAAAACGTCAGTCAGCATGCAACCCAGTGGAAGATTGTATTTGCTGACAATGACGTTGTATCGACCATAGAACTTACGAAAAAATGACTTCATACGAGACTGTTGATAGTCCTGTTTTATCAACATGTTTGTCAGTAGCTTATGTGTTATATGTTATTTTTTTCACGTTATATTACTTAAAAGTCCGGTGTGCTTTATTTTTTCAAGATAACTCTCTTTAGCTTAAATTTTTACTGAACATATCTTTGAAACCATTAATTGGCGTCCTTTGAAAATGCATCAGTGTCTATCGCTTTGTAAACATTTTATGAACATAGATTTCTAGTGAAATTTAAGCCTAAGCATCTTGAAATATACTGAAATTATCTAGAGAGGTGTAATTGTAGTTTTGGGGGTGCAAATGGAAGCATAGAACACTATTTGCCCTTTTGAAAAAAAAATAGTAGTAAAAGGAAAATATACATGTATTATTACAAGAATCAGCCATTTAAAACAGAATAGTTTGTAGTCCTAGTTAAAAAAAAATGCACATCAAAATGAAAAGAGTAGGGTAGAGGATGTAGACACTCAAAGTATGAGGTGAAGTAATTGGTTTTTTTGGGGGGGGTTTTTTTATCACTTGAACGATTTGACTTGTAATGTAGCTAATATGCTATTTGAAATGATTGACTTTTTGTGTAACAAAAACCTATATATGAAAAGTGTAGTTGTTAGGAAAAAAATCGGATTGAAAAGTCAAACAGATGTAAATATAAATTTAAGACTTTTCACATCATTCATCCAACTGGTGACCAGAGTAGTATTTTTTTGTCCTTTTACTGAAAATGCTTCATTACAATTTTGTTACGTTTTATTGATGTCATTAATATAAACTTTTATTTGAAATCAGTACTTTACATTTTGATGCAGATATACTTTAGATATTTTAAAGCTTTTTTTCCAATAATTCGTGTTTTTTATATCTATATTTTTTTACACTGCCTTCCAACCAATCAGCAATTTCTCAGTTATGAAACATAATTAACATGTCACCAACAGTATCTTAGTCGGTAGGAATTACAAGCATGTAGTTTATGCGTTTTGCATTACAAAAATATGAGCATGAAACCGCTTCATTTTACATATTCTTTGTTTCGATAGCAAAAAAAACAGAAAGATTAATATAGCGGTTTCGTAAATACATGTAATATTAAAACTCTATCAATATTTTTGGCAATCAATAAGTAGAATAGTAACATTTATAGAATGGTTTCATATGTTTGATTTTCGCCTTGTTCTCCGAGTTCTTCGTATCCACTGGATTCAATTTCGTAGATAGAGACATGATCTGGATTCCTACGTCTTGATTCTCGAACGCTGTATGATATAGTAAACCCTCCTCTTTTCACAATTCTAAAAGAAAACGGAATCAAACACCGAAAAAATAACCAAAACTTATCAAACAATTCTGTAGGCACACACGATTGATTAAACATTGAATTTTAGTTAAAATATTGTTCAGACTTAGACTAAGATTCTATATTGATTAAACGCTTACATTGCTACGTTGAAAATGTAACATTGTGTTGATTGAGATTAAATAGCAGAAGGCAAATTTGCATGAACAAAAAAGATTTGTGTTGTTTCCTGTTTGTTTGGGTTTTTCTTTTTTTAGCTTACCTGAGCTGAAAGCTCAAGTGAGCTATTCTGATCACATTTTGTTCGCGTCTGTCTGTCCGTCTGTCTGTCCGTCCGTCTGTAAACTTTTCACATTTTCAACATATTCTCAAGAACCACTGGGCCAATTTAACTTGGCAGAAAGCATCCTTAGCCTAAGAGGATTCAAGGTTGTGAAAATTAAGGACCAAACCCTCTTACAAGGGGAGATAATTAGGAATTAATGAAAATTTTCGAGAATTTTTTAAAAACCTTCTTCTCAAGAACCATTTGGCCAGGAAAGCTGAAACGTGTGTGGAAGCATCCTCAGGTAGTGTAGATTCAGAGTTGTGAAAATCATGACCCCCTGGGGTAGGGTAAGGCCACAATGTGGGGTCGGATTAATTCATAGGAATATCTATAGAGTAAATCTTTAAAATTCTTCTTCTTAAGAACCATTTGGCCAGAAAAGCCGAAACCTATGTGGAACATCCTCAGGTAGTGTAGATTAACAGTTGTGAAAATCTTGACCGCCGGGGGTAGGGTGGGGCCACAATGGGGGTCGAATTAATACATAGGAATATATAAAGAGTAAATCTTTAAAATTCTTCTTCTCAAGAACCATTTGGCCAGAAAAGCCGAAACTTATGTAAAAGCATCCTTAGGTAGGGTAGATTTAAAGTTGTGAAAATCATGACTACCGGGGGTAGGATGGGGCCAAAATGGGGGATCGACTTTTTACATAGGGATATTTGGAGTAAATCTTTTAAATTCTTCTTCTCAAGAACCATTAGGCAAGGAAAGCTGAAACTTGTGTGAAAGCATCTTCAGGTAGTGTAGATTCAAAATTGTGAAAATCATGACCCCCGGGGGTAGGGTGGGGCTGCAATAGGGGGAGGGCGAATTTATACATAGGAATATATGAAGTAAATCTTTAAAAATCTTCTTGTCAAGAACCGTTAGATCAGGAAAGCCGAAACTTATGTGGAAGCATCCTCAGGTAGTGTAGATTCAGAGTTGTGAAAATAATGACTTCAGAGCGTAGGGCAGAGTTACAATGGGGGTCGAATTTTTACATAGGAATATATTGAGTAAATCTTTAAAAATCTTCTTCTCAGAAACTAATCAGCCAGGAAAGCTGAAACTTGTGTGGAAGCATTCTCAGGTAGTGTATATTTAATGTTATGAAAATCAATACCCCCAAAGGTAGAGTGGGGCCACAATTGGGGATCGAACTTCTACATAGGAATATATAGAGTGAATCTGTAAAAATTGTCTTCTCAGAAACTAATAAGCCAGAAAAGCTGAAACTTGTTTGGAAGCATCCTCAGGCAGTGTAGATTCAAAGTTGTAAAAATCATGATTCCTGGGGGTAGAGTGGAGCCAAAATGGGGTTGGAATTTTTACATAGGAATATTGAGTAAATATAAAAACAACTTCTTCTCAGAAACTAATCAGCCAGGTAATTATTTATCATTGTTTAGACTTTGGCCTCTAGATGATTCCTGGACAATTGGGTCTCACAAGGGGTTCAGAGTTTGATGTAGGTTAAATCCCATATATAAACAATTGTTTAGGATCTTTTTGAGAGCTGCAGTGCTCAACATGTGATATTTCTATAAAATCATCCTGTTAGAAAAGGGACTAATGATAAACATTAGAATATTAAGTGGAAAAATAGATTATAATTAATACAGGATCTACATGTATTATATTACATTGTCCAGATAGTTCGTATTATGACTCCATTAAGCTGATTTTATGTACCTATTTTTCCTCAGGTGAGCGATGTGGCCCATGGGCCTCTTGTTTTTTTTTTGGGGGGGGGGGGGGGGTTGGGGAGTCTTTATTCGGGGGGGGGGGGATAGGCGGAAGCGTCTATTGCATTTGTTTGTATGACCTTCTACGAAACAGGTCATTCATCCCCTTTTTATAGTCTTTCTAACGGATGTTACATGTACTTAAAGTAAGGACATAGAACTCGCCAAAATCATTCAAGCCCCGTTAGTTGTTTTGTTTTGAATAATAATACTTTGTCTGAGATAAAAAAGAACTACTTTATCCGTTAATGAATATCAGTTTAAATTATGTGAACAATGCTCAAAAGCAAAGATACATGTATGTACTGAATGTAAGATGCCTTAACGGTTTTCTCAAACGGAAACTTAGTAGAAGATAAATCTTGATTTAGTATGCGATATAAGCAAAAGTGGAGCACAGGTTTGAATCATGCTGTTACAATTACGAAGGAGGATAGTTCAACATATTCGTTTATGTGTAGGATAACACCGAATTGACCTAATTTTCATTATTTTGAACCTGCACGAAACCGCCTTTGGGGTCCGTGTGAAACAACCCCACCTGTTGTTTTAATTAGCCACTATATGAAATGTGTTAGGTTATTATGCAAAATTGTTAATATGTTTACAAAATATTTATAGAATTATAATTAAAAGTTATACAAAGCGTTGTTCTTAAAAAAATTCATTAACTGCATCTATGAATTATTCCTACACATTTACGAATATATTGAACTATCCTCCTTTGTATCAGGATAGACAATAAACGATGATTCAAAGATAATTCAATATGATGTGCCTGCTTAGATGTTTATAGTTTAAAAATCATTGTAGTCGATGCTTACCGTTTCCTTATCAGATATACAAGTAGTGCTACTATGTAGACAAGTGAGAGGAAAAATATGCTGATAAGGAAGTAATACATCCCTCTTTCATCACGGCTTAGTAATATTAATTCTGAAAAAAAATGTGCATTGCCAATGTTGAGCATATTTCTTTAACTCAACTTAATTTTTATAGGGATCTAAGTGATCTAAGTAAAAAAGAGAGTAATAAATACGTGCAAACGTCACAAAAAATGGAACTGTTGACGTTAAAAAACTGAAATCTGAAAGTTCCAAGAATTGTGATCCACAGCAAGTTGACTATGAATAACCACAGAATTGCAAAGGTATGTCATCAGGGTTTTGTTTTATATAAACACATCGTAAATTTCAAATGAAGCTCATATTTCAAATGAGCTTCACTGGATGTTATTGGCAAATGAACGAAATCCTCCCAAAGCTCCAAATATGTACTTTTTTTTAAAAGCTTTTTGAAGCTCCTAATACTTATAAAACATATTTTGTTATTGAATAAGGAAAAAAAACTAACCATCTTGACGTAACTATATAATATACATCAAAACTTTCAATTAAAACATCAACGTGTACAATACATAATATTATCAAAATTAAAATTGATATAAAATCATTAAATCTTGTTTGATCTTAAAAAAATTGCAGGTAAAAATCTTCCGATAGTGTGTTCGTAGGCAAAAACACCGATGAATGTGAACTGAATCGTCTCCAGATTAGCTGGTATACACAATTTGCACAAACATGTTAAAAACATTTGAATATTAAGTACCATACAAGTTTGTTTTCTATATTGAAGGAACTGTAGTTATTTGGCAAGTCAACCCAAAGTTTCCCGTAGAGCTACAACCTGCAGAGAATCCTCTATGTTATTCATTTGGGTAGCATTTGCCAAAAAGTAAGCAAATGGTCACAGATCATTCTTTACAATGAACACAATAATTGACTTATGAACATGTTTAAAATGTGTCCATGTCTGAGATTAGAAAGGATTATCTGCAGTGAAGTGTAAACAAATTGCACATTATTTTACCCTTCTTATAATTTTAAATTATTCATTATTTAACATCAAAAATAGTATTTAATACCATATTTGCTATTAACTTCTACTGGTCTTTAAGTAAAACTTCATTTTGTCCTACTGCATATTATAATTTCAAGCAAAAGTTTAATCAAATAATTATTCGCATTTTGATGATATTCGAAAAAACCCCAGATGTAACCCATGCTATTCTAATTGTTGTATATGAACTTGTTATGAATATTAGCAAGATTTTTAAGCAACTTCCTCTCGAATAGAAATCACACGCATATATGAAACAAACTGCAGGAAATAAGTATCAACCTCATCAGGATAATAGCTCATGATATCACTGACTGTTTTTAGTGAAATAATTTATAATAAATTTGTCGCAAACGGCACTCAGTGATTGTTAATGTACAATGTAACAGAAAAGAAGTACAACAAAACATAGCCATGTACTTGACACATACACTGCTTTAATAAACATACGCGATTAAATGAAAGAAAGCGCATGTCAAGGTAAAATAAACTTGTTATACCTGTAGTAATAATATTAGAATAATAAAGACACATACTTGTAAACAAAGAGAAATTTTAATGTGTATTTTGAATTTGCATTATACATTAACTCACTTGATTTGCATAGGTGGCCTTCATAACCAGGATGACATCCAGAAATGCACGTTCCATTAATATGAAAACATTGGTTTTCGTCACGACAGTGTCCACACTTCTCTTTGCAGTCTTCACCATACCATCCCCGTGTACATCCTTTTGAAATAATAACATTTCATTTTTGTCAAATTTAAATTCATTTTAAATTGAGTTACTATATCGATTCGCGATTTAATTGGGACTTATGTTTTATTTTGCTTTACATGATAACCACGTCATTTGAATCATGCACTCACTTATTTTACACAAGCTCCACTGATAACCAGCATCGCATCCATTTAAACATGTACCGTTGATGTGGAAACACTGGCTATCGTCCTGACAGTGTCCACAGATTTCAGCGCATTGGAATCCATACGAATTTTTCTGACAAGCTGCGTACAAATGTGAGATGATGAAAAAGAACACTCTGTACACATTCATTCATCGTTGTAAATTATATGTTTTGAATACAGTTTATGACCAGAAAAAAAAATCATTGACTACAATATATGACATTGGTAATTTGTTTTGGTTCTTTGTTCCTTTGAAAAGGGATCTTTAGTTCTCTAACAAGTCAACCCAAGTTTTCCCGTAGAGCTACAATGTTCGGCAAAATAATTTCATTAAATAGGGTATCATGTTATTTGCAAAATATGTTGATAAAATAAAACAAAAAAGTAGCACATATCTGTTGCATTTCACTATTAACACAATAGTTTACTGTTGAGCGTGTTAATATATTTTCATGTCTGAGATCAGAAAGGATCATCTGCGGTGAAGTGTACACATTTGTATAATCTTTTAATCCCTATACAATCTTAAAATTATTCATTAAAAAGCAAAAACAAAAAATAGTAGCATATTTGCTATTTACTTCTGATGGCCTTTTAGCAACACACTAATTTGTCTTGCTGTAAAATTCTAATATCCAGCATAGGTATACACCAGATTACACTTATTGGAATATTGATTCTATTCGGAAAAAAATCGAGGGAATGTATGCTATTCATATATTTTTATATGGACGTGTAATGAACATTAGCAAGAGTTCTAAGAAATTTAATCTTTAATAGTAATCACACGCCTTTTTGAAACGATATAATATATATATATATATATATATATATATATATATATATATATATATATATATATATATATATATATATATATATATTTATAATTTTATGTTATATATAGTCTAGTGTTCGACACATACACTGCATTAAGAAACATACGTGATTTAGTGAAATTAAATGCATGTCAAGGCACATACAGTCAAACTTCGTTATCTCGAACTAGATGGGACTGATTAAAAACTTCGAGATATCCGAGTATTCGAGATATCGAGGGTAAAATAGTTAAAAAATAAGTGGTTGGGACTTACATATCCATTGTATTCGATATTTCAGTGTTCGAGATATCGAAGTTCAACTGTACTTGTATTTTAAGAAATATTTTAATGTGTGTTTTGCATTTGCATTTTACATTAACTCACTTGATTTGCATAAGGGCCTTTCATAACCACGATGACATCCAGAAATACATGTTCCGTCGACATTAAAACATTGGTTTTCGTAAAGGCAATGTCCACACTTCTCTTTACAGTCCTTACCATACCATCCTCGTGTACACCCTTTCAAAGAATGACATTGTTTTAAGAGAAGGATTTTTTTCGTGTTTTCATTTTTTAATTTCAAATCCATTTTACAACTTATTAAGCATACCGATTTGCGTTCAAATCGGATTCATGTTATATTAAGTTTAAGATGATGACTACGTCATTTGAACCATGAACTCACTTGTTTTACACAAGCTCCCCTGATAACCAGCATCGCATCCATTTAAACATGTACCGTTGACGTGGAAACACTGGCTACCGTCGCGACAGTGTCCACATGTATCAGTGCATTGGACTCCATACAATTTTTTATCACAAGCTGCATACAAAAGTTAAATGATAAAAAGGAACACACTGTACACATATCCTTAATAACATAACTCTTTAAACAATTTAATGAAAATAAAACATATTGATATAAAGAAAAAACCCAGGATATTAATCATTTTTTGAGGTTCTCTTGAATTAGACTTACATAATAAAGTTATCCAAAGAAAAACAACTGAAAGAAATTGAGTAATGAATTTTATTGCCATTACGTATGTTGCAATTATGTCCCTTCCAGCCAGGCGAACAACCATAATCGCACAAACCATTGACATTGTTACACCCAATACATCTATCGTTGCATTTGGAAGCGCATTCTTGACCAAAGTATCCCAAAGGACAAGCTAGAGAAATTATATTATCATTTTAAAAACAAAAGTCATAAAAAGGGAAACACAAAATCTGACAAAAAAATGTAAAGTCCTGTTGCTTCATTTTTCCACACTTAAGCAACAAAATAAAATATATTTCATCGGCAGTAGAAAAAAGACAAATATTTCTTTCCTTTCTTATGGTTGTAGTTTGTATTTTATGCATGTTATATATTTAAAGCATCATCATATTTTCCATAAATTGTTCACCTTTCATGAGTTTATTCTCTATTTTTTCCAAATTGCGGACGCCCAATTTTTACGTAAACAAATTTCACTTTAATATTATTATTAGTTTGCTCAGTTGCTCGTCATACTATAAAAGCAATAAATACTTGCAATAACTAGCAACAATGTGTATAACTTTTCCCCTTGAACTGCAACCGCCAGCAAATCCATACTTTGATTAAATTTGGTAGCATGTTATTTGCCAAAAAGTAAAAAAAAAAGTCACATTATATTGTGCACTTCACTATTAACACAATAGTTTACTTATAGACGTGTTTCAAATATGTCCATGTCTGAGATCAGAAAGGATCATCTGCGGTTAAGAGTAAACATTTGCATATTCCTCTACTACACATAAAAAAAAATCATTTATTATACAGCAAGATTATTTAATACGATATTTGCTATTTACTTCTGCTATTATCTAAGCAATACACATCAATTTGTCTTACGGCCAATTTCAATTTTCAGCATAAGTCTAGATCAAATTATAAAAAAAAATTCGAATCTTGTTTTTATTCCGAAAAACCAAAAGAACGCATGCTTTTATAATTTTTGTATTTGAATGTGTTATGAATATTATCAAAATTCTACAGCAACTTTCTCTTGAGTAGTAATCACACGCATATATGAAACACACTGCTGGAAATAAGTTACAACCTCATCGCGATAATAGTTCGTGGTATCACTGACTGCTTTCAGTGAAACATTTTTTAATAAATTTGTCGCAAGCGGCACTCCAGTTGCATTTAATGTAAATCCATGTAATGTAACAGAAAAAGTATTTTAAAAAATTGTAAAGTGCCTAACACACACACTGTCTAATAAACATACGTGATTAAGTGAAAGGAAACGCGTGACAATGTAAAAGGAACTTGTTACACATTTGATAAAAAAACATAATAATGGTAAAGACACATATTTGACATTAAAGAAATATTTAAATTGTGTTTTGAATTTGCATTTTACATTAACTCACATGATTTGCATAGGTGGCCTTCATAACCAGAATGACATCCATAAATACACGTCCCATTAATATGAAAACATTGGCTATCTCTAATTTTGTACTATTTCGCTTACCTGTCTAACTATAATCAACATGTCACTAATGATCAGTTTTTTTTTAGCATGTTTAATTTATCAGAACAATTTTTAAATGAAATTGTTTGTCAGGCACGTTGACTGTCCTTGCAGATAATTAAAATATTTTTCAAAGCAATACAAATATCCTTGTTAGGTAGCTTTTATGTAGTGCAGTGTAAAATTTTGACTTTATTTGTTTAGATTTAAATACATAACTTAGAAATAAAAAGAATGATAACATTGAGGTTTCAAAATATGTGGTGCGATTTTT
Source organism: Magallana ariakensis (assembly GCA_020458035.1). Taxonomy (NCBI): domain Eukaryota; kingdom Metazoa; phylum Mollusca; class Bivalvia; order Ostreida; family Ostreidae; genus Magallana; species Magallana ariakensis. The sequence continues at coordinate 32,112,616 of CM035811.1, read as the reverse complement.
GTCTTTCACACCTTTATTAACTGATCGCCAGCCTCAAAGACTGCATATTCATCAACTATTACTTGTTTCGCTGCATAAAATTTGAGTTTAAGTCTAAATAACTAGTAATTTGATGATTTCATTTACGCCGTAGCTTTTACATGTACTTCATTTGTAGACTCCTATACTGCTTGTGTTTTGTAGAAGAGGTGAAAGGGGCTGTCGACCAGTGTCATGATGTTTGATTCCATGTGCTGTATGCTTTAGTGACTCATTACAATCAACTGCTTCAGCACCCAAGTTGAATTTATCCAAATGCGCTTAACATGTTTTTAGTAAGATTTAAAAATACAGTGCATTACATATATTTTCTGTGGGTGGAGACTACCCTACATGTATTTGTGTGTTTTCATTCTACTTGAAATGTAATTAACCTTGCTGTGAGAGTATACTCTATATTACAAACAGTGATTGCTCAGCAGCATCCCTTGGTGATGACATGTGGTGATAACGAAGTGTTCAAATTCAAAAGTCCAAAGGAAAATTACAAAACAGGAGCAGATTTTTTTTTTGGCGGGGGATTGGGGGAGGGTTACTTTCTGCTATTAATTGTAAACATTTATACCTAAGTCATCTTTGAGTATTAAGAAAATCTGTAATGTTAATAATGATATATAAAGAAATCAAAATTTAGGAAGGAAAAACATAAAATACATGTACATGTAAATTCCCAAGTTGCATTTCCAATTTTTTTTCTATGTCATTGTAAGTGGCATTTCCAATCATTCTTCTATGTAACTGTGTGTCCATCTTGTCATCTTTTGTGTTCAGTATTGTTTACAAGAACTTTGAATATACACCAGAGGCTAATAATGTGCTCATATGGTTGTCTTTTATCGAAAAAGATTCTCCAGGGTCAAAATTCATTTTTCGTCATTTGACATTGTTTAGTTTATACAGTTGTAAGTGCAAGTGCTATAATTTATAATGAGTGTGCTTGAAGTTATGTTAAACTTTGTAGGGAGACCATCTGCATTGGTAAATTGGCTGGTTCTACCTCCCGTTGTTCCTCATCTGCCTGTTACCCACCTTTTCCTATGTGGAGACAATTGGCATGATTTTGTATGAGAAAAGCAATTAAGTGCATATAAATCCCAAAACAGAAATACTGATTGTAAACATGCTTATATATATTTATTTTAAATGTACAAACCTATTCTTAGTATTTATATGTTGAATTTGAGCTAAAGATTTTGCAACTCTTGTTTTTTTAAAATTATTATCAATGATATCTAAAACTTAAACTGTCAAAGTTAATCTTAATATGCAAATATTATTTATTTAAACCATGATTTATTTGTTAACAGTTTCTTAACTATGAGTTATTTCTTCAATGTTTCCCTTGAAAAATCAATAATAAATGTTTGAAAATATATATATTTGTTGTTGTGACCAACACTAAAAATGTAAGGAATTTACATCGTTCATGTATTGTTGTTGTATATGTTTTTTTTTTTTGGGGGGGGGGGGGTCTCAGGGTTTTGTTATTTTACTTTCTTATAACAAATAAACAGCAATGTAGAGAAATACTTTCTTAAATATAAACAGAATTGTTCTTTTGGGAGGGGAGGGGGGTCTCAGGGTCTTGTTATTGTACCTTCTTATTAAAAATAAACAGCCAATGTTAAGGAATACTTTCTTAAAAATAAACAGCAATGTTGAGGAAGAATGTGTTATCTCTCATTTTTTCTCTGTTGATGAATTACTTACCCACGCTGTCACTTAAAATTTATTAATGTATGAAATTTATTTATACATAAGTTACAATTTTGCCTCAAGCAATACAACCAACGGAAAATATCGCAAAATGTTCGTAACGTAATTCAAATTTCCCGCAACACTATATCTACAGAGTTATTTCCCTTAGCCGAAATCTAGTTTGGCATTGCATTTGAAAAGGGGTTGAGGTAAGGAAAATACATGTGCAGGGTGATCCATAAATTCTGATACTATTGTAAAACCTCATAAAAGTCTTACCCGATGGGATAAACAGTTAACTAAGGTATCATTCTAATCTCCAGTGGCTAAAATTTTATATCAATAGTAAAATACGAAAAGAATCTAATTGAAAAAAAAGCAAAGATGTCATATAATTGGTGTTGGGTTTTTCATTGTGCCCCATCTTTACTAAAGGGCTACAAATCGGCTACTGTACTTTGAGACTCGTTCACCTTAAACTATAATCCGTTTTATGATGAACTGGTTTTTGCAGACATAAAAACTTTTTAGAGTAGTAGGGTAGTAAAGAATTAAAGATCAACAATCAAAGAAAAATAGAGTTCACCACACAGGCTTATATAGTGAAAGAACTAAGGACAACTATGGACAACAAGGAAAATCATGATCTTTGTTTTGTCCAGGTTCTCTGATCATCTGCAAAAGCCTGAATATGTTAGTAAGAAGTGTATTCATTGATATAAAAATAATATAATTGTGAATAATAGTAGATAAAGGCATGAAAAATTTACTAAAAACACATCAAAAATGGTTGTATGGTTTGAAACAAAATTGAAAAAAGTTTCATTCCCTTTAGGACTTAGCCCAGATGGTGGCTTACTGCTGCGTTACTCATAACCCTTGTGTAAACCAGGGGTGGGGATCTTTCATTTGTAGTTATTAAATGATCAAGTTAATAAATAGAACCTTTAAATCTTAAATATCATAGCTGCTAATTGAAAGAAATGTGGAAAGGAACCAAACAGAAGTGTAAAACAGGGTGCGATGGCAATTTGTTTTAAAAACTTATTTTTGTTCCTGCAAAACAAAAAACGTCAAATTAACCATAAGACGTAATTTTGCTATTTTGATGCTACTATTTAATTTCCCTGCTCTGCCATGTAAGGCACGTAAACGGCACTTCACCTAAATAGTATAAAACGGTACTCCTTGTATATTCATACGATATGCTTCACTGAATTTAGATTTGTTCTTTTAAACTTTAATGGGCATTCAAAACAGAATAAGATATTTTGGATCACCCTGTATATCATCTTCAATGCAATTTCGCAAGGGCATAACCTGCATGGCTACTTTTGATATTTTACACAGTGATCAAGAAGGTTTTGAGGTAACTGAAAAATGCTGCTGTTTTGTTTCATTCTCCGGATTGGCCTTTTTCGTTTATGAAAAATGACGTGATACCCCTGTAAATGATGGATTGTCGGTGTGTATTTTTGGATATTGCGTTGTAATTAACTCGATTCCAATAAAGCAGCAGTGATTTTTGGGTGAAAAGATAACATATAAATTATACATGCAAAATAAATAAATGTGCAACAGGGATATGCCCTTGCGATACTGAAAAAGATGTGACCTAGTAAAATGTTTATAAATATCGATGTCACGTGATAGACACGTGATGACCCTAAATGTACATGTGTGTCGTAACACATGGGTCATTAGAGTTATAATGATAGTAAATTGGAAAAAAAGGTGGATGCGAGTTTTCATTTACTCGACCATCCCATTTGTAGTTCGTTTTTAATGACATATTTCTTAGTAATTTAAGCATATGCAACCTTAACAGTGCTGCGCACGCTTTTCTTTACATGCGTAAGAATTTTAATCTGAAATACATTTTGCATACTACGAGTAAAGTTTATTCATTACTTGCTATTTCGGAAATCAACAAAACGGTGCGATATATCATATTGATCATGTTTACTACATATAATGCTTTCGCATTACATTAACATAAAGCTGACCAATATCACATGTCAATGATAATTTTAAAAGGAATATTTGTCACGTCATATGACTATGTTCTAAAATATGAAGACCTGTCATGTTCAAATTGTAACACAGGAGAATTTAATATAGTGATAATCTACAGCGACCAATGCATCTAAAATTTAGCAAAATAAATAATCGCGGGTATGAGAAATATTTTTGAACGAATAATTTACGTGATATGGTAGGCATCCGCAAAAAGCGTTTGACCCTAGATTATTTGGGGTCAATAAATACCAAAAGTTTTAGAAAGGGGGTCTTGCGACACATAAATGGAAAGGTCTCGACGAGTAGCGTTCGGGCCGGGGGGTCTTTGGGGGTCATTTCGTGCAGGAATAAAAACAAGAGGCCCATGGGCCACATCACTCACCTGACCAACAATAGACATAATAAAATCAGCTTTATGGAGTCATATACAAAATATCTGAACAATGTCGTATAATAGATCCTGTATAAAAAAAAAATTTCCCCTGCATATTCTTATGTTTATCATTGAGCCCCTTTGTAACAGGATGGTTTTACAGTATTTCACATATTGAGCATTGCAGTTCTCAAGAAGATGATCAGACTTAAACAACTATTTATATATGGATTATAAACTCCTTGTGAGGTCGTAGAATTGTCCAGAGGCAAGAGTCTAAACAATTTTAAAGAATCAACGATATGTCAAAATGTTTGCATATAAGTAAAACCATATATAATAACATTTGAGTTTTTGTGAATAATTTAAATGTTTTCCTTTGTAAAATTGGAATCCCCCCCCCCCCCCAATGTGGCCCAACCTTACTCCTGAAGAATATTATTTTGACAAATTTTAATCTTCACTATCTGAATTGACTGAAGTTGGAGCTTTTCTAGACAATTTGTGTTTTAGAAGATGCTTTTTAAAGATTTTTTCCTATATATTCCTATGTAAATATTTGACATCCCCCCCAATTGTGGCCTCACCCTACCCCCGGGGATCATGATTTTGAAAGATTTTTCTCTATATATTCAAATGTGAAAATTCAACCCCCCCTCCTCTCAGTGAAGCCCCACCCTACCCATAAGGATCATAATTTTATCAAACTTGAATCTACCCTAACTGAGGATGCTTTCACACAAGTTACAACTTTTCTGGCCGATCGGTTTCTAAGGAGTTTTTGAGAAGAACAGTTTTAACGATTTTTCCTTATATATTCCTATATAAAAAACTCGACCCCCAACCCATTGTGGCCCAACCCTACCCCCAGGGATCATGATTTGAACAAACTTAAATCTACACTACCTGAGGATGCTTTCACACAAGTTACAGCTTTTCTGGCTGATCAGTTTCAGAGAAGAAGATTTTTACAGATTTACTCTATATGTTCCTATGTAAAATTCAACCCTCCATTGTGGCCCCACCCTGCTACTGGGGATCAAGATTAGAACAAACTTGAATCTACACTACCTCAGGATGCTTCCACACAAGTTGCAGCTTTTCTGCATGATTGGTTTCTGAGAAGAAGATTTTTAAAGATTTACTCTATATATTCCTAGGTAAAAATTTGACCCCCCCCATTGTGGCCCCACCCTACCTATGGGGATCATGATTTGAACAAACTTGAATATACACTACCTGAGGATGCTTCCACACAAGTTTCAGCTTTCCTGGCTGATTAGTTTCAGAGAAGAAGATTTTTAAAGATTTACTCTATATCTTCCTATGTAAAAATCGACCCCCCATTGTGGCCCCACCCTACCCCCCGGGATCATGATTTGAACAAACTTGAATCTACAGTACCTGAGGATGCTTCCACACAAGTTTCAGCTTTTCTGGCCATATGGGTTTTGAGAAGAAGATTTTTGAAAAATACCAACAAATTTTCAATGATTTTTTATTATCTCCCCTTGAAAGAGGGCATGGCCCTTTATTTTAACAAACTTAAATCCACTATACCTAAGGATGCTTTGTGCCAAGTTTGGTTGAAATCGGCCCAGTGGTTCTGGAGAAGAAGTCGAAAATGTAAAAAGTTTACGGACGGACAGACAGACAGACAGACGGACAGACGAACGCCGGACAAAAAGTGATCAGAAAAGCTCACTTGAGCTTTCAGCTCAGGTGAGCTAAAAAGTTTTAGAGAGGGAGTTGTGTGAAACATCATTTGGAAGGTGTTCGCGATTAGCGTGAAGCCCGGGGTAGTTTTGGGGTGGTAAAATGCAAGTGAAAATATTATAGGAAGGTGGTCTTGTGACAAATCAATGAGAAAGTCTACGGCTCTGTGTGTTTCGGGGTCGTCAAGTGCGAAATAACAAAGTTGACACAAGGGGGTCATGTGACAAATAAATTGAAAGGGACGGACGATTACCAACTGCAATAGGCCACCTTACTGACTCACGTGACCTAAAAAGCGGGGGTAACAGTCGGAGAAGTCTCGGATTAACGTTTAGACACTCCAAAATGAAGCTTAATAAAAGCAAAAACAAGCCTCCATGACATGTCCATCCAAGGGGTATGGTACTAGGTATAAACCGTCAATGCCGGCTGGTCTCTTGTTGCAATGTACTTTGTATACACTGTTTAACATGATTAATACAGGGGGTTTAGTAGATGCTTACATTGCAATAGACATAAATACATGTAAGCTTATCAATTTGAATCTTTTTATTTTCGGAAACAAATACTTAAGACAACCGAGCCCTTGCCGTTATTTTTACTTTTTCCAGTAACTTTGTAATAGCACTACGAATCAAATTTGTATTATATAGTTAAATACATTTAATCAATGACGCAAAGGACGTATTCTTGAGTTGCAAGCGGGTTGTCATAATTTATGAAATGAAAATAACGTAAAATTGTCGTTATTTTAATATCTAGTTGACCACTTAAAAGTATATTAATAATAAGTAATCATTATTTGCATATTATGTGGTGATCACTTACGGTCGCCCGTGATCAAATATATCATGAAAAATCAGATTTGGTCGGGGGGATCAAATCTAATCACCTCATATTACTTAAAGAGTGATTACTTATTCATTATAAAATGGGTTGTTAATACTTGGATGTCGTTTTAACTCTACATTTAAATTGTATTTTGAATCATTCGAAGGATTTATTTTTGAAAGAACAGTAAATATTTCGGCATTAATGACCGTTCTTGCAATTTTAGCATCTGCATGATTACTAGAAACAAATGGCGGTCTTTACGATCCCTCGTCAAAGTTGCTGCGTTAAAGTACTTTTAGAACGCTAATATCTTTTCTTAATATTGATACCGAACAACCAATCATATCATTTGAAATACTCCAAATGACTGTACAAGTCGTAATATACCCGGAATTATATGAGTTCAAACTTTAAACACCAGTGTTAACGCATCTAGGTTAAAGATTTCCATAGACTTCAGCTCATGAATATCACGTGACCTTTCTTGCCGTAAGCTCCGCCCATTATCCATGTTTCACATTTATCCTATTTTTATTTTAGTAAAACGATCGCTCTTGTAGTTTATCGATTGATTGATTTAAAAAATCAATTTAAATTAACAGACAGCGATGTATCAACATTTTCATAAAATGCATGGCCCTCAAGACATCGACAGTGAAAAATACAGCACAACTATCGTGCTATCGTTCGAGATATTGTACATCTAAAGGTATGTATCTATAAAGCTTATGATTTTTTCTGTTTAAAAATGTTTGCACACATAGTTGGAGAGGAATTAAGATTTTTGCTTGCAGTATAACACTGTTTTTGAATTATTATCTGTTATTTTGATATACATGTACGTGCCAATCTTTTATTTAGTCTTATTTTGTATTGAACTAGAGTACACACCCCCTGTGAACACTGCATTTGAAACGGGTAGGAGTCTAAAGTAAGGCAGGTGTAGAAATGCTGTAATCAACATGCATGTTTTCATCATGGTATGGTAGCACTTCGGCACTTTTTTTAACTCAACCTTAATTGAATTAAACAGATATTGCCTTTCTCTTTATTTATAATTCAAAAACTCAGACAGATTTGTGCATTGCAATTATATAAATAATTAGTTTATATATTTGAAATGTTAAATATTGTGTAGTTTATCATCAAAATTAGAATCCTCAACCAGTAAAAATTCCAAATGTGGTGGACAGACTAAGTTTGACTAGAGAACAAAGTTGCTAAAATATTCAGGGGACACAGGCTCAAATACCAGGCTGGTCTGTCATTAATAATTACTCCCTGATCCACATAGATGCATACATATAAATACATTTTCTTAATAATAGTTTATTTTTTATATTAATCAAGATAAAATAGTCATTTTTTCAGTTGTTGTCTTGCAATTTCTTGAAAGACAATTCTAAGCTTAAGATTGAAAATAATTTAAAAAATATTGCAATCATATTACACCAGGTTCAAACTGGAGGTCTATAACTACCGGTTTGAAAAAAAAATTCGGACGGACGACCTGTGAGCTTCAGTTTCCTACGTGTTAAAAATTTGCAATTTGAATAGATTACAAAGAGTGATGTCGGCAAATTACAATAAGGTCAAACGGAACACTTTAAAAACATAAAGAAATCAAGAATTCTTTCACCTGAACGGTGGAAATACCCAATGAATAGGTTTATGCTTTATCTTTAGATCTATATTTGTATAAAGACTGTACTCGAACACACAATCTGATTAAAATCAGCCGTTCTGATACGCTACCGCTCTCGAACATCTGAAACAAGCCGCTTAGAGGTCACGTCCGAACGACCCGACAATCTAAATATTTAAATATAAGGTCGTGACCTTTTTGACCAATGAGAATCTCCGTCTCTTAAAGACTATCGGGTGAAGTAACAGCAAGGTAAATATAACCGCACAGATTTATGGGAAATTATCTGCTGGCAGAGTTTTGCTAGCCACAATTTGATTGGTTTATCGAAAGGTCATTCGGACGTGACCTCTAAGCGGCTTGTTTCAGATGTTCGAGAGCGGTAACTTATCAGACGGCTGATTTTAATCAGATTGTCGAACACAGGATCGGAAATAGAAAGGCTATGTTGTCTGTAGCAGATACCATAGATGTTAATTCTAGATCTTATTGTGACGTAGTAATTGCGTGATTTGATTTTGTTTTACACTTTAATTGAGTTTGTTTGTATTCAGTATTTTTTTTTCTTTGATGTATTATTTTCAAATGGAAAACAACTATTAAAATACTTGTTTGTCTTAAAAAAATCTCTATAATTTTGAATTACTATAATTGCTACAAGAACTATCAAAATTACATGCATCTGTTTAAACATAATAGACGCCATGTTAGTTACGTACAATGATTAAAAAGAACACTTGCCATGACTTTGATAATTATTTCCGTTTAATGTATTATGCAATTTTTTATCTTGGAAGTAAGTATATTAAATTGATTGTGAAATTCCGTTGCAGATAGAAATTTAAAACTCTTTTTAAAACCTTCAGTATCTATTTATAATTGATCGAATCCAAACGACATTTCATATTTTAAACCATTTGATGTTCGATAAATGATTTCTTCAAACATTTTCATAACATGCAATTCCATTACTAGTAATAAGAATTTGTAAATATATGACACGCATGCCAATATTCTGAAGATGAAAGGTTTACTTTCAGAAGAGCTGTAATTTAAAATCAAGATAGTGACGCTGGACGTTCAAATATTGGGCCAACAGGGGTCTAAAGGCTTTCTTTTACAGTTCTTTACTGAGAAATATTTTGTAATATGTTAAGAAGGAAAATGTTCATCCTACAGTAGCAGCAGGTCAAATATATTCATATATTCCTACGTCTGGTTCCCCGACACTGTACACAATAAAAAAATACTGGTTTGACATTATTGATTAGGGAAGCACCCCTTCTATGGAACCAAGGCCATATTATCCAATCTAATTCTAGAACTGGTACTGGCGTAGACTATAAAATCCTTTATCTTCATAACTAGTGTTTAATTTATTTGTTTGTTTAAAAAATGTTTAGATACAAAAGAAAATATTTAAACATGCAATGAATTAATTATCCATCATGATAGGGAAATATTTTGATTACTGATACACAAAGCATGATAAATATTTGATGACGTTAATTCTATTTTACACACTTTTAGAAAATCCATCTATTGCCCGAAATTTCTGTCCGAGAACCTCTTGAAGTAAAGTAAGAAAAACGTGCAAAAAACTTTAAACAAACCTAAGTAACTACTGGTTGATTTCAATTTAAAGGACTATAGTTTTAGACCTGACATTTTCCGCTGGTGTATTGAAAAATCTGTGATGTTAAAAAACCTTGGTAAATGTCAAATACTGTCATGAAAAGATGTTCATTTGTGGGATAACCTTTCCTTAAGTAATCAGTTTCCATGTCTGTATACGTTTGTATAAAAATAGTACCTAATGGCGACGAAATATTGAGCCACACACATATTTTTTATTCCAGTTGAATAGTGGGGTTCAATATTGTCGTAAAATATTGACTCCCAATCCTCATTGTCATTGCTGTTGGAGAGGGGTTCAAAATATTGACCACCTTCCTCAATGTTTAAAACATATTAAGTCCACCTAATAGTTTCTATTAATACTCATTAAACAAAGGGTTCAAAACCGCAATATATTGAAATCCCTCTGTAATTACTGTAAAATATTTTGTAATAATTTATGAAGCAATTATGTTCATCGTAACGTTATGTACATATACATGACAAGTGTTCACTTTTTTGTTACGAAATTAGTGATTTTAAGGGGCCAGAAGTCCGAAATGTTGATCTCCTATATCTGAAAATGGAGAAAGATTTTTGAAAAGCAATATTGAACAAAAGATGCTCAAAATAATGTTGTTAACAATTTGCAACCATATTTTCTTTGTTAACCGGTCCCTAAAAGGAGTTGTAGGGTCGGCCCCTAAAACGATCTTTTAAAAATCGGACCGAAGACCTCCTCGTTGCTTGCAACCAGATCGTGTCTAGTTATTTTTTTTTCTTACCGATTTTGTGCACGCGATTTCTCAAACACGGCTCAACCGATTCACGTCAAATTTTCAGATCTGATAGGTATTGATCTGAACCTTGTTGGAAATTTTTTTTGGCTGATGACGTCACTTCCTGTCTTGAGATATCGTGGATTTATCGTTTATTATAGGGGTATTTTGTCGGGAGAACTTCTCTTTTACCATTTAAGACATGATGTTGAACTTTTCAGGGCTGCTAGACGAAACACTGAAATATTGTCTGTGGTCTTTAATCGTCTTTATCTCAAAAAGCGCCGAAGCTCGCACGAGCCCGAAAATTAAGATTAAAAAGGCGTCATGATTTTTCTAGGTTTTCTTTGAATATCTCTTTTCTCGAAAACATTTTATTAAAGCATGTAGAACAAAATAAAAATTTAAATCAAGAACTTTAATATGACATTAAGGAAAAAGGGCTGGCCCTTCAAATTAGGGGCTGAGGGGGTTCTAAAGTCTTTCAGTAATAACTTTTTACTGTGAAATATTTTGTGATATGTTATAGAAGCAATTATGTTTATTGTAGCGTTGGTTATCTATACATGATAAGTGTTTGCTACTCTGTTACGTAATAAGGGTATTTTAGGAGCCAGAAGTCCAAAATTTTGATCATCAATATCTCAAAATTGAGAAAAATTTTGAAATGCAACATTGTACAAAAGAAGCTCAAAATAATGTAATTAAGGATATGCAACCATAATTTCTTTGTTATCTGGCCCCTAAAAGGAGTTAAAGGGTTGGCCCCTATATCGATCTTTTCAAGATATCTCGAGAACAGTACATAATTTGTAAACACTTTTTGAACCAAATGTGTTTCAAATGATAAGAGCTTTCACTTGACATCAAGAAAAAAGGGGCTGGCCCTTTAAATTAGGGGCCGAAAGGGCTTTAAAGTGTTTTAGTTATAACTTTGAAATATTTTGTTATACGTTGCATGATCCTTCAATTAGGGATCAAGAGGGATCTAGTGTCATTTATCCATAGCTCTTTTAGATCACACCCCAATTTCCAGATATGCTTCGTTAACGAAGATAAAAAGCAAGGTTATTTCACCTTCTAAAAATTAGACGGAAGACCTCCTCGTTGCTCGCAACGAGATCGTGTATAGTTATAATTATTTTTCTTCTTTCTCTTTTTCTTCTTTCCCACTCTGAACTTATCTGACGCGTTTCTCAGAGATGGCTTAACAGAATTGTACAAAACTCTAGGATACAATAGGCCTGCATATCTAGTTGTGTACCCTGGTTCAAACAGGAAGTGCACAAATAACTTGAAAACGGTTAAGATCCCAATCCCTAAATCATATATATTCTTGCTCCTTGTGTCAAGGGGCATCAATTAATATGTAGGGCATGGGCCCCGGGGTTGGTTCTGACCCCCCTTAACAGGAAGTGCTCGAATATCTTGAAAACAGTTAGGATCCCCATCCCTAAACCATATATTTTCTTGTTCCTTGTGTTAAGAGCCATCAAACGGTGTGTAGATCATGGGTCCTAGGGGTGGTCCTGACCCCCCTCAAACAGGAAGTGCACAAATAACTTGAAAACGGTTATCCAGATGTATAGTATAGGACCCCTGGGGAAGACCATGAAACTTCAGAAATATAAGTAATCAAGTTCTTAATCTTTTTTGTGTGTAAATTTTGACCCATGTGGGTCATCCCTACTCCCAATGATGGTCTCGTTCGTTTGGGAGACTTTATAATTACCCCAATTATAATTACATCTTGTTTTCTTTTGCTATTGAAGAGGGGATCAAAATATTATGGCAGCAAAATATTGAACCCATCCAATTTTTAATGATTTTAACCCCCATATCCAATTACCCTGTTTGCATGTCTGACTTGCTCTCTGTTATAAATGTATGTTATTTGAAACTTTTCTTCCTTCATTGTTTAAAGGTGGTCGACTTTAGTTTTATTTGCGCATGTTTTTGCGCATTCTAGTATAATACAGCGTTCTGATACCGGTAATGATTTTTTTTCGATGCCATTTACGAAATTGAACACAAAATACAAATTAAAAGATTATAGCCCTTTTTTCGATTTTGTTCATTGATGAAGCTTACGATTAAAAGAATCTTTTTGGAAGTATAGTACAAGAAATAGCATAAATGAAAATGTTAAATGTGTTGCCTTTGAAATTTTTCACACAGAAAAATGCTATCCTCGGGTTTATTTTTCTTTTTTTCTTTTTTAAATAATCCATTGTACCAATCTACATTTGTAATACTTCAGATAATTAGCAGAATTTGGTGCATTTTGTTATTTTCAGATGACCTCCATTGAAACCATCTAATTGAAAAAATCCTTTACTTTAAAGTGTTGTTTTTTTAGCATACCTCAGCTGAAAGCTCAAGTAAGCGTTTCTGATCACTTTTTGTCGGTCGTCCGTCGGTCTGTAATTTTTTTCACATTTTCGACATCTCCAGAATCATAGGACGAATTTTAACCAAACTTAATATTATGGGTTACTAGAGTTTTAAGTTTGTAAAGATGAAGGGTCACCCTTTTTTCAAGGGGAGATAATTAAGAATGAATGAAAATTTGTTGGTATTTTTTCAAAAATATCCTTCTCCACAATCATTTTGCCCAAAAATATAAAACTTGTTTGTAAGCATTGTCAGGAAGTGTAGATTCCGGATTGTTTAAATTATGATCCCTAGGGATAAGATGGGGTCACAATAGGAGGTCGAATGTTTACGTAGGAATATATGAAAGAAAATAGTTAAAAATCTTCTCAAAAACTAATTGGTCAAAAAAGATGCAAATTGTATGGAAGCATCCTCAGGTAAAATCAAGTTGGTTAAAACCATTATCCCTAGGGATAGGGTTGGGCCATAATGGTGGTGGGTCAAATATTTACATATATATCTATACTACTTTATTAAAATAAAAGACTCGAATTTTTGGCCTCTAATACCGGTAAATCGGAAGGGTACTGTCTTTTGTTTTATATATTTTAAACATCATGGGTACTTGAAGATTACCAATTTGTTTTTATTTTTTCTCAATCAAGCTTCGCTAATCAGTAATAAAAAAAAAAATCCTCAAAAAATTCCGGAAATCATCTGGTTTTTTCGGATTTTACAATCTTGCGCTTGCGCATTACATTCACGCTAAATCACGAGAAGTTCTTTAGTTTATGTTTCCACAATATCACATTTACATGGATAAACTCAGAAACGATGATACAATTACGTGTAAATTTTCATTGGAAATTAGCTACATATTCTGTTTATCAAGAAAATACGAGGGATAACTCTTACAAAGTGCATTTACTATGAAAAATCCCGAGAGTTCCGTATGTCAACAGGATGTGTTAATAAAGTGTTGAATTTTTCAATAATATGAATTAAATTTTTAGATGAAAGGTATTTACAGCCTTAGAATGGTTTGTTATAAATAATTTGACTGCTATTTTCAATGCAACTTCATTAATTTTCTCCAAAATCGTTTCGGAGCGATTCTGCAATTTTCTGCTACATTACGGGTATATGAGAGACATTTTAACTGGGGTGAAGGCCTGTCCCGAGATACAGATTATTCTAACTAAGCAGAGTGTGGTGAAATTAATAGCATTATTGTAGGCTTAAAGCTTGGTTATGTAATACGGTATGTCGATGTATATATTTTTTTCGTAAATGTCCGATATCATACGCAATGTCAACCCGTGCACGCACGGGTCAAAGTCTAGTATATAATAAAGAAAAAATATTTAAGAACCATCCCCAGATAGTGATGACTGAAGTTTGTCAAAATCATTAATATATAGATGAAAAATTAGTTTACGTAGTATTAAAAAACAATGTTTGTGTTGCGCTAAATATGCTGTAGTTTGTGTAATAGCCAGAGATGAAATCTAGGCAATCTAACCAGGTGGGGCTGCTTATTAAATATTATTCATAATATTTTGTTCTTATGTATTCTCGATTCAACCACCAGACCATCAGACTTTGACGAGACCATCGGACATTAGAGTCCCATCGCACTTTGAAGTCCTACAAATATTTAGAGAAAAATCATTTAAAATCTTACAACCATTTGTTTAGAATAATTGTAACTTTTGTAAGAAAATATTCTTATATAGCGTTAAAGGTGCATTTTCACGATTTTTGTCAAATTTTATTTTTCTGTTTTCATTACTTACAATGCTTTAGGAATGCATTTCTAATGATCAAATAAGATTTGAGAGTCATTTGTAGAGTTTTAAGCAAGATACAGGGCTCACAATTCTTTGGTATGTAAACAAAGCTCGTGCCCTGTTTTTGTTTACATGGGTTTAATAGACCAGTTAAAAATCTTTTTTCAGGCTAATTTGTTTATCTTTATATTCATTTTAGGCATAAACAAACAGTTCCCAACGTTTAAAACATTCATTTTTATTTTTGTCTATAACTGAAATTTTTACTTCAAAATTCAAAATGTAAAGAAACGCTTTGTTTACATATTAAAGAATTTCAACCTCTGTAACTCGCTTATAAATCAACAAATGACACTCAAATTTTGGTTGCCTGTTAAAAATGCCTTACTGAAGCATTGTTAACATTAAAATCGAAAAATAACTTTTGACCAAAATCGTGACCTTGCCCCTTTAATTCAAGTTTGACAAAGCAATTTTTAGGGGTAGTATTGGGTCACATTGTGGGTCCAATTTTACATAGGAAAAAATACATTATACTCAAAAATTCAAATGTTATAATATATGGTATTACTGATATATGCAAGCATTTTGACATATTGTTGTTTCTCAGCTGTTTTGACTGTAGCCATTGGATATAATTGGATACCACAAGAGGTTAAAAGTTTGGTGTATGTTTTTAATGTTTATGAACAATTGTTTAAAATTTTCTTGAGAACTGTGATACACAATATGTGATATGACTATAAAATCATCCTGTTACAAAAGGGCTCAATGTTTAACAAAAGATTATCTTGAGAACAATTTGAAAATCTTTTTATGCAGGATCAATTCTACTACATTGTCCATATAGTTAAGACTCTCATAAGAAGTTTGGAGACTGGTTGTGTTTGTACGGTTCTTCTTCTTCGCGGTGAACTTGTCCATCGCGTTTGTCAAAGACGACCAATTGGAATTATATAAACCTCGAGGATATGATAGGCCTGTATATCTTGTTGTACACTTTTGTTTTTTTTTTCAGTTGGGGTTGGTCAACCATATTTTTGGGGGTCAAATGGGTGCTGGCTCTAACATAGAATCTTATAGGAAAAATCGTAGACTCTTTTGTAAATTATTATAATTTGAGAACGGTCAAATATAATTGCATGGGGTCTTCAGCATTATATATGAACTGTTACAGGCAAGATATAGAATTTTTGGGGTCATTCCCACCCCCAAGAACTGGCAATGACCAATTATATTAAAACGGTTTAGACCTTGACCATTAAACCATATATATTATTGTTCCTTGTGTCATGGCGCATCAAATGGTATGTAGATCATGAGCCCCAGGTTTGGTCTGACCCCCTAAAACAGGAAGCGCCCAAATATCTTGAAAACGATCAAAAGAGATCCAAACTCTTAAACCTACATAATATTGTTCTTTGTGTAAAGGGACATCAACTGGCATATAGGTCATGAGCAAGATGAAAGAACGTAGCCCTCTTTAGAACAGGAAGTGTTTAAATATCTTGAAAACGGTTAAGATCCCTCTCTTAAACCATACATATTGTTACTTGTGTAAAGGGGCACCAGTTAGTACAGTATACTGTAAAACGAGAAAATATTGCGCACTACAAATTTTAGCGCCTTTGGCGCAACTGCCTCCGAGCGCTAAAATTAAAAGTGCGCCAACGATTTCCAAGATGTATTCCATTTCTTCAAGCTGCAAAAAAAAATATCTTCAGTACTTTTTAATTAAGGAATAAGGAATTATTCTTTGAGTATCATGAGGTAATAATTTCGGTCGGGGCGTGATCAAATCCAATAAAGCCCGAAGGGCATTATGATAGATTTGATCACGCCCCAACCAAATTATCACCTCATAATATTTAAAGAATGATTCCTTATTCCTTATATTTATATAATTTTAAGCCATCGTACGATTAAATATTTAAATATAAATAAGAAAACCCCGCTGGCGCCTCAATTTGGCGTATTTGTAGTTATGAGTTATATAGTACAAAATCGATACGTAGTGTTATCACAGGCAAAGACACTGGAAAATGTAAATATTGCTATATAGAAGTTTTCGGTTACGTAATGTCAATGCCGTCGATTCTGTTTGTTACACAATTACACAGGTAAACGGTATGGGTTACTGTGTAAGTTCTGCCTAAACATGAATTAAATGTAATTAATTCAATTTTAATTGCTTTTGAGTATCTCTCACTAGCACCTTGAAAATTGGTCTTCTTCCTATGTCACTTCCATTTAGCGCCTCGTGATCAAGCGTGGCGATCGTCCACGCTAACAGTACATGATTGAACATAATTTCTTTGATCTCTGATTAGCGGATATAAAGAAAATACATGTAAAAAGATACCCTGTTTTTTGTGTTTTTTTAAATGTAAAATTACTGTTAAAAGGATTTGATCGTTGTGACTGAAACTCATGTAGCATTCGATTTCCCTCACTATTAGTTTTGGGACTCCTCTAGTTTTATCCAGGTCGACACGTTAAATTCATAGTCCGATAACTCAAAAATGTTAACCAACAATGTATTACACATCATCGCCAATTAATGAAGTTTTTATATCTATCTACTAATGATTTAGACAAAAGTAAGTGTTTTGTTCTTAACGACAGTTTATCGTGCATGCGAGATAGAAATCAAAGTTGTTGTGTTCAAGTGCTTGAGTGAACACAGTACTTAATTTTGGCGTAATTGTTCATCAAACGAGAACATGCCTTGTATTTTTTAAAAGAAAAGTTGCGTGCGCTAAAATTTAATTGCGCCAATGTACTGACCCCTGTGTTTGCGCTAAAATACGTATGCGCCAAATTTTCTCGTTTTATAGTATATAGGTCATAAGCCCCGGGGATGGTCTTGACCACCTCTATAACAGGAAGTGCAAAAATATCTTGAAAGCAGTTAAGATCCCTACTTCTAAACCATACATAATCTTATTCCTCGTGTCAAGTAGCATCAATTAGTATGTAGGTCATGACTGCCGGAATGTCCTGACGCCCTTTAGAACAGGAAGTGCTCAAAATTTTGAAAATAGTTTAGATCCCCACCCATAAATAACATATACTTCTGCTTCTTTGTGTAATGGCGCATAAATTGATATATAGGATATGGCATCGAGGAAGAAATCATGACTTTCGAAAACTGGAAATAATCAAGTTTTAGATCTTACTCATGAGTAGAGTTTAAAATGTGGGTTGTCCCTATCACAACTATGGCCTCGCTTCGTTTGGAAAACTTTATAATCGCCCCGATTATAATTACATCTTGTCTGTATATGACTCTTAAAAGCTGCTTTTTAAGGCAATTGTTGCTCAGGTAAGTGATATGGCCCATTACACCTCTTTTTTCCATTTTGTATTTTTTTTTGTATCTGTTATTGTGTTTGTTTGTTATTTTATCTTTGCTTTTTTGGCAAACATTAAATAAAATGCAATTTTTATTCCGTTATCAATAACATTGATATTTTCAAAGTAATATTTATACCCCAGCTACAAATGTGTGTGTGGTGGGGGAGGGCTATACTGTTTTATCCTTGTGGGTCCGTCTGTCTAACCTCAACAATTTTCTGTCGCATTTTTTTAATGAATGGTTTCATTGCAAATGCTTGAAGTTTTAAAACTATTTGTTAAGGTACGCCATATGTTGGAATCCATTTGCGTAATAATTGGACATCAACTTCCTGTTAAATGACGACTTTGTTTATTTTTAATTTAAAATATTAAACAAATATTCCTCAAAGATTTCTAAGAAATAATCAATTACAGATGTTTGAAATTTAACACGCTCTATTTTAAGATATGTCATATGTTGGATTCATTTTTGTGATAACATTACGTCAACTTCTTGTTAAATCACGACTTTGTTTACTTTTAGCCTTAATTTTTAAATAAATTTTTGTCAAAGATTTTTTGGAAACAAATGTTTGAAATTTTAACACACTCTATTTTAAGGTATGTCATATAGTAGAATTCATTTTCGTAATAATCTGAAGTTAATTTTCGTTAAAACGACGGCTTTGTTTATTCTTAGCCTACATTTTAAAACCAAATTTCGTTACAGATTTCTCAAAAAATATTAAATGCAGATGCCAGAAATTTTAACACACTCTTTGTTTAGGTTTACCACATACATGTAGTTGGATTTATTTCTTAACTTACTTATTCTGTATATTCACATCAGAATGGAGGTGTCATTAGTGAGCATTTGCTCTTAGATACTTTTTTTTTAATTTTGTTTTGAAAAAAAAAAAAAAAAAATAAAATTAACTTTTAATTTTGATTTGCAGAAGAATTAGGCAACAAATTCCAAGACTAGCAAGATTGCAGACAGTTTTTGAACAGAGAACGTTTGATATTCATTTACTAAAACTGTGATTTCGGAAAACACGCAGTAAAATGGCGAATACGTATGTTGTTATTGCTGCATCAATTTTGTTCTGCATCGGATTCATCGGGAATTCTATCACCGTTTGTTTTATTGCTGTGTCCAAACAGCTGCACACTCCGACATACGTCACCATTGGATGTCTAGCAGTGTCTGACGCACTCGTGTCCGTGACGCAATATGTTAGTATTCTACCCGGTGTTTTTGAATATTTTTTAAAAGATTATTCTCGGGATTCTATATATGGGATATTTACTTTTTTATGTATTCATTCTGCATTTTTCCATATGGTATTGGTATCATATGTACGTTTTGTTTTCATAACAAATCCTCTGCACAGTTTGAAACTGACTTGTAAAACAATTTTGTTCATGTCTTTTGCCGTTTGGATAAGCTCTGTTGTCGTTTCAATCGGATACGGAGCAGTTAAAGTGCTAGTTTTAATGAACATTATATCTTTCGAAACAGCAGTTTTTACTGAAGTTGGCTTTTTCATGTATGTTTGTGGATTGCCATTTATTATCGTAGTCGTTTTTAATGTTCGAAAGCTGTATTATCTGTACAACCAAACAGCTTCTGTTCGACGAACCAGAATAGCAAATTCGATGTCGTTGATGTTCTTGATTATTATCGATATTTATCTCGTAAGCACAACATATCCTTTATTTTACACAATCGACTATGCAGTGTTAAAAAACAGGTCACTTCTAAATAGAAGCTTAGACTTAGTTCATAAAATGTTTCCTTTTTCAATGCTCGTTAATAGTTGTTTGAATCCTTTGATATATTTTATGTTTTCACCCCCTGCTTTAAAACTTTTATCACGATTAAAAAACTGTGGTACCAATGGCAGAAATTTATAACCAATCCTATTGATATTATCATGTACTTAGAATGAAAATTAGGAATGATATGAAATAACTTTTTTTTGTGGGCAGGATCATAATTAATCGATCATACCACACTATGTAATTTCTTTAAATATTTCGAATGCATGTAACCTTTAATGCAATATCTTTAATATAATTTACATTGGTTTGTTTGTTGGAGAACGATTTATGTTCTTTAACATTCGATTTCCATTCTTAATTGCTATTGTAACACTATTCATTGAATCAAATCGTTTTCATTGTACTTAAAGTCAGTAATATTCTGAAATTGGTTAACTAAGAATCTGTGGCATCTTGCACATGTTAATTCTTTTTTAATTGTTTTATTAACTAATATAACTGTGCATGTTCTTCGTTTGTTAACATAAATTAAGATTCAGTCACATTTTTATTGTCACTTTTAAAATTAAAACAAAAAAAATCTACATTGGTACTTTTTGATTTTGTAAAGGATTTAAGCCGAAAACTGTCCATTCTGTGAGGGAAAGAACTGATCGAGGCCCGTAGGGCCGAGATTAGTTCTTTCTCTCATAGAGTGGTCAGTTTGAGGCTAATATCCAACTTAAAACATTACCTTTTTTTGTCTTGTACAGTATTAGGTAAACCTGTTGACAATGCTGATAGATATATTCTTTTTAACTTTGAACAATAAAACTAGTCTTGCATAGAACTTTCTGTTGTTCACTTAATTGACAGTTTCAGGTATGTGCAAGAGGTTTATAAAGCTGTGCTGTGAAAATTTCATATTAATTCACTCTTCTACTAAGCAACACCAGCATCTCATTCTCTACTGGGTATAATATTTTAATTTAACAATATTTAAGGATGTAAAGGAGGTGCTGCATATACATTGATACTGTTCTAGGTGATATTCTTGATATCGAGGGAGGGAATGCTGTGCCAAATTTTGATATGATTTATAAACTCATTTCAATTGATGAAATGATTAAGCCAACCAAAACAAGGAATGCATAGACCGGCTCAGATGCAGACATTTTTCCAGGGGTGTGGAGGAGGTTGACGGTCAAGGTTTAGTTTTATGAACTTTTTTATGAGCTTAGTCCGGGTGATCGAGAATCAACTTTTAGATATGCGAAGAATATGATTTTCATAAAATGTAGTGAAAGTCTCGGTCTATGTTCTGATCATATCGATGTGATTTGTGGTTACAAGTTATTAATATGATAAAATGGATTAAGTTTGATTCGTGAGTCTGAAAAGTGGGGTAGATATATATTATACTGGATAATATTTACTAGTTTTTATTGTTTCCTCGCTGTATCATGCTAGTACCTTTCTCATTGTCAAGATGTTAAACATTAAATTTGTTTCTTTATTTGCAAATGTGATGCCTTTATACTTGTTTCCAAGTTGCCTGTAGCCGTCCATTAACTTAACTTGTCTCTGTCTATTATTTTTCAGAATGGGCAGTTTTCTATCCATTAGTTTAAAGAATGGACACCTACAGGTAGCTTATTGGATTGTTTTTAGAAGTATTTTATTTAGCATAAAAGCCAAAAAGAACAAAGGATTACGTAACAAAAATGTTTTAATACGATTGTGAATACTCAAATAAAGACTTCATTTAAAAAAAACCAAATATATTCATTAAATTATTTATTTTTAATTCGATGAAGTTCAATGAATTGTACATGTAGTTATAACATTGGATAAGCCCTTGGAAAATGCATAAATGTATTATTCAATCAACAGAACATACAAGAAGATGAACCATGTACAATCAGAGCTATAAGTAATTTACGCTTTTTTAATATCAAACACTGTTAACCATTAGATTAGTATAATAAATGCATACCAGATACAAAATTAGACATTTAGCGAAACTGTAAAATTCGAAAAAGTTAAAAGCAGCGTAAACATGTGGAAACCGGGAAGAAACAGTACTTTCCGAATAGCAGCAAAAATGTATCCAATTTGACATTTACTTATGTTTTGTTTAATTGAGTTTTAATCGAATTTATAGCATATATGCGATAAGCGTAACTGTGAATATGTTGTAAAATGGTGATACGAGTGTTGGAGGTGATGCATAAGTAACTTGTACATTTTTTAGACGCTTAGACGATTTTTAAATTAACAAAATAAAACAAAGCCTTCAGAAGGGCATTTTGTGATTTAGTGGTCAAGCACCATAGAAAATAATATGATAATATCATGTAAAAAGGAACCCGATCAACAAAAATAGGCAAACAATGCTGAACGACACACATTTCAAGAACACAGACGGTACAAATGTAGATATTACTAGTAAGTAGATGGTTGGAACCATCATTGTTTGAACTATATTTTTTAAAGACAAAGCTAGAAATCCATGGTAAATATGTGTATGTTTGGGACACGTTCACGTTCAAGTGAAATGATATTGTTATTGTCTTGGTTTCTTGAAATGTTCATATTTTATCTTGATATAAAATCTTGGCACGCTGCAATAAATTACAAGTACTTATAAATTAAAAGTATATAAGATATTAAAAAAATGTTAAATACACCGAAGAATATAAAATGTAACCAAAATATTTTATTTGAGAAATACCTAAAACGATTTTAAATCACATCTATTTTCATTTAACTTTTTTTCTTCATGGTAAGAATTATACCTTATAAAAATACATCCATGTAAATCAAAATTGTTCAACATATAAATAACTATAAGGATCAGCCAACTATCCAGTTTTCTTAATAAATCCCTGTTGGAGCCGGAAGTGACGAATGCTCCCCAACATTTTAAAGTGATAATGCACATTCCCAGTGCTTTTATAAACTTTGTTGACAGCCTTAACTGTAAATTTTAACATCTATAAAGTCAAAATACAGATAATTAATAAGATCAGCCAACAATCCAGTCTACCTGGTAATTACCTATTGTTGCTGGGAGTGACGAGTGTTCCCCAACCTTCCACCAAACAGCCCGCTCCTTGCCATCTGTTGACGTCAGAGTAAATCTCCAATAGGGGCCTTAAACCGCTTTGGAATCCCCGCACTTTTGTTTTCATCTTTAATATACCTGATAACCTCTGCTGCAACTTCCGAGTGTTCGATGGTCTGCTTCAATTTTGCTGTAAGAGTCTGTTGTCTCATGAACTACCAAACGAAGTGGAGATCCGGTCTGCACAGCTGTAATCAGATTAGCCTTAGATCCGCGTGTAACAGAGCCAGTAGAGAAGTAGAAAGCACCGTAGACCATGACACAACACCTTGTTGTGGATGCAATTCGCCAAACCCAATTAACAGCAGTCGGAAATTCATACAGATTAATTTTGGATAACTTCCACAAAAGTTACAAAAGACATGTCCATTCCGTATGTAAAGATTATCTGCATCCATGCTGTAAGAATCAATTTGAACTCGCACTCGTTTGCATGCGAAAACAGCTTGAACAAGCAGATCCAACGACCCATTTATTTTATGCCCAGAATTAACAATGCTGTAAGCTTGTGCCCAACAATCATCTACAAGCCACTTCATTAGAACATTTGCGCATGAGTGAGTCCGTTGAGTATGCTTGTCAACAAACCATTCTGACCCCCTATATTCGCCCACAGTTGACCATATTTCAGGCCGCCACTCTTTCCTATAACTTATAATGACCCGATAAACCATGGATATTGTCCGGCTATAGACAAATTGTCACAAGATATTTCAGTGTGTGTGAAGCAGGTTATGTGTCCATCTACTTGACCAACAACTTTCACACTAACACTTTTTTTTCTGAGTCTACAAAGGTCCTCCAGCCTGTTGACGTATTACACTAAATACGTTTGTTCCTGCCAGTGTATGATCTATCGACCACAAATAAAAAGAAAAGGATATAAAATAAACAACTTAGCATTATATATATATATATATATATATATATATATATATATATATATATATATATATATATATACCAATTGCCATGAAGCTTAAAATAAAAATTATATTATACTTTTTCTGTACTTTAATTCAAAGAATTAATATGTAATTAGAGAATATAATTGTACTATTTAATTAAATACATGTCACCATTTCATCTTATTGATTTATTTACATAACCTTCCATACACAGGAAAAATGTCCACATGTGTAAAACATGTGTTAAACATATATTTTACATATATATTTTACACGTGTAAAACACATAAAAAGAGCACACATGTATAAAGTATTTAATTTCACATATGTTCAACATGTGTTCAACATGTGTTAAACATATGTGATGTTAAACACAGCATATTTTATATGTGTTAAACACATATTCTATATGTGTAATATATGTGTTACATTTTATATGTGAAATTCATGTATAAATTTTTGTAAACAATATTTAATAATAAAGGTACACTTTCATATAAAAAAATATTAAATATGCTTCATATTTTACTCCGCTCTGCACACTTATAATTCCTTGATATCAATGTATAGATCATCAGTAGAACTCTTGCATTTCTTGCCAGGTAAATATAAAAATAAATTAATAACAAAAACTTCATAAATTTGTTCTCAGGAGTTTATTCTTCATCGCCATGTTATAAATCATTTTTCTCTTTCTTGTTCCTGTAAATAAAAAGAAAAATTATATATACATATGTATTGATTCTATTTCAATTTTAACACCATTAGTTATTATTTTCCATGTCTCTGTTTTACAGGATACACTTAATACATTATCCAATATTATTACATTACATGTATATTATTATTAAGCTTCAAAACTACACAGAATCCATACAGAAGTATACCAGTATAAGACAAGTAATTTAGGTCAGAATAAAACATTGTAAAAAGAATGAAATTCCAAAAAAAAATTTTTAACTAACCTCTTGGTAACGCTTGATTCTTCTTTCTTCTTTTTCCTGCAGAAGCTCCCAGATGTTTGGTCTGCTGTCTTTTTTGATTGTTGCATAGAACTCTGGTGACAGAAAAAAAAATCTTAAGTTAATATAAAGTCATGGTATACCATATTTTATAGATTGAAGATTAAATTGTCATTTAAGAATCAATTATTTTTCATTTTAATTTAAATATAGCTACATGTATTACAGTAACAGAATTTACATACATGTAGTTATTACTATACAATCATGTTTATAATATTATAATTCTCACCTTTGAACTCTGGCCAGAACTTCTCACATTCAGTGAACTTTTTTGTTGTTAAGAATGCCCTCTGAAAGAAATGAAGAAAAAAATAAGCAAATTCTTTCATAAAGTATAATTCAATAAATAGTTATATACATGTATATGTATATACATGTACATGATGCAATTTATTTGTACATAATTATGTCCAAAAGAAGGGGCTGGTTGCATGTTAAGCTCAATTGTTTGTGTCATTAGCCAAAAGTACCTACATTAGATCTGACACTTTTAAGATGCCTAGTATTGTTGATTTTTATTTATAATATCAATTATATCACACACATGATATTACCAAATCAGACTTACAAGTGCTACAGTCATCGTCTTCCTCTTCTTGTCCACAGGACTTTCTCCTGGTGGAGTAAATGGCCTGTACAAATAATTGCACAGGCCATCCAGGGAGAGGGCCTGAATGTCCATTGTAGAGTGGAACAGCTAAGAAAAATAAACATCAGACAATCAATATTACAACAAGAAACAAAGATGTGTGTTAAAATCAGTCACTACATGTATATATACACATGTAGGAGATGTCATTCGTTGCATGTACATCCTAAAATTACCATTATTACAATTGTAGAAAAAAACTTAAATATTATATCCAGATTTTCAGAATTGTGTCTATACATATGTATATTTTAATGATGTTTTGCAAGTAAATGTACATGTTATACAATAATTGTTACAAGAGCTGTTGACTGTTAAAAATTGACAGCAATTTGAAGAAGTCTGAGATAAGAAATAATGAAATAAACATGCAGCCATCAGTGGATACCAAGCAGCTGTAACAACTAGAATTCTGATTTTGCAAGTATATTTGCAACAGAACTAACATATAAAAGCTTGTTAAAATTCACTGAAACAAGACATATTATATGTACATTTACATACATAATTATGTATATATACAAATGCTCTCTTACCATTCTCCTTAGTTGATTTCGCATCTGCGTATATTTCTGTGATGCGAAACTGTACATGCTACGGAATTTGCAAGGGTTTTCGCCCACAAACTCCTTTACTTTTCTCTAAAAAATACATCAAAATGATTGTACATGCTTCATTTGAATGACAAATGTGGTTGAAGTTAAACGATATACTTTGTACTTTGCCATATTTCATAGTTGTATATCGCAGCATTATTTATAAGTCACTCAAAACTAACCTTAAAGTCTTCATTTTCCATGTTAAGCCAAGGATAGCTGCAAAACAGTCCCTTTAAATACTGGTAGTAGGCTTTCTGCAACAAAATTTAAATGCGGGTGTGTATCTACCAACATATAATATATATGTGTTAGAAAGAGAGAGAGAGAGAGAGAGAGAGAGAGAGAGAGAGAGAGAGAGAGAGAGAGAGAGAGAGAGAGAGACTTACATGAAATCCCTGATCTTCAACTCTGAATGCTGCAACAGTTGTATTCTGATTCTCTCTGGTTTCAGAGGATCTTTTCAGATCCTCTACACTTTTTCTGAGGTCTTTGAGTTCTTGTACTGTAAATATAATATTGCATATATGGCATATATATAAACAACTTTTTATAGGACTACATGATTTCACAGTTTTGAATTTTGAAAATGACCCCCTCCCCTTCCTTTCAAACATATTAGATTTTTTTCAGTCCATTAAATCCAGTCTAATCTTTAAAATTAATTTGACTTCATCTTTCTATTACATATTTTTATTTAAAACCAATGAAATGTTAAACTCTCTCGAAAATATAAATTTGTAGCTGTTAAACTGCAGTACAGTGTTGAAATTAAAACATTAATTCAATTTATATATGTAAATTTAGGAAAAAATGTCTACTGCGAGAAAAATTATCCCCCCCCCCATCCCCAATGCTACGTGCCTGTAAAATAATTTTTAAAAAGTACATTATATGACATTGATGGACATTAATATGCTTACGAATGTCTTTAAGCAATTTCTCTGACACAGGAACAGTCTGATCATGGTCTGACTCCTGGTCGAACAACTCCTGGGATCCAGGTGCCTCAGTTTCTTGGGAATCCTTTAAGTATACATGTACATACATTTACAAGATATTTGATATAATAAAGGTTACATATTAATTGCAATTTTGTATAAATTTAAACACAAACTTACAAAGATGGGCTGAAATCTTGACATTTCTGGTGGTGCCGTCGTCTGTATACAGCGCACGTTGTCGTCTGTTATTGTTTATGAATATTCATTATTTACGTATGACGTAATGGCAACAAACAATCCTAACCCGACCATAATACACGGACTTTCTATTATGAGACATATAAATGTCCAAATTTATAATAAAATTGAATTCAAATAAAATCAAAAGAGTATGATTCACACAATTACTCAATTTATATCCCAGTATTACCATTATACCGCCGCGCATTTAATTGCACACTATATTGATCGGGATCGGGTTCCATCTCATTTACATTTGCGCGGGGTAAACAATATGTACATCTGCGAGTGTTGTGAATTCAGAACGGTAAAAGAAAATAATTTTAAAAGACACCTATCAACAAACAAGCATATAAGAGCTTCAAGATTTATCAGCGGAAACGAAAAAGACACTAGGCCTATCGAAAAAAACCTCGAGCAAAACAATATTCAAATTACCGTGGATGCGCATCTGTCATCAGACGACGAAGAAGACGGAATCGACGAGGTATATGAAGAAATCGGACAGGGTGAGCGAGAGGGCGATCGAGATGAAGATCAACGCGAAGATGAACCATTCATTGGTAATTTGAATCAAGAGGAAGATCTACAAACAGATTACTATCCATTTAAAAACAAGTTACATCTTCTACTTTACATCTTAAAAAATTCACCAACACATGCCGTGGTAAGTTCACTATTAAGAATAAAACATATCGTAGTTTAAAAAATGAATGTATACACCTGTGTTTATTTTCCCTTACCTTTTTTTCAACGTTTGCTTTCGGCGTTAGGTGTTTTTTTAAGGAGTTGCATAAGCTATTTATAGAACAGGAATTAATGGCATTATCTAAAATATAGGCCTGTCCTTGATATAACAGCGGATTTTCCCTAACCTTTGTGGAATGAAGAAAAAAGATAGACCAACACAACTGGTCGGGTTGCAAACTTAATCTTAAATATTTATTTTTCTTTTTAGAGCAATGAAGTAGTGAAATTTGTGATGTTCATTATGAAAGAAGTTGGGATAAAGGAAGAGATACCATCAATGCGTGAACTTGATGCCACAAGTTTTGGAGATTTGAATTGGAAGACTTTAGTAGATGAGGTGCTTAAAATTCCAATGCAAGAAAGCTGATTTTTTATTAAGTTGAAAAATTAATGTATGATTTATCTTAAAGAAATCACTTCTTTTTTTTTCAAGTCATATATACAAATACTGGGTTAATATAATTAAGGAATAAGGAATTATTCTTTGAGTATTATGAGGTGATAATTTTGGTCAGGGCGTAATAATTAAAATTCATGTTTTATGATAGATTTGATCATGCCCCGACCAAAATTACAACCTCATAATATTCAAAGAATGATTCCTTATACATGTATATTACTAATATTTATATAATTTTCAGCTTTGGTACGATGAAATATTTGAATATAAATAAGAAAACCCCACTTGCATCCCAATTATACATCTTTTAAATTTATTAACTGTACAATACAAAATCGATACGTAGTGTTAACACAGGCAAAGACACTGACAAATGTAAATATTACAAAAGAAGAATTGATATTTATCATGCAGTTTGTTTTTACAGCATCATGCTGACGATGGAACATCATTTTGGTGCTTGAAGCCATCAGAAATACTGAAACTGTTTCTAGCAAATCCTAAATTTGCAGGGGATATTATGAGGTAAATTAATTATCTTACATGATATATGGCATTATATGCTTTCATTTAATTATAGTTTTGTTATTGATATGATTTTTACACCTGCATGCTCAGTAAACTTAATTATGGTGCAGCTTGGAATTAACTGACCATGCAGATAATAATACATGTAGGTCATTTACAAACCATATAGCTAATTATTAAATTATATTTTCTTTCACAATGTTACATAGCGGCCTGTAAAGTTATAGATATGAATATATTATTGTGTACCGATTGTGCATGAGCATAGGCTCCTGACTCCTCTTGGAAACTGTTCACCCTTGGAGATCGACATTAAATTTTTTTATTTTGAATATGCTCATGCTGTGTAATAAATGGAATATACAACATGGTTTCTATGTGACTCTCCAATAAGCAAGATAAATACGTATCAATTACAACCTGCATGCATTTTTAAATCTGATGGGAAATAATATTGACTGAAACAAAGCGGAGGTCGATATTACAAAATTTATTATTCTTTACAGCGCAACAATGTTGATGACATTGCAATCATTTGATCACATTATGATGTCTACATTTATAAATTAATTTTTAACATAAAGGTTCCCATCAACTAAGAACAACCATCCATCTGGAGCTGAAAAATGGCAAAATGACCTTACATTCCACCATATGAGAGTTGAAAATGTGTCTTTCTTTACTGGCAAAATGTACACATTTAAAGATGATGAAACAGAGGAGGAGCATCATGGGATGCTGAAAAGCTTCATTGATGATGTAAATTTAAGATTTTCAAATGTTTTACAATTTTTTTTTTAAAATTGGATATTACATTCATTTGAAAGGAATTAATTATAATACAGAAGTTTAACTACCAGCATTACCACTGTGCATTTATTATATTTACAGCATGATGCTTCTAAAGCTGTCATCCAACCATACACAGAAACAAATGAAGATGGAACGGGTCATCAAAGGTTTACAAATAAGCTTTTTAATTTTTAGCTCAACTGTTCTGATCACATTTTGTCTGTCATCCGTCTGTCTATCCATCTGTCTGTCTGTCTGATCAAAGTATATGAAGTGACCTTAAATGATGTTTTTAGGTCAATTGTCAAGGTCATATATCACACAAAAATCCTTTTAAAGAACATATACATACTCTCTACTTAGCTTTGTTTGGCTAATACTTAACTTAAACATATTTTTTGGGTTGATGGCAAAACAAAATTCTCTGAAATTCTTTTCATCCTATTGTCCATTATTTATAGCTGAACATCGCTTGTAAGTGTGCAATTGGGTGTAACGAAATCGAAGGATTTATATACCAGGTATCTGTGTGATGGTGCCTATTTACGAGCAGTGTTCAGCTTTAAGCGGGGCCCTTTGAGATCCAGGTCACCATCTCAATGTTGTCTATAGTTTAAGTTATAATTTGATTTTCTTCATATTATATTGGACCATTAATTCAGGATTACTTAAGAATTAAACAGCAATGTTAAAAAGTTCACCGAGATATGAAGTTGGTTGGTCATGTGATCAAATCTTGTGAGGCCCGAAGGGCTTCTCAGTAGACTTGATCAAGTACCAAACAGCTTCATATCCCAGCAGTGAACTTAACATTGCTGTTCATTACTTATACCGGTATTTACATTTGAGAGAGACAAATCGTTTAGAACTGCTAAAATTACTGAGATTTTATGTTTTATTACAATAATCCAAGCAATAAGCGCGTGCAGTTATCATTGTGACGTCACACAGAATTGAACTTTTTCGCTATTTTATAGGTTCATATAAGGAAGCATATTTGCAAATGTAAATATATGTTATAATATAGATTATATAAAATATTTATTACCCCTTTATTATCATGCTGATGATGTTGATTTAACTATATAGACTGACAAAGATGGGTTAATTGTCCAACTAAATTCACTGTTGAAATGTAGAATTTACTGTTCATATATGTTAAATATTTGTTTAATGAAATTATTTTATTCTATTGTAGAATTGTTCGGGCATTGGATTATACAGTGCACATTCCCTTAAAACAATTGAAAGAATGTAATGAGCAAGTAAGTTACAGACTGCTTTTCCTTAATTACCAGCGCATAGACATTAGTCCAAAGATCTGGATAAAAAGTCATTAGGTTAAATAAGTATTACATCAGGTTACAAACAGTAAAGCTTATGCTGCATGAAGACTCAGGATTTCTATAGGAATTGCATTTCAATTTCATTTTTAGGCATATTGCCAGCTTGATAATGTGTCGCACCTGGCTGCAGAGAAACCATCAATCCCAATATGGACATTGCCTGTCAATATTTTCATTGACGATACTTCTGCAATCAGGAGTAAGAGATGGCTCGGCCTACATTGCGTGCAAATGCAACCTGCAGGTATATATATAATTAAGCCTTGAATCATTATTTTTTGAAAGATAAAGTCTCAAAACTGCAGCGGTGTGTGCATACAAATTGAGTAAAGCACGTTAAAGGAATTAATGGAAGATCCACTGTAACAGCCACAAGCGTGAACTTTGATTTTCGCTTGTGACGTTGCATTTTGCAGCGTTCAACGTTTGTGACGTCATAATAAAACTCAACATTTTAACCTTTCAGTACCCTGTTTGTGTTACAGTGTTATAACTGAAGTAGCTTTCCACACACTTAGCATGCCAAATATATGTGGAATGTAAATATTATTTTTATATCATATAATGAGTAAATATAGAAAATATCAAAGATCGAACCAATCAAAAACAGCATGTAATGAATGATTATTGACAATAAATCAATTCGTGTCTATTTACTTGTCTCTTACAATTTGCGCCAGCTGCTTGTATATACCAAGTCAACGTCAACATGATAATTTGACGTCATACCGGTACTCGGTTATTGAACGAGGCATACC
Organism: Magallana ariakensis; assembly: GCA_020458035.1. NCBI lineage: Eukaryota > Metazoa > Mollusca > Bivalvia > Ostreida > Ostreidae > Magallana > Magallana ariakensis. Next base: position 32,080,564 of record CM035811.1, on the reverse strand, counting down.
ACTTTCTATGTCATAATAATTACAAAATCGTTCAGCAATTGTATGATGTATGCTTTAGTACAAAGATGTGGCTAATTTCATATTCTTATGACCTTTTATGTCACTTGCAATTGATATTCTTTTATTCAACTTATGCATTAATTTTCATATAGGATTAAAGCTTCATCTTCGACAACATCATGAGTCAATCTTCTTATTGGGTGCATCAGAAAAAGTTGACCCTAATACTCTTATGAAGCCAGTCATCTCAGATATACAGAATTGTAAAAGGTACTTTTTACACAATAATAAAGATGCAGATAACAGATGAAAATTAAGAACTGTATTTGTAAATTTACAAAGATTATTTAATAATTGTGTAATTTGTGAATAACGCAAATGAATACTTTGTAATTTTTTTCAATACTTAGAAATGGAGTTAGTGGGTTTGATGCACACAGAATGGAAGTATGTACCATTACAACAGACTTGAATGTCATTGTTGCAGACTTCAACATGCAGTCATATCTCTGCAACCACCTTGGAGCCACTGCTACCAAATATTGCCCACGTTGTTATGTAAATATGACTTTAAATATAATGTAATTTTAAGTTATTATAATCAATAATTGAGTCAGCTGGGTTTGAATTTAAATAAGATAAATTTTAACTTGTGTGTGCGTGTATTATTAGTTACATGGTTTGTAGTTGACCTAATATGGTTTATACGTGGTCAGGAAATTCCATATGGGGCGAGAGCGGAGCTCGAGCCTCATATGGAATTTACTGACCATGTATTAACCATATTAGGTCAACTACAAACCATGTAACGATTATATCTTACCGACTGCCTTTGTATGAATGGCAAAAAATGAATAATAACAATAAAAAGTTAGGTTTTATAAGGTTTAATTTGGGTAGAACAAAAACATGACGTCATAATACTCTAAAAATGACGTCATAATGCTCAACGGGAGTAATATTTTCTACTGACTATGTATGGAATATACATGGTCTTCACGTGACTGCTGTTAGCCAATAATTTTGCTAGATTTTAGCAGGAGGTTTTATATATATATATATATATATATATATATATATATATATATATATATATATATATATATATATATATACACACACACACTCACACACACACACACACACACACACACACACACACACATGTATATATATATTATTTGTAATCAAGTGATTTCGAATATATATATTTGTGTAAGCGAAACGATGAATTTAAAGTAAATTTGGTCGTAGGTGATACAATTTTACACTCTCTTTTATTTGATGAATTTTATTTTCCATACTGCTGTTAAGGTAGAAATAAATTTTTTGCTGACTATTTTTATATCATTAGGACATGCTTCCCATTTTCTTTCTCGGCCATTATAAATGGTTTTAATTAAAGTATATCATTGAAAAGCATTAATTTATTGAGTCATATAGGCAGATGCAGAGCATGCCATCAGTAAGGCTGAAGAAAGAACACCAACTAGGACATTGACCACCATAAATAGAATAAATATGAGAAGTATGGAGGCAGACAAACGTACACTAAGGCAACGGACTGGGGTGAAGGAATATGAAAACCATATCTGGGATGTGTTAAATCCTCACAGGTATGAACAATCTTATGCATCAAGAAATTTTTAACCAGGGTTTCCAAAGGAAAATATGAAGAGTATTTTTTTCAGACTTGCATGTAAGACTATAAAACATTATTGATGATGTATTATTATTCCAGGGACATTCCTGTTGGCTTCCTTCATCTCATACCGCTTGGCCTCACCAAACACTTAGTGAAGTACATCTTGAAATCGATTTCTGGTGAAAAGGTTGAAAGGCTGCAGGCTCACTTGTCTTCACTTACGAATGAATCTTTTGCCAACAACTTTTTTTCCTCGATAAACAGTCGTCAAGGCAAAGACTTCAAGCAATACGTATGAACATACTTTCTTTGTTATGTAGGATTAATGTCTAACATGTTTCTTTCATTGATATATTCAAATATAGGCCTTCTTCTTTTCTGTAACCATATGATGAATCTCTGTAATTCAGTCAACTGAAATGGGACTGAAAAGTAACTAAAATTTGACTACTTGGCATAGCTCCACCATTCAGTCACCTTTTTAGATCTTTTCAGTCAATATTCTGTTGACAGGTTCATCATGTGTTATAGTTGATAGATCGAGTTATTTAAAGTGCCATCTAAAGTGCTTCTTTTTGAACAACTGTCATGTTTGCAAATGATAATTAATTGCACAATGAGAGTCACAGAAAAAAATGTAATTTCTATAGTATTGAACTGCATGTTTTCTCATTAGTTGCAGTTTGCCCCAATCAATTTTGCATTTGTTGGCATACCACTGGAAAATATGAAAATGCTGACTACACTTGCAGAGGTAAGACCATGTGAAATATAACAAAACTTACATATTTATGGCTTTGTCTGTTACACTGGTAAACTAAACTGGAAATGTAAATGATTTAATATCTGTTTGTCACACCATCTTTGACTAAATAAAAATGTTTACACTTGTATAAATTTTATATATACATGTATATTTATTTTATACTTATTACCCTGCATCCTTTCTTAACTTCTATTGAAATATTTTAAGTCATACAAGTGTAAAGGAAATGCTTTTCAGATCCAGAAAATTCTTCTAAAAGATGAATTCACCGAGGAAGATATTGTAGAGACAGGACATCTTGTCAACAAGTATTTACAACTTGTCAATGACCATGCACCGGAATTGAAAAGAAAAGTCAAAACACATCTACTGTGTCACTTGGTAATGATAGCTCTGTTTAAACTGAAATTGTCATCCTTGTGCATTAATACGGATTGGTCAATGGGGGTCTGTCATTTTGTTTTAAAGGTTGATGATATCAGAAGACATGGCCCTCCAAAAGGATACACGGAAGATGGATTTGAAAAAAAGCATGCTTCCATACGCAATGATATTTTTCACCAGAATCAGAAACACAGAAGTAGAGACACAGCAATTTCATTTTCACACATGACGCTATTAAACCATGTGATTTCTGGTGGATATTTTCCTGTGAATAATGATTGGTAATGTTAGAATTACTGCAAACTTGGATTTTTAGAAATAATATGAATTGATATCCTATTATGGTATTCAATCCAGAATACCAGTAGTCCCAGAATCATTGAATCTGGATGCATAACAGATATGTATTGTATTACTGCTATAATACTTGGTATACTTCAACTTAAATTTATATTTAAGTTTTGGTGTATGTAAGAGCAGAATGTGTCCTATATATGATATATTTTCCTGTTCTTGAAGAGTTGCCTCCCCCCCCCCCCCAACTTTTTCTTTTTATCTATATAAATCAATTTTTAAAATATCTATCAGGTATAAAACTTGTTTTAAATAGTTTTTCTATTCCTAAGGATTTAATACATCACAACATTTATTGATATATATTCTTAGTATTTATTTTTTTATTTTAAAAAATGTGCTTGTCCCCATAAACCTTAATGAAATCTTCATTAATTAATTACTGCTTAGATAATAACATTTAATATTGAACATTTCTCTCAGTAAATCATTTATACTCTAAATTGCTTCAAAATAATATCAGAGTATTTAATACATGAATGGATAATTAAGGTTAGAAAATACTAGTATGGTCCTAATATGGATCGGATATCTTAAATTCTGTTTTAATATGTATTTTTAATAACACTAAGGTTTATTGTTTCGATCAGGATGTGTGTTGGAGAAAAGGCAATGAATTTGGGACAACAACGAGAAATAGTTCAGTTCATTGGTAGAGAAATGCCGGAGGAGGAGGGAGGAGTTCCAATTAAGAAACTGGAAAGGAAACCCAATGGGAAGGTTATTTCCACTGCGATGGAGGAGTGTATTCTCCTCCAGCTCTGTACAGAGCTGGAGGTACCAGCTTTCTCTCCAGAGGAGGCATTCATATTGACAGGAAGAGCTGTGAGAACCAGTAGGAAAAATTAACTCGCAAATAGTGGGGATGCTGTGCTGTATCTTTCATCGCAAAATGAGGTAAAATATACATGAAAGTATTATAAATCTGTACAGATACATGTATATTTATTAAATGAACCTTTAGAATAGCCAAAGTTCGTTTCTGTGTTATTTTTTAATGAAGTCACATAGATATGAACTTGGTTGTGATGTTTTCAAAACTTTTGAGAAGCCTTTTTCGGCCTGTTTATTTCTTAAATAACTTTTTACCTGAAAAATTAATGTACTGGTTGTTAAGTTAAAATTTTTAGAGAAGTAATGGTGTATGTGAACTGATGTCTTAGCATTTATTTTGAAATGTGATTTTTTTACAGGAAGCTGTGGGGATTTTTGAAGAGGGACTTATTATAAAGAAAAAGCGGAGTGCAGAGGTTGTCAATGCAGTCAAATTAAAAATCCTGGAAAAGACTGGAATTTCAACTGAGACTGGGTGTAACACTCTTCGATTGAAAGATTCATTTATATTTGTAAGCCCAAGCAAGCTAGTGCAGGTGGAACACGTTTTCCACAATTGCAAATATGCCAGCTGTCTGGTGACAAAGACTAACTCTAATGAGTTGGGTGTTGTAAGACACAGAAATGTGAACTCTTACATATGGAATCAATTCAAATTATAAATGTTGTGCTGAATGTATTGAATGTATTGATCACAACATTCATAATTTGAATTGATTTCCTATACATGTATGTAAATGTATATGTAAAAGTCTCTTATACATATGCTGGGGATATAGTTGTTTGCTTAGTCTTTATGATTTTCTTGTCAAATGGAATAAAAACTAGGAATAAAAATTTTAGCAACATTTTTACTTTTTGTAACAAATTATTATTCAGAGACCAATATTTTTTACTAGAATTATCTATTGTTAAGACCTATTGATCCAACCTAGCCTTAAAACTACCTGTATATTTTGTAAATATAAATTATATAATTATTCATTTGAAATGCAAATATTGAATTTAAAAACCCATGAATTGTCACATTTATATTTTTATTTTTTTTTTGTATTCTCAAATCATCTGTTTACTTATATATTATGCCATGTAACTTTCAAAAAAAAATTGTTGGTTAAATTTCAGATGTCAAATCACTGTCTTCCTGTAGAAATATGTAGATGGATAGGCATTTCTTCTGATGAAAAATGATAAACCTTTTGTAGTAGCAATCATATATAATAACAGATTAAATGTATTTTGTACTATATTGTAATGCATTTTCTTCTTCAAGAAAAAACCCCCCACTTAGATATTCTAGATTTTGTGAAAGACTATCATACTTTTATAATTTTGTGACTTGATGTTTACTTGTTCATTTTTATTGATTTCAAGATTTATAAATCAGCTTGTCCTTTTTGAATATTTGTAACTTTTTTCAAGCTGTACTTCTTGAAAATGTAGTGTGTCAACCATTGTAAAGATATATATATATATATATATATATATATATATATATATATATATATATATATATATATATATATATATATATATATATATAAAAGTATGTGTGTATGTACCTCATGTACCATGACATTGATAATGAATGTGCGTAAAATGAACAGAGAAAAAAGTTTTAGGACTGTTAGCCTAGTTGCATGCTTTTTCATTGGACATATATGTATTATGTACTATAATGCAACAGGATTTTATGAGTATTCCCATTTGTTTATTGTCATTTATGTTCAATAAATGACTTATTTTATCTTTATGAAGAAGTTGTTCTCTTTACTACTATGGGTGGTATGTAGACAGATACAAAATTGCTTTTTTCATTATTCAGACAAACATTATAAATGTATCTATTAGTAGTTACACTTTCCATCGTTCATCACCCATTTTTTTCAATCTTTGGCATTTAGAATATACATGTATATTTTCTATGTAACATGTCACACATGTACCACACATGTGAAACATACATTTTACATGTGTGCTATGAACCATGTGTATAACATATATGAAATATTACATATGTGAAATATATGTATATTTTATGTGTTTTTCATATAAATTATATATATATTAAACATGTATAAATTTAAACATGTGTTTTACACATATCAAACATGTGTAAAACATGTGTGGTACTAAACACATGTTTTACACATATGGACATTTTTCCTGTGCAGCATTCTATATCCAGTAAGTATGGAAGATCAAAGAGCGATAACTCTCGATTTTTGACCAAAATTTGTTTTCAAAATGGCGTTCTATTTTTATTATCGGGTGGTGACGGATTACTCCCTGGTACACTGTGGTAACTGCAAAAGTAGTTCCATTTTTTTCTGAAAATAGATACACAACATATTGGCGCATTTGTAAATCAAGAAGAAATCCGTGATGTCTGACTTTTAGCCGGAACGAATTTATTCCAAAAATTTCGAACGAATCGTAAAACTATAAACAACGAATATTATACAATTATAGCATTTTGATGAGGTCAATACCTGGTTTTATAGACTCTCATCAGGTCTATAAAACCAAGTATTGACCGATATCAAAAGGCTATAACTGTTTTATTATAATAAATCAAAAACCAATTCTCTTCAAGCGTATAATAGTAAAATATTCTGTTCATAATGTATAGGTGTTGATTACGCTATTATGACGTCACAATGTCGCACGTGCCGAAACCAGTATTTTGTCATGAAAATCTATTTTTAGTATAGTGAAGTCAATAAATTTTCTATGTTTAGTATAGTAATGTCTATAACAGAATTTATAGCACGGTCACGTGACAGCAATCGAACAATCATGTGTTTGGGAAAAATACGATATTAAAATAAAGAGTAAAATGTCATTTATTTATGTTATTACAAATGTGTTTTTATCCAAATTACTCTTTTTTAAAAATTGACAACCGCGTATTTAATGAAATAAGAGGCATTTAAAATGTTCTATATTTCTGTCGTGCGGAGATACGTGTCCTTTGATGTTGATTGGCGTTGCTAACAGTTCACACATGGGGATCAAACGCGGTGTTTTCACTAAATTAATAAGTTTTTTGATATTTGTATACGTCTTTTGTGAGGTTTATCGTATTGGGGTATTAATAAGATTCAAATTATTGTATTTCTCCCTAAAGCATCAACAGAGAATGGCTTTCAGACGGAGCAACCTCAGTAATAAGTCAAATTCGAATTCTTTCTTCAGTTATTTGAATACCAGACAATCGCATGGAGCTGTAGAAAGTCAAGGAAGTTTTACGCAACGGATGATATTATTATGCGATTTTGATGAATATAACATTAATGAAAAGAATATGCAAGTTCTGCTCAGACGACTCGTTCTTGGCAAAAATGAAAAAAATAGGCATATCCTCAATATCATTGGAAACTATGTCCATGATATTTGACTCTAGTGGAAATATACATGCATATAGGCTTAACTGCAATCTTTTAATGGGATGCGAGAATGTATTAACACCAGGGAAACTTTAAAAAAAAATATAGAGAAGCAATATGCTTATGCATTCATGTCAATTGATCATTATGAGTATCACAACTTTGGAAAAACCTTTACCTCTTTTAGATTCCATATACCTCTCTGAATTTGACACACTTTTAATAAATAAACTGACGTTAAGTTTATTTGATTATGCAAAAATTAAAAGACATTAGAAAACAGAAAATGTGCAACTGAATCCAGCAAATATTGTCCAATTCCATGATTATGAGAAATTTAGTTACAAATTTGCATTCTTTGAAGAAAATCATACAGAAAAAGGGGCCTTTTAAAGGAATTTTTTCCACAAGAACCATTTAAATGTCCAACTCTCAAAGAAAGTTTTACATGTACAAACAAAAATAAATCCTCTGATGCGAATTTGGCTACATCTATAGCTGCAGAACTTCACAAAATGTAACAAAAAGGGATGCTGAAATTTCATCTCTAAAGAGACTGAGGTCAGAGGAAACTATGGAAAGAACAGAAGAAGGAAACACCAAAATCATGGGTCAAAGCAGCAGGTTAAGATTAACAACCTAAAACTCAAAACAAAAGGAAATAATTCTAAAATTTGTTTTCAAAGAGAGAAAAACAAGGTTATGCAAAGAAAGTTTCTGGAAGTTATGAAAAAAAGGTTACAAACAATGAAACAAGAAAATCAGAGCTTGAAAAATGAAAATGAGACCTTGAAAATGAAGATAAATGAGTTGAATGAACAACTGTGTGACAGAGACTCAAAAGTAAGTAAACTCTAACCAGAATTACATCTGTTGGATACAAGTTGTCAATACTTTGAGACGTTACATGTATTACATGATGATGAAAGCGTTTTTGTGTTTGAAAGTGATAACAGTTCTTATATTCCTTCATACAGACAAGCAGTAATGATATTAACTAGTCGTAATGTGACAACAAGTAAAGTAAACTAGATCTCGTTACGAGTAACGAATAGGTCTTCCGCCCGATTTGTTTTATATGATACGATGAAATATCGATACTCTCTTCCAAATCTGCGATCTTGTTGAAACTAAGTTTTTTTGTCTCGGGACCGGAAACGGACGAACGAAAGTGATTAATGGAAATAAAACCTAGTATTTCTTGTACATTTGCCTAGTGTACGTCACTGTTTATCAGGCTAGATGAAACACCCAAGAAAGTCTGTTAAACTTGTTAAAAACATGAATTGTTTGAATTCTTTCGTTGAATATCGGAAGTGACGGTTAACAAAATAAAACCTGTTAAACACATGTTCAATCAATTGTCTATAATTAATAAAAGTTTTGTGTATCAATCACTTACAGTGACTAAAATCTCGCGGGTATCAAATTTGTAAAAAGGAAAGCTACCTAAGATATTTGATATATCTCACCGGAAGTAGAATATGTTTGCTTATATAACATTGTTTAGTTAACATATATAAGATCGTATACTGATATATTCATTCTATGTAAAATAAGTAAAATAAGGGAAAAAAAATATTTTATGTGCTTCCGGTGACGGTCGAAAGTGACGAAAAATCACAGAAAATAATGTTAACTCAGACACATACATAGGACAATCATCCCACCAAGTTTGGTTGTTCAAGTCGTCACCGTTTTTTGAGATCTCGTGGAGTCAAGGTTTTTATCTAGGGACAGGAAACAAACAAACAAAAGTGCTAAGTGAAAATAAAAGTTTGGATTTCTTTAACACTGGATAACTGTACTTTATAATTTATCAATTTTATTAAAATTTTCGAACAAAACCAGTTAAAAATTTCAAGCAACTTGATTTATTTTAACCCTTCCAGTGAGGACCGGAAGTGACGATTGACAAAATCAAAACGGTAAAACGCATTTTCTATGAAATGTCTATCATCAATATAAGTTTCGTGTTTTAATAACTTGCACTTTCTGAGATCTCGCGGGTAAAACATTGGTTTAAAAAAGGCTATCTGAGATGTTTGAGATATCTCACCGGAAGTAGATTGTTTATGTTTCTTTAACATCGAATAGATGACATATGTAAGGTTTTAAACCTATATTTCAATTCTATGTGAAAATAAATTAGATGCGAAAAAAAAGTTTTTGAAGTGCTTCCGGTGACGACCGGAACTTATGACGAACAAAACAAAATAGTTTGAAGACATCTACAACTATAGGTCTATCATCCTACAAAGTCTGAATGCTAAAGTCCTCATAATTTTTGAGATATCAATGTCACAAGCTTTTTGTCCCGGGACAGGAAACGGACAAGAGGAAATGAATTTTCAAAAAATGGAATAATCAAATGCAGATATTATTTTCTATCATTCCTGAAAGTTTAAAAAAAAAGTGTCAAGCCGTCTTTGAAAAATCTTGTGAACAAAAGAAGGGGGAGGGATGTCAGAATTGGTACCCAATTTTCGAGTCATGGCGAGCTCTAAAGAATGGCGCCACTGGCGAAAAACAAAAACATTCAGAACAACTTAAAACTATGGTCTACCTATCCTGAAAATTTCATATGCATATCTCTGATAGTTTTTGAGTTTTTGTGTGCACAAAATAGGTCGTTAAAATGTACAAAATGGCCGATAAATCAGTATCGGAAGTGACGACAAGAAAATTATCAAAAATGTATGAAGTTTGTATTAAGTCCAATCATCTGTGAACAAATTGTGGAAATCGGTCGAGTGGTTTTTGAAAAATCGCGTCTACAAAAATTGTGGAAAAGAAAAATAAGAAGAAAAAAAAGAAGAAACAGTACGAAAACAATAAGGAAACGGAAGACCTTAATGATGTAATTAACACCTCCTTGAAATTAGCGGGTGAATGTTTAGAAACATGTCCCTCTCGCAAAAATGTAGATGCCATAGTTAGTGAAAAGTAGCCGTCAGTAGTGCTCAGGTAGGGCAAAAGTTGCAGGGGGAAAAATACAAAATTGTACTCGGATGAAGCTAACAAATTTGGCAAAGCATATAATACTTTTTGAGTGAAGAATAGGTATTTTTAGGCTTAAGAGATATGTGTAACAAATTATCTCATACTACATTAGTGACATTCAAAGAAATATTATCTGATTTATCAGAGGTTTGCAATGAAAACATTGATAACGCCAATGGTGATGAAATATTGCGTAATCTTCAAAATTTAATGTCCGACAAACATTGCTTTTAATGGTTTGTTAGTAAATTTTTAAAAAGAAATGATGCCACAGATTTTGAACTCATGGGATGATTTATATTTTGAACAGCGAGATGCTTGTCAAAGAGTTAATAATTATTTCAGTGGTTTACACCTGCTTTTAAACTTTGCAGAGTCCTCAGCACCTGTTCTAAAGAATTTTGAATCTATGTGTGAAAAAATAAACATTTCAGAACCATTTCAATATTTTTTTCATTGGACTTTAAAGAAAATTACGATGTCAACATTTCAAAATTAGATGAACATTTTATTACTTTTAAAGATTTTGTTCCAAATGTTTTCGTAAAGGTGTCGATGAAAGAAATAGTTGTTATTTTTTGCAGATATCCTGTGCTTTGTGAAAGTGTTTGGTGGGCCAGCAAACTTTGTAAAATGTCTAAGTAAGACAAAATTGATGTTAAAAAAACCATATTTTATATTTTACTATTTATATTTTTTTAAATGGTAGCAGGTTTTCCAAAGCAAACATGGAAACTTTCAATTTTGAATTTTCTGTATCTTCCTTATTTGTCAGGCAAACCTGGAAAATAAAACTGTTTTGTAAATGCCATTTGTAAATGCCATTCCTAGAACTAAAAGCAGTTTTTTCTGGAATTTGTGTGGGAAAAAAAATGTCTTCCATACCAATATCCAGTGTTGTTTTTGTTTGTCCTCTGTCAGTATGAGTACCAACAGACCACCTCGAAAGATGTTTGTGGCCGGTGGTACACAAGTTCATCGCTTTTAAGGTATTCAATGTATAACGACGCCATCGTGTATCTCATAAATAAATGGTCCAATATCCTTAATTATGATATTAATTTAAAGGTGTTGTCAAATAAAAATACTCCACCAAAGAAATTTTTAAAATTTTGATTGTTGTCTAATTAATTGCACCTTGATTTTTTACATTGTAGTGTATGGGCAATGCGTATTTGATTTAGATATTGTAAAAAGTAAACAAATCTCTTGGTGAATATATGCATAAACGTTCTGTTTATTTAACAAAATGCCACTTTTAAAAAAAAATAGGCTTAGTTTATGAAATGTTTTCTTTGTCATTGCTTGTTAACAGTTGTTTGAATCCGAGAACATAACACTGTTTGAAATCATATAATATACAAATAACTGAATTGCATGTCACATACTTCATCTGATTTCTCTAAATGAGAAATCTATATGGACATGATATGTTTGTTTAGAATGCGCATGTTAAACTTCCAAATAATAGATAAAGTGTTTGTCATTTTACCCATTCATGCAAATTAGACCTTTAACAAAATGCTGTTGACATGTAGGCCTATGTATGTGTGCATATAAATTTGTATAACTTCCCATTATTTTTGGTTTTTGCAGAGAAATTTAAAAACTGTCAGAGTGATTTTTTTTAAAAAAGGCTCGAAGAAAATGTAAGAGATGAGAGGAGAGAAGTGCACTGTTAAGGTTTTGTCGAGTAAAATAATGGGGTCACAGTAATCGTTCACATAACAGGGGTGAAGGTGTCGATCATTTCAAATCAAATCAAAAACTGTTTTAAGGTGGCTCACTACACCTTGAAATATTTTCTAAAAGCAGAAAATTACTTGATTATGATAGATATCATAATAGATAAGAAGTATTTAAGTCAAATGGGCAAAAAATGTGCAATTTTGGATGAACGCAGGGGTGTTAAGGAAGCATATGGGCAATTTAGAGTCTTATTTAGACTGTTATATTCAAAATCGTGAGATTAAATAACTGTTTTGAATCAGATCAAAAACTTAGTATTATCCTTTGAAATGGATGTCAATGCAATAAAATCGGGTAGTTCATCACTGCCACATGGGTGCATTATCACGTGACAGCTATAAATAGCTTATGTTTACTCCTTAACATAAAATGAGATAGAACAACACTACCCTGCGGTTTCCACAAAACAAAAAACCTATCAAGTGAAGGCGAAACATCTCAGTTTTATCAAAACCGCTGCTAGAATCCTATCGTCTCCTTAAATAGATAGTTATTCATCCGGTTCTCAAAAAACCTTCCCAACTTTTATTCAATTTGCACGGAAATCGGTATGTTGCATCAAAACAACACATAACACAGGATTCTAGCAGCTCTTTTCAATTTAAGCATTGATCAAACTATCGATACATGTAAAATTGGAAGTTCAATATATACGGGGTAATGTTGTTCTAGTCGGATTTTAATATCATAAACAACGACAGAGGAAAGCCTGGTCGAAAAATAAAAGCCAATTTACATACCTTTTAGCGAATAATTGATTAAACTAACATCCATCCCGGTATTCTTTTGTTCCATTCTCAATGAATCACACCAATTTACTTTATTTAAGTTCTTAGATTACTTATATTTTGAATCTGTTTACAATGCTTTCCGATCAAATTTACACGACATTCAACTTTCAGTCATGACGTCATCAATTTGTAAATCTACGTAATACAATCTAATTGGTGATGAAAATTGTCTGCAGTAATTTTTATTTGTTTTTGGTCTACGTTTCGTTGCTTAAATATTTAAATATGTACATAATAACTAAGATTTGTGATTTCACGAAATTACATATAACTCAGATTTCATATGCTTCCTTAACACCCCCGCGAAAAATTACATTTTCGAAAATTTAATTCAGAAAACATAAACAAAAGCTCCAGTCGGATTCGAACTCATGATCTGCGGTTCAGAAGTCCAATACTTTAACCACTGAGATACGATGATATACAACCGAATCGAACGAAATAAACAGTTTAACAAAACATTTAAATCGCCATCTTGTGACGTAGGTTCTTAAAAAGTATAAGTCTGGGTGTAGTGAGGTACCTTAAAGCTGCATTTGAACATGTGCGAAACCTCAATGCAAATCTTAACATAATGAAATGTTTATTAAGGTTAAAAAATTCCATTGTTTGTGAAATCGTAGAAAATAATTCTTTCATTTTTAATCTTTAAGTAATTTTGATTACATGTTAAACTCACTGAAAAATCATTTTCATTTCAGCTGGTACCTGCTATGTTTTGATATTTGCATAAATGATGTTCTTATTGGTGACAATTTACACACATTTTTATCCTGGGAATATAAAATATGAAAATGATGAAAATAAAAACCTGGACTTAAAGAACAGGAAAACCGTGCTTTTAGAGAATGAAGAGGATTCGAACTAAGAAGTCATACAATAAACACATTGACATCATATCATACATAAAAGAAATTGAAATCGTTGAGTGTGTATGCATATACCGGTATATCAAGTTTAAAATAATGTTGTCACTGAACATATTATCGTTTTTAATCTTTCAGAAAGTCATTTAAAGACATTTATCTTGAGTCCTTAGTATAAATGAATAAAACAAATAAACCAAGTATAATTGTTTTTATATTCATATTTTTTTTAAGAAATAGAGGAGAGGAACATTTACCTAAGTCAGCTATATTCAATTGCTATATGCTGTTTGCATGCATAAAGGATGTAAAGGGGTTGGTGAGAGAGTCTTCATCCCCTCACATAAGGAAGTTCAGAATTATTTAAATTTTATATATTGATGTGAACCAAAAATGGTTTTTGATTGCCTACTTGCAGGATTTACACAACCTCTTTGAAAAATGTGCAATTGGAATTTATTTTGTGAATGAATTTATATGCGCCCCCATCCCAACAACATGTAAATAACAAACATCATTTTAAAGTTGTAGATGTGCATCTGTAGGAAAAATTGCATTGAAGGTCTGCAGAGTCAACGTAAGAGTTTTTATTTCCGAGTTTTTTTTTAAATAAACGATCAGAACTACACATTCATAATTAGGCTCACACACCAACATGTTTGCATATTATTGCATATATTTACAAGTTTAAATGACTGGATTTTTGAACACGAAAACCCTCTATAAAAACATGACGTCTCATTCCTAGCAGTTGTAGCAGAAATACTCGTTGAGGATCTAATTTCGTTATTTTCGTTGGCAGTATTTATCAATGAAATAAAATCAATGACGAATTTTCATCCAAGTATTCATAAGTACAACGTTGATGATACATCTTAGAGACTTTGACATGACAAAATAAAATTGGAACGATTTTGTTTTTATTTACAAAAAATTAACCCAACGAATATATGTGCTTCTACAGAAGTTGCAAAAATAAATTGGTCGCTCCTTTTGACTTTTCTGTGCTTTTAGCTTAATTCTAAGAATTTTAATGCAATATTGAGGGTGTATACGTTATCTCCTGGTTACAGAGTATTGCACATTAATGTAAGCTTTATAAATAATATGCATATAAATTCATCTTTATCAAGTATTTACACACAAAAAAAAAAACACTGAAAGGTTCTCTTAAACTTGTGTCATATCCCGTCACAAACATGTTAACTTGAAGGCGGAAGAAGATAACTCAGCTATGTTAAGGGCGTCCATAAAAAAATAGCGATATTTATCGCATAAAATGCTAGCATTTGAATAATCTTAATATTCTATTCCAAAACATTGTTACACAAAGTGATATTTTATCAATATACAAATTAGATAATCCGCTGTCGCATGAACAATTTTTGAGTCCCTTGGGAATACCCTGTCACGTGATACTGCTAAAAATAGATGAACCAGGAATAATACGAAAAAATGCATAGTGCAAGGGCTTAACATGAACAAATACAATTATTTCTGTTTCTAACTTGTAAACTGAACATATAAAATTTCGAAAAGTGCTGGGAGCTTGAAATATTCAAGTAAGAAAAATTATTAAATTCCACATAAACAGTATATGAGCAGAAATTTGCAGGGAGTTCCCACAATTAACGCTTCTTTATGTGAAATGCATATAGATTTCATACAGCTCCCAGCACTTATTGATATGATGAAGATATAATGGTAACACACGTAAAATTTCAATATATTTGATAAAGTGTATGCCCTTGCACTACTGCATTTTATCTGACCCATTTCACTTTCGGCGTCATTTGCGTGAAATTCAAACGCAGCACTGATTATGATCATGATTTTAATTTTCATTCATAAAGTATAATTAAACGGTGTGAATTTTATTACAATAATGTTAGAATGATGTTTCTGTTCACACCAGTCATCAATTCAAAATTGTTGAAATTAGAAAAATTAATTCATCTGTTGCCCTTACAAATAACTATTAATATAAGGGCGGGGGGGGGGGGGGGTTAAGTGTAAGGTTGTAATTTACACTTTTATGTTTCATATTGGTTTATGTTACTCTGCTGGTAAATAAATAAGAAACACCTTTAATATATGATCAAGGTTACTTGTAATTATAATTAATATTTATTGCAATAATTAAAGAAAGCAAGAAAAATCAATATTAATCAAGAATTTATTATAATTATCAACTTGAAAAATACAATGTACTATAGAGATTGCTTTTCTGTGAGTCACTGACAAACTAGTGTTTTCTGATTTTCAGTATTATTCAGTCATGATGTGGAATTTATTGAAATTGACCATTCTTCTTGAACACTACATGTACTTCTCCTCTGTCTTTTTGATGTACATGTAAGGAGGCAGTGCAGTTGATAAGAAAACCAATGCCTGAAATGATGAATATTTATCAATTTCAAATTTATTATCAATAGTTATCAATGAAAATTATTATGATAGGTTATATTATAGTAATATGGTTTGAAAAAAACTAGACCAAATATACATGAAGTTATTGAGTAAAATAAATATTTATAGAGTACTTACTCATTTATCAACACTCAAAAAAGGTGTCTCTAGTGGACCAGTCATTGCTTTAATAACCCTGAAAATGAATAGTGTGTTATAATTAGCAAACTAGTGTACTGAAGATAACATGAAAATGGAAAATTACTTTATTATGATGCATACTAATGGCAGTTTTAATTTCATTGATATTTCAACAGGCAAATCAAATGTTTATTCTTTAAAAGTGTGGAAATTCAGTTCAACACTTTAATTTTGTCTATTCATACATGTAATCTTCCTAAAAGAATGCTAAATGAAATAACACATTTCGATTTACATAAACAACAATACAATCTTGTCTATATTGAATCCAAATCCTCACAGTAATCTTTGTAGTGCTAGCACAGTGTTTGGACTTTCCATTGTTTACATTTTCTTTGAACACGGAGGAAATGCGAGCTAATATTATTGCGATATAAGAGACCAGTAAAAAGTTACAATGAGCCTCAATACTCTTTATAATCAAAATTATCGAATTGCAGAACATTTGCTTTGCCTGATCAAGTCACCAAACTGATGTTTAAACACAATATTACATGAAAAACAAATGTAAACAAGTAAACAAAATCGAAGCCGAGGAATTTCTCTTCGTTTCTGTTTCACCCTACAGTATTAGATAATATAAAACAATATATAGGGGAAGTACAGATAAATCCTACCTTGTTCAGTTGAATCCTCTACCGATATCCGTCCACGATGGTTGTAAATAAGTTAAATTCCCAGGTATATCACTGAAGTCCACATGTTTATTCTGATCACAGCTGCAAGCGCCGATGTGACGTAGTCAACCTCGACACGTCATCAGACGACTAAGGAATTTCATAATTTCGCGAGATATAAAGTATAATTGAAGTTTTTTTTTTAGTACACCTTTCTTGATACAATAAAACCCAATAATTAATCATATTTATTTTGGTAGATGTTTGTTAATTACCCGAAACACAATATCTCGTAAAATCTCATGAATAAGGGGCGGGGCATATGCAAATTTTCCTAAATCACACGTGCTAGAATTCTTATACCTTCCTTAAAGGTCATATGAAACGATATCCTGACCATATTGAGTTAAATACGGGAATGAGTTCATAAGTGCCTATTTAATAAGACTGGCATTGTTTTTTGGATATTTTATGCAAAATGTCAGCGCCACAGTCGATCAAAATCACTTAATCGGGAAAAGGAACATTGACTTACGCGGCTTACCTCCCTTGCTTATGACGTCAGTAAGACCCAATGGCCTTATAACGCTCTGTAGTGAATACAAATATCCATGTCATTTTGCAGTAATTTAAAAGAAAAAAATTCTATTTTATATAAAAACTTATATAATTATACAATAATCAACCACGACAGTATATTTTCTCTCAAGAAATTCAATCGCATGCGTCTATATTTGATAGCGTGTACATGAGAGTAGAGACTCGAGAATGAATCATTTTCTTTATAGATCTACATGCAAGTATAATATAAGTTTTATGTATGCATGTATATGTTTTGTTTCAATTAGTTTAAATGAAATTGTCAAATTCAAAAATAACTGATCGTTTTTTCCAATTTGCACGTTCATGCAATTCAACAGTACTGGGGTTTTTTTTTTCTTAACAGGCAACATGCTGACTCATTCGCTTCACGATTAAATTGTTTGTTTCGTTTTCAAATTCACAAATATGTTACCATTTAATAATTTTTAGTCTAAGAGAAGTTTCTTCAAATGTTTTGATTTTGAAACGTGTACTTGTATGTGCGGTGTTTACTCACAGATTCCTTCTATCTCCCTTTCTTCCGCAATTTTTTCTTTCGTTTTATTGATGCTTGTTCTTATAATGAAATATGTTGATTCCCGTTCGTTCACACATATTTTTATCAAACAACCAATTTATTTAACCGGTACATTTCTAAATCCTTAAATGCCACATTTCCGCGATCTAGTTTGATAAAACGCTAATACTTATACGTGTACACAAAGAATTTTCTAAAGATATTGCTACTTGTATATATCAATAAGTCAGAAATTTATAGGCCAAATTAATTAGAGTTTATATCAATAGACCTATTTTTAAAATAAAATTTAAGATTATTTTTGCGGTATTTTACAGCAGCTTTTAAATACAGACTATACACAATGCCTCAAACATTTTCATTGGTCTGCCTTATACGTTTTTATGTCACAAAATAAATCAAATGAATTAAAATGATTTAATTCTATGTAAATGTAGCTCAGTCATGATACGTATCGAAAAAGAAAATGTTGTTTCTGTTTAAAAAGGATTAGGATAGTTCGTTAATCAGCTGTTAATGTTGTTAAATTTTCACTGCAGTACGGGATCTTCATCGTGATATTACTCTGGTGAAAAGCTGATAGTTTTATTCATTAACGACCAATTAAAACTAAGTCATCTGTACTACGAAATCAGATCATCTCATATGAAAAGAAAGACAAGTTCATATATGCAAAAAATACTAAAATCAAATCGATAAGCTACTGTAAAATTACACTAGTTTCATTGCATTGTTTACATCGGTGGGTCTGTGTGACGTCATAAATCCACAAATTCAAGAACGATAAGCGGGGAAGAATTTTTTCAGATGCCGAGTTTCCACGGTTATTTCTCAGTAATACAATGACAAAAAAATCTTGCTACGCGTATTTTAACATTCGTTTATACCAAGCTTCATATTTAATTTATTAAAGAAAATCATGGTGTTAAAAATCGTTTCATATGACCTTTAACATAGCTGAGAAGTGTTTTTATTCATATATAAATTATACTAGCCCTGTTGTCATCACCAACAACGTCCCCACTTCCGTCAATAATCAGACTCAAGTCTGAGTATTAATTTCTTATTAATGTACTTTTCTTTAAGATGGCAGGACAATTTTGATGACGTTGGGTCCTTGTCATGTAAATCGATAGCGGTTTCAGCAGAATATAACAGTGAGTAGGTATATTCATTTCTTTTCTTACATTTATTTTTTAATTTACAATTGATGTTCAAGGTGCAACTATTTTGGCCAAACGTTAAACAGATGAAATGGTATTTTCCTTTCGTTATCAATTACATTTATATTACAATATATTATGTCTTAATGAAAATTTCTGAATAGAATTAACATTCAATTTTAATTTACAGACGACATGAGCTACTTATTTACCAATAGTAGCAACATTGCACAAAGAGTTTAAACGAAAAAAACCCAGATATTTATTTTCGTGAAATAGTGCATCGGGACGACACGTGGTACAATGGCGAATACATATGTTGTTATTGCTGCATCAATTTTAATCTGCATTTGATTTATTGGAAATTCTTTCACTGTGTGTTTTGTTATTGTCTCTAAACAGCTGCACACTCCGACATACGTCTTGATTGGATGCCTAGCATTGTCTGACCTGCTCGCCTCTGTGACGCGATATGTTACAATATTACCTGATCCATTTGAATCTTTTTTTAATATACATTATCATAAAGATATATATGAGATATTCACATTTTTATTCATTCACTCGGCATTTTTCCATATGGTATTAGTATCATATGTACGTTTTGTTTTCATTACAAACCCCCTACGAAGTTTGAAATTGACCTGTAAAACAATTTTGTTCATGTCTTGTGCCGTTTGGATAAGTTCCATTATCGTTTCCATCGGATACGGAACAGTTATAGTACTAGTTTTAAAGAACATTATATCTGTCGAAACGCTAGTTTTGAATGAACTTGGGTTTGGTTTGTATGTTGGTATATTACCATTTATTATCGTAGTTGTTTTTAATGTGCGAAAGCTGTATTATCTGTACAACCAAACACCTTTTGTTCGACGAACCAGAATAGCAAATTCGATGTCGTTAATGTTTTGGATTATTATTATAATATATCTCCTTAGCACAATATATCCTTTGATTTACACAATCGTCTGTGCAATGTTTTACAAAATGCCACTTTTAAAAAAGAAAATAGGCTTAGTTCATGAAATGTTTTCTTTGTCATTGCTTGTTAACAGTTGTTTGAATCCTTTGATATATTTCATGTTTTCATCCCCTGTTTTAAGACTTCTATCTCGATTAAAAAAATGTGGTAACAAAAGCACAGATGACCAACAAATCCTATACATATTAGAGACACATGGATAAAGTGGACCCATTATTTGGAGTCTGAATGGTAATCTAATACTTAACTGAACAAATCTGTCAAAAAAATCCCCACTTTATTTAAATGCTTTTAAAATATGGACTTTGATGTTGAGTTTTAAAGAAAATGTTAAGTACCCCCATAGAATTGAGGTTAATGGACAGTGCTAATGGGTACTGTTATTTTATAACTGTTGACTTTAAATATAAATTTACACAGACTTATAATTAAACACTTATTAACGCAGATTTATGATTGTTTTTCTTTTTTTTTTAGATTTAGTTTATTATTAATTGGATCCAAAAAATATTGAAATGAATGTGCTTTTTTAAACTGAATGGCATAAAATTATCTATCTAAATCAGGGACAGTATTTTACAAAATTACAACACATTTTCCAACACAGGAAAGTAGAACACCTAAACAAGAAATGAATCGTCGACTCGATATATCCGAGTGAACTTGAAATAAAAGATACCACAGAGTCTGCGTCATCTGTTTCATATTTGGATATTTTACTGAAAATGGACATTGATAGTAACCTAACAACAAAACTTTATGATAAACGCGATGACTTCTATTTTTCTATAGTCAACTTTCCTTACTTATGTAGCAATATACCTTTATCACCTGCATATGGTGTTTTTGTCTCTCAGTTAATTCGATACGCAAGGGCATGCTCTTCGTATGAACAGTTTCTAAGGCGAGGCAAGGTACTGACAAACAAGTTGATAAAACAAGACTATCAACAGTCTCGTTTGAAGTTATCTTTTCGTAAGTCCTATGGTCGATACAACGATCTTGTCAGCAAATACAATCTTCCACTGGGTCGCCTGCCGACTGACGTTTTTAATACTAATTGTTAGACCATAATTAATCACCTAACTGTATACGGACTTTTTCGTTTTTTCCCCGATTACGACAAGGGGCACACGGCGGGTGTGACCGGTCAGCAGAGGATGATCACTCCTCCATGGCACTCGATCCTATCTCTATCTTGGAGGTCCGTGTTGCTCTGCTTTGAATTTGTATTTCGTATAATTGATTTTTGAGATGGTTGACGGTTTGTTATTGTCATTTTTTCATCAGTGCTTGTCACATACAAAATGTTTTAGCTGGCGACCATACTTCCCAGTGCAAGATTCATGGACCAGTCATCACATCTAGTACACATTATCCAGTCCTCATCATCAGAATCATCATTGTAAAAGTTCCCGCAAAGTAGGAGCAGCAATTACATGTATCCGTATCATGTACTTCACTGGTGTTAGAAGAGATATTTTCCTTTACATTTGTTATGGATTTTGATATAATCTTCTTTGACTTACTTTTAGGAACTAGGTGTTGTTTCAATTTTTCCATCTCTTTCTGCATTTTTATTTTCTATTTTTTATTCTGGTCTTTTTATCTTTTTTCCTCCTTTTGTCCAAGTTCATTGATAAATTCATTCTATGTGAAACACCAAACATTTTTTTAAGTTTTTCTTTGAGCAGGTTCTTTGACAACTGTTGGAAGCTGAAGTACTTCTGTAATGTCTTCTGGGACTGATGAGGAGCTCCGTGGAACCTGGGTTGGTTCTATAGAGACTGGCATTTTATCAGCAGATGGAATTTCCCCTTCACTGGCACTGCTGGTTACTGACGCTAAGACAGATTTTTTTGATGGTCCGAATGCATCTTCTAGAATAATAAGAGGGTTAAAGGGAAAATATATGTAGCTCTAAAACCTCCAAAGATGTTTACCATGTTCATTTTCTCATTATATGCATTCAAAAAAATTGCACAGAAGTCATATCTGGATATTTGTTTGCTTGGATTTGTTTTCAAAAATTATTAACAATGTTTGTAGTATGCCTTCTTTAAGGGACCAAAAACACAAATGTCCAGTGGTTGTGTTCATTAAGGCTTGGATGATTTTTTTCCCTTTGAAAATCACCTTTGGTGGCAGCACACGGACCTCAGCGTTTACACAACACAAAACAGTGATATTTGCACCCCTTTCACCACTTGTTTTGGCATAAATCACTCTGTTCCAATTCTTCCCAACACTTTTTATGCCCCCCTTCGAAGAAGGGAGGACATATTGTTTGCTGCTGTCCGTCTGTCTGTCGGTCATTATAATAATATCTAGGTCAAGTTTGATCTGGGTACGATCGAGCAGTTTTAAACAGAGTTATGCTCCTTAGACTTGGTAAAATTCCACTTATTTGCAGTTTCCGTTCATTTTTTTTGCAGAGATTGCAAATATTGAAATGAAATTTGGTATACAGATTATTATAATAATATCTAGGTCAAGTTCGATTTTGGGTACGATCGAGCAATTTTCGACAGTGTTATGCCCCTTGGACTTAAGAAAAACTCCACTTTTTTGCAGTTTCCGTTCATTTTCTTTGCGGAGGTTGCACATAATTAGATGAAATTTAGTATACAGATTTATCATAATAATGTCTAGGTCAAGTTGGATTTTGGTTACAATCTAGCAATTTTCGACAGAGTTAGGTCCCTTGACTTAGAAATATTCCACTTATTTGCAGTTTCCGTTCATTTTCTTTGCAGAGGTTGCATATTTTAAGATGAAATTTCGTATACATATTTATCATAATAATGTCTAGGTCAAGTTGGATCTGGGTACGATCGAGCAATTTTCGACAGAATTATGCCCCTTGGACTTAGTAAAATTCTACTTATTTGCAGTTTCCGTTCATTTTCTTTAAAGAGGTTGCAAATATTGAGATGAAATTTGATATACAGATTTATTATAATAATATCAAGGTCAAGTTCGATTTTTGGTACGATCGATCAATTTTAGACAGTTATGCCCCTTGGACTTAAAAAATTCCACTTAATTGCAGTTTCCGTTCATTTTCTTTGCGGAGGTTGCACATATTGAAATGAAATTTGGTATACAGATTTATCATAATAATGGTCTAGGTCATGTTGGATATTGGTTACAATCGAGCAATTTTTGACAGAGTTATGCCCCTTTGACTAAGAAAAATTCCACTTATTTGCAGTTTCCGTTCATTTTCTTCGTGGGTGTTTCCATTTCACAAACATTTCTTGTTGATGTTTGATGTGCTGTACTAAATCCTGTTTCATCTGCATTACATATTTGCTAGGGCTTTTACTTTATATTTAGTTTATCCATCAGATTCCTAAGTTTGGTAAATTGGTCTGAAACTTCATTTGGATTTAGCATAGTATTACGAGCAGCACTAAGACCTTCAGGTTTACGAAGAGATAAGCATGGATGCCGGTCTCTGAATCCCTTCCACCAGTCTTATCCTGCCATTTTCTTATCTGCATTAAATGGATTCTTTCTTCCAGAGTGTGCAATAATGGAATATGCAAGCTTACACACATCCAATATTGTCAAACAAAACCCCCTTCCTTCCATCTTCAATATATGACTAACGAGAGAGTATTCTCCTTCCTTGGACAGAACGGTTGGTTTAAATGCTGGAGACTACAAATCCATTGTTAAAAATCTTCTTGACAGGGTTGTTCGTGAAATACCAAATACCAGAGAAGCTTTAAACTTGGTCATTTTTCCTGTTTTAACACACTGGACAGCTTTACTTGAAGATTTTCTGTCCCATTTCCCTTGTTTGGGCACCCAGTCTTTTTCTTTCTGGCCAATCTAGTGTTTTTTTCTGTTTATGAAATTAAAAAAAATATATATTAGTTTCAGATAAGGAAAATGTTTTTCATCAGAGATACCTTTTTTTTTGGTCTTTTGTTTTCTGTCTTTAAGTTTTGTCTTGATTTTTTGGTTATTATTTAAATTCATCTTACATTAAACCAATTCATGTTTTATTAATTTTTTTTCATAATTTAGAAATGGTATTTTAAAATTTAATACTTAAAACTTAGATTTCTACTGATTCAATTCAAATTGAATATCCGAAGATTAAACCTGAGACCGCTGTTTAGGTAGAACATTGTCACGGTTTTTATACTGTCCACTTCCCCACAACAGACGGGGGTAAGTGGTCACAACTGATATTTCGACATTTTTTTAATTAAACTAGTCAATGATTCTAACATAATACATATTTATGTTTTAAAATTATTTATTTCAAACTGTATGTTGCAATTCGATTCATAAATATTTGGTATAAATCTTGAAATTTGTAATAAATCCATAAAGCAAATAGTCTAATTAAATTTTCATCATCAGGTGACCTTACGGAGCGAATCACAGTTTTCTCCTTTTCCAGTCGAATGCGTGGACCTTGAATTTTCCATGTTTTTGATGTAAACTCAATTGCTCCCTCCTTCACAACGAGAGCTCACCAGGATTTAAAAGCAATTTTTAAAAATGTGTCCACAAACCCTAAGTGTCCAGTTACATGTACCCTACTTACCCCTAATACATGTATGTACTAAGAAGGAGAAAAAGAATAAGATGAAATAATTTTTTTTTTGGGGGGGGGGGCAAAATTATATCGATCATATTTATCGATCGTACTATACTATGTTATCTCATTCAATATTTCAAATACATATAAGCTTAATGCAATATCTTTAATATAATTTACATTGAATTAAGTTGGAGAACGATATTTTTTTTCTTTACCATTCGATGTCCATTCTAAATGGCTATTGTAACACTACTCATTGAATCAAATCGTTTTATTGTACTAAAAGCTGGTAATATTCTGAAATTGGTTAACTAAGGATTTGGACCGGCTTGCACATGTTAATCTTTTTAATTGTTTTATTAACTAATATAGTTGTTCATGATTTTAGTTTGTTAACAAAAATTAAGATTCAGTCACTTTCAATGTCATTTTTAAAATTCAAAGAAAAAAATTACATTGGTACATTTTAATTATTATGATTGTGAATACTCTAATAAAGATTACATTTTTAAAAACAAACCAAACATATTTGATTATTTATTTTTTATTCAATGAAGATCAATATAATGTACATGTAGTTATAACATTGGATAAGCCCTTGAAAAAACCTTAAACATATTATTCAGTCAATAGAACATACAAGAAAATGAAACTTTTAGGGCTATAAGTAATTTACGCTATTTCTTTTAAATATCAAACACTATTAAACATAAGATTAGTATAATAAAAGCAATATTCAACATTAGGCATGCAGCATATCTGCGTAAAAATGTGGAGACCGTATAGCTATTAAAGATAAAGTAAAGGTAACATCGAGATTGTAGCTTCGTAAAAATTCTTCATTTCGATTTCGATGACTATTAACGAAGGTTATATGCTGATCTCAATTATGCTGTTACATGTAGACACGCCCATTTTGTGCCACGTGTTCAATATATTATGGCCGCGATATATTGGACAACCCTCAAATTTTTATTGCTATTGAAAAGGGGGTTCAAAATATTATGGCCGCGATATATTGACCCCCCCCCCCTCCTTTTTCCAATTCCCTTTATAGAGGGGGTTCAAAATATAATGGCCGCGATATTTTGAACCCCCCTCTCCTATTTCCAAATCCCATTTGAGAGGGGGTTCAAAATATTATGGCCGCGGTATTTTTAACCCCATCCCCCCTCTATTTTCAGTGCTTTTGGAGAGGGGTTTCAACATATTATGGCTGCGATATTTTATACTCCCCTCCTATTTCCAAATCCCATTGGAGAGGGGGTTCCAAATATTATGGCCGCGATATTTTTAGCCCCCCTCTAATTAAGTCTCCCAAACGAAGTTTAGAGACGTATTGTTTTTGTACGGTTCTTATGATTATTATTATCATTAGGGTCTTCCGTCTTCAGCGGAAGACCCTTCTATTATTCTATTTTTTTTTTCTTTTTCACTTGGAAGGGAAGATCCTTTTGCTATTCTACGGTTTCTTTTTCTTTATTAGGGTCTTCCGTTTTCAGCAAAAGACCTAACTGTTTTTCTACTGTTTCTCATTTTTCTAAATTCTTCTTGTTAGACACCCTTAATTTCTCGGCCATTTCTCCATCGATTTTAATGATTTTTACAGGGATGATGTCTTAGGTAAATGTCTTTTTGCATCCCTCTTTTTTGCTAAAAATTCAGTTCCACTTCTAAATAATCTCCGTTTTTTGTGTTTTTGGAACATGATATTGTCCACGCATCTCTTCAAAAACCGTTATAGTCAGATACTTGAAATTTATATGCAAGATAGAGTGGTTATAGTAGATTTGCATGCTTGTTTTAGATTTGACCAGAAATCATTATGCTTGAAGCCCACCTGGGCCTAAAAATATTGATGTTAACTTTTTTTTACAGTTTTGGGAAAATTTGAGATTTGATCAAGAATATCTTTTTTGTCGTAAATATTTTGTTAACATATGTATAAAATTAAAAGTTTATATATACAAGAGCTTTCAACTGACAACAAGAAAAGGGTACCAAAACATCATATTAGGGCCTAGGAGGGTCTAAAGTCATTTATCTATATCTCTTTAATAAGAAATATTTTGTAATGTATTATAGAAGCAAGTATGTTCATCTTCTAGATATTTATGAACACATGATTAAAACTTTTTTGATAATGTAAATAATTAGGGGTTTTAAATGGCTACAATCCAATATTTTGATCATTTATATCTTAAAAGGAGGAATATTTTAAATAGCATTATAAAATAAAACATGCTCAGAATAATGTTTGTAGTAATAAGTACCAACAAAAGTTTCGTAAAATGGCCCTTATAAGGAGATAGGGGGTCGGCCACTAAAACAATCTTTTCCAAATATCTCAAGAACGATAACGATTTTCTAAACACTTCATGAACAACATATGTTTAGAATTACAATACCTTTCATTTGATATCAAGCAAAAGGGGCTTCCCCCTATCATATTAGGGGCCAAGTGGAGTCTTCAGTCTTTTATTCATATCTCTTTTGTAAGAAATATTTTGTAATGTATTATAGAAGCAAATTTGTTCATTTTCCAGTTCTTTATCCATAGGTGATAAAAAAAATTGATATGTTACATAATTAGGGATTTTAAGGAGCTAGAAGTCGAATACTATGATCATATATATCTTAAAAAGGAGAAATATTTTGAAAAGCATTATAGAATAAAAGTTGTACACAATGATGTTTGTAATAATATTTTACCAACAAAATTTTCTTCAATGGCCCCTATAAGAAGATAATGGGACGGCCCCTAGAACAATCTTTAACAAACATCTCAAGAACGGTAACAAGTTTATAAACACTTAATAAACAAAATGTGTTTAGTTTAAAAAGACCTTTCATTTGATACATGTATCAAGAAAAAGGGACTGGCCCCTCAAATTATGGGCCAAGAAGGATCTACAGTGTTTCATCCATATCTCTTTAATAAATAATATTTTGTTATGTGTTAAAGAAACACCAATGTTCATCCTCCATTTATTTATTCATACATGATAAAAGTTTTCCTATATGTTACATAATTAAGGGTTTTAAGGGGCTAGAAATCCAATACTTCGATCATTTATATCTTAAAAAGAAGAAATATTTTGAAATGATGTACTCAACAATATTTTACCAACAACATTTCGTTAAATAGCCCCTATATGGATATAGGGGTCGGCCCCTAAAACAATCCTTCCAAAATATCTCAAGAACGGTAACGAAGTCCTAAGCACTTGTTAAACAAAATGTGTTTGATATTGAAATACCTTTCATTTGATACCAAGAAAAAGGGCTGGCCCTTTAAATAAGGGGCCAAGAGATATCTAAATGTTTCCAACAAAAGATCTTATATACGAAAGCCCATTGAGCTCATTTCCGTAGGTAAACAAACATTTTTATCGCGAATAAACACAAAACTTTCGCGAATAAACGCGTAACTTTCGCCAAAAAACGCATAACTTTCGCTATATGACGCGAAATTTTCGCGAATAAACGCGTAACTTTTGCGATGAAACGCGTAACTTTCGCGAATAAACGCGTACCTTTCGCGAAGAAACGCGTAACTTTCGCGCAAAAAACGCGTAACTTTCGCAAATAAACGCGAAACTTAAATATAAATATTTTTATTTCATACAACAACCCTTATAAAGCACAATGACTGACAACAAACACATCTAGTTTTAAATGAAACAAGAATAGAATTCCTGGGTCCCCCGCCGTTCAAGCAGTATACTAGTATACTGTACTGTGGAATCATTAAATTTCGTGGGGGCCAATTTTCGCGGATTGCTTAAATTTTACAGGTTCGTGGGGACGCGACCAAGGCTGATTTAAGAACTTAACCAAGGTATTAGTGGTATAAACATTTGGTATAAATTTCATGTAAATCCATCAAAATTTGTAGGCATGAGAGCGCTTACAAGGTCAATTTTTGGATAAAACGGAGTCATTATTGTGGTCAAAGTCCCATACCTCCAGCAAAAAGTATCGACCAATGCTAATTTTCGAACTTGACCAAGGTAATAGGTGTATAAACATTTGGTATAAATTTAATGAAAATCCGTCAAAATTTGTAGGCATGAGAGCGCTTACAAGGTCAATTTTTGGATAAAACGGAGTCATTATTGTGGTCAGAGTCCCATAACTCCAACAAAAAGTATCGACCAATGCTGATTTTCGAACTTGACCAAGGTAATAGGTGTATAAACATTTGGTATAAATGTAATGAAAATCCGTCAAAATTTGTAGGCATGAGAGCGCTTACAAGGTCAATTTTTGGATAAAACGGAGTCATTATTGTGGTCAGAGTCCCATAACTCCAACAAAAAGTATCGACCAATGCTGATTTTCGAACTTGACCAAGGTAATAGGTGTATAAACATTTGGTATAAATGTAATGAAAATCCGTCAAAATTTGTAGGCATGAGAGCGCTTACAAGGTCAATTTTTGGATAAAACGGAGTCATTATTGTGGTCAGAGTCCCATAACTCCAACAAAAAGTATCGACCAATGCTGATTTTCGAACTTGACCAAGGTAATAGGTGTATAAACATTTGGTATAAATGTAATGAAAATCTGTCAAAATTTGTAGGCATGAGAGCGCTTACAAAAAAGTGTGACGGACGGACGCACGGACACACGGACCCACAGACCCACGGACACACGGACCCACGGACCCACGGACCCACGGACGGACGCCCGGCATTTCTATGTCCCCGCTCCGCGTTGCGGCGGGGGACAACAAATAATTTGTTTAATAAATCTGATTAAACTTCACACACAAGAGGAAATTTGTAACTCATCATATAATGCAAATAAGGAATTCAATATATCCATTTGATTCTTATGGTACATCAACTGTTGCTGTTTTCCTTTCACATATAAAGAGTTCTTTATTTTTTCAGACAGGCTGTTTTAATTTAGCAATGACACATCCATTGACATAATTATAATAACCACAGGAAAATAAGAGATTGAAAACAAGAAAAAAATCTAACAATAAGACACCTGTAACTAATTTTGTATTTCAGTTACAAGATTACAAGGTACATGTAAAGTGTCAATTGTTACAGAGTTTCTATATGTTCTTTGCATATTGGTTTGCGTTGTTTTAGATTTGTTATTTATTCTCATTGCTTCTTGTGTGCATTTTGTATAAGTGTATATTTCCTTGATCCACCGGACCCTGCCGGTTTAAGGGTAGACTCATGTAGGCGTTTGACTGTTTGAATTTATTAAGTGAAGAATTAATTGAAAAATGTGCCTTTTTCTGTCATGTGCACCTTTCCAATATGATACGCGTTTAAAATCCCAAATCATTTTTATCAATTATTCATTAATAATACAACTAGAACGATACCCATAAGAAGGATCATTGCTATTTTTTAACCACCCGATGGAAAGAAGTGCTAATAACTAAAGTTCAATTCTTCGATCCTTCTTTTTACATAATTTTTTGTATAAAATTCTGACCTTTTTCCAATCTAATTAAAACTGGATCCTTACGTTCCCGTATTTGATATGTCGCTATGAGTATCTAGATCCTCACAGCTACATATCAAATACGGGAGCGTGAAGGATCCAATTCTAATTAGATTGACCCTTTTCTAGATTGTAATACTTGTGGATTTAAGAAGAATGAGGTTGGGGTCCGCCCAGGGTTATGAGTAACTTAGTTCTCGAGAATGTAAGTACACTTAAAATGAAGAGCTCTACTCTATACCCCTCTATAAGCAGTTTGCCCTCTCTGGGCAAAGAAAAGGGTTGTACTTTTTCTTAAAATGAAAATTTAGAGAAGGTTGTAATGGTAAAAGATGTTAAGGTTATTCCCTTCCCCTGGATCTTCACTTCCTTCACTTACATATAGATATATAATTAGAAAGATGTCCCAAATATCAATATATACATATACAATATAGACCTGGGCCGTATATTATGAAAGAACTTACGACTTACGACCAAATTTATGAATACTTATAAATCACATACTTATCAATATTTCAATTTTATGGCTTTAAAATATAATTATAGACTTAAAAATAGTTGTAAATTACTAGTTTTGTATAAATTTTGTACCTTAAAAATAGTTCCACGAGATTAAAAATATTCACGACTTTGTCCTAAGTTCTTTTGTAAAACGCAGCCCTGGTGAAAATGAATATTGCAAATAACAATATACACTTTTAAACTACTTTCCCAATGGCATTTTTGCAGACTTGATATCGGGTGCCCCATGAACGTGATGAAATTTTATTGAAAATGCACGTTACAAAATGTTATTAGTACAGGATTTGCACTATATACATTGTACAATAGAACTTGTACATGTACTTGGCTATCTAGTGGCTGGAGCCAGTTGGAAGTGTGCGAGGGCAATAACAAAATGATACCGTTTTCCCTCGCAGCACTCACGAGTTCAACGTGGTGGTAAGAATCATGACCATCAAAAATCAAGATCTGAGGTCTTGTTTGCCCAATGTTTGGTAAAACACCTCTTCAAATCACATAAGAGCGAGACCCTGTCAGTGTTATCAATTGAACTGTTTATTAGTACATATGCTACATGTATTATAATAGATGTATATATGTATATAGCTTATATATAGATGTGCATATATTTTAATAAGTCACACCTGCTTTGTCCATCCAGTAGGAGACACACTAAGAAGCGATCCGTCAGGGGCATTTTCCGTGTCCCAAGATCGCAGAGCCATTTTGGTTTTTCCTTTGAAAATGAAATGGGGTGGCAAAAGTTGCCCTGCGGCATTTCCACCTGCAATAAGGGTAATTGTTTCCCTTGTCCCCGATTTGAGACCTTTCCTGTATATATATATAAAGTTATGAGTTCAATATTCAATGCTCTATATAAAGATCATAAGATAACACAGTATATAACTCAAACAGAATGTTGGTTGGATGCATTTACCTTAATTTCAAATTTGTATTTAAAATGATAACGAGCATTTCAGAAATTTCAAAAACTATAAGAGGACTATAGATACATAGAGCGCCTATCTCTAATAAACTCACATAATTGATACTGTGCATATGCACGTAATAATTCAATAAAATCAATGTTCCTATGGTTGTGATCAATGGTGATTTTTTTTTGATTTGGTTCATTTATTTGGCGAGTTGATGCTTATTATAACTGAGTAGCTGGACACATAAAATTAACAAATTCCCATGCAAAATTTCTGTTTGGGAGATAAGTTTATTTTTAAACCAACTTTGTGGGGATAGAATAATCATGATTTTTATTGAGAACGACAAAGATACTCGCGTTAATGGGCACTCTAACATTAATTTTTCTATGCTTAAATTCATTTTCCAAAGAGTCCAATTACTGACTGGGAGAAGGTTAAAATTCACGCAATCAATGAAGTAATAATATCATTTATTTGACTTTATTAGACATCGCGTTCCATGTGTTTTTTGACCTTGCAACAATTTTTTCGGCGTCAGTTGCCAATGTTATGAATGTATCGTCCATATTCCATATAACATTGGCCTTGTTGACTAATTCATTCTCATCCAGCTCTGACTTTAGGCTCTGAACATATGGCTTAACCCTTTCTTCTGTCATTATCTCGTGTCTGATGGCAGCCGTGGACTCGGGAGTTCTTAAGCTGATGTCATTGTGCCTCTTCTTTAATAGTCTCCACCATTTGTCTGACGGGCAGCCGTTTTTAAAAGGTGTACCCCTTTTATAAGCCAAATCACCTGCGAAGCGAAAGAAATTAGATTTGGAAAATCCAATTCCTTTGCTCGCGCGGTCTTGAGCATACTCTATTAATTTTTTTTCATCCTCATGCGTGAGTTTGGACTTCCCCCCCCCCATCTTTAGCTGTTAAGGGGACACGATTTGAAACTCTGTCCCACAGAGTACTATGAGGGACATTGTGTATGAAAGCCGCTCTCCTCACAGACATGCCCTTGCGTACATCGTGATATGCCGCTAGCATATCATCATCTGAATAACTTTTATGTTTTCTGCTTTTTGTTTTCATCTAAATAAAACAATAATTTAGAAATATTTGTTTTCAGTGTTTAAATTAGAATTTAGCCAAAAAAAACCCACACACACAGTTAATCAAAATATTACAATTTCAAGTCCATAATCTTTCCCTTTAATCTGATTTATAACTTGTTCATGGTTGCTGCGCCTGAAACCTAAATTGCACTTCTGCTCGGGACCAGTGTGTCTGTGCCATTTTTCTACTGGGCCTTTGGCTTTCAGATAGCATGGACCCTGAACTAAATTTTGTCTAAATAGTTTTGAAATGACAAACGCATCGGGACGGCGATGGTAACATCTTTTTTCTTCGTATTCACGATCTTGATATACAGCAATAGCGTTTATATCTCTTGGATTTTCGGGCTCATGTTTGAGGTAATAAACAGGCCCAACTGCTAGTTCTCTTCCACCCCAATGGTGCATACCCACGCAGTACAAGCCCCTTACAATGACGTTTTTCATTTCTTTTTTCTATAAAAAACAAAATGTCGAATAAGACATTATTTCAACGAAAACCATGTTTTTTCCCTTTTATATTATTATAGAAAAAAGGCTAATCAGGCGCGTAGCATCAATGGTCGGCTTTTAAGGGAGCATATCAGAAATTGTAGTGGAATTAACGAAATTCTGCTACCCCTCCCCCACCCACCCCTTTCGAAAAACTATGCTACGTGCCTGTCATTGATTTGAAAATTAGCCTGAATCAGAACTATGATAATGTAAATAGTACGTAGATGTCGTGTATATTGTTGACCAATAAAAATACCGGTATTACGGCTTTTGCGATTTGTTATTATAATTGTAATGTCAGTTAATTTTATTTCAAATTCAATTACAATGTAATATACATTACAGATTTTTCTGTCTATTCCTATCTTGTTGAAATTTTACAAATTTAAACAACTTTAACCATGGTTCGAACAGTGTACGAACCATGGTCGAAGGGTGTACGAACCTAGGTACATTTTGCTTTTTCATTTCGGGAGAAATTTCTGAACACATATATAATAAAATTTGTGTGGTTTTCGAAATTATTTTTTTCCTTACAAGTGATTATTTTTTTTTCGTTACAAGTGATTATTTACTCTATCTGTCAATCTTATGACGTAAACAAGCTATACGTACCTTCAAATCTTAGCGTCGCCACCGAGTTGAGAGTCACGTGACAATCGAAAGGGGTATTAAAAAAACCAATCGTTGTAAACATTTTATTTCCGCATTTTGTTAACATGCATGAGGTTAGGTCAAAGTTGTCCGATCTTAGGTCACTTTTAAGGAATGTCCGAACCTCGGTCGGTTTGCCCTATCTGCCTCCCAAAAATATATGCGCTTCTCAAAGTTACACTTAAGTGAGATACAAATGTGTTCTTGGGATTTTATTTATTGGTAATTATATGTAAATTGATAAAAAAAACTTTTTTTTTAAAGTTGTGCAGTATGAGATTGTAATGCAACTTAATTTACTTACAAGGTTAGCTACAGCCAGTGGAATACTAATTTAGGTCAACAATATATGATTGCCCAATCTATTAAGATACAAGATAAATAGTTTCCTGAACTATAATAATATGCATGTGCACATGAAGGTTGCACCCACATTTGTATGGCTATAGGTGAGGAGCTAAACGTGTAGCGATGTACATACAATGTATGTCTGCACATACGGATTCCGGACCGTGGCTACAGACGATACCCATCGACAGTCTTTCAATTCATCTATGCGCAGTTTGACCTAGAAACCGACCAGTTTCATAACTTCTTCGAATTTCTCTAACATGGACTGTCTAATTCTTTCCCAGAATTTCAATTTACGCAAGCGCAATTGAAGCTTTATTCAATTTAAACAGTCAGCTTATGGGCTGACTAAAAACTCAGCAGAATATTTTATTTTTTCAACTCTGAAATAGTCTAAAACAGAAGCAATAATGCCTTTATGGCTTTTGCTACATCTTCCTGTTTATTTGTATTTTTAACCTAAAATTTAGAACTGTAGGAATTCAGTTTCAAAACTTTTTAAAAACTTTGAAAACCTTACCAATTAAAAATCATTTAGATTCAACTTGACACATGTCATTGAAGAGACATTGTCGGAACACAAGGGTCTCTTATCTGTTACATTGCTTTCAATGCAGTGTAATGGATAGGAAGCACGTGGGTTCCGACGAAGATGGGGAGAGTGCAAATGTGCATACAAAACATTGGTCAATTCCTGCATATTCAAAAAGTACAAAATATTAACTAAAACAAAGATTGCTTTTGACCTGAGGGTGTGTCATGACCTTGATCAAAATTATTTGGGCATTATCTAGGTCACTGGCAGGAAAAGTGCAAAATTCCGTGTCCAATCCATTTCATTTTTATGAAAAATCATTGAAAGTTCTTTCTCACACCAAGACTGCTTATGACCTAAGTGTGTGTAATGATTTTGTTCCAAGGTTATTTTGTCAAGTTTCATAATTTGTGTCTGCTTAATACTGTTTTTAAGGAGAAACATTGACAGTTGCTTTTTCATTTAAAGATTGCTGATGACCTGAGGATGTGTCATGAACTTGAGTCAGTTGTGCAAGTTCAAGGTCGTTTAAAAAATGCTTCTTTCTTGTCTGTCATATCTAATATACATGGAAATGATTAGAAGCTAAAATTTGACACAAAGATTGATTGTGACATGTACTTAAATATGTCCTGGCTTAAACTTTGATCATTTGTGCAAGTTCAGTGTCACTTTAAGAAAAAGAAGCATCCATTATTTTCTAAAAGAGAAATACTTTAGTTATGATTTTGTTTTTCTTAGTGGGGACGGGAGGAGTTATTTGTGAGGTTTCTCACACAACCGCCAGTTAGTCCACTGAGAGCACTCTCCCCCTCTCTCGCAACCAAAATTCACCTTAAATTAACATAAAGGAAATTGAATTTTGAGGCATTGTTCCCCCTCCCCCAACACACATTTTAGTAGAAGGCAATATTAATTTTTTATGGCAAATTGAAAACAAATTATATTGAACAAAATAAGTTATAGCTGCCTCACAACTCCCCCCTCCCCTACCACTACCACGGATTAGATTTTGAAGATTTTAGTAATTTTTTTCTTTTATTGGCTTGTTAATATCCAGATAGCAGCACATCGTTGGCCCAATCTCACAATATGGTTGTATTATCGCCGTTGGGTTATCTTTATTGGGCCAACGGTGGTCCAACATGAAATATTGATAGTTGGTTATGTATTATGGGGCCAATGTTGGGCTAACTGTTGGCATAATATCATAAAACTATTGTAGTTATAGAGAGAGTATTTGTTGCGGGGTTGACATCGGCCCTGGGTTGGCCCAATGTCATGAATCTGGCTAAGCATCATGGGTAAACAACATCCGGGCTACTTTTCGTAATATACCTGCGCCATTTTTCATTTGACATGAGAATATTGAGACCGATACTTTGCATATCTGCATCCAAATCGCAAGTATGTATGGGAAAAGGAAAAACTGTTCTTCCAAGGATTGTCTTAAAGGACAGTAATTGAAAGTAAGTAGAATTTAAAGGTCATTTACCTGTTATTTTAGTATAAACATCTTTACTTTAGTAAGAATGATGTAAACTCAATGACTTGTTATTCTTGTTAAATTCTTATTTGAAAGCTTATTAAACATATAGTGATGTACATGTACTTATAAATTTAATCGTAATGTATGTTTACTCTTTACTGAGAAAAGTAACAAATGTTTTTAAATACTAAATACTACAGTTTAAGAGATTGTTCGAAAAAACATAGCAACGGCTGATTCTATAAACAAAGGACATTGAGAACAATATCAATGGGAAAAGGGGGAAGGAAGTAACGGGCACTACCGCAGAGAAGAAACGAAGGGAGAATGAGACACGGGAGAGGGAGCAGATGGAAAGTGGCAGTGCATAATTTTTAATTTTTTGAAAAATACTATTGCATACCTGTGGTGTTACCCTCTTTGTTTTTTTTAGACTTGCTTATTGATATCTTAAGTTTACTGAACTTGTGCATTCACAACAGAGCAGGGATAAAACCATACATGTATTACTACATGTGTTTTTTTTATAAATGTTTTCTTCATGAAGTGCACTCATGAGCAATAAAATATGTTAAAATTTAATTATATTTTACTCTTTTCATTTTGCTCAGGTATTTTTGTCTTGTATTGAAAGAATACAGTGGCCCAACAATGGCCCAATATTGTTCGTTTCATTGGCCCAACGATAAGACAACAAGTTGGTCCGATTAAGGGACGATGAGCAAATTGCCGTTGGCCCAATGTTAATTGCTTACAATGGCCCAACCGTACAAAAGTGACGTTTGCCCAATATTAAAAGAATACAGTGGCCCAACAATGGCCCAATTTTGTCTGTTACGTTGGACCAACAATAAGCCAACAAGTTGGTCTGATTAGGGGCCGATGAGCAAATTGCCGCTCGCCCAATGTTAAATGCATACGGTGGCCCAACATAAGGAGCATTGTTGGCCCAACAAAGGTCCAATGACGTCCTGCTATCTGGGTACATTTAGGATGAATTTGTTCCCCGAAGCAAATACGATGCTGAGTGCTTGCATGGCCAAACGTTATACGGAGAGTTGTCCCTCCCGCTGAGCACCTCTCGTACAGCGCACCCTCAGGTTGGAGAAGCCGTCATCGTTTATTTTTGATTTTCTGAACTTTCTTTTATCATATTGACAATCCAGTCTGATTAAAATCACCACCCTTCTGCTTACACTCATCAGGGTCTGATAGGTATCGATAACATGTCATCTTCACATGACCTCTATATTTGGACACAACCTAATAATACTCTCATTTACCAAATACATGCCTTTATCTATTAATGAGAGGTGCTACTCTTCAATACTCAGTCTTGGGGTTACATAGAAAGCAGGCGTGAATTAATTTGCCTGTCTCCATTTAAAAGTTCCAATAAATTTTCTAGAGCCCTGATTGGTCAGAAGTTCAGGTCGGGTGAAGATCGCCCCCTGTCAATACCTGTCAAACCCTGTAAGGAGAAGAGGGTGTTTTTAATCAGACTGATTGATAATCCTTTTCCGACAGGAAGCTGCAACGGAAGACCTATTCGTTGCTTTGCAACGAGCTCGTCTCTAGTCTATTATCTAATTAAACACTTAAAAGTATATTAGTAATAAGGAATCATTCTTTGCATATTATGTGGTGATCAATTACGGTCGCCGTGATCAAATCTATCAAGAAGCGCCATTATGGATTTGATCCCCCCGACCGAATCTGATCATCCCATAGTACTAAACGTCCTAATAAAATGGGTTGTTTATAGTTAGTTATCAT
Organism: Magallana ariakensis; assembly: GCA_020458035.1. Taxonomy (NCBI): domain Eukaryota; kingdom Metazoa; phylum Mollusca; class Bivalvia; order Ostreida; family Ostreidae; genus Magallana; species Magallana ariakensis. The sequence continues at coordinate 32,042,397 of CM035811.1, read as the reverse complement.
TTTAACTCCTCACTGGCCTACATTTAAATTGTATTATGAATCACTCGAAGGATTTATTTTGGACTCAGGATTTGTTTAAAGAGCAATAAATATTACGGCATTAATGACCGTTCTTGCAATTTTAGCAGCTGCATGATTACTAGAAACAAGTGGCGGTCTTTACGATCCCTCGTCAAAGTTGCCATGTCAAAAAACTTTTGGACGCTAATATGTTTTCTTTTTATTGATACCGAAGGACCAATCATGTCATTCGGAATACTCTTAATGACTGTACAAGTCGTACTATACTCGGAATACTCTAAATGACTGTACAAGTCGTACTATACTCGGAATACTCTAAATGACTGTACAAGTCGTACTATAATAGGAATACTCTAAATGACTGTACAAGTCGTACTATAATAGGAATACTCTAAATGACTGTACAAGTCGTACTATACTCGGAATACTCTAAATGACTGTACAAGTCATACTATATTCAGAATACGGCATAATACCGTTATCTGCACCGCGGTGCAGATAATATTTGACGTTATTTGTCGTACTATAATAGGAATACTCTAAATGACTGTACAAGTCGTACTATACTCGGAATACTCTAAATGACTGTACAAGTCATACTATATTCAGAATACGGCATAATACCGTTATCTGCACCGCGGTGCAGATAATATTTGACGTTATTTGACGTCGTTGACGTTGAGTGAAAGTTGCATATAAAGTATACATACAACATATACGCCCCAATCAATGTCGTTTGTTTTCAGGATCATCGTGGTTTTTAGCCAGACCCTTTCCTTTCTAACTTTAGAACGGGATTTCATTGGTTATCAATTTTTTCATCATCCAATAGAAACAATTTAACAGTGTATTCTGGGTAGGGGACTCAAACATCCGGCATGATCGCTGATCTTTTGAAATGAGAAATAATCGGAGATTGTGATTTATGATCATCGAGCAAGCGATAAAGGTAAATGTTTTCATTTTCGTTTTATTTCAATTTCAATTGCTTTTACTTCCATTTTAAGATATTTTTGTAGCTTAAGTAATGTTTGATGTGTGGTTAATGACATAAATTAAAGGGGAAGCCATCTTGAATGAAATATTGTTTTTAGGATTGCGCGTTTGCTGCCCTGATTTTCACAATAATTAAGTAATTCGCTTAAAATAGCAGCTTATTCCGTGTGTGTTGATTTTTTTGTTTCATCACGAAAAACATGGTTATTTCAGAAAAATAGCTGCTTATTCCGTGTATAACGATATCGAGATTGAGTTGAAAGGCTGTTTACAGCAGCGCAGCATATTCCGTTTAAAAGTAATAGTATTACTTTTAAGTAGTATCAGGGGCCTAGATAGGGGGGTCAACTGAGTGCACTTTTTACATAGGGGGGTCAATATGGAGGACATGAAAGGTCAAACTTTTCTCGGTACTGACGTCATAAAAGGCAGTGTTGACAGTTTATTTTATTGGAACACGCAAATAGTAAATGAACAAATTGAACCATTTTTTTTAAAGTTTTAAAGTCCGAACGTATTTACACACGGTGAATCCGGAGTCCTTATTTCTGAATTTCACAGTTTTTCTTGGTTTCATCTGTGTAAAAGATGGAGAACTAATCCTGTTCGTTGAATTTAGCGGCCATGGACCATTTCTCTGTGGCTTCTTCTTTCGGTCCCCCGTTAAGGTAGATGTTAGGGCCGAGGCTCTGGGGGGGGTGGGTGATGACAAAATGTACCTGGGGGGGTCATTGCGTAATACCTGCAGGTGTCAGGTGCTGAAAAAAAAACAGCGCGGTCAACACCTGTCAGGTGTTGAAATGGGAGCAATGTTCATTCTTTACCATCAACAATCTTATCAAAAAATTCAACATTCTCATATGGATGACTGCTGCGGTCGATCGGAGCCGATTTAAGCGACGGATTCAAGAGACTGGCTACCTTATTGAACCTATTTTAAAAAGACGATTAAAGTTGTATAATTATTTGTTTTGAATGATTTTTTTACTGTTGGAAAAAACCCAGAATAAAACTCTGTTTCATTGTCAGAATATCTTATGTTTTTGTTGTATCATAAATGAAAGACAGAGACAGGTTAATAGTGAGGACATAACGAGTTAGGTAAATTCAAGAGACTGGCTACCTTATTGAACCTATTTTAAAAAGACGATTAAAGTTGTATATAAATTATTTGTTTTGAATGATTTTTTTACTGTTGGAAAAAACCAAGAATAAAACTGTTTCATTGTCAGAATATCTTATGTTTTTGTTGTATCATAAATGAAAGACAGAGACAGGTTAATAGTGAGGACATAACCAGTAAAAAAAAGTCAAGAGTTCGGCAAATAAAATATGACGTCATAGCACGAGCTGAAAGACTTGGGTGTCAATTTTCATACATGGTGTCGATTCTCATACATGAACTCTGGGTAGCTAGGTAACTACCGCCCCTTTTTAGTCATTTCGCGGGGGTTTTGGTTTAACTCCGCCCCTTTTCTTTAATTTCGCGGGGGTTTTGGTTTAACTCCGCCCCCTTTTGTCAAGCTCCGCCTTCTCAGCATAAATATCGGGGTTCTCTATCCTATACCTAGTACAAGCGACGAACAGCAAGATGTCTCAGTCTTACATGGTACCGATGGACAGCGGCCCTAGATTATTTTATCGCCAAGTGTTAGAGTTGTGGGATTATGAGTGGAATGCTGTCATGCAGACTTATGAGAGGGTCTCGTTCAGAGCCCTACATGTGACGGAGCCGGATGAGAACCCCGTCGACGTGATCTACGACCTGGGGGATTTTTTTTCTGCCAATCCTATATCCGTGCAGAGGAGGATTGATTTTTCCTCCCCACCACCACCTTTGCCTCCGCCCGGAGTTCTGCCGTCCAGACCGCCGCCGCCGCCACCGACCATGCAGGCCAGAACTCCTCCTGCGAGACCACCGCCACCTAATTTCGGTCAGAGGAGGGAAGTCAGTCCAGCCGCCAGCTCATCCGCCAGGGAGTCGCCTGAGAGCCCGGACCCTTCTCCGCCCACCTCTCCGGTCGACACCCCTACAAAGAGGATCCAGCCATCTCTTCCGCCATGGTCTCCGGAGCGCCTACACTGCGACCGTTCACTCTACGTGGCCAGGCAGGACCACATATTCGCTCTCCCCTTGGGCTGCACGGATCATCCGCGGACACCACCACCGCCATTTTCGACAGCTAATCCGCCATTGCAGCCCGCTCCAGTGCCCCGGCGGAGAAGGTCGCCACCCCCTCCCAGACCCATAAGCAGAGGGAGAGGGATTCTACGGAGGCCAGTAGCAGCGAGTTCTCCTTACTACAGACCAGGCAGCCAGGAGTCGCCATCTTCATCACCAGTTCGCCCTCCTCCATTCCAGAGAGTGCGGAACTTGTTTGCGGATTTTGTCCCCAACCTTCTGCCTCCGTCTCCTCCGTCCATGGTGAGGACCTTTCCGTCACCACCACCGCAGCCTCTCCCGCCGTCCAGAACCCCATCTCCTGACATATTGCAGGAGGTGTATTCCCATGGCCGCCACCCAGTGGATGACAGGAGCCATTTGACAATAATGCCTAGCTGGGCCATCAAGGCGGAAAAGGAACTAATCGGGGAGTGTGTGATTTGTTATGCGGAAGACAGCCATTTACAGATCCGCTGCCAGAACTGCGCAAGTCAAAAAGTATGCTGTATTTGCGTAGTTGGAATTTACCAATCCATCAATTCATGTCCCACCTGTCGTTTCCGGGGAGAGTTTTGAGGGAGAGCCCACCAGTTCCAGTCAGCCCCCTCCAGCCAGCCAGCTAATTCCATCTAGCTGAAGAAACCAACGGCCCTTTTCAGGGCCACCCATATATTTAGAAAAGCTGTTTTCATTACATTGCAAATAGAAATAAAATATGAAACACCAGTCACATTTCCCTCATACACGAACATGTATTCTTACGAGTCACTCTCTCCTTTTCAATTAAAACACGAATTTACTATGGTCGTAGCGGGTCCTTCTAAATCGGGGAAAACAGAATTTGTTAAACAGTTAATATTCAATAAACATTGGATCTCCCCTCCCCCCGAAAAAATTGTTTGGTGTTATCGAGAATGGCAACCGGCCTATGAAAGTTTACGGGATCAAGTTCAATTTATTCGCGATATACCCGAAAACGACGAGGAGTTAGTAAGTGATTTAAGTGTCCGCAACCTTTTAATTTTTGATGATATGATGGGAAGGAAAGCCATTGAATCTATTGTCGATTGGTTTACTCGCAAAGCTCACCATCGCAATACTAGTGTGATTTACATTACTCAGAATGTGTTTGATCGAGCCGTTCAACACCGCACAATTAGTTTGAATACTCATTACATGGTGTTGTTTAAAAATCCTAGAGATAAATCTCAAATCACGGTATTGAGTCGACAAATAGACATGCCGAATTTAATGTCTGCTTATTTAGATGCTACTCGTGTTCCTCACGGGTATTTGTTGGTGGATTTAAGTCCACAAACTCCAGACGAATTGAGATTGAGAAGTCGAATGTTTGAGGATTTAGTCGTTTACATGCCCAGAGGAATATAAATAATGGGCCCATCAAGGGGTGCCCATCATTACGACATAGAACATCATGACAAGACAAAATAAAATTTTGAGTCTCCTAAAACTTTTACAGGGAGAAAGAGATCCTCAAAAAAGACAAGAAATCATCGAATTGAGTCGTAAGACTTTATTGAAATGGTTTTTGATTGGGGCTAAGAATTTACTGAAAGGTTCTATTCCTGTTGATAAACAGACTCAACGTTTTATCGAAAAACATCGAGAGGATTTGAGCGTCATTGCCGATAAAAAAGCGAATGAAGATAATAGATTAAAAGCCATATTGAAACGAGGAGGAGCGGGATTCTTGGGAGGGGTCATCATTCGTAATTTATTGAAATGGAATTTGAATAAAGAGAGAATTGTTAAACCTAAGAAACGTAAATTAAAGAGTGTGGTAGTAAATCTCAATCCAGGATGGATGTCTAGGGAGAAAAAGAAATTGAAGAAAAAAGATTTTGTAAAGACCCCCCCTTTTAGGAAAGATTTACCTGATTGGGTCCAGGAGCAAGTCGATTTACATCGACAAGATCAAACAGGACGATATCGTCAAGATCGAGCCCCTAGAACCCTAACAATGAGAAAACAGTTACCGGATTGGATTCAAGATCAAGTGAGTTCCTATCATGAAAATCAAACCGATTTAGAGGACACTCTTCCCTATGTCGATGATAAAGCTGTTCAGATCATGGATAGGGCCATGAAAGGGCCCATAGGAGTCGCTAGAACTTCAGATAATGTAATGACTTCTACGCCTATCAAAACTACTCCAACTCCCTCTCTGTTTGAGAATATTCTTCCTTTTTCTCCTTTACGAGTATCCCCCACTCCTATGCGTAGACCCTCTCTGAAATTAAAAAGAAGACCAAGAAATGATAGTGATGGTCCCTATGCTCCAATAGGGATGCTTTGATCCTGCTATAAAAGACAACTAAGGAAGACTTTTTTGTCAGTTTTTGATCATGGCTTCAGATAATAAGAAGAAAAAAAAAGTGACCAAGAAAGCAGTGAAAAGGGAGAGGAAAAAGGGGTCTAAAAGTAATTCTTGTGAGTGTAGATTGAAACCTCATATGCCTGTGTTTCAAGTGTTAATGTCTCCTGAAAGTAGCTCTGCCTTAAAAAAACAAGTCTTGAAACATTGCAGTAATGACTGCATTCATAAGATTTGTGAGATTGTTTATAACGTATTAAAAGGCAACATTCCTCTCTCTCCTTCTCAGAAAGAAAAATTCTCTCATAAGAAACACATCTTGAGACAGTTAGTTAAGCCTCAGAGTAATAAAAAAAGAAGAGCTTTATTAGTGAAACAAAAAGGTGGATTTTTTCCCCCATTGTTTAATAAAATAGTTTGATCATGAGTCGTAAAATGGTATTGGTTCCCGAGACCATGTTATTAGAATTAAAAGGTAAATTACCTAAATCTCCCGAATTTCAAGCTACCATTGGTTTAGGACAACAATTAGATCAGATTGAAACGAGAACGGATTTGACCCCCGAAGAGAAAGCCGCTCTCTATGGACATCAATTATATCGTTATCGAAATTACTTGCGTGAAGCTCGTAATCAAGGAAAGGAAAAAATAATAATACCTGAGAAACCTGCGACAGAAAATGAACCTGCTGATCCAGCCCCACCCCCTCCCCCTCCCCCTCCCCCAGCTGCTGAAGCCTCAGAAATGGAACAACAAGTGATTAAAAGTGTTCCTGGCAATATGCAAAAGAAAGCAGGGCTTCTCTTAGATCATCTTAAGAAATCTAAAGTCATACAATGGAATGAGGATGGGGAAATTAGTTATCGAGGAGAACCCATTCCTAATTCTAACATTGTGGATCTAGTCACTAATACAATGAAAACTAGACCCCCCAAAAGATTAGGTTTTCCTATAGGTAATGATGAATTTGCCCAAGCTTTAAAAGAAACGAATATACCCAGAGATTATGTGCAGAATCCAAACGTTATAAAAGCCATGGAAAGACCCGGAAGAATTAGTACTCCTAGACCCGTTCTAACTGGCAAAGATTCTGATGATGATGATGATACTGGGTTTCAGGAGGTTTCTAGTTTTAGCACACCCCATGCTTCTCCCTATCTGACTCCAAGGACCACCAGAAAGAAAGAAAGCAAACTCTCAGATTGGGTTTACTCTCCTCAGCCATCAAAGACAAGTAAAAGGAGAGAAATTCAAAAATGGGACGTCTTAAGAAAATAAAAAAAGAAGAAAAGATAGACACTATTTTAGAAGATATTTATTATAATCCTAAAACTGGGTATGGAGGGGTCCAGTCTTTATATCGTCAATTACGTGCTAAAGGGTATTCTATTTCTGTTTCTCAAATTAGAAAATGGCTTAAAGAACAAGAAGCTTATACTCTGCATAAACCCATAAAAAGGAAATTCATCAGAGAGCAAACGAGAGTGACCGGTATCGACGAACAATGGCAATTAGATTTAGCGGATGTGTCTCAATTGAAAAAAGACAATGATGGATATACTTTTTTACTGTGTGCTATCGATGTCCTCTCTAAATATGCCTGGGTAGTACCCTTAAAACAGAAATCGGGAAAAGAAATGATTAGAGGTTTAAAGGAAATTATGAAACAAGACGGAAGACAGCCTCTTCGGATTCAATCCGACCAGGGAAAGGAATTTACGAACAGAGAATTTCTAGGGGCTTTTAACACCATTCATTTTTTTACTACTCGTAATGCAGAAACCAAAGCTAGTATCGTAGAACGATTTCAACGTACCCTCAAAGGAAGGATGTGGCGGTATTTCACTCGTCATAAAACTCGGCGATATGTAGATATTTTACCCGATTTGGTGTATGCTTATAATCACAGTTACCATCGAAGTATCAAGAGAGCTCCTGCTGACGTGAATTCCTCCAATGTTTTAGAAGTGTGGAAAACTCTGTATGAAAAGAAAATAAGTCTTAAAAGACCTAAGTTTAAAACAGGGGATCGAGTGAGAATCAGTAAAGCAAAACGCACTTTTGAAAAAGGGTATTTACCCAACTGGACTAGAGAGTTATTTACCGTATCTCGTTTAATACAGGGATCTGTACCTTATCGATATAAGGTAGAAGATTATAACGGAGAAGAATTAGAAGGAACGTTTTACGAGTCTGAATTACAAAAAGTGACTAAAAAAGACGATGTATATGAAGTGGAGGAAATTTTAGGGTATAAAAAGCGGCGGGTCGGGAAAAAAGTCATTTCTGAAGTGAAAGTGCGCTGGAAGGGATATCCTTCCAGTTTTGATTCATGGATTCCCCAGGCGGATCTCATTCTTCCTCCTCCTACCAAATAGAACATTGGAATGTATGTGGTGGAAAATTGCCCCGAGCAGAAATTATTTTTTTTGCTCAATTACTGATTTGTGTTACTTTAATTATTGCTTCTATTGTAATGTTAGGCTTACACGATGAGAATCGAGATTTTTGGATGGTAACTCTCAGTTCTTTAGTGGGTTACATCATGCCCACCCCGAATTATCCCAAGAAAATTAAGGAGACGAGATAATATTTTTTTTTTAGCGAATGTCTGGTAAGCTATGACTCAGTCTAGACTGAATACGTCGTAAACAAAGTATTGCGCTCATAGCTATGACTCATAGTCTAGACTGAATGTATTGCGCTCCTAGCTATGACTCATCAGAGTCTAGACTGTTATGATCCAATTGAATACCTCCTTTTCCGATAGAAAATCTCCCTCCTTTGGATGCGAAATCCATAGTCGTACCCGTCAAAGAAATTGAACACGAGCCTATGGACCAGGGAGTGATCGATGTGAAAGAAAGAGAAGAGGAGAAAGAAGGAAAGGAAAAAGAAATGAAGAAAAGGAAAGTGGAAGAAGTGGGCCAGATGTGATTTTTTTTTTCAACCAAAAAAATCTTGAGACTTTATGTTTCATTTTTTTTATGTTCATTGTATGCTTTACCTCATGGGTTTTCATGGTCTAAGGGAGACAACTCTGTGAAAAACGTGCGGTAAAATTTACTCTTGAGACTTTATGTTCATTTTTTATGTTCATTGTATGTTTGTTTGAAAATTAAAAAAAATTGTTCACTCTATATAAACTTGGTTTTTATTTCAATAAGAGTCATTTCGTATTTAACCATGACACAGAGCGAGGGGTTTTACTTGACCTTACCCAGTGATGGATCGATGAAAACCTTTCCAAATAATAGGATCTCTCAGTTTAAAACCTTGTTACCTCAAAATATTGATTTAACCGATGGAGAATGGGAAGTGGGTCTTACTGAAATGATGTATGGGACTTCCATTGAGAACATTTCAGAAAACGAAGCTTATTTCGATGTTTTAATCACTAAAGAATATAGCAATCAATTAGCAGATCCTAACGTTTTTAAAACCAATCGTTTTCAAATGAGAAAAGTAGGAAGCACATTTCTCAGTGATTGTGAAACGTTGGTGGACTGGAAATATTCTTACTTTGGTTATAATTATAATCAATCAGACGAGAGTTCTAAAAAAGAAGTCCCGCCTACTTTAGAAATGGATATTATTCGAATTCAGTTTCAACCGGGTCCTTACGTTCATCCCAAGGCCCTAATCTCTGAAATCAACGAGGGTCTCCGATTAACCATGTATGATCTCTGGTCAGTCTTGAGTCGTAACCCCGAAGAGAAGAATAACATGCAATTAGTGTACCATGATAAATTCGATCGCATCGAATATCAATACAACGGAAATGCAATGCGTCAAAACCACCCCTTTTGTATCCGTTTTCCCATACCCCTAGCCTTAAAAATGGGGTTTGGGACAAAAGCTTTTCGTTTACTAAAGGATGAGGATATGACCAAGTGGATTAATGTGAAATATTTTGCTCCCAATAACATTGATTTGTTCGAGAATTTGAAACAGATGTACGTGTACTGTGACATCATAGAACCTCAGATGGTAGGATCTAATGCTTTGAAATTGTTGAGAGTCGTCCCCGTGACTTATGGCACTCAGGATCAAACGCAGGCCAAATGGGAACCCGTGAGAGCCGAATATTTGAAATTGAGTAAAAAACATTTTGACACCATTGAGATTCAGATCAGAACTCCCTTAGGGCCCTTGTTCCCCTTTTTAAGAGGCCGAAGTGTCATGAAACTTCATTTTAGAAAAGTCTATTGAGAATGGAATTATTCCTGATAGTTTGTGCTGCTGTATTAGGGGCCATTTTCTTGTTTTCCTGGTGCATGGAGTGTCTTAAAAAATGAAAAAAGTATATAAATACCCTAGAAAATAAACTATTTCATCATTATTGAACAACATGGCTTACACTCACAGACGTCGACGACGAAGAAGGGGACAGAAAGGGGGAATTTTACCTCTGTTACCCTTAATCAGTGCTCTTGCCCCTGCAGTGATAGGACCCCTAGCCTCTGGACTGATTCAAGGGGGGAGAGGTAGAATAAGAGCGAGAAGGAGGAGAAGATATAGAACCCGGCCTTAATGAAAAAAATGATATAAAAGCAGAACTCACTCAAAGTTTTTCTCAGTTTCATCATGTCTTATCACCAAGGATTAGTACGTCAAAGGGGGTTTGGGGATTATCATCGGGGATTATTACGTCAAAAAGGATTTGGTCTTGTTGGTAGTCTCCTTAAAATAGGAGGTCCCTTAGTGACCGGTGCTTTGGGACCAGTCATCGGAGAAGTCCTAGGAGGCCTAGTTAGAAAAAAACAAACAGGAAAAGGAATAGTGGGTGATGTCCTTAGAGGAGGTTATGAAGTCACTAAAAATGCTATTATAGACCGATTTAAAAATAAAGTACCCTTTATGGAAGGTTTGAGAACACGAACTAAAAATAGACTGAAAAGGTTTGCCATTCCTTTAGTAGATCGACAATTAATGAGAAATGTTCCAGGTATAAGAGCACCCTTCGTTGGTGATTTACTTCGAAAAAAGGTATTGCCTTTGGTCAAAAATAAAGTAGCCAACCTTATTGACGCTAATGTTGATAAATTCTTAGGAGGTCAGACAGGGAAAGGAAGGAGAAGAAAAAGAAGAAAACAAAGGGGTAGAGGAGTGGTGACAGACCTGCTTAAAGGAGGAATTAAAGGAAGTAAAGCAGTGAAAGACCTGATTAAAGGAGGAATGAGAGGAGGAATTAAACAATTACCACAGTTACTGAAACGAGGTACAAAGGGTCTAATTAGATCAGGGGTTAAAGAAGGAGTAAAAAAAGGAGCTCAAGACTTAGTCAAAGAAGGAACCAGACAAGCCATACACAGTGCTGCTCAAGCCGGTTTAGATGCCTTGGAAGGAAAAAAATCTTTAAAAGAAGCCGTTCTTAATCGAGGGTTGGAAGGGTTACAAAAAACAGGTCAAACCATGGAAACTAAATTATTATCGAGTCCAATTTTAGCGAAAGGAGGCCCTCATAAAAGAAAAAGAAGAAAAGTAAAAATAGGAACCGGTAAAAAAGCAAGACTTGTAGACATCTTCGACTGACCAGTCCTATAAAAAGGGAGTCAGTCCCCTCACCCCAGGCAGTTTCACTTATTAATTCAAAAGTCACACACCTTTCAAAAAAGTCACCTTTCAAAATGATGCACAGAGAATCTTGTATGTGTGGGATGGAGAATTTAGAATTGTTCCAAGTTCCCCCCACCAATGTGGCTATAGAAGAATCGAAATGGATGGAATATTATCCCATTTCTAGTACCCTTGAATCCGATACCGCCCCCATCGAATTCGATATTCAAGGGCAGGGAGACGAATACGTAGATCTCTCACAAACGTATTTACAAGTGATTTGTAAATTCACGAAAGCCGATGGCAGTAATTTAACGGGAGACAACTCTGATTCTACTCCGGTGAATAACATCTTACATTCCTTGTTCACAGAAATCGATGTCACTCTGAATGGTAAAATCATTAGCCCGGGAACAGATACCTATCCTTACAAAGCTTATTTAGAAAAATTACTTTCCTATAGACCCGAAACCTTGGCCACTCAAATGAAAGCCTGTAGTCTGTGGGAAAAAGACACAGCAGGACACATGGATGATTGTAAAAACGGTGATCCGACCCAAGTCAAATCTGAGTTTGATGTCGATGACGATAAAGTGACAGTCAGGGAATCTGATCTGGTTATGAATTTTCCTGAAGGTGGTAAAAATGTGGGTTTGAGAAATCGCCATAGTGCCGTGTCAAACGGTGAAAAAATAACTTTAATCGATAGACTCTATCTGGATCTGTTTCAACAGGACATATTCATTCCCAATGGAGTAGATCTTCGTTTGAGATTCAACAGAGCTAAATCTGATTTCTACATGATGACTGCTGCAGGGAGTACAGGAAAAATAAAAATTCTGAGCATGTTATTGTGGGTCAGAAAAGTCAGACCTACTCCTACCGTGCTCAATGCCATCAACGAGAGATTGAACTTAGAGACAGTCAAATATCCCCTGAGACGAGTCGATGTCAAAACGTTCACCATTCCTAATGGAACCCAATCTAAAATCAGCGATCATCTGTTTCAAGGGCAAATGCCAAAACGAATAGTGTTGGGATTAGTCGGTAATGACGCTTACAATGGAACTGCCGATAAAAACCCGTTCAATTTTAAACATGCCAAAGTCAAAAAGTTAGAAGTCAGCATTAACGGAGAAACCATCAGTACCCGACCTTTTGAGCCGGATTTTACGAACGACTTGTATCTCAGATCTTATTTAAGTTTGTATCAAGGACTGGGAAAATTCGGAGCCGATTGGGCTCCCGACGTCAATTTCGAAGAATATAAAGACGGTTACACCTTATGGTGTATAGATTTCACCAAAGATCAGGAGGCACAACTAGACAAATTTCATCTGATTGAAACGGGAAATTTGAGAATCGAAATTCAATTTGCAGCAAACACGACAGAAACTCTGAATTGTTTAGTGTATGCTGAATTTGATAACTTGCTAGAAATCAACAAACAAAGAGAAGTCAATATTGACTTTTAATAAAAAAAAAATGGATACCTATCAATTAAAAAAAGTCTTATCGAGAGATTTAGGATCTTCTTTTGGGGGTGTATACCCCCGAGATTTAATTCCTGATCATTTAAATTTTAAAGAAAAAGCCATAGTCATTAATACGGATCCTCACGATCAACCAGGAACTCATTGGGTCTGTTTATATTTAGACGGAGATACGGTCGAATATTTCGATTCTTATGGATTTCCTCCCTTGTACTCTGAAATTCAAGAGTTTATTGATAGAAATAGTAACCATATGAAATATAATAAAAATCATTATCAAGAATTAGATAGTAACGTGTGCGGACAATATTGTGTCTATTTTTTACATCATCGCCATAGAAGAGGACCTAAAGTATTAAAACAATTATTTCCTACACACTGGACACAAAAACAAACAGATCGTTATGTGAGACAATGGTTTAAAGAAAAGTATAGAAAACCCAAAGCGCACAAAGGTCAATGTTGTAAGAGTTTCAATCAGCATTGGAGCGAAAAGATGACGTCATAATCAAAAAGTCAGAGAGAGTGGAAGTAGCGCGGGATTGAACACCTGGCATCCACAGCTGGCATCAACAGCTGGTATGACACTTGTCACGTACTCCAGTAAGGGAAAAACCCAGTACAGTCACGTTTCTACTTTCGCTTTTCGATAGCATTATATAAAGGAGGTAACGGGACATTTCACCGTCACTTTTCATGGGTAATAGCTACAGTAAACTAAAACAGAACAAGATGGAGATACCCTTTAGCGACGGGAGTGTAGGATATGTAATACCAAAAATTCAACCAAAGAAGAACATGTTCCGGATCAACCTTTAGGGGGGGCAGGGAACGATTGAATATCCCGATTTGTTTGAGCCGATGGAAGAAGAAGAGAGAGAGAAAAGAGAAGAGAGAGAAGAGGAGGAGGAGGAGGAGGAGGAGGAGGAGGAGGAGGAGGAGGAGGAGGAAATAGAAGCAGAATCTGACTACTTAGAAGATCCCGGGGATGAAACTCATCTGGTTGAGATTGAAGAAATGGAGAAAGAAAACGGAATCAAATTAGAATCCTGTTGTGAAGAGAGAATGAAGACAGAAGTGGAAAAGGCCGCTAAAGAATTGATAAAATTAGAGAAAGAAGAAGAAAAAGAAAAAAGAAGCGGCTTACGGGGAATATTTCGTAGTGAGTGAGAAAATGGAGGAAGGGAGAATAGAAACACAAATCATGATCAAAGAGGACAACGGTGAGCTACTGAAATTACTCCAAGTATGTCAAGTGATGGAAAAAATCAAGAAGATGTGAACTACTGTAGGGTGAAAAAAACTTTAATTAGACTGTTACTACTTTGAACTGTTGAATTGTAAATATGTTTTAAATTTTGTTTGTAATGATTTCATTACCCAATAGTCTTTCACTTGTATTATAAAAAAAAGAGTTCTTGTTCAATAAATGTTGTTTGTATTTCAAAAATAGTTTTTATTTCACACACACAATAGGACTCTGATCCTTAGAGGAAATAACAAATCATTTCATATGATTTTTTATTGAAACAACAAAAGTTAATACCCAAAAGGAAGGGTTTTAAAATCATCAATGATCTGCCGTTTATCATATACCATTTGATATTTCTTAGTAAAACGTTTCGTCAATAATTCATGTCTCTTGGTTCTCTGGATTTTATGAGGATAAGTCACGGTTACCTCATCCAATTCTTTAAAAATCATTTTCTCCAAAGCTTTCATCGTCACGATTTGAGAGGCTCGATGATTCAAGGTGAGGCCTTTGACTTTTTGCACGGTCTTTCCAGTATCGGTTTCAAACGCATAATTCTTAGGCCCTCCCGACATGAATTTAGTAATGTGTCCCCCCTCTAATTCGTCGGTCCATCCTCCTAAACTATTGACAATAGATGGATTATACTCCCCTTCCACGTGTTGATAAATAATACTGTCGGTATCGAAATAAAGTACACGATCTCCTAATTTTTCTAAGGTGTTGTATAAATGTAAACGAGCATGAGCGGTAGTAAATGTAGCTAACACCACGTTTCCAAAGGGGCAGTCTTCGATGAAATCCTGTTTTTCCACGTAATTAATCAAGATCAAGTCGCATTCGGGTTTATTCACGTTGTTTAATAATTCAATTCCCTTGACTTCCAGGGTACTGTCCTGTAACATTTTCGTCAATTGTTCTTCTTCGCTCAAATATTCAATTTTAGGTAATTGAAGTCGCTGAGCAAATTTTCCCCACAAACAATTCAAAAATAACTTGGCAATAGTTCGTCTCACGGGATTTTTCTCAATTTCTAAAGGATTCAACATCAATCTCTCTCGCTCAAAAATATCGTGGAGGTAAGCGGCCTGCTGTTCCTCGGTCTCACAATCGGGGGGATATCCAGAGGCTTCCTGTTTGATTTTCAAAAAGGTATCGATGTAACTACGAAATAAATCCTGACTTTTTTGAGGAAAATGCCACACTTCGTAGATTTTTTTTAACTCGTATCCGCATTCTATAGCTTTTTGAAGTTCGGCAGTCACCCAGGTTCCCGTTATACAGCGTTCAGCCTCTGAATGCTGACAGCGATAATGAGGATCTTGACAAAGTTCTTGGGCACAAGTGCGACATAAAGGAAACAGTAATTTTCCTCCATTGCGATAAGGTAAAACGGGGTGATACAGACCCCGAGGGGGTAAGACCTGACATTGAATCAAACCAAAATAATTCGAAATATCCTCAAAGTTCTCTGTGATGATTTCTGGATGACCCATGGGAAAAGGCTTATACTTTAAAACAAAAGAATATAAAGAACACACATCTATATATCTCATGTCTCCCTCGGTACAAAACAATCGTGTGGCATTCGTGCGCCCCCCATACAAAGCTTCCCGAGGATTCAAAGGATCTTGAAAATTTAAATGCTCCACAAACCCTCGCAATTCGGAATTCTTTTTCATTTCCATATCAAAATCGTGTTCCCAAATAGAAACTACCGAGTATCCCTGTTCTCTTAAATGATGTTCTCTAATTAAGGTCTGTTCGTACAAAGTACCGTAGGTACAATCGACTCGATGAGGATGATTTTCATTTTCTAATTCAGGATGACATTTAGGGCATCCGTGCCAATAACACCCATAGAATTCGTACACGGTATTGAATTCTGGATCGTATCCGTCTACGGTATAGGGTCCTAAGTTTATTTCTCCACCATTTTTAGCATGCCGAATGATTCGACCGTCGCGACTCATCCAAGCTAACCAACGACATGCTTTCATTGAAAATTGTCGAGCTGGGTCGTATCCCATATTAGGTATGATGCCAACACTGTCTTGGGGCATGAATCCTCTCCGGTAGGCTAAATTAGCGGTACTGGCAAAAGTAATGGCTTCTTGAAAGGGATTGACTTGTACCAAACTCTGTATCGTCTTCCTGAATTGAGCACAACAACGTTGTAAAATGTCTACATCAGAGATACAGTAATCTATAAATTCCTTTTGAAAATCAAATACTTTTCCTTTCTGTTGATGATACCATTCATAAAAGGCTTTTCGCCCCGAACCGGTCATGTCGTCAGGGTTGTAGTAAGTCGCGGGGGGATAGGGACCCACATAATTCTGATTTTGCTCCGTATTAAAAAAATGGGGGAAATATCCTTTTTTCAATTCTTCAAATCCAAAAGCCGAAGGCATTTTTGATAAAGCAAAAGGTAAATAATTATAAGAATCTATAAATTTCAATCCAAGGGCTTGCATGGATAAAATCTTAGTTCCGTTCATGATCACGGAGGGAGTAATGCAAGCGGTATGCACCAAATAATTCAAAATAAATTGCCCGTCGTAGCCTTTAAAATTGTGAGCTATGACAATAGCCTCTTGATGCAAAAGCTGAGATTGACTTTTTTGAGTGGCGTGAGGTTGGGCTTGAAAAAGCCATTCCATAAATTGCTTTAAAGTTTCGGGACCGCGGAACAAATGGCGTCGGGGGCCTAAATGTTCACAATGAGAACAGGTCTGATCTACCGTCAAATGATCACAATGCTGACAAACACGATGAGCAACACATAAATTAGGAATGTGAATCTCATTTTCTTGAGTACATTCAAAATCGAAATAAATGTAAAATTGAAGTTTTTTTCTCTTTTTAAGAGAGGGTTTCACTTGCACAAAACATTGGTGATCTTTCTCGACTATTTTTCTACAAATCTTACACCATTTTCTACCCCCACATTTGTGATAGGGTAGTAATTTCTTACTCATCCAGGTGTGACAGTGAGAACATCGATCCATTAAATTACAGACCGTTTTCTTTCCACTGCAGGGTTGTAAATGTCTCTCATGACAAATCTTGCTTTTAAAATAACCTTTACAATCAGGACAATGAATGCTACTACCATCGGGGGGGGCAAGACGTGTCTCCTAAACAAAAAGAACAACGGTGATGACATTTGACTCTATGATCTTCAATGTTTCTATAACCAACATCACAATAATCGCAATAATATTGGCTTTCGGTCAATCCAGTCATAGATAAAATAGTGTCGTAATGTTGGTCATCGAATAAAATATTCAAACAGATTCCATTTCCCTTTCCTTTGTAAATGGGTTCTAATTCTAACCGGGAAGACCCCGTTTTAAATTGAAATATTTTCAATCGAAATTCAGGAGCCAATACTTCTTGTAACTTGTTCCATTCCTCGGGGCCACAGGGCACATTAGGATCACAATGAGCTTGTTTCATCAACTCTAAAGCTTCTTTTTTCTGCTGCGGGAAAAGAATGTCCTTCCTTTTGATACGATCCCACTGTTTTTTCCAACCAGGTAATTCCAAAGGATCCGTGGGCCGCTGACTGTGTAATCGAGCTACGACAATAGCTCGAGGGAGACAGAGATGATCGCCTAAATTTTCAATTTTCAATACCGATCTTTTTCCTTTCTTAAACTTTTCTTTGTTGGAATGTAAGTGTTTTACAGATTGACCCCCGCTCCCCTGAGGATACTTGACATGAAACAATTCAAATTCCGCAGATCCGTCCGTGATAGTAAATTCTTTTTTCGATTGTTGCACCGCCTGAACTTTATCTAAAATAGTAGCTTCGTTCAGATTCTTACATTGAGTAAATTCGTACCAAATCTCAGAATCTAAAGAGGGGTGACGTAAGTTCAATCGTAAATAATCGTTAGGATTACACTGCATGCGTTCTTTCACTTGTTTCAACATGTCACTAATTAAACGTTTCACAAAACCGCTCTCTGATTTCTTTGGAAAAGGACGAAAACTGACCGTATATACATTTTGTTTCACTTTAAATTTGCGTGATTGTCGCCCCCTGTCTAATCTAATGTTGTAAAAGTCAGAAACCACTTTTTTCTTAACCGATTTGTTGACAGGTTTTTTTTCTTTTCTTTTCTTTAAAACTTTTAAATTTTGATCGATTAATCGGTTTCTTTTATATCTCAACAAACGAGATTTATTCCTCAAAATGCTTTCTTCTAAATTCATCTCGGCTTGGAAGCGAGCGATCAAATGAAAGAGTATGATCAAATAGAGTACAGTTATATACTACCCCCCATAACAGGTGTTTACCATGACTCATCAGATGTCACGTGCTTCAAGGTCGCTTCACAGGTGTGGGTATGTCGCAGGTGCTTACAATGACTCATCATGAGTCACGTGCTTTAAAAGGGCGCTTCACAGCTGCGGGTATGTCGCAGGTGCTTACAATGACTCATCATGAGTCACGTGCTTTAAAAGGGCGCTTCACAGCTGCGGGTATGTCGCAGGTGTTTACAATGACTCATCATGAGTTACGTGCTTTAAAAGGGCGCTTCACAGCTGCGGGTATGTCGCAGGTGTTTACATCATGAGTCACGCACTTCAAGGTTGTTTTTTTCAACACCTGACACCTGCAGGTATTACGCAATGATTCCCCCTAGAGGCTATATAATAGAGCGTTTTTCTTCAGATTGCCACACAGAGTCAATGAGCCTATTTCAGAAACTCTACAACAAATTATCTTGTCAAAAGATGGCCACGGAAAATCAACTCCAGCAGAAAATCAAAGAAGAAGAAATGACAGAGATGGAACCCGCAAAGATTTTCGGATTTTCAGAGACAGCAGAAATGAAGGAGGAGGAAAGGAAACCTGTGATTAGGAGCTTTGTAGGATTTCACTATATTCCCCCTAATGACAATCAAGAAACGGTATTACAGATGCTGAAAAGAGAAAAGGAAGAAGACAAAGAATTCCGCAGAATGATCGTCCTCTAGGAAAAAAGAAGACTAGCTAAGAACCCTCACATAGTTACAGGAACCTTTGGACCCGGAACTGACAGATTTGATATCTATGAAATACAGTCATGTAACTTTTTGAAATGTACTTTTTAAAACATAAGTAAAATGCAGTTATGTCTTTACGTCACATAGAGAACAGACTATAATTGATATCAAAATACAATTCACACCTAATTATTATATATGTGCAAAATGTGAACCCACCAAATCATATACATGAGGTCATTTATATTAACTACTGGCTTAAATGTCCCATGCTTTGCTAATCCCCTAACGTTGGCTGACTATTTGACTGTCCCCCGGCAGATAATTTGGACAATTTCCCAGCCCTGACATTACTACAAGGATATGTTTTTTTCCTTGTTTAACAAATCAATCATCAAATAGGAATGTGGGCAATAGTTATATTGTCAGTTCCTTGGTAAGAAATTGATGTTGACCTCGGGCCTATGCTCTCAGGCAACAGTTCGTACCCCAGGACTAACACAATGACTACTGCCCTCATACCCATTTAAGAGATTTATAATGTCTATGAATGACACACGACGACAAACTTGTGATAGCAATGGGTCTCCTGAGTGACTCAGGTGCCCTAATAGTACAGAGTATATCTACATAAGAATAGTGAGATAAAATGAATACTATACCGCATATATTCCCTCTTTGATCTCTCAATCAACAGTACAGTCAGACACAGGGAACCTGTAAAGAGGTGAACCCACCAAATCATATATATGAGGTCATTTATATTAACTACTGGCTTAAATGTCCCATGCTTTGCTAATCCCCTAACGTTGGCTGACTATTTGACTGTCCCCCGGCAGATAATTTGGACAATTTCCCAGCCCCCCTGACATTACCACAAGGATATGTTTTTTCCTTGTTTAACAAATCAATCATCAAATAGGAATGTGGGCAATAGTTATATTGTCAGTTCCTTGGTAAGAAATTGATGTTGACCTCGGGCCTATGCTCTCAGGCAACAGTTCGTACCCCAGGACTTACACAATGACTACTGCCCTCATACCCATTTAAGAGATTTATAATGTCTATGAATGACACACGACGACAAACTTGTGATAGCAATGGGTCTCCTGAGTGACTCAGGTGCCCTAATAGTACAGAGTATATCTACATAAGAATAGTGAGATAAAATGAATACTATACTGCATATATTCCCTCTTTGATCTCTCAATCAACAGTACAGTCAGACACAGGGAACCTGTAAAGAGACCATCAACTATTACATACTACAGACTGGTATGACCTATCAGTCAACAGTCAGACACAGGGAACCTGTAAAGAGACCATCAACTATTACATACTACAGACTGGTATGACCTATCAGTCAACAGTCAGACACAGGGAACCTGTAAAGAGACTTTCAACTATTACATACTACAGACTGGTATAACCTAAAGACTAAAAAATGACACCCACCTCCTATTTCAACCCCTCTTATTTCTTTACTTTCTGCAGTACTTCTAAAACTATAAAAAGTCAATGTAGTTTTTAACAAACTTATCAGAGTATGCCATCCAATTTAAGAGATTATGTTTGTCTTAATATTTTCATATCATTTTCTCAATGAAAACAAGGTTCGTAATATCATATCAAATACTTCGACATTGTTCAAGTCTTAACTGAAAATTGGACATCTAAGCAGACGATCAAATAAATAAAAGTACATTGGCTTAAAAAGAGCATGTTCGATCAAAACAACAAAAAGTATTTCAATATTTAGATGCGTAAGATACTATATCATTAACATATAATGATAAACTTTTAAACATTTACTGGACATCATAAGTTAACTTATCAAAACACACACTTACAATCGATGGTTCATTCTTCTAAAATTCAAGTCGGAAACTAGACCCTGCACTTTAAATTACAAAACCAAAACCTTAGTAAATCCGGATTTTTACCTACAGAAAGCATGCCAATTTTATATAATATAAATGAGAATGTTGAATTTTTTTTATAAGATTGTTGATGGTAAAGAATGAATATTGCTCCCATTTCAACACCTGACAGGTGTTGACCGCGCTGTTTTTTTTTCAGCACCTGACACCTGCAGGTATTACGCAATGACCCCCCCAGGTACATTTTGTCATCACCCACCCCCCCAGAGCCTCGGCCCTAACATCTACCTTAACGGGGGACCGAAAGAAGAAGCCACAGAGAAATGGTCCATGGCCGCTAAATTCAACGAACAGGATTAGTTCTCCATCTTTACACAGATGAAACCAAGAAAAACTGTGAAATTCAGAAATAAGGACTCCGGATTCACCGTGTGTAAATACGTTCGGACTTTAAAACTTTTAAAAAAATGGTTCAATTTGTTCATTTACTATTTGCGTGTTCCAATAAAATAAACTGTCAACACTGCCTTTTATGACGTCAGTACCGAGAAAAGTTTGACCTTTCATGTCCTCCATATTGACCCCCCTATGTAAAAAGTGCACTCAGTTGACCCCCCTATCTAGGCCCCTGATACTACTCTTTTAGTCTTTTAACGGAATAAACTGATATTTATGACATTGTAATTTTATATAACAGCTTATTCCGTATTTGATTATTAGGTTTGATTCATAAATCTGAGTAAATTGCAATTTACTTAAAATAGCACTATATGTGAATTGTTTCAATATATTTCGCATTATCATGAAATAAACGGCTAATCATTTAATATTCTTTGAAATATCACAGAAATCTAAATGATGTAATGGGTAACATAATCAAAAACATTTTTTAGTGTAATCTGTGTTCACGACACTGATGTATTTAATTTACAATATGTTTTAATCATTTAATCAAGGAAGTCAGTAAGCCCATCACTGAAAATCATCATCAGAGGACGACCAAACAAATGCAGTTTTTGAATAGGGATTTGATGGCTGCTTCACTTTCTTCGATTTGTGGTTCTTTTCAACGAAGCCCTGGGGATGGCAGACTTTATCAGTGCGCATCCTCTTTGGCGAATCTGGAAAAGGGAATAATGAACATTTGAGTTAAAATACAAAAGTGGAATAAACAAGGTAATTATATTTATAAGTGGATTTTTTCCTATAAAAATCAATGACAAACATTGTATACAAATGTTGTTACACATGATAAGATTACATGATGATTAGTTTATTTTTTTTAAAATAACTATATTACCTTTAGTGCATTTAAATGAATTTAAATTATATTACCTTTCAACTTTTTTGATGATCCAGAGCCTGAGGAAGTAGCGGTGGACGTGGTACTGGTAGTGGTAGTGGTGCTTTTGGACTTGGAAGTAGTTGATGGAGCTAATGTTAGAAAAAAAAATGGGTACATAAATTTATATATATTGATTTTGGGAGAAAGTTTAACGTTTATGAATTAATAACTTTTATTACCTGTTTTCCTTCCTCTTGTTGTTACCCAACTGCAGGATGCTTCAATATTTTCAATTCCTTTTGAAAGTTGACATATCAGATAAATGTTTGTGTGTTTATATTTTAATAAATGAAATGCATAAACAGCTATCTTAATTTAATAACTTGCATGTGTAAAACTTACCTTTACCCCTCTGTACTTCAGATGGGCGTGTTGCACCGAAGTCTTGGACATCACCTGAAATGAAGACAGAGAGTAAATAAGATGTAAATAATGTTTTAAAGGTTACATCCAATATTTCAATTTTCTTTAACACATGTGAGGTATACGAAAATGATATTCATTAGTATTATTGTATGTTCGTAGCGTATGTTAAATATTGAACTTTGTAATGTTTCCTTAATTATTAAAATAAACGATATATAATAATTATTTAAGATAACAATATATATTTAAAATTTTACCAGTTTCCGTGGATGGATTGGCACATATGGTTCTGTCTACATCGACTTCATCCTCACTGGAAGCAAACATTTCCATCATGTCGATGGCTCTCTCCACAGAACTCTTCACTTGACCCTGTCGCACTGCAAGTTCACTACTGGAAAGTTCCCTGTTTGATGGCATGCTAATGGAGACTGCCTCAGCAGTAGAGAAAAGAGATGATGAAGATCTTTCAACTTCTGCTTCCGAGTCTGTCTCCGCATCTGTATTGCCTAAAAAAAAATTGCAAAAATAAAATTGGGGAACATTTTTGAAAATAAAAATTTCATAATTAAAATGTAAGAAATAAGTTTACCAGGCTTAATTTCCCCAATCCCCAAGTTGTGCAGTGGAGTCCAGTCCAGACCATGTTGGGAAAATGGGTGTTGGATAGGTGTACACAGGTGGGCCACTCAGAGTGTAAATGTTGCTGAGGGACTGAAAGAAGCTCTGGTAGATATGCGACTTGGTCTCTGCCCTCCACATAATCTCGCAAAGACGGCCCTCAAATTGGGAAATTTTTGTGCCGGACATCCTCCGAAAGTGCTCCTTGGCGTGCTTCTAGGCCCCTTCAATTCGATTTGTGTGGATCTCCACTTCTTCCTTGTATTCTGATTGATGTAAACTTTCTTGAAGGAGTACTTATGAAATACAGTAAAATGGTTGTACCCAGCTCGTTTAGTCCACAATAGGCGCTCCAACCATCGCTGTATATGGTGAACCCTGCTTCAACGTGCCTCTTGATGATGGGTATGAGGGTGTCCTCAGACCTGTCCGAGACGGGATATATGAGGAGGGTGTTCGAGTCCCTCTCCACCATTCCAAAAATCCAAACCTAAGAAAAAAATTCAAATTAACAAGAGACCAAATGGCCTTAACGGTCACCTGAGTAGCAAAACCCATACACAAACTTGTCAAGGAGTCTCATATATGCATATTTAGTTAAGTTTTATTCTGGAATAGAAAATTTTTTAATTTGTAATGACGACCACCTCCCTGCCTGAAATCTTTCAAAAAGGACTATTAAACCTATAATTTTAGCGAAAAACTTAAAAGATCATAAAAGAGTGCATGACCTGATATTGAAAAGGTGCAAGACTCTGATAGAAAATAATTTAATAATAATAACAAGGTGGCTATTATTCATGTTTTATCTAAAACAACCTCCCATCCCCCATCCCCCCGGGGCAGACAGAAACTCTCCCTATGGGCATTTAAACAAACAAACAAAAAACCCCAGCTTTATCGATAAAAGCCATCATGAGTTACTCACTTCTCCTGTTCCAGTTTTTGAATATTCAACATTCGTTGAGAATCACCATCTGGCATATATACCAAAATCATTTTACCTTTATATATCAGTGATTTTAGTTAGCCAATTATTACTTTACTATTAACATAAACAAGGAACAAGAATATATATGGTTTAGGGGTGGGGATATTAACCGTTTTCAAGATATTCAGGCACTACCTGTTTGAGAGGGGTCAGGACCACCCCAAGGGCCCATGACCTACATACCATATGATGCCCCTTGACACAAGGAACAAAAATATATATAGTTTAGGGGTGGGGATCTCAACCGTTTTCAAGTTATTTGTGCACTTCCTGTTTGAGGGGGGTCAGGACCATCCCCGGGGCCCATGACCTACATACAATATGATGCCCCTTGACACAAGAAACAAGAATATATATGGTTTAGGGGTGTGGATATCAACCGTTTTCAAGATATTTGGGCACTACCTGTTTGAGGGGGGTCAGGACCATCCCTGGGGCCCATGACCTACATACCATATGAAGCCCCTTGACACAAGGAACAAGAATATATATGGTTTAGGGGTGGGGATATCAACCGTTTTCAAGATATTTGGGCACTACCTGTTTGAGGGGGTTCAGGACCATCCCTGGGGCCCATGACCTACATACCATATGAAGCCCCTTGACACAAGGAACAAGAATATATATGGTTTAGGGGTGGGGATCTCAACCGTTTTCAAGATATTTGTGCACTTCCTGTTTGAGGGGGGTCAGGAACATCCCCAGGGCCCATGACCTACATACCATATGATGCCCCTTGACACATGGAACAAGAATACATATGGTTTAGGGGTGGGGTTCTTAACCGTTTTCAAGATATTTGGGCTCTTCCTGTTTGAGGGGGGTCAGGAACCACCCCTGAGGCCCATGTCCTACATACCATTTGATGGCCCTTAACACAAGGAAAAAGAATATATATGGTTTAGGGGTGGGGATTTTAACCGTTTTCAAGATATTTGGGCCCTTCCTGTGCCATATTGGCCCCACCCTAGTGCCTAAACACCTGTCCCATGGGTCATAAATTTCACAATTTAGGTAGAAGACTTCATGTACATCATATCCAGGCCTTTAGTTTTTCACAAATATATATGGGAGTAGAGAAGAAGATTTTCTAAAATTTAATACATTTTTACTATATGGCCATTTTGGCCCCACCCTTGAGCCTGAACCCCTGACCCAGGGGCCATAAATTTCACAATTTTGGTAGAGGGCTTCATGGACATCATAACCATGCATTTAGTTTTTAACAAATATATATGGGAGTATAGAAGAAGATTTTCTTAGATTTAATACATTTTTACTATATGACCATATTGCCCCCACCCTAGAGCCTGAACTCCTGACCCAGGGGCCATGAATTTCACAATTTTGGTAGAGGGCTTCATGGACATCATATCCATGCATTTAGTTTTTAACAAATATCTATGGGAGTAGAGAAGAAGATTTTCTAAGATTTAATACATTTTTACTATATGGCCATATTGGCCCCACCCTAGAGCCTGAACCCCTGACCCAGGGGCCATGAATTTCGCAATTTTGGTAGAGAGCTTCATGGACATCATAACTATGTATTTAGTTTTTAACAAATATCTATGGGAGTAGAGAAGAAGATTTTCTAAGATTTAATACATGTTTACTATATGGCCATATTGGCCCCACCCTAGAGCCTGAACCCCTGACCCAGGGGCCATGAATTTCACAATTTTGGTAGAGGGCTTCATGGACATCATAACCATGCAATCAGTTTTTTCCTCACATGTGTGGGAGTAGAGAAGAAGATTTTTGAAAATTTGGCTGTTTTTTGCATATTTGGCCTAACCTGTGGCACCCTGGTGGTGGTAGAGCCACCAATTACACAATTTACATTCCTCTTACCATAAAGATGCTTCACACCAAAAATGGGAACAATTGGCCTTATAGTTTTTAAGAAGAAGTTAAAAATGTAAATTGTTAACGCACGACGCACGACGACGGACGAAAACATATAGCAATAGGTCACCTGAGTTTACTCAGGTGACCTAAAAATAAATTGTAAAAAATTATTTTTAGATAGTAGGCTTTTTTATAAAAATAAATTTTTGATGAAATTAATAATAGTACCTATTGAAATTTAATACTTAAATAGAGGGAGATGGGGGATTTAAACAGCAAAACAACTTAAATTAAAACTTAGGAATGTGTTACCTTCATCCCACGGTTTGGATTGCCACGGTGAAATTTGACCCGACGGCCAAAAAGAGATTCGTCAATCTCAACGATTCCCCGCAATTTGCGATGGCGCAGATTTGTGTAAAAGTGTTCTTTAAAGACTTCACGAATATAGGAAGCCCAGTTTACGGCAGTTGTAGTGTAGGAAAACCCAGAGAATCGTGAACACTGGGCTAGGCTGTTCTTCTTAAGGTACGACTTTATAAAGAGCAAAATATCTTGGAGGAGCAGGTTGCTCTTCTCGAAGAAAGAATACATTCTCGACACTCTGGTATGGTTTCTGTTCCTTGAGCATCTGAATACAACCCCACCATGGCCACGAGAGAGGGAGCGCAGGTCCATGTACCCACTGCAATCGTCAATTGGACAGGGAAAACCTGTTGAAAGGAGCCCATTCTGCCTGCACCATTCGTGGACAACGCTATCATCTTGTGAAAATAGATGGAAAAAATTCCACGGATTCGCAAAGTCAGCAAAGGTAATTGTTGACACGTCAAATTTTCTCGCTCTAAAATTCCCGCCGGTTCTACGGCTCTCCCGATCCGAGGTATTCGATAAGCCTGACATCAAGGGGAACTTGCTTTTCAAAAGGGCAGACGACACAAATTAAGCAAAAATTTATACTTATATAGACGGGGATGCGAGGCCACATCATCAGAAAAAGTTAACTGACCAATTGGATGCTTTTACCAAAACATGCCAACGTATGCAAAACGCCCCTTTTTGGCAATATTTTCCCGCCGTGATCTTATCGGCGATCGATTCGTTCGAGGAAAAAAAAACCCAAATCAAAATGACCAATGATGTTTCTAGAAAAAATGTAAACGTTTACAAAACATCCCTCCTTTAACAATTATTTTCCCGCTAAAAACTAATCGGCAATCGATTCGTTGGAGAGGAATAAAGAAGCCTGTCAAAATCGACCAATAGTAGTACTGGCAAAAAATGCGCACGTGTGAAAAACGGACATTCCGCCTCGATAAGTTCCCCGAGTACACTCTGCAAAAAAATAATGCGCACCCCTTCCAAAAAACAAGGGAAAATACATGACTAAAAGAATGTTTTATATATCTAATTATTTTATCATATATCTTTTCATTTACAATTATTAACTGCTTCTTAAATGTCTTGGGCTGTACAAACGCACACTGCCATTCAGGAATTCATATCGTCTGGTGGACACGTTCCACGCATACAGAGCGTAGTTCCTCCCAGACTCGAACAATCTGCAATATTTGTAATTATATGAAAAAAAATTCCTATAAGGATAATTTTATTTTATTTAATATGATCATGGACACCTACCTAAACAAACAATGGAAGTGTCTCCATGCCGCTGCGTCTCGTGCTAAATTCATTAGATCTGCCCATTCGTAAATAACTAAAGGATTTAATCCACTGACGTAACAAAACGTGCATATCAAAATTCTTTGAAAATGCGTCAAACTGCTAGTCCAAAACATGCGGCGCACTGCATATGGCCATTGCGCCGCTGGGCCTATTATATCTTGGATGTCCCGCCAGTTCCTGTAAATCAGTTGATTTCGTGACGCCATTATGGACAGTGTAGAAACTTGTGAAAATGTATTGTATGCATCAATGGTTTTGAGATTTTATTTTTAGCAACAAAAAGTTTGAAACATAAAGAGACTTCATTTTTATTTATTCTAATTACAAGATTTTATTATTGTTGGTAGCTTTCTTGGTGTATATATGTGCATTACTTGTTTAATTTTAATTCATATTTAGAAATATATAGCGGACGATACGGAATAAACCGAACACACTTTTTATCTATCTCTCTCTCTCTCTCTCTGGCAGACAACAACAAAAACACTAATGTCCTTGAGAATGTTTGTTCCGTTCAAATGTAAAGCTTACTACGTTGCAGATCAATACGGAATAACCCGAACGATTTGCACGTGATTCCAGGGGACCTCTCTCTCTCTCTCTCTCTCTCTGACACTGCCAGTAGGAAAATAAGTTCGATAATGATTAATGCAACAATATATATATTCCTGATATCTGCACCGCTGTGCAGATTAGTTTAAGACTTTTTCAAATGTCTCTTATTTTACCTTTAGAATGTTCCCCCAAAAGATTCTAAACCCCATTTTCTGATGTTTGTCCCCCAAAGAAAACCCTTTTCTCGGGAATACTTCCCTTCCGGAGGTGTGTTAAGCATGATAAATTGAATGTCGGCTGTCTATATATACTCCTGTTATCTGCACCGCGGTGCAGATTAGTTTGAGCGTATTTACAAAGTCTCTTATTTCACCTTTAGAATGTTCTTCCAAAAGATTCTAAACCCCATTTTCTAATATTTGTCCCCTAAAGAAAACCCTTTTCCCGGGAATACTTCCCTTCCGGAGGTGTATTAAGCATGATAAATTGAATGGCTAATTGTATTCAGCGCGTCGGCGCGCCCGCGCGTCAATCTCATCTCTTTTATTCCATGTAAAATCTTCCCGTAGTAAAACGCTCAAATGACGTCAATTTTTATTTTAAAGCATTATCGTTTATATTCATGTCGAGAAATATCGAGCCCGATAGTAATTACCTTGTCAAACAATTTTGATTCCATTGAAACAAAATCTTTCACGCTAGGTGGTAGAGCTTTCATATATCGCAGATTTATTCTTTAGCGTCGCAAACCAATGTTCTTTGAATTTCATTTGTAATTCACGATTTGACCTTGGATTTTGTTCTATTTTGCTATAACTTTGAGGGGTTAGAAATTTTATTTCATTTTAGCATCACTTTATAATATTTTAAATCTTTAATACAACATTTATCCTGGATTCTAGTCTACTCTTGTAAGACTAACTTGGCCATAAAATGCCATACAGGGTATCAGTGTTTTACAAACACATACTGTCCGTATTTGTCAATAATAGGGATAATTTATATAATCGTCTGGAAATTGGACTTGTTGAGCCAATAGCCCAACTGGTCTAAACAATGAATACAAGTTAAATTTCTCCAGCATCTATTCCCGATATATTGTTATTTATCAAGTGAGAACTTCTTGTCAATTTAAAAGTAATATTAATGTAAGGCATTCAGACCCGTAGCATCGTGGGTAAGGGGTGATGAAGTGAAAAAAAGAAGAAAAGTAAGTGAAATCATCGTCGATACCCACGGGTCATCGCGTCTTTTACTTATCATATAAGTATGTGTTAAGTAAAAGACACGATCACCCGTGGGTATTCGACGATGTAGTGAAATTAAAGTTATATGTATGCGTCGTCGACCCCCCCCCCCCCCGGATTAGGATTTTGAGGATTTGGGAATTTTCCTTCTTTTTTTGACTCTTGACCAAATAATATTATGTTTGCCTCTCCAGAACCCGTACCCTATTACATGATAAATGAATACTTATCCAGGGTACGATTTCTCCGCGTGGATGGTGGTTCATGACACAGATGTCTGACGTTGAAATATTTATTTTAATAAATATCATTATCTTCTGTACTATAATAATAATTATCATAGTTAATCTCATTTTTTGCAAGAAATATTTTTAACTTCACCTAGCGGCTGTGCTTCCCCTCAAATGCTCCCGATGTTAAAATAAAGCTGATTTTAGTGGTATTTAGCATTGTATGAAAATAACATGAAGTTTGATGACAAAAACTTTTGATTGTATTATATACACCTTACAAACATAAAATAAAGTTCACAGTATCAAAACAGTTTTAGATTTCTTTCTCTCATTCATTTATAAATCATCTATGTATTCTCATATACATGTACTCAATGTTTCTAATAGTTTTCTTTTGAAAGAGACACCAAGTGCCTCATTTAAATCACTCAATCACATTTATATCAGGATTATTTATTACTTTGTGCATCAACTAACATCGTGCCCGATGATAATAAAATCGTATAATCGATAATTTAATTTTCAGACAAAATCTGTTGCGCGAGCGCGTCGACGCGCCGAATCTATTAGCCAATTGAATGCCGTCTCTCTATATATACTCCTGTTATCTGCACCGCGGTGCAGATTAGTTTGTGTCTTTTTAAAATGTTTCTTATTTTACCTTTAGAATGTTCCCCCAAAAGATTCTAAACCCTATTTTCTAATATTTGTCCCCCAAACAAAACCCTTTTCCCGGGAATACTTCCCTTCCGGTGGTGTATTAAGCATGATAAATTGAATGCCGTCTCTCTATATATACTCCTGTTATCTGCACCGCGGTGCAGATTAGTTTGAGAGCATTTACAAAGTCTCTTATTTCATCTTTAGAATGTTCCCCCAAAAGATTATAAACCTCTTTTCTAATATTTGTCCCCCAAACAAAACCCTTTTCCCGGGAACACTTCCCTTCCGGAGGTGTATTAAGCATGATAAATTAAATGCCGTTTCTCTATATATACTCCTGTTATCTGCACCGCGGTGCAGTTTAGTATAGATAGTATTACAACTCTATAATAATGATATTCTTTCTTATTTTTGTATACAGTAGTTGTTTTTGGTATTTCATGTATTATAATATTTTCTTAAATTTGTTGATGTAAATATATCCGAAAATATTAATATCTCACAAAGTGTTTAGATCCGTCCCGTGAATTTATTTTATTTTCCTATGATGCTTTGTAAGAAAAAATCAACAGGAAGTCGATAAAAGAGGCAAATACCTCATATATACTTTCTTCAACATC
The DNA here is from genome assembly GCA_020458035.1 of Magallana ariakensis. Lineage (NCBI taxonomy): Eukaryota > Metazoa > Mollusca > Bivalvia > Ostreida > Ostreidae > Magallana > Magallana ariakensis. Next base: position 32,011,518 of record CM035811.1, on the reverse strand, counting down.
CTGATTGGTGGTTGACGTTACGTCAAATAACGTCAAATATTATCTGCACCGCGGTGCAGATAATGGTTTTATGCCCAGAATACTCAAAATGACTGTACAAGTCGTACTATAATAGGAATTATATGTGCTCAAACTTTAAACACCAATGTTAACGCATCTAGGTTAAGGATTCCCATAGACTTCAGCTCATGAATATCACGTGACCTTTCTTGCCGTTAGCTCCGCCATTTATCCATTTTTCACCAATATGCTATATTTGGTTTAGTAAAACGATCGCTCTCGTAGTTTATCGACTGATTGATTTGAAAAATCAATTATAATGAACAGACAGCGATGTAACAACACTTTCAAGACATCGACAGTGGAAAATACAGCACAACTATCGTTCGAGATATTTACATGTAAAGGTATGTCTCCATAAAGCTTATGATTTTTCTTTTAAAAAAATGTTTGCACACATTGTTAGAGAGGAATTTTTTGAAGATTTTTGCTTGCAATATAACACTGTTTTTGAATTATTATATTTATATAATATTTATATATATATATATATCTTTCATTTAGTCTTATTTTGTATTGAGCTACAGTACCCAACCCTGTACACACTGCATTTGACTCGGGTAGGGGTCTCAAGTAAGGCAGGTGTAGAAATGCTGTAATGAAAGTGCATGTTTTCATCATGGTATGGCAGAACTTCGGTACTGTATAGCAGGAAATTAACTCGCGGAGTTAATTTTTGTTATATTCGCTGAAATAAAAATTCTGCTAATTTAACATCTATAGTGAAAAATTATTGGAGTATAATAGGCCTAATGATGAAAAAAAAAAATAAGACTTACTAAGTCATTTATCTAACCATGAAAACACACAACACAAAATATGTTTACGTTTTGATGGCATAACAGTAAACTTGACCCCGCTTAATATAATAGTTATTTTGTCAGGAAAAATAATGGTATGAATGGCTAAAATTAACTATTACTAGCTGGAAATATTGCATGATCCATCACTAAACTTCCGATTAGCTGAGATGCTTCCATTTAGTTTTCTTCCTCTATTTCCTGTTTTGACTAAATCTAACAAGGCATACATGAGACAATTCTTTTTTTTTACTAACTTCTTTAAATAAAATAATCAAATAACCCTCATGAGTTGTGCAAAACCTTTCTTTATTGAGCACATTCTTCCTAGTACATTAACTTTAAAGAACTGCAGTAGTGAAACATGACACTTGACAGGTACCCAAGCCACGTGCGGTGAGGCGTGACTAATTCTGTCTGCCCAGTGCTATCGGTAAATTTCAAAGTGATTTGGGGGCTTAGAGTGTTTATACAAGCTATTCATAAGTGTCTAGCACGTAAAAAGGTTTGAAACTCCATTGTCAGAAGCAATCTTTCCATTATAAAAGCGGGGTGCACTACAAAAACTGTTATATTAACCTAACAATAACTATGAACGGGTATTAAAAAACCGGTATTTTTATCAAAAAGCATTGCATTAGCCTAGATATCACTATAATTGTTTTTCAACAAAAAATATATTTTGAAAATGAAACCCAGATAAAAATAATTTGTTTTTCTTCGTTGTGAGTTAATGTACCATGTACAGATAATCATAATCGGTATTTTGTGAAATTCAATCGGGTTTGAATGTTGTTATTTACAAATTTTTGTTTTCCCCGAATTCAATCTACCGCGCTTTGCTGCAAAATGAAAAAAAAGCGTGATCTTTTCTGACCGCGATATTAACTTGCTATACAATACTTTATTTATTTCGACCTTAAAGGAATTAAACAGATATTACCTTTTACTTTATTCATAATTCAAAAATTCAGACAGATTTGTGCATTGCAATTACATACATAATTAGTTTATATATTTGAAATTTTAAATGTTGTGTAGTTCATCATCAAAATTAGAATCCTCAACCAGTAAAAATTACAAATGTGGTGGTCGGACTAAGTTTGACCAGAGAACAAAGTTGCTAAAGTATTCAGGGGCACAGGCTCAAATACCAGGCTGGTCTGTCATTAATAATCACTCCCTGATCCACATAGATGCATACATATAAATATATTTTCGTAAAAATAGTTTATTTTTTTATATTAACCAAAGTAAAATTTATATACTAGTCTTTATTTTTTTAAGTTTTTATCCTGTAATTTCTTGACAGTGTATTCTAAGCTTAAGATTGAAAATAACTTCAAAAATGTTGAACTCATATCACGTCTAGCTGCTGGTCTGTAGCTCCCGGTCTGAAAAACATTTTGGACGGACGATTGCAATTTACGGCGCACACAAATCTATGCTAGGTTTTGAGCTGATTAAAGCTATTTTCACACGTTATAAATTTCAGTCCTTTGTCCACCATCACTAAAAATTACAAGGTTACAGTACCGTCAACGCGGATTCCGTATTTTCCGCGCACCCCCGCGGTCCAAATTGCAACGTGGTTTAAGACAGGTGTCTCAGGTAAAACCGCGTACCACCGCGGTAGAGTCGTCCGGCAAGTCAACACCGCCGCGGTCTTGACGATAAATTTCAGGTGAACAAAAGTATCGGACCGAAACGCGAGTTATCTTTTGACAGCTCTTCGTAACTACATGTACATATCATTTTATTTAATGGAACTATCTCAAATAACATACGATATATTTTTTAAATGTTGAATTTTTAGCATGTGTTTGATTAAAATCATTCATCAATTCTATTTCATTTATCAGTTACTTGACCATGTATTTTACAATCCATTCAAATTGACGTGGTCTGGTCAAAATTGATAAGTATGATTGGCTGTTGGATAATAGTTCCTTTTTTTTTAATTTAGTCTTAATGAATTGTGAGGAAGTATTGAAACTTTTCTGTTCAATCTACGTAAACTGCATACCGGGTAAATTAAATTAAATTAATTAAATGCTTTTACTTATCTATTTGCCCGTGCGATCGAGTTTCAACAAACTTTCAGCCAGTTTAATTTGCAATCGTATTATTAAAACCAGAAAATACTCATTTACATGTATTGATTATATTTCTATTTTTTAAATGTATTTTAAGTTCTTAATCAACTTGTTCATGGGCAAGGTTTTATAATACACGGTGTAGAAAACAGCGCGCTTACCATTATCATATACAAATATTCGCAAAGCGGTTTATGGCAATTTAAGGTCGCGAGGATATTTTTCAGGTAGACATCAAAGTAAGATTGATAATATTTTAAAATAATTAGTGTTGTTTAACCTTATATGCTTCTTATATTACTGCTGTCTTTAACTCGATACATTAAGCTGTTATTCTTTACAAGAAATGGAAGGAGGTAATTCATTTGCATCACAAAAGAACATGGGAAATTGTACTTGTTATTAAATGAATACATCTCGAATTACTTTTAAAAAATGAAATGCAAACCATCAATGTTAACATTTCCTTTCTTGTGTATATTAATTATAAGTCGCGATCATTTCCTGTTTATAGTAATTAACAAACCCAGGGTAGAAAACGACTTGCCCTCGGGGTTTTCACACCTATTCAAGCCAAAAGAAAAACTCTAAATTGCGTACGGGTCTAACCGTACAACATCACCCATTTTCTATGGTACAGAAGAGGCTTCTTCATTATTATGCGTCGTTGATCCAGATATTCTCTACGATCTGAGAGAGAGAGAGAGAGAGAGAGAGAGAGAGAGAGAGAGAGAGAGAGAGAGAGAGGGAGAGAATGCGTTTTTTGGATTTCATTTGAAATATACTAATATTAAATATTCATAAGTTAAGTATTCATAAAAGAAAATGGACGGGTACATTGTGATTGTATCCAACATGCAGTTTCAGTCTGAGTCCGCGTGCTACACCTGTCAATCAAATCAGCCCGCGAGCTGCACCACGTGCTTCTTCCTTGATAAAGGTTATATTAGTTTTCATTTCAAGTAAAGAAAAAATAAGTATGTCTAACAATAAAGTATCTAACGGTGTTAATGATGTTTAATTTAATGCTTGACACTGTGTTTGTAAAGTTTAATTCGTATACTACTTTGTTTAAAGAGAAAATCTCTCTTTCTCTCTCTCTCTCTGTCGTTAGTTTTTATTGAAGATTTAATGTGGGTTTTTTTTGCGGGAATAAAACATGCTAAACATGCATGTTTTACAGTTTAAGAAGGCAGGAAACTTAAACAATTATTTATTGTTACTGTTAGTTAAATTGTTTGATATACGGGAAGAATTCCTGATGGTCACTCGTTACATGGATTTTCCACCTGTCTCATACCTGTGTATTCTGTGCGTTCAAGCGTAAAGTGATTTCCTGTCTGTGCGATGGTTTCACACCTGTGTGTAAAACAATTGGGGGCTTAAGTCAAGTTCAAGTTCTTTATTCCGAGAGACAAATATCTCATAGGTTATACATGTAAACATACATGTCAAATACAATAGGGTAGCAATATACAAAGTGTACATAATCAATTTTGATTATTCACATTAATACATGTAGTTCGATGCTTGTTGGCAAAATATAAATATTTCCCTAAATTACACAGTTCTTCAGTATTTGAGGAAGATAGTAACTGTATAACTTTATACACACTTGGTTTTCGGGAGTAGTATTTTTTAATATACTTTTCTCTTAAACTTCGAAGTGATGGACAAATAAGTAAAAAGTGAAATTCATCTTCAATATCATTTAAGTTACAAAAGTCACATTTTCGACAATCGCGTGTTAAATTTTCATACCTCCCTGTTTCAATCTTTAAGTCATGTGAAGACAACCGTAATCGTGTAATTAATTTACGATATTTTACATGAATTGATTTCTTTAGATAAACTTGTTAACAAAAGTAATCAACAACATGTTTATACAATATACATTTTGACGCATTGCTTATATCGTAAACAACTTTTTGTTTAAAGACATCACACATTCTATCATATATAATATCTAAAATAGCAGATTCTTTCATAGTACTGTGATATAAACTGGCCAAGCCTAAGGTGAACAATTCTTTCCTAATATTTAATATCCATGTGTCATTATTTTTCACCATGTCTTCGTAGCATGCTTTTAAAATACAGTTTTTACTGTTTCTTAATTTTAACCAGTATTTAATTTTTTGTTTGTTTCAAATACAGTTTATATTGACAGTCATAAAACGTTGAAGGGGGGTTACGAAAAACGTTTTTCGCAACTGATACACTGGGGGTGTATCTTAAATACGTTTAACAGTTTTTAAAAGAAGACAGTATAATAAATAATCATTTATTATTACTTTTAGTAAAATTGTTTGAAAAACAGGTCGAAATCCTGATGATCACTCGTTACACGGATTATCCACTTGTCACATATCTGTATAATCTGTGCGTTCAATCGTAGAGTGATTTCCTGTCTGTGCGATAATTTCACATATTTATGTAAAACAATCAGGACTAAAGTAAAATACAGTTTAATTTGACGGCCATAAATCGTTCAAGGGGGGGGGGGTGAGGGAAGGGGGGGGGGGTACGAAAAACGTTATTCGCAGCTAATACTACATTTGTGTTGTAATATTATATTGAACACATAAAAAATTTAAATCAATATATAAATTTAGTATTTTATTGGTAAAGTAAAATTTTCATATTATGCCGTTGACCGTAGGTGAACGTTCTCCGTGTAGCCTGTGCCTGTCACGGACTAGGTTAATTGTCTTGAGCATCGATAGATTGTGCCGTAAAACGAGCTACAAATTGATATGGATTAAAAACATTTTTGTAGTCGGAAATGTTTAAAATCATTAAAAAATCGCGGAAATAAAATGTTATAAATCTTACCCTCTCCTTCATGTACATTATATTATGAAAATGATTAGATAATTTTGAAATGCTTGCTATATCCACAATTACGTGAAAATTATTACGGGTGCAGATGATTCTTCAAAAAAATTGCTAAAAAATAATTGATAATGATTTGTAAAAATATGTATTAAATACGTAATCATTTTATGTGAAATGAACAGAACACATCAGACACATGGCCTGTATAGAATGACCCTCAATATTTGGTGCCCGTCTTATTGTCTAATAGCTTACAGGTAAAACTCTCCGATCGTCTTAACGGAAGGTCACACCGCCGCGGTTTAAACATGACTGCAGCGAGGACCGCGATGAATTAACCGCGATGGTGTAACGCGAAAAGGATTAACTAACCGCGGGGGGAGCGCGGTTAAATACGGGATCCGCGTTGACGGTACTGTATATCTACAATAGATTACAAATAGTACTGCCGGCAAATTACAATGACTTTTAAATATAAAGAAATCGAGAAGTCTTTCACCTGAAAGGTGGAAATACCCAATGGATAGATTAAGTTTTAACTTTAGATCTATTTCTGTATAACGACTGTACTCGAACACAGGATCGGAAAGGGAAAAGCTATATCGTCTGTGGCAGATAACATAGTCGTTATTTCTAGATCTCATTTTGACGTAGTAATTGCGTGATTTGGTTTTGTTTTAGGCCTTTATTGGGTTTCTTTGTCTTCAGTAATGTTTTTTTTCTTTGATGTATTAATCTTTAAATGGAAAACATAGATATTTAAATACTTGTTTGTCTACAAAAATAATAGTTACAATTTTGAATTACTACATATGCTACAAGCATTATCAAAATTTAATGCATGTGTTTAAACACAAAAGCCGCCTTGTTAATTACAACGATTGAAAAGAAAACTTGCCATTACCTTGATTATTATTTCCGTTTAATGTATTATACAATAATTTAACTTCAAAGTAAGTATATTAAATTGGTTGTGAAGTAGCTGGAAATTTATTTTGAACTCATTTTAAAACCTTCAGTACCTATCAATGATTGATAGAATTCAAACGATATTTCATTGTTAAACCCATTTTATGTTAGATAAATTATTTCTTCAAACATTTTCAAAACAAGCAATAACATTACTAGTAACCAAAGATTTGTTTATATATGATACGCATGCCAATATTCTGAAGATGAAAGGTTTACTTTCAGATGAGCTGTAATTTAAAATCAAGATAGTGACGCTGGACGTTCAAATATTGGGCCAACAGGGGTCTAAAGGCTTTCTTTTACAGCTCTTTACTGAGGAATATTTTGTAATATGTTAGGAAGGAAAATGTTCATCGTACAGTAGATGCAGGTCAAAGATATTCATAACACAGTTTTCTCATGGTTAAAAATAAATACACAATCACTGTAATTTGTTTGAGATATGAACACTGTACCGGATTTTTATGCCTGTGCGTAAGATGTAGTTTCGTAAATTTCTATATATCCTAAATGATAGACCATTGTCTAGATAGTATATAACCACTTTTGTTTTTATTTACCTATAAAAATTAATATCCAATAGGAAAAAAAAAATTCCCATAGGATAAATGAAAATACAGATAACGTATCGATGAACAAACCTAAGATTTTTCCCCTTTTATGGATTTGAATTGTACTTCTTTGACAGGTATGTTTATGTTCATTAAAAATCACCAAAAAGTGATGGAAACAATAACTTGGGACAGACTATAGGTAAACTGTATAGGCGTATATCTTGTATGTTCATGTCTAAACAATCAAAATTAAACTATAGGAAAAATTTGTCATCGTTAAAAATTCAAGATGTATTACTGAAACAATTTGATTTAATTTTGAACTTTGCACGTGTTGTTTATTGGAATCTTAATATAAATCTCCAATTGAATAATAAAACTCATTGAATTATTAATAAACATATCAAAGAAAGATGTATAGTGTATAAAAAAAAGTGCATTATACATAGTTACATTATGATTGTAGCGAGATATCTCTCTCTCAGAATTTAATATATGTACATTATCAAAATATTTTTTTTTATGTTAGAACATATTATTATGATCTTATATTTGGATTGGTTTTTAAACTCCAAGATAACCGATTTTTAATAAAAATAACCAAGTTAAACTCAACATAATTATTGTAACATGTTTTGCTTTAAGATGGATTAAACATCTGAGTTGAGGTTGAAATCGATCCACGTGATCGGGGATTTAAAATTTTGAATAATTAATGCTGTTACGTGTATGAAATTAATTCATCATTTTACAATCGGCCTAAGCTATTGTGTATAATGTTTGATAAGTGAAGGGTTCTTTATCGAGCCGTATAAAGCGATTGAGAAAAATGAAGAATGATGCTTTACGGTTTTATTGATCTCTCTCTCTCTCTCTCTCTCTCTCTCTCTCTCTCTCTCTCTCTCTCTCATCTTTACGTATATAACAGCATGTAGTTTTTATAGGTTTCTATAAAAAATGATCTACTTGAGAAATAAATCATAATTCTTGAAATTCTTTAACTGCTGGTAGAATTAAATTTAAATAGGTTAAAAATATTGTTAAAAAATTACTCTGAAGTTTGTCCCAATATATTTATCCGGCACATGTAGATGATTTTTAATTAACCCCCGTCCCCCAAGATATCTTTGAAAGAAGTGTAATTGAAATAGATAAAAGGGAATATATCCAAGATAACTTCATTGACACATTATTATTTTTCTCTCGGAAAAATTTACGGGAATGAAAACAAATTTCTTATGGAAATTTATAATGGGGTTGGTCTTAATCCCCTAGAACAGAAAGTGCCAAAATATATTGAAAACGGTTGAGATCCCCACTCCTAAACCATACATACAACATACAATACATACATACAATTGTTTAACTTGACAACCCTGACCTCCGGTTTTACTGCTGTGAAAATAAAGTGAAAGTAAACAGTTCAAATTCACAACATGATATATTGGAGATTTTAGACCTTTTAGAGGTAAAAAAAAAACGTTTTGTAGAAATGGAGAGCTAGAAGAATGTCTAAAGTTAAAATGTGAAGCGGACAGGAGAGTAAATTTATACCATTTCCATCGAAACAAGCAGCCGAATTTCCAATTTACTAAGAGTGGAACTATAGTCCAAGATTCAGAAGAGACTTTGACGAATATCGCCAACGTTTATCGCCAGAAACTCGTTTCATAATAATAGTTGTAGATCGTTTACTTTGGTTTGTCAAACGACAAACCAACTGAAAAACGACGAACCAACTCGAATTTTCCATCAAAGCAGACTACAGATCGTTAGATCTTCAGCTAAGTTTTTTTTTAAAATGAATATAAATTTGCTTACACGAACCGTTTATGCTTAATGTATGTCAGTAATGTCACCAAACAAATGAAACTAAATTACTAAACTTTAAACTTTATGTGTCGTGTTTCTGCTAGGAATATAGGAACTGTGCAACCACGTAAATGTACCCCCCCCCCCCCCCCCCCATATATATGTACATGTATACATGTATACACCAAAGAACTTGGGATTAAAAAGATATAAGTTTAATTAATTCAAAGTAGTTATAAGAAATAAATACTTGTGTCATATTTACTCTGATCTACGTTATATGTATACATGCATATAAAATATGCCCTGATTTTCCACAAAACAACTTGGTCTCCTTAATTACATGTACAACATAATGCATACCCCCCCCCACCCCAATATTTTGATGTGGCGAAGGGATGCTCCGCTTTACGGTGCCCCTGTTTTTTTTCCGTTTTGCTTTTGTATTGTTTTGTTTGTCTCTGTTTTTTTTTTCAGTTTTTTTTTCTTTTATTGGCAAACATTAAACAAAATGTAATTGTTATTCCGTAGGCAATGATATTGATATTGTCATAATAATATTTATACCCCCGCTCCAAAGGAGAATTGGTTTACCACTGTGTGTCTGTCTGTCAATACCAAATTTCTGTCGCATTTTTCTCAACAACCATTCATTGCATATGCTTGAAATTGTTACACACTTTCTGTTAAGGTCTGCCATACGTTAGGATTTATTTTCGCAAAAATCGGACATTAACGTCCTGTTAAATGACGACTTTGTTTATTATTAGCTTAAATTTTCAAACAGGTTGTCGTCAAATATTTCTCAGAAACTACTACATATTGCAGATCCTTCAAATTTTAACACACTCTATGTAAAGGTATGTCATATAGTGGGATTTATTCTCGTAAAAATCTTACGTCAGCATCCTGTTGAATGACGACTTTGTTTATTTTAAGCATTGATTCTTAAACAATTTTTCGTAATAGATTTCTCAGAAACTAATAACACATTATCACAGTTGCCTGAAATTTTAACACATTCTTTGATTAGGTATGGCATATACATGTAGTTGGATTTTTTTTTCAACAAATTCGATGTCAACTTCCTGTTAAATGTCGACTTTATTCACATCAGAATGGAAGTATCATTAGTGAGCGTTCGCTCTTAGATATGTTGTTTTAGTTTTTTGAGTTTCTTTTTTTTTTTTGGTTGAAAAATTGATGAACAAAATTAACTTTTAATCTTTATTTACAGAATATATATGCAACGGATTCCAAGATTAGGAACATTGCAGACAGTTTTGAACGGAAAACGTTTGATATTTATTATATTAAAACTGTGCTTTTGGACAAGACGCAGTAAAATGGCGAATACGTATGTTGTTATTGCTGCATCAGTTCTGTTCTGCATCGGATTCATCGGGAATTCTATCACCGTGTGTTTCATTGCTGTGTCCAAAAAGCTCCACACTCCAACTTATGTCACCATTGGATGCCTAGCTGTGTCTGACGTACTCGTGTCCGTGACGCAATATGTCAGTTTTTTACCTGATCCGGTTGAATCTTTCTTAAATGAATTCCCTAAAAAAGATATATATGCTGTATTTACTTTTTTTTCTATTCATTCCGCATTTTTTCACATGGTAATTGTATCGTATGTACGTTTTGTAATGATTACAGATCCCCTGCAAAGTTTAAAATTGACTTGTAGTAGCATTTTGTTTAAGTCTTGTGCCGTTTGGATAAGCTCCGTCGTCATTTCTTTGGTATACGGACAAGCTCATTGGTTTACTATGGAAACAATGCACTGGATCAAGATTGGGTTTGTTTTGTATGTTTGTGGGGTTCCATTTATTGCTGTCATGTATTTGAATTTAAGAAAACTTTATTACCTGTATAACCAAACATCTTCTGTTCGACGAATCAGAATAGCGAATTCGATGTCGTTGATGTTTTGCATTATCATAGTGCTTTATCTCCTCAGCACGATGTATCCTTTGTTTTACGCCATTGACAATGCAGTGTTGAGAAACAGGTCCCTTCTAAATAGGAGGGTGAAAATTGTTCACAAATTGTTTAATTTTTCATTGTTTGGTAATAGTTGTTTAAATCCTTTAATATATTTTATGTTTTCACCCCCTGTTTTAAGACTACTATCGCGATTAAGAAAATGTTGTCAAAGCACAGATGCACGTATAAACAATCCTTCTTCGTGTCCGACAATTGAATTAAGTTCATGACTTTAATTTTCCTTTCTCATTAACCCGAAAATGGGCATTGGCAAGCAATTGATCCGGATATAATTTTAAACAATTATATCCAGTTACATGTACTGTCCTTTCGACTCAAACTTGATCAATCTTCCGTACATTTGTAATACGCACTATTTGCTTTAAAGCAAACAATGAGAAAGACTTTATTGACTATTCTTGTACTTCGAAATGTTATAATGGTGACACTGTCAGTGAGCAGGCATTCGAAGAGAATGTCGACCGGTCGTGTAAAAATGCACAATTTCACAAATTTCCTTGGTACATGTAAACAATAAGAATTAATTAATAAAACAAACACAGAGTAACGTCAGGAATTTCATATTTTTTATTTGGCATATAATAGAGAACATATTCTGAAAATAGTGTGTCCAAATTACTCTCAAAGAGCACGTGTTAAGGCGATCCAAAGGAATTTGCTCTATATGGCACTAAATAATTGATAAACAGAATTATTGAAAGCTTCGTTTATTAGCTATATGTGCTAGACATATTTCTCTATAGCAAAGGCAGTACAATCAATAGGAATAATATTTAGAAAACAGAAAAAATATTTTCATGAACACTCTTTCGGTAAATTTAAAAAAAAATATATATGTTCAGCTTGATTTCGAAAAAAAACTTAACACATAGAAAGTGGGCGCTAAAGATAGTAAGTTGACATCAATTATGAATTCGAATCAATTGTCTGTAACCTCTAAACGCTACAGACTCGAACGAAGAATTATTACTTGAATATTGGAAAGTGTTGCTTTCTTCAAAGTTAAAGTATAGTCTCCAGTTTTTATACACATAGTGTTTCTTTTGCCTTTTAGTCGTCCTTTATAAACACAACACCCGCATTTTTCTGGTAAAAAACCATTGTTTAAAATGTGTTCCTGTCAGAGAGCAAAATGGCAAAGCTTTTAAATTTGGGAATAAACAATCATTTTAAAAAAAACGTGTGAAACTTTTGAAAACAGTATACCGTAGTTGAAAATGCCAATAAAATATACACCCCCCCCCCAAAAAAAAACAAGTAACAAATTTAACCAAAAAAAAAAAAAAAGAATTAAAAAAAAGCCATCAGAATTCGAAACCAACAAATTATTACAACTTGCTCAAAATTTGAGACGATATGAGCCATTTGAGACTTGCTAGTATTATGATCTAAAAAGTAAGTTTATATAAAACAACATTATCATATCTTAGGACCTAGCTGATTTTTATCCAATATTTTTTTAAAATATTGCCTCTTGTTGCTACTAGTATATTCAGACATAGTATTTAAAAATTTCACAACTTCACAAAAATCGTGAAAATCCTAATCCTTGTGCGGGTAAGTGTACTATATACCATTTCCTTTCAATTTTCTAAGTGCTCCCAGAATAGTGGGTGGGCCAACTCATTTTATTCACTTTTTAATATATAATTTTAAGGAAAATGTTTGCTGCGAGAAAAAGGTATGATACGTGCCTGAAAATTACATTGTCTAAAACGGAAGAAAAGCGCTGTCTGTCGTGCAGGTTGCTGCCTATTTAAACACGGACCAGTTCATTAAGTGATATATGAGAAAATTAGTACAAAACCATGAAAAGTTTTAATGCCCAGGATAAAACGTGGTAACAATAGCAAATATGCATTGATAAGCAATCTTTTAATAGTTTATCATTATGTCAAACGAATAAAAATAACGAAATGATATCAAATTACTTTTTGTGGGCAGAATTACCATTTATTGATACTACTATACAGCATATAGATCATGCAACGTCATTTCTCATTGACTGCTGTAATTTAAGTCCTTTCTATTGGACTTGAAGCTGGTAATGTTCTGAAAATGTTTTACTGTGGATATCAAAATTTCACGTGGTGGAAGATATTTTTTTATTGTATTATTAAATATTTTTTCTCTTAGTGTGTAAACAAAAACAATAATGATACAGTTAAACTGTGTATTACTGCAATGCATTACTGTATAAACGTTGTACATATTTATTTATATATACTTTTTTAGTCGGTCGCATTTTAGATGGTTTTTTTTAATCTTAAAAAAAAAAACATTTTAAATTTGTAACATTTAATTATTATGCTAGTGACTACTCTAATAAAAATGCATTAAAAAAATATATTTACTCTTACTACTGACTTCAGAATTCACTGATATTCCTATAAATTAACTGACATTGTCTGACAGGCACTGTACATTGCCTGCACCTCACGGTACATTTCACTGACTTCCACTGTACCCCACTGTACATTTCTACTGAATAGCTCTGTACCCCACTGTACAGTCCTACTGACTTCCACTGTACCCCAATGTACGCGAATGTACAGGCCACTGACTAGCATTGTATCCTACTGTACGCCCCGGTACCATCTTTCTTGCGGAAATAAACGAAACGGTTTACTGCTAAATTATCATGTCACTGCTAATGTTTAAAATTTCGAAGCTGTTTTCTTAAAAAATCGTTGATTTGTGGATTTACTGTTTAAGTTTAAATGCTTTAGATAAAGATAAATCGAAAGTCGTACGTTTTAAACTAAAATTGTGTGTGTGTGTGTGTGTGTGTGTGTGTGTGTGTGTGTGTGTGTGAGAGAGAGAGAGAGAGAGAGAGAGAGAGAGAGAGAGAGAGAGAGATCACATGTCAATGTAAAAAACGTTCTTAATATATTATAACCAGTTTGTGCCATTTGTAGTGGTAGAGAAGTTTACAATCACATATGTGTTGGAACTGGCGGTTTTGATGCTGTAAGATTTTATTGTGCTTATACCATCTGATTTGGGGACTCAAATGTTAGCAAGAGAGAGAGAGAGAGAGAGAGAGAGAGAGAGAGAGAGAGAGAGAGAGAGAGAGAATTTATCAGAAATCGATTGAGCTAAGAAATTGATTACATATAAATATCTTATCAAAAGAAAAAAAAAGAAGCAGTATCTCCTGTTTACACTTTCTGTAAAAGAGAGGAAGAGAGTATTGGACATTCATTTTATATAGTGAACGAAATATGGTCTGCTGTTAAAGACTGGATTCTGAGACAGTTTGATTTGTTGATAACATTTGATAAAAAAACCCAGTTCTTTTTGGAAATTAAAAAAAAAATAGAGAGATCTATATTTTTTTTAACTTGTTAGTTCTTATTGTGAAGCAATATATTTTTCTTGTAAATATAATAGTAATGCAAATCGAAATATACATAGATTATAAAATGTTATAATTGAAAGGTTTGACCGAAAAATAATTGCTTAATTGTCGATATAAGGAGTATGAAAGCCATTGGCAAAAAATATGTGATAAGCTGTAGTACTGAAGCACATGTATATATTGTTACATTGTTTTTTTTATTGTGACTCTTCTCTATTTAGTTTTGAGCTGTGATGTTTTGTTTTTTCTTTTGCTTTGCAATACATATGTAAACAATCCCTCTACCCCTTTCTCTCTCTCTCTTTCTCTCTCTCTCAAAATTTTCTTTCACTTCATAAGGACTGTACAAAATAAAGTAATTATAAAGCCAACAGTTTTCCAATATGATTGTAATATACGATATATGTCATATGTGTACATGTATATGTTGTGAAAGTGAAAAATTCAATTAAAAAATGATTACCTTCTTTTAAATATCGATTATTTTTCTTTTTGTCTGAAGTTTATCTTTGCGACTAACACCTGTGTTATAAAAAAAAAATCTGCTAAGTCGGCAAATACAAATGTTGTATGGTTATAGTAACACCCCCCCCCCTTTCCCAAACCCAATTTGATATCACGGTGTTCTGTCGAAACGATCCGTGTTATTAATTGGTTTATAAAATGCGAATTGTTTATTTTGACCTCGATGCGTAATCACTAATTAATGAATACATGTATAATAAATATCGCTTTTGGGCGAACTTAACATGTATGTAGTCCTGCATGTACGTATATGATTATAAACTTTGGCAAATTTTAAATGATTATAATTTTTTTGCACCCGTTTGTTATGATTCTTTTTATTAAAAGTGAAAATTCAGAGTTTTTGTTTTTAAATAAACGGTGCATTTCCCCGCTGTTTACACCTGTTTATTCCTAGGCTCCAACACATATACACAAGTGGTCAGTTTTCACACCTTGTTGCAGTCACCCTGTCGTGTGTATAGTTCCGCGTTTTTTTTTTATTTTCAGACAGACAAAACATTTTTATTTGTAGCTATACATGTACCAAAAGAGGTGCACCGTCTATAATTAAAATATTTTGTAGCGTTGACTTCCAACCAGTAAGAATTTAAGGACAATCATTATATTATAATTTTTAAATCATTTTAATTCATAGAAATTATCCTGCAACTAGAAATAAGTACATAGTTTTTGGACGCCATATGTACATTTAGCCGCTGGCCACATTACTACACAATACCAGTAGTCGTTCTTTTTTCAAATACTCAGATATTCGTACGAGAGAGAGAGAGAGAGAGAGAGAGAGAGAGAGAGAGAGAGAGATTTATATTATATTAGATTGTTATCATTTTGTTTGCTATTACACAATAAACATGTTCTGTTTTCAGTAAATAAGAAAATAAAACGGAAAAGACGAGATCATTTTAAGTCAGAATTCTTTTTATCAATAATCGGGTCCGTATTTACATAATTAACTTATTAAAATATAATCATGTTTGTCTATTTATTGAGGTGTCACTTGCAATCGAAGAGATGCTCAAAATAAATTGTGATGCTGCCTCGCTGATTTTCCTGTGAAAACTTCAAAGACATTTTGAAGTCCTAACCAGCTATTTTCTATATTTTGAAGAAACCCCGAACATTTTACAAACGCCCCCTTTTTAACCTGTACAAACTTCAAAATGATGCCGCTTGTCAATCAAGATTGAAATAATAGCACCTAGTTTGATTGACGTGATCGTCCGAGCGTGATCTGGCCAGGTCCGCGGGTTTCTGTTTTACTAGGTATTAACAACGTTATCTTTGATATCTTCCGTCACGTATTAAAAAGGGGAATAAAATCTGAATTGTTAACATTACCGGTATTAACACTGTTTATGAAAAATAATTATTCAGTAATTGAAAATATTCAATTTATATTTAAATCATGTTGAATGTATGTGACCTAATAAATTCCATAAAGTTGTATGAGCAGCTCCAAAAAAATAAAATTTTCTTTTTAAAACAAAGTTATGGGCTACTAAAGCTGTATTTACTGGTAACACAATCAAATGGAACTTGTTATACGAAAACGTCACTCTATGGAAAACGAGCTCCATTAATTTTCATCGTAACACGGCTCCCTTTACATTCCACATTTTTACTGATCGTCTGATGTTCTTATACAAATATATTGGATAAAATTAACTTCTTAAACAATGTCAAGTGCTTCGCACAATGTACCGAGTTATATTTCAAAAACAGAACTAACTTACTGGCTTTTTTTCAATTGTGCATTACACACGTGTGCTTAGAGAAAATTCGGACGACACATAACATTTCCGTATAAAATCGCTTTGTATGGTCATTAACGAGGCTGGGGATGGAGGGGGGGGGGTGGCTGCCATTTTAAAGCGTTTTTATCTCTACACCAAAAAAAAGTTCACCTTAAAGTTCTATAACTCTTACATTGTACTGAATTTGTCTTTTGAAAGAAATGGATATGATGGTATTGAAACATTATTTAAAGAGTCAATTGATGGTAAACCAAGGGTTACAAGATGCAAAAAAAAATTTCGGCTGTTTTTCAGCATTTTCTAATTTTTCAAAAGGAGGTAACTTGTAAAACTCCAAATATTTTGTTCAAATATTTTCCTTTTTCATTACTCCTAGGTCATGGGTTTAGGCTCTAGGGCGGGGCCAATATAACCATATAATGAAAATGTATTAAATCTTAGAAAATCTGTTGTTCTACTCCAATATATTATTTGGTTATGATGTCAATGAAGCCATCTATCAAAATCGTGATATTTAAAACTCTTGTATCAAAGGGTTTAGGCCCTAGGGCGGTGACAATATCGACAAATATATATACGTATATATCAATAAATTCTGGATAATCAGGAAAACCCCATGGTCCCTATATATCAGGTGTCGAGCCAAGCGGATCTCGAGCTGACACAACGACATCGGACTATGATAGGATGTGATATAAAAATGCTATGGAATAATTATATACTACAATATCTTTTCTTATAGATCAGTTGCGTCGGAATCAAACTGAAAATGGGGGATGCTAGACTCATCATAGTCCTCCTCCCCTGTCCCAACGTCCATGTAGATGTAGTTTTCCAATGCCTGCACCGGAATCACTGCTTACAATTGTGTGATTTCACCATATATGATATAAAATTGAATTTTACCCGATCAGTAATAATTGGTAAATTTATTAAACCGTCCTTTTATTTTCAATAAACCACCCCAAAAACTAAAAAAATAAGATTAAGGTGGTGGACACGCTTTTGCGGATCTAAGTCAATGGGAGTCTGGATCAAAGTTTATATACTTGTATGATATGATATTGTATACTTTTGTATTTATTTACCGGAAATATCTCTAAAATATACAGAGAAAAATAAATCTGACAAATGTTGCATTAATACGTGCAAAAATGCGCCAATCCCTTTCGTAAATGTGATATTTTCGTTTTGATTTAAGAACAATCCAGATGATGGTCAGAACGAGGTAAACAAGACCGTGAACTGGCTAATTAACAACATGGAAAAAGACTAGGGCTACTACATCATACATCGGGCAGATATCTTGGATTCTAATTTAAGATATAAAAAAGGAATATCGAACGCACTCGCGTGTTTAGATAACACTCATGTATATTCTTTAAACAACTAACGTATTTGTAACAAACTTTGTATATCATTCTGTGAACAATGACTGTAATACATTTTTTTCCAAATTTTATGCTGAACAAATGATGTACATATGTAACGGGGCCTTGCATGGGTGGAGGGGTTCAAAACGGGCTCTTTACTAAAAACTTATGGCAGTTATTAAAGCTAACATGAGTTCATCATTACGCATTTTCCCTTTTATCTCCGACTACCGCCATATAAGTTGTCGATTTCTATTGATCTGCTCATCGCTACACACCCCATACAAAAAAATGAATAAACTGCATTTATCAAAAATTATATACACAACTGACAACCACTACAATGGTAGAAAAAAATCCACTGTGAGAAAAAACATAACAATTTCATGTACACATATTTTTAGTCCTGCATTTTCAAAGGCCATTCACATTTCCTTTCAAATGGAATTTTTAAAGAGATGTTTGATACGGGAAAGCGTGTCTTGTTACCTGGAATTGATTTGAGTATAGGCTCTTTATCAATCTTTTAATTTAAAATGGTTTTGAAAATTTGGTATAATTCGTTGAATTCAATCACATTTAAATCACAATTCAGCTATCCCCTTTATAGCTTGTAACCTTTTTGTACGCCTTCGATTGTAAGATAACCTGATGCCGTTTTAAGTAAGATAAACGAATGGTTCTATTACAGCATGATAAGACGTTTTGATCAAATCAGTGTATACCCACCAGTAGGTGTCGAGTCTATTTTGTTTTACCGGTTGGCGATTTCTCTAAATTTAACCAAACTTTTATCGTAATTGAAATTTGAAAAACAAACTGTAAGATCGACGTCAAATTAGATGTTGCATAATTCAAGCTAAGTCGGGCAATGATAGTTCATTTCGTGACATAATATTTCAGTAGAGTATATTACGTTACCTACCAATTTTAAAAAAAAAAAATTTTTTTGGGGGGGGGGGGAAACCAGTCTTGAGACCACAAATGTATTAGAATTGCTTTATTTATCAATAAAGAGCGTCTGAGAAATTTGAGGCGAATAGTATCAATTTAATGTCAAAGACATTTTGAGATATCAAGTAGTTAGTATCAGCTATCATACTACTTACCAAGTTTGTTTTTAGTAATTATATTTACTTATCGGCTTAAATGTCTGCACACAAAAAGAATAGTCCAAATGAGATAGTGTCAGCCGTATGGTTCTTGTTGTCACTTATAATAATTGAATGTTACACCACGTTTGTTATGTAGGGTAAACTAATCGGAGGTCGAACACCTTTATAGATTTTTTAATAATCTCGTTCGTTAGATAATCTATATGGTATATAATAATCCCGAGATGGTCGGAAAGTATAACTGAAGTAGTTTAAAACTTGTTAAACGCTGTCAAAAGCATTTAAACCCTTCACTTAAGGTAAACTCCCGAGGAAACAAAATAGATCACGAGTCGTACGATCCGACCGCAAGTCGAACGGCTTGATATTAAGTCGAACATTTTTTTGATACAAATCAACGGGAATATTATACACCAAAACTATACATACATCCAGAAATTTCATAAAGAACTTTGACAAGTAAAATATATATGAGTTATTGCACTGTGATTGTATATATTAATCGTTCATTTTTTTTATATGTTTTTAGACATTTTTAGATCATTGCAAAATGTATTTGACCGGTATTGCCTTGCTTCAAATTATTTACGATATCCATTAAGTTGTTTCTTTTATTGTATTTCTGCGAGTTTTTATTATTTTATATTTAATTTCATCTTCAAGAAAAAGAAGAATTATGTTGTTTGAGCAATTTATTATTCAAATTATTCAAATTCTAATATTCAACAAACATGCGTTTAAATTGTATCGACAATTTAATTTGTTTCAATCATTGTAGGTTTTTTTTTCGCGATAGTTTTTCACTCATCTTTTTCTGCTGCTTTTATTTTCTTTAAATTTTCTCCCTTTTGTTTCTTTTCTTCCCTCCTCCTTCTTCTTTTTATTGAAAGTTGAAACAAAATAACGACAATCTGATTTCTTTTCTTTGAATCCTTGCTGATGTTTATTTTCGGGATCGTTAAAATATCAGACAAATCTGACTGTTCTTGGAATTCTTAACGAATGCTCCTGCCAAGGTCTTCCATCTGTTCCGATATATATGCACTCGTATTTAGGCCAGACATGTCTGTTAACTCGAGGCTTCCATCTGGACGTATAACCAACGGTAAATCTGTCACAGACTCCTGTATGGGCACGTTCAGCAGAATATTATTGATCGTTTCAATGCTTGTTGTAAAGCTGTCATCCATACCAGGGTCAAGCGTAGGATCTACCGGTAAATAGGTGATAGTGAGACGCTCATAGTCTCTGTTGGACCGTTTTCATCGACAGCAGGAGTTGTACCTCTTACAGCCGTTGTATCGACGGAGTCATGCGTCTTTGTGCCATGTTCATCTACGTATAAAGTTGATGAAATGTAGGCTTCTTCTGGAATTGCTTGTGGATCTAAGGAAATATGCCCGTAGCTTTGAATCCGGACACTACGTTGGATATGTTTCAAGGACGCGCACCATGCCTTCTCGAATATTTTCAGAAACTCTGCATGCCCTACAGCAACACCAGTACGGTTAATAAAGGTGTCAACCTCTTTAATAAAGGTGTCAACCTCTTTTATAAAGGTGTCAACCTCTTTAATAAAGGTGTCAACCTCTTTAATAAAGGTGTCAACCTCTTTATTCCAGCCCGATTTCAAGGACTTAAAGAAAGAACGGTCTAGTGGCTGGGTTCAGTTACTGGTGTGGCTTGGAGGCTCCACGACCACAATGGTGTGGGCTCTAGCAATTTCAATAAATTCCACATTGTTATGGGACCCATGTCCATCGCATATGAGTAATTGCGGTCTTTCGTTCCCAATATTAGGTCAGAACGTCTGCTTAAACCGAAGGCGAGCGATTCCATCCTTTGTCCAGCCACTCTCAGACACTGAAAACGTCGCTTCCTTCAGTTGAGATTCCTTTGGAATATTTTCAATTCCATATCCCTGCAAAGCACGTCTTGTTTTACCTGGCATAATGGAATGGGGTGGAATTTTAGTCCCGCTTGCATTAGCACACGCTATGACCGTTATTATTTCTCGAGAACTAGCCTTTCCATGAATTGTCTTGACGCCTCTTTTCGCAATGATTTTTCTGGGCTTGTGAGACATGGCTATTCCCGTCTCGTCCATATTTCATATAGACGTTGGCTTGTTATGAAGCTGGTTTTCTGAATAAACTTCATCAAAAGCTGCAAAGTATTTATTAATTCTTCCTCGTGTAATACCCTGATGACGCAGAACGCTTGTTGACTCCGGTGTTCTTAGGGGAAAATCAAAGGCCTCCACCACATTTCTGATGGTACTGTACCCTTAAACTGTGCCCCTCTTTTTTCGCAAGCTCAGATGCACAGCTTTAAATAAATGTATTTGGAATAACCAACACCAAGTTCAGCTCTTATTTTGGCATTTTCCAACAATCCCAGCTCATCCTTCTGATATAGCAAAGGGGTACCACCCTACTCGCCCCTTCCTGAATTTTCCCAGTGGTTCGGTTATTGAGAGTTGTCGGAGGAACCGAATATGTTGCGGCTTCCTTCCGAATCGATATCCCGTTTTGCTTTACATCAGCAACGGCCGCCGACATTGCCTATTCCGTCCAATTCCTGTATAAAGGTCTTGTTCTTTTTTTTCTTACTGCGGCTTACTGATAACATATTTGACATCTACAATAAATTACAGTTCATGTATGTATGCATTTAATTAATTAAATAAAAAAAATCTTATAATGAAAAAATGACAAGAACAAACCGTCAACCATCTCAAAAATCCATGAAACGAAATACGAATTCAAAGCAGAGCAACACGGAAGTTCGTTTAGATACAGTAGATAAGACCTTGTCAGCAAATACAATCTTCCACTGAGTCGCATGCTTACTGACGTTTTTCATACTAATTGTTAGACCATAATTAATTACCTAATTGTCTACGGACTTTTGCGGTTTGTTATTTTCCCGATTACGACAAAGAGCACACGGCGGGTGTGACCGGTCAGCAGAGGATGCTCACTCCTCCTAGGCACCTGATCCTACCTCTATCTTGGAGGTCCGTGTTGCTCTGCTTTAAATTTGTATTTCGTTTTATGGATTTTTGAGATAGTTGACGGTTTGTTATTGTAATTTTTTCATACAAAAGTTTCAAAAATCCACTCATTTGTTGAGAATCATTTTAACGGATATATATATATATATAGTTGTATTTTAAGTAATTCAGGTTGGATTTCACAGACAAAATTTAAACGTAATCAAATTTAATTTGATTATTTTATGTTACTACGGATTTAATTCTACTCATTTCATATGTATTTGGGTTTTTTAAAATCTATTTTTGCTATGTTATTGACTGTTGATACTTTCAATACTTTGATTATAATTAAATTCATAGCAAGTTCTAAATACATTGTAGTGTGAACTGAATGGAGTTGGCTGTGTAAAGGTTTTCCCATATATTTATTTGCCCTTTGATTTAATTGGCTTTCGTTAATTTTCTATTCAACAGTGATTTTCATCTATCTATCATCTATCTAAATTAGAGCAGTTTAACGTTAGCTGAGATTGTTTTTTCTATTTGGGCGCTCTTTAAACTTGTTGTGGTCAATAAATAATAAGAAACAATCAATCTATAACAACAAAATATTCATTTTGGTCCTGACTGCTCGGTTACGATTGTAGATAAATATTTCGGATATCAACTTGGATAGAGTATGGTCACATCAAACAGATTGTGGAGATTTTATTTTAAAAATACATCATAAGAATGGCTCTGCAATTGAGTTTTAACAGTTTCCTACTTTTCATTTTCACACTTAAACCCAATGTTAATTTTTTGCTGTGGTCCTGTTCTCTTTGTAATTTTCTCAATGGGTCCTTTAGCTTTCAGATAACAGGGGTCCCTGAAAAAGCTCAAACACCACAAGGCGTCGGATCTCTTTAGGTACGCGGCCTTGTGCGACATCTCTCTGTCATGGTAGATGGCCACTTCCTTTGGGTCCCACTTATTGGTTGGCTCTTGGGAGCAGAACATCGGAATATCTATGGGTAGTTCTCTTCCTCCGTGGTGGTGCATACCAACAGCAAATAGATTTTTAACGTCAACGTTTCTCATTCTATTATTTAAGAAGTGTTAAAAATTCTTATATTTAAATTAAATGAATTTATGCATTTAAGTATCTCGGCATTTAAATAATTTATTTTCTGAGTTAGCTATTACTTTTAGTGTTATTTTTAAGTGTCCAAGCTACGCTCTGGAAACTATATAGTATAGCATATATATATTTTTTTAATATTATATTATGGATTTGTTAATTAATATCCAATATTAAACTCTGCAAAACATGTAAAAAACAATAAAAAATACTACAGATCTTATTAGTTTATTGAAGTGTGCTAAAAAAACCCATTTCAGGAATAGATATATCTGAAGTCGAACACTGTTCGACTTGCGGTCATTTTAGGTGTTCGACTTCAGATAACATTAATATTGTTTTTAAAAATGACCTTTGGGTGATTTATTTGAAAATTATATATCTAAAACATAGAAAAATTAGCTTTTTAAATATATTATCTAGATAAAATTGTTTATATTTTGAATCACTTTCCTGAAATACAAAAGTTTGAAACTCTGGAACAACATCAGTGCACTAAAAAAAAAATAATAAACGTAGCTTAGTTACTTTGAAATTTCCAGGCACCTTGTACTCGTGATAAGAAGAGTTCAGTCAACGGAAGATAACTCTAACGTATTGTAAATAGAAAAACAGAGACGACAAAGAGGAGTTATCTATCTTTAAATGTTTATGTAGTAGTTTTAAGCTCGTCAAAAATGGCGTTCGACTATCGATCACGATCGACTACCGATCAGTTTATCCTACTGTTTTAGAAGAAAAAACATAAAAACATGTTTTTTTGTATCTTGCTTATATTCCTCACCGCCTAAATTATACATAAGACATAAATGCTTTTGGTAATAAAATACATCAATCGATTAGTAGTATAGGGAGTAGCATTTCGTGCTGATCCTGAACCATTTAACGATCCTGACCATACAGCAGATTTAAAGGGCTAGCATGAGAAGAGGATTATCTTAATCTGAAATAATCAGGATCCTGACTGCGACTTGTGCAAGGTCCGAACAGGTGAATTTGTCGGGTTTAAATATGCGTGAAAGTCAATTACCAATTATGGGGATAAATAATATGAGTAAGAAATCGATATGCATTAATTATAATTAACTGAGTAAATGAGTTAAAACTAGTTAAGACATATTAAAGGCGTAATTAAGAAACAACATGTCATTACCGACTAAGGGGGGAGAATCATTTAAAAGAAAGTCAGTTTGAAGGTGCGAAATGTTACTGTCATTTATATACGATTTAAGTCGAAATCGTTGCGGGAGTGAATCACCATTAGGAGATCCTATGGAGTTGTAGCCCCCCCCCCCCCCAAAAAAAAAAAAATAAAAAAAATCGGGAGAGGGCTACATTATTGCAGCTAGGATATTTACTAACGGACGTTAGAAATGAAATAATGAGTGAAAACGGGATGTTTAACCAGTGAAAGAAAATGACTGAAATTAAACAAGATAAACACAAACGTACTGAATATTCATTTAGAACTTGTTTATTTTTTATACTATATATATTATACTTTTCATTGCGTGCTTAAATAACCACGATTAAAGAGCTTAAAACAATTATTTGTTGTTGTTGTTATGCGAGTTTAAATATCTAAGCTTGAATTGAGCGGGAATTAGAACAAGGTTTACTGCTTTTCTTTAAATCAATTATACGAAATGAATAGCAAAAATAGAAATATTATGTGATTAGCTAATTTGTTTATTAGAGATGGTGTTCAGGCATGATTTATACGACCTGGAACAATTAAGTGCTTAATATCTGTTCGGCATCAAAGGTGTTTTAATTTGAGCCTATTGTACACTTTAAAAATCCAATCATATAAATAACGTTTAAGGACAGTGGGTAAAAATAGTTCAAATATAAGCCATGGACGAAGAAAGGTATGCCGTTTTTTTTTTCTCTAACAAGTAATTTATATTTCTTTTATTTTTAAATAACAAAATCTTATATTAATGGTCATGTTTTGGGGGTTATTTTGTAGAATTCATGTTGATCTACCGGAATACATTGCCAAAAACAAAAACTTGCGAGCCCTTGTAAAAAAATTGATCCGGTGAAAGATACAATGAAAATCTAGGAATTCTCCGCTGTTTAGCTGTGCATAAGGGTCATTACTTGACAAACCCAGAGAAAACGACTAAAACGTTGTATGATACTTGGTGTACGCATCTAAAAAGTCAAACTAATGCACAAGAGTGTGCTCAGTACAACAGTTACCTGCATGGTTTGGTTTTAGATGAAGAACTACACGAGTTTGAAAAATGTTTTGAAGTTTGTGTCAACTTGTTTAAGTTATGTGAAGACGGATCGGCACGCCCGAGAGGCGCAGCGTGTGTAGTTTTAAAGACCGAATGAACCTGAACATTTATGAAAGTCATTTGTCTTACATTTCAAGTCTTAAGGCTTATTCCAGGAAGTACCAGTGTCAAATGTGCGAGACATTTTTCCCGACCGCTTGGCGATGCTTAAAACATGAACATATCTGTTAATTAATAAAAGCAATACTATTCTCAATCTGAAGAAATATCAGGCAAAGATCAATTTTGGGTTTTAAGTAAAAAAAGTAATTTCTATTTGGTAGTTTTTAGTCATTTTACTGCAAACATTTCAAATCTTCCTGGGTTCTGAGCTGTGTACATTTGTGTTGTAACTTTACGTAACCTATTCCTCGCCCGCGGCTGAGGGTGTACTACCAAGCGGTCAGCGGTTATCTAATACACAAGTGTACTTGTTATCAAATAGCCGCAAACACAAGAACTGTTTTAATTTGAAGTTATTAATTTTTATTTAAAATGTAAATTAAGAAGTCGTTCAGAAAATTTAAAAAACCCGATATTATTCCTAATCCAAAACATCGTCAGACATAAATCAATGGTGGGTTTATAAGTATAAAATGTTCTGAAAACTGTACTGATTATGTTTTAGATCAACAACAAAAACCACAATGATTACCCCTTTAAATGATGTTCATCCCTCGCACGTTCGCACATGGCCGAGAAGATCGCGGGCGAGGGACAACTTCTACATGTACTTTATCGCACGTGTATGTTTATTCATATTTTGTTCAAAGACAAAACTATTTGCTTACTTTATTAGTCAGCCCGCGGGCTGACTACTAAGGTTAGGATGAAACTTCAATTGCGCTTGCGTAAATTGGAATTCTGGGAAGGAATTGGACAGTTCGTGGTAGAGAAATTCGAAGAAGTTATGAAACTGGTCAGTTTCTAGGTCAAACTGCGCATCGGAAGACGTCTGCAACCACTGTCCTGAGTCCGCGTACATCTTCCCGACTCTCTTAGTGAGATTGGAAAGTAAATATATTTGGTAGTGGTTTGCGACGAGACCATTAAATTCAGATAGCTATTTATGCAAAGTTACAACTGACTTTAAGTATTAAGTAGGTATGCAGTCAAACATTGCATGTACACCGCTACACGTTTATCTCCTCGCCTACATGTACAGCCATAAAAATAAGGGTGCAAACTAAGTGTGTACCCGCATATTATTATTGTTCTGGAAATATTTTTCTTGTATTTTAATAGATTGTGTATTCAATTTTGAATTAAGAATTAAACTTCCGCTGGCTGACTTTCTTAGCTTTTTAAAAAGCTAACCTTGTTTTCATTTATATTGGTTTTAGATGAATGATGAATTTATCTTCCTCATTCAGTTGATTAAGCGTTGATTTAAACGTTAGGGCGAACAATCTTATACAAACCTCTCATCAATTGAATGAAAGTAATCTATGAATCCGATTTTAAATATGCAAGGCCGATTGTATATATAAAATATTAAATATAATTCAAGTTCGAGTTATTTACCGGCACGTGTAAAATTGATATGTGTTTTACTTAAGAGTTATATACTGCATCGTCGGAACCCACGGGTTTTCTAGCCGTTACACTGCTTTCAAGCAATGTAACGGATGGAAAACCCGTGGGTTCCGACGATGAATATACTGTAGTTACTCATGATCATTTCTGTTAATTATTGCCAAGACTTTTTACAGACTTTAAAGACAATATTCAAACTTTGCCTGGTCAACGAGTCATATATGCACATGGATATATATACTAGTGTAAGAATTAATATTCAAGGGGTTATTTTATATCATGTACAGGGACCGGAATATGTGATATCAATATATACAATAAAAACTTACTTTGCAGACAAACTTGAATTTGATTCCAGATGCAATTTTTTCACCTTCAGTAATACTTGAGTGATCAATGGGTTCCTTACATTCCTTACAGCTTCTTCTTTTCAAAAAAATCTAGAATGACCTTTTCTCCCACAACAAACTTCCTTTTTTTGAGAAGTTGGTATTCCTCTGTATCATTCATGTATGCAATTTACATGCATTGCGTAAACAAATGTAAATTTTGACTTCAATATTAGTTTCATGTCTGGAATTCATATGAAATAAATATGCATGCATGATATGTTATTTTCACAAAGTTTTAATGTACTGCCACGTTTTCAAATCCAAACAGTTGTTATTATTTACCTCTGTATTACAGTCTTCTATATGGTCAACATCCATTCTTCTCTTCATTCACTTCCATTTCAATGTCTGTTTTAATAACAATTAAAAGTAAAGAATGGAAATGTAAATGTAAGAAATAATGAGAATTAATGTCTCTCTGTATACCCTACCTCTCTCTTTCTTTCTCTCATAGACATCAAAGCTTACATGTCTACTACTTTGTTGATATACTTGTATTCTCTCTCTCTCTCTCTCTTTCTATTTCTCCTGGGCATATTCATTGCTTTTATATATAATGGTATATTTCAGGCATTTCCTTAATATCTACTACATATATTTAGTTGATTCAATCTCTCTCTCTCTCTCTCTCTCTCTCTCTCTCTCTCTCTCTCTCTCTCTCTCTCTCTCCTGTATATCAGAACTTGCATTTCTACTTTTTGTCTATCTTAGTCTCAATTATCGTGCCTACATTATAACGCTTGCCTTCTTGACGAATTGTGCATGTCAGAAACTGATTATAGGTCCTTTGGTTTGGTTAGTTTGTCTTTTGCATAGAAATAATACACTCTCCTTCATCGACAAGAACTTTCACTTTCAACGGAAATGTTTCACATGCGCAAGACTTGTTTTGAAGTTGACATTGAAGAGAACGCATGGACTTTGGAAAATATTGCGTCCTTTGTAATGTTTTAGAAAGATAAAAACGACGTATGTGTTACTTACTTGGATTTGATTGCCTTTTACTGGATAGAGTGTCAGGTCCGAAGAGATATGTTGGCGATAAAGGTTTTCCACTTTGAAGGGATTGCACAATGTACATCACAATTTTAAACATATATTACATAAAGAAAAAAGATTTTAAAATTACATTAAATATGAAATGATGTTCTTTGTGAGAAAGTATTGTTGTTTTCATTTCAAGGTTATAGAATGTAAACAATTTTTCAGCAAATGCAAAAGTTTTTCTAATTATATGTTAAATACGAACTTGCCAGGTATACTGGGGATATTTTGAACAAAATGAACTGAGGATGGAGTTTAATCAATGAAATTCGAAAAATATTAAAAAAAATCAACCTTTTCTTGGTTTTTATTATTTCAATGTTCCTATATAAGACTGGCAATTTATACATCGATTAAAACTTAGAGTACTAATAAAAACAGAGAAGATTTATCAAGAACAGATACAGGGGCAAAACAATATTGCACGAACAGACCGCACCGACGGATTTTTTTGTATAATTTTATCTTAAATTCTAAAAGCATTCATATTTATGAATTAAAAACACATTTATTCATGACTGTAAACTATCACACCTTATACAGTTAATACAATGCAGTTCGGTTCTATGTATTCTATATAATAAACTTGCCTATATAAAATGACAAACAGACACTTTAAAGTGTATAGATGTTCCAGGTAATAAGCATCTGGTAGATTCTCGTAATTTCAGTCTTACTGCCTAGACCAAATTCAAACAGAACTGTTTATGAATACATGTACGTTTGTTCAATAATTTAATCATTTTAATATTATCCATTTCTATGTACTTTCCTTTCTAAACTACTACACAGTTGTAAATTTTTATACTTGGTAAGAACCTAGTAAGTTGTTAGAACTTGTGTTTGAACCATTTGTATATATTTATGCAATAAATTATGTTCAAATCAAATCATATGCAACATTAGGTTGTAAAAATAAAACATTTGAGTTGCTGGCTTACCAGAGATATTTTCCTAAAACCGGATATAAATGTGTTTGGGGAAAGCTTTCTTCGTAAAGCATAAAGTGGGGGGGGGGGGATTACAGCCAGTTTGGCGGGGGGAGGCTACTATAAACCTATAAAAATATGCTTGGATTAGCAGATTCGTCGAAAGGAAGGGTGGTCCGGCGACAGAGAACAAACGTGTTTCATTTTGAACTAATAATAAATTTTAAAGATGGTAAGGCGGTTTCCGTGAATCTTTTAAAATCGGATGTCCGACACTTTAATCATGATGCAATTAAACTAGGAGTTTTACTCGTATATGGCAGACATACATGTATACTTCCATAGCCGAATCCGATCTTTTGTGACCAATCTGTGAAAAGATGTTACTTTTGTATTTGTTTCCCTGCTCAGAACAAATAATGAAACTTTTAAATTGACTTATTTGTAAATCAATTTAAAACATTACAACTAATATTGTTACGCATGCCCGATCCAGAAAATTTTGGCAGGGGGATGTCCGAGGGGCATCCATATTCGTAAAGGAGGGGGGAGGCAGAATACTGTTCAAGGAAATTTTACTAATACCCCCCCCCCCCCATCCGATATATCTGCGCTTGATTAAAACCTGTAACACATCTTAGGTTTTTAGTACCAGGTATCTGATAGTGTGAACTATTATGCTTCATGTAAGTTTTTCATTATATTCATTAAATATTCATCTACTTTTGCATACCGGTAGTATACAAACGGTGTGTGTAGCGTAAGCATACTATGCAAAAATAGAGCAGGGCGAATGTTCTGTAGGAAATTTTTAAGCCTTCTGTTCGTACACTGTAGATCAAACCTCGACTACATTTTAGACATTATACATGTACGACACAGCACTGTAATATAATTATGAAATGACATGTGCTTTTAACGCGTTTTATAAACATGTATATAAGATGCATTTACATTATCTTTAAGAAAAATGCGGAGATTCAATGTAATAAATGTATATACATTTTTTCATTGAATAATGATCATTTGTACCATTCCATATCTCAAAACTTATTATTCAATGTTTGAAATATACTGAATGAAAATAAGATAGCAAAAATGAATAAATTGTTATTAAAATACGTATAGTTATTATAGCAACAATTCTGTAGCTCATATTTATATGCGCGGTCGACGTCAAAGCATATACTTCTTCATTTTAATGCGCTCCTGCAACACCTTAAAAATGAGGAATACATGTAATGCTGTATATCATTAGAACCAGAAAGAAAAGTTCTATAAGAATCAATAAAAAACTGAAATTTTCAGTTAAGGGAGCTTTTTGCTTGGCGCGTCACAGTCCTGCATTCCGCCATATTTCAAGATAAAGTCAACTCCTTGTATTTCCTACAATTATACTTCAACCGTTGCTTCCAAACTCTTCAATTACAAACAAACTCTACAAGACCTTGATATCGAACATCTGAAAGATAATCCTCCAACGTGTTCATGTTCTTCTTCACCCTACAACTATATTCCTGCCGGACACGTCATTACTGGTGATGTCAATTTAGTTAATAACGATGACCTAAAATCATTTATTATGAAAGGACCAAAATTTAGAGAACCTAGATCCTTCACATGGCGTCGTAATTTTATACATATCATGAATGCTGTTGAAGATTACGCCAAGCGATGGGCAAAATCTGAAAAAGAAGACCTTGATACCTTGTCAGAGTGGGTTAAAAGCATCAGATGTATATCAAAATCTCGTATTAAACGACTGAGAGGTCAAATGAAAACCATGTATCATTCTGTTTTTAATAATGCAGAAGTGAGAAAAGAACTAGGTAGATTGCATGATCAGTATGTACTGGTCCCTGCTGATAAGGCAAGTAACAACATTGTCTTTGTTTGTAAGGCACATTATATTAATTGCATTTTCAAAGAACTAGGTTTCGATTCTACACATGGTTATCCTACTTACACCCATAGCAGCCTTTCCAAGCAGGAAATACTTCAAAATCATAAATCGGTTATGAATACCTTTAATATCCCCAATAAACAAAATGAATTTGATTTACCTTATTTGTACTGGATTCCAAAGCTTCATAAAAGTCCTTACAAACAGAGATATATAGCAGGTTCCAGTAAATGTTCTACCAAACCTCTCTCTTTACTCCTTACAAAAAATTTTACATAAGTTAAGGAGAAGCTTCAAGAGTACTGTACAACAATCTACTCCAGAAGTGGTGTGAATCAGATGTGGATACTAAAAAACTCTAAAGAATTATTAGAAACTTTGAGGTCACAAAATTTTACCAAAATCAATAGCATCAAAAAGTACGATTTTTCAACGCTTTATACAACCATTCCCCACGACAAATTAAAATCCAGACTTTTTGATATCATCGACAGTTGTTTCTTCAATAAAAATGGAAGTCATAAAAATGCTTACCTTGTAATTGGAAATCTAAAAAACTATTTTGTTAAAAACCATTCTGATTGCACACACAAGTACTCTGAAGTTGACATTAAAAAGATGCTTGAATTTCTGATAGACAACATCTATGTAGTTTTTGGAAATCAAGTCTTCCAACAATCTGTTGGAATTCCCATGGGTACCAATTGTGCCCCATTGTTAGCAGACCTATTTTTATATTCTTATGAAGCAGAATTTATTCAAAAACTTGTACGTGAAAAAAATAAATCACTCGCTGTGGCCTTTAACTCAACATTAAGGTATATCGACGAAGTATTATCAATTAACAATTGTTACTTACTTCGACTCGATATATCCCAGTGAACTTGAAATAAAAGATACCAGTGTCAGCGTCATTTGTTTCATATTTGGATATTTTACTGGAAATGGACATTGATGGTAACCTAACAACAAAACTTTATGATAAACGCGATGACTTAAATTTTTCTATAGTCAACTTTCCCTACTTATGTAGCAATATACCTTCATCACCTGCATATGGTGTTTTCGTCTCTCAGTTAATTCGATACGCAAGGGCGTGCTCTTCGTACGAACAGTTTCTAAGACGAGGCAAGCTACTGACAAACAAGTTGATAAAACAGGACTATCAACAGTCTCGTTTAAAGTAATCTTTTCGTAAGTTCTATGGTCGATATATATATATATATATATATATATATATATATATATATATATATATATATATATATATATATATATATATATATATATATTAAAGAAGGTTAATATTACAGTATTCCAAATACTGCAGGTAATTGCAATGAAAATGTTCTCCAATTTTTAATTTGATTTTTGTTTTTTGATGTACTAATCCTTTATTAATATGTGTAACATGACTATCAAATTCATCAATCTTAATGCATTTCAAAATATGCAGGGGTTGGAAAACAATATGTTCAGTTGCTGGAGGAATCTAATGATTAGATGCGTTTTTTTTATTAACGTCTTCCGTATCCAACGAAAGACCTTAGAGTGATTGTAGTGTTTTTTCTTTCGTTCTTCTTATTATTTTTTTCCCTCCTTTGTTTGTCGGCAGAATTTCTCAGAGATGGCTGTATGGATTTCACTGAAATTTTTGGGATGATAGAGAATGATACTATTTCGAGGCGTTTTTTTCATTTTTTCAAAATTCATTTCCGTTCGTCCGTTTCCTGTCCCGCGTCAAAAAACCTTGTTCCCTCAAGATCTCAGAATCGGCAAACACTTGAACAACCAGACTTTGTTGGATGATAGACCTATATCTGTAGATGTGTTTAAACTATTTTGTTTTGTTCGTCGTAACTTCCGGTCGTCACCGGAAGAACTTCAAAAATTATATTATTTATGTATTAAACTTATTTTACATAAAATGAATCTGATAGTATTAATCCTTACATGTGTCATCTAAGCGATGATATATAAACAAAAACATTCTACTTCCGGTGAGATATCTCAATTATATTAAGTAACTTTTATATAACAATTTTTGTTCCCGCGAGATCTCAAAAACTATAAGTGATGAAGACACGAAACTTTCATGGATGATAGACATTAGATTGAAGATGTGCTTAACTGGTTTTATTTTGTCGACCGTCACTTCCGGTCCACACCGGAAGAGTCCAAACAAATCAAGCTATTTATCAGTTTAACTGTTTTCCTTTGATTATATTAGTTAGCTCGATGAACAATAATGTGCGATGGGCAAGTTCACAAAAAATAATAAATTAATTTTTCATTGAGCACTTCCGTTTCTCCGTTTCCTGTCCCGAGACAAAAAAACTTATTTTGACGAGATTTCAAAAACGGTAACGACTTGAACAACCAAACTTTGTGGGATGATAGACCTATGTATGAACATATATTTACTATATTTTGTTTTATCCGGCGTAACTTCCGGTCGTCACAGGAAGTACACCAAAATTTGATTAATTAAAAATATTTTGGTGATTTAGCATGGAAGTAATATTTTAGCAATAGAAATACAAAAGTTCATCTACACATGGATAAATAAAGGAAAAAATTCTACTTCCGATGAGACATTTCAAATATCTCAGGTAGTTTTCTTTTATAAAAATTTTGTACCCGAAGATCTCAGAAACTGTAAGAGACCAAGATACAAAACTTATATAGATGATAGACATTTGATTGAACATGTATTTAATGGGTTTCATTTGGTCGTCCGTCACTTCCGGTTCTCACTCGAAGCGTTCAAGCAAAATGAAGTTTTTTTTAATGTTCAGATTTTTTAAAACAATTTACTTAGTGTGATGAACAGTAACGTACCGTAGGTAAATGTACTAAAAATATCTACTTTTAATTTCTTTAATCACTTCCGTTTGTCCGTTTCCGGTGCTGAGACAAAAAACTTTTCTTACGAGGTCTCCTAACTAACAAAACTTGAACATCCAAACTTTGAGGAAAGACAGAACAATGTATGAAGATATGTTTACTATGTTCTGTCTGATCCGGCATAATTTCCGGTCGTCACAGAAAGTACTCAAAGATTGACTTTTTGTCGTTTTGCTTTGTTTTACATAGAAATAATTACTGGAAAATTCCATCACAGTATAAATTATACCAATTTTCGTTTTACAAGAGAAATGAATTCTTTTTCAGATTAATACATGAGGAACGGAAGACCTTTTTGTTGCTATAGCAACAATAGTCTAGTTGTATTTATTTATTTGAAGATATATATAAATTTGTAGGAAATATCCTATTTTGTTTTGCTCGGTTGTACGATGTACAATGTTCAAACCCTTGACCCAGAGGCCATAAATTTCACTTTTAGGAAATAGCACATGATCGAAATCATAATCATGTGATTGTATTACTGTTTTCTAAAATATATAAGCAGTAAACAAAAACAAATTTAGTGGCAATGATGGCCCTGACCTGGGGCATCAACCTTTGACCCATGTACCATGACTTCGTAATTTTCGTAAAGGGCTTCATTAACATCATAGCCATGCATGAAGTGTACTCGAACATGGGTGGGGATAGAGACATTTAAAAAAATGTCGTTTTTATTACATGATGACATTCTTATCCCATTTAAATTTTTCAATATTAATCAAAATCAGTTTAATAAAGTTATTGCAATAAAAATAAGGCATGCATTTTAAGTTTTATTCTTAAAAATAATCATTTCATAACATGTCATTTCTAGTATAAAAAAGATATGAATAATCCGATCTTTAAAAAGTTCAAAAACTACAAGAGATGACAATAAATGGGTTGTCTGAATTTGAAGTTGATCAATGCTGTCGTTTAAAACATGTATTTGTTCTAGGATGTATTATTTTAAGTATAAAATTTATTAAATGTAATTGTTCATACGTCACAAAACAACGCCTAATGTAGTTCACGCATTATTACGTCTTGTCTGTGCCCGACCTAATTGAGACCGAGCGATAAAATATGTATATTAAGGTCGGTCGCGGGTTTAAAATTTTGCGTCCTCTGCGCAGGGTATGGCGCGTTTCTGTCGTAAAACGCAAATGTAGTGTAAATTGTTCAAATATACAACTTATCGTGTAACGTTTTATTAAAAAAAAATTACTTATCATAAAAATTATTTTTATTGATATGAATCCTTAGAATAATGTTCAGAAGTATTTAAATCATTTCGGCGCTTCTTCAAAATCGACGTTATCCACGTCGGAGTCAACGTCTTACGATGACGTCAGTTGAGACTTTGACGTAACAATTGACCAAAAAAATAAACGTCGTGCATTTTTATTGCAGCGTCAATAATAAAAATTGAAAGTATAATTTTCAAAATAAAAACATATGCGCGATCCTTTCATGTTCTGTGTGAGTGAAAAGGCAATTTTTTAATCTATTACAAATGGAATTAAATTTGATTCGTAAACATACTTTTATTCTATACTATTTTACATGTAAAATGTCTACCAATACACGTTTATAGGACCAAACTATGAGGGTGGATAGCATAAAAACCATCCAATCAATTTTGTTTAAATTTAACGAAAAGTTTACTTAAACGTTCACCTTCCATCGCTGAAAATTAAAAGAAAATCGTATGTTTGTAATTTTTTAAATATTAAATTGAAAATGATAACCCCCTTTTTTCTATATAATCCTATATAAGATATCGGGGATACTTCGGACATATGATCAAAATTTGAGCGCGGTAAACAGAAAAACTATCCGGTCAATTTACTTTATATTTTGCACATAGTTTACTCATAAGATGACCTTCCACTAGAAACAAATTAAAGGAAATCGTGTTTGAAACATTCTCCCCCGAGACTCCTTAAAACAAAGAAACCAGGCCTAAAATTGATTTGAAACATTAAAAATTCTGAAAACTGCAATCAATTATTAATCAGCGGAATGAAAACATGAAGTCGATCTTAGTAAACTTAGTAAGTGCTGCAGGGGAACGCAATGAAAGGATTGTTTCAATTTTCATTTGTAAATGCTTTTGATAAACCATTCATTTTTAATGAACCATATAGGGTATAAAATATAAAGTAAAGAACTAGGTACAGTTTCAGTCATATTTTGCCCTGTTTTATAGTGATTATTAAAATATCACAATAAACTGAAATGTAACATTTATTTACACAAAAACATCCATAAACTAAGAATCTATAAAGAGTTACCTGATTAAACCTTCACAAGGGTAATTGTGACGTCATAAACAGTGCATTTTCCCGCAGTTTTCATAAAACTGAGCAGAAGATACCAATTCTTCAGTGGTTTTTTGAATAGAAAACTATGTCCGCAGCTGTCGCCCACGATGAAACTCATTTTATAACTTTATCATGTGATATCACATAATATATATTAATTTCGTTGTGGGCGACGGCTGCGGACACATTTTCCTTTTCAAAAAACTACAAGAAAATGTGCAATTTCTCATCATTTTTGACTAAATCTTAGAAGTATGCCAACATGTTGAAGACATAATTATTTTTTTGAAACAAGATAAAAGTGTATAACTTTGTACTTTTTATACACACATATTCAAGATGGTGTATGTGTATTTTCATGAGATTAAAACAACTTTTGAATTTTAGGGCAAATATTGAAAGAAACTGTACCTTCTTCTTATTCTTAATGAATGTCAAAACCTGTAGGGGATTGCAATGAAACAATTCTCTGACTTTGAAATTTAAAAGCAATGTTCCTTGTATATTGGAAGATTAAGACGTAGAATAAAACAGTTCCAGTGTTAAATATTCTTTGTTTCAGATTATGTGATTTCTAATACAAAAACAACAGGTCCCCAGGCACTGGCGTTCACATAAGTATAATAACCAAATGATGAAGTTGTCAGATAGTCTGTTTGTATTTTTAGCTTCATATACGAGTTTGAACCCTTATCTGATGCTCTTCTGACTGTTATCCTCGTTTTGATAATCTGACGTATGCAAACATCATTTAACAAAAAAGGTGACTAGAGTGGTAGGAATATCAGGGGTTTTTTTTAATAATATCCTTGTCCCAGGGGCCATGAATGGCAATTTTGAATTAGGTAAAATAAAAGTTTGTACCCGAGAGTGTTGGATGGTTTAATAACCTGAGCGCAATTTTGTGATTGAAGTTGTACAATACCCAGCAGTCATGAATTCATTAATCTAGGTAGAGGACTTCATAGACATCATAACCTGGCATTTAGTTTTTTCTCAAACTTTTTTTACAAAAAAAAAATATTTTCTTACATTTAATGAATCCATCCCATCATCCGACCAAATTATCCACCTCCTAGCAATGACCCCATTACCAAGGGACCATTAATTTCACAATTAAGGTATAGGACTTGATCGACATCATAAACATGCTATTGCTGGTCTCTAAAATGTATACGATAAAGCAGAGGAAAAAGAATAATGCATTAAGTTAGTGGCCATAATAGCCCAGCCCTAGGGTCTAACACATTTACCAAAGGACAATAAACTTCACCGTTTTTGTTAAGGATTTCATGAACACCATATCCTAGCATTTAGAGTTTTTCCTATTGTGGGAATAAAGAATATTTTGTTTTTGTTTGCTTTTTGAAATATTCCTCACCAAAAAAATTGTGATATGTCGTTGAGTTTTTTCAATAAATGTATATATTACATGGAAATATAATTAGATCCCCCCCCCTACAAAAAACAAACAAACATAACGAATCATTTAAAGCACGTTTTATTGCTCTGCCTAAAATCTTAAACATCAGAAATAAAGATCCTGACAGATACATCCGAAGCTTACAAATAGCAATCAAGAAGAATTTGTTCAACCTTATTTTTAACATGTCTGTATAAGTACGTAGTTACCAATAAATATTTATTTAAATATTTAATCATGCAGATGAGAGAATTGCGAATTCGGGAAACTTTTGAAACAAGAGGCCACTAGGCCTTAACGGTCACCTGATGACCATAGCCCATACACAAACTTGTCGATGAGTCACATACATGCATTTGATTAAGTTTCATTCTGGAGTAGAACAATTATAATACATGTATTGTAATGACAACCACTTCCTTGTCTGAGAACATTCAAAAAGGAGTATGAAACCTATTTTAGCGAAAAACCTATTATTTTAGCAAAAAACGTAAAGATATAATAGAGTGTATGACCTGACATGAAAAAGGTGTAAGACTCTGATAGAAATAGAAAAGGTAGGTTTAGTATACATGTTTTATTTAAAACAACCTCTCTTCTCCCATCCCCAGGGGCAGGAAACTATCCCTTTAGGTATTTAAAAAAACCTAAAAAATAGGTTTAAAAGCTATAATGTGTTGCTCTCTTCTCGTGTTCCAGCTTTTGAATAATCAACCTTCAATCACTATCTGGTATTAATACCAGAACCATTTTACATGTACTGTTTATCAGTGATTTGGGTCAGCCAAACAATTAAAAACTGTTTTTGTTTCAAATGATAAAATACTTGCATAAACTCTTTTGATCATACAACTTCTTAATTATATTATATTCAATAATAAATTACTAAATATGAACAAGCAAAAGAATATAACTCCATTATGAAGAAGCAAGTAAAGATAACTCCATTCGCTGTTACATGTACCACCCTCCCCCTTAACTCTTTTCAATTGCTTTCCCAATATCTTTACCTTAATGAACATCTTCATTCTTTCTCTTTTCTAAAAAAAATTGTGAATTTACTCATTTATTTCATTAAAATTCCTTGGCAGGATATAATAAGACAAATATATAACCCCCCCCCCCAAGCCATAACCCTTGCCTTATATATAGGTGACATAAAATATTATTAAAGATGAAAGCTTAATGCGCTGTTGTTTTCTAAAAATGCAGTCAGCTTTTATTCTGTGTCAAAAGATGTTTTTTAAACATAATATACGTTAACACTAAGTGACCATTTTGGCCACACCCTGCATTAAGAACCCCTACCCTATACACTATATGTGTGTGTTGGCCCCGCCCTTGATTCAAATCCCTACATTGGGAGACATGAATTTAAAAATTTTGATAGATGACTTTATTTTCTTTTTTTTATATGGAGTCAGGTTTTATTCAGTATCGGCAAAGGTAAAGAAGACTATTTTTTTAAAAGTTAAAATGCATTAACACTATATGGCTATTTTGTCACCCCCCCCCCCTTCCTAGAGTCAGAACCTCTCTACCTTTTGGGGCATGAACGCTCCCTGGTCTACAAAATTATGAATTCAGTTTTATAAACAGATGTGTGGAAGTACAGAAGATAATTTTTAAACATTATATGCATTATTAATATACATCCATTTTGGCCCCGCCCTAGAGTGAAAACCCATACTCCAGCTAGTGGACATGAAATTTACAACTTTAGTAGAGGACTTCATGGTAAACATAATTTCGAAGTCAGTT
The DNA here is from genome assembly GCA_020458035.1 of Magallana ariakensis. Classification (NCBI taxonomy): domain Eukaryota; kingdom Metazoa; phylum Mollusca; class Bivalvia; order Ostreida; family Ostreidae; genus Magallana; species Magallana ariakensis. The sequence continues at coordinate 31,971,629 of CM035811.1, read as the reverse complement.
TTTCTTACAGATGTGTGAGAGTAGAGAAGAAGATTTTTTAACATTATATGCAATAACACTATATGGTAATATTGCCCCCCCCCCCTTTCGGCCTGTACAATTTAGGTAGAGGAGTTCGGGGACATCATAACCATGCATTTAGTTTTTTTTCATGTGTGGGAGTAAAGAAAGAACATTTTCAAAGATTTAATACATTTTCACTAAATGGCTATATTGGCGCTCCACCCTAGGGCCTAAACCCCTGGCCCAGAAGTCATGCATTTCACAATTTAAGTAGAATGCTTCATGGACATCAAAACCATGCATTAAGTGTTTAAGAAATATATATGCGAGTAGAGTAGAATATTTAATACACTTTTACTATATCGCCACGTTGGCCTCACCCTAGAGCCTGAAACATTGACCAATGGACCATGATTTTCATAATTTCGGTAGAGGTCTTCATTGACATTATAAATATGCTTTCAATTTTTTCCTCACATGTTTAGGAGTAGTGAAGAGGATATAAGGCCCCGCCTGTGACGCCCCAGGGATGGTAGGGACATGAAGTTCACAATTTAGATTCCCCGTACCACAGAGATGATTCACATAAAAAATAATAACAATTGGCCTTGTACTTAAGATGTTAAAAATGTAAAATTGTTAACGAGCGACGCACATACGCACGATGACAGACGAAGACTAATTGAGTGACTCAGGTGACCTAACAAAAAGGTAATGTCTGCACAATGTTATATCATATTTTGCTTTATAACATTTTTCGAAGATATCAACGCAAAACGTGATACTTGATAATGTTATAATAAATTGTAGTTACTGGAGTTTAAATGTTTTTCTGCATGTAGGAATCAGTATTACTAACATAGAATGAAGCATCTTGTGGATAAAAAAAACCCAGAAAAAAGTCAAGATGGATAATAATAAAGATGTGGGTTTTTTTTAATAATCTAAAGTTTTTGTCAAACCAGAAAAATATACAAGTTAGAATGACGCCAATTTATTAATCATAAGTCATAACAAGCTAAAAAAATTTTGAAAGCACATAAGGAATACAGGAGATGTCGGGGAATCTAAAAAAAACATGTTTGACCATTTTTAGGATATATCGGGAAACAATTCACTAATAACTTAACTTCAATAGGTTTTATTCATTTTTTTTTTTGTATACAATGATCTCTGATGGTAAATGCTATTTCTTGTTTTGCTTTAAAAGTCAAGCAAATTTGAAATTGATTTAACCGCAAAAATAAAAAAAGTTGATATACCATAAATTACAAATTATGAGGCTGTTTTAATATATTAATATAAATAAGACAACTGTTTACGGATTGGTTGATCCTGAAGAATTGTGGATCGAACTATTGTATAAATTTTAAGGTTCTGTCAAATATCTTTCTAATATATATGATCAATTTATATGATTTAAAAACTGCAGTACAAAAACATTTTAAATGAATTTCTCGGCAGTAATTCTATATCTACATTGTGTTATAATGATATATTCTTCTGGACCTTTTTTTCTATCCACTTTGCATTTCATCAAAGAAGGACATGTTTCAGAGACCCCGGATGTATCCGTTTTCGATATCCAACCCCTTCTCATCAAGTCTCTTGGAGAGTGTGCATTGCATTGTGGAATGAGTTCACTTTGTATTGCTTTCGATTATTGTTTTCTTAACGGTCTACACACTTGTCGATTCCGATATGGACACGGAACACTTTTAAACACCACTTCACAATGTGACCACTACGAAATGTCAGCTGTAAGTACAATCCTTACATTAAGACGTTTAAACCTTGAACAAAGACATATGATACTAAGAAGGGGTACATTTCACCCAACTATCTTAATCTTGCTTATTTTGTATCTAAATATTAATTATTTTGTATATATTTTGATGTATTAATTTGTACCATACCTAAATAATATAAAGCGTAGCCGAAACCTATTCCAATATTTGACCTAATTAGAATCAGGGTTTATGAGTATATCACTATATAAATTTTCTATGTCAGGGTCAAGTTATAAAAATAAAACATATGTCTTTTCCAGAATATACTTTGACAAAAGGATTTCGGACAAAATTCAATAATAATGAAATAGTATTCACTGTTCGTATTGTTTTTTTCTTAACTCGATGTCAAATTGTTTCTACACCAAGCTTTCTCAAACATTGATCGAAAGATGCTAAACTACAAATATGGACATATTATAATTATATTATAATTTCTTGTTAATATGCACATCTAAACACAATGTTTCTGCTTACTAAGCTTGATGAAAACTGTTTTAGTTTAATTTGTATCTTTACTTCGTAAACCTAGTTCAAGGACTAGGGGTGCAATCTAAAATATGGAATCGAATTTCCCGTTAGTGAAGTTTAATTTCCAGAAAGCTCATTAACATAATTATTTCCTATTTCAGGATAGAAGTTTTAAAAAAAATCTTTCATTTCAAGAATATACTTTGACAACAGAAATTAAAACAAAATTCAAAAATAATTGACTACAATTGTGTTCGTATTTTTTTTTTTGTTTAATCTAGGCCCTTTTCTTTACCCAAGGTCCTTTTTTATATTTACAGAACAAAGATTGTCCACATGGATACTCTATAAGATCTCAAGGAATATGCAAGAACAGTAAGATAATGCTCAAAAGTATCAAGACCTAGTTTGCAACCTAGGTTTAATCTGTATTTAGTACGGTAAACACATCATAATGGATATCATGTTTTCAGTATCAAAAGACAAACTTGGGGTTAATATTTCATTTATATTTATTTATCAATTTTTTTTTCTATACTGGTATTCAAAAAAAAAAAACATATAGAGATTGTCTCCGGCAACGAATTGGGCGTCAAATATATACGCAGGACAGTTAAGGCTACATTTTGCATTCAAAGAGAAAAAAAATTGAAGTTTTGATATTTTTTCTGCATTGTGAATATTTTCATTTGTTTATGTTTATAAAAGATATATTTGACCACACCATTGCCATGTCTTCATTTGAATGTCACGTGACCTTTCGCAAATTTTGTCAACGCTGATTTCAGACAAAAAGATTAGGGTCAAACCAAACGAAGTTTGGAGTAACTAATGTCAAACTATTAGTGATCACCTATACATTACACGATTCAGTGTGAAGTCAGGTGTCATGTCTGTTTATAAAGTAAATTTGTGAGAATCTTAACTACAAATAGCGTATTTTTGGATTTTGATTAAAATAACAAACCAAACTATCATATCTTGGAATTAAACTTCTGAAGTAGTATATAATGATATAATTTTCTTTGACGATAACTTGGCAAATACACAATCATTCAACTTTTTATACCCCCGCTCCGAAGGAGAAGGGGTATACTGTTTTACCCTTGTGTGTCTGTCTGTCCGTCTGTAACAACAATTTCTGTCGCATTTATCTCAGCAACTATTTATCGCAGATGCTTGAAATTTTTACACACTGTTTGTTAAGGCATGCCATATCGCGGGATATATTTTTGTTCCAATCGGACGTCAACTTCCTGTTAAATGACGACTTTGTTTATTTTTAGCCAAAATTTTTAAACAAATTTCCGTCAAAGATTTCTCAGCAACTATTTATCGCAGATGCTTGAAATTTTAACACACTATTTGTTTAGGGATGCCATATTGTATGATATAATTTTGTACCAATCGGATGACAACTTTCTGTTAAATGTTGCTTATTTTGCATATTCACATCAGAGCGGGGGTATCACTAGTGAGCATTGGCTCACAGATATCTTGTTTGTTTTGTTTTGTGTTCATTTAAGGTCAAGATCAAGTAAAGGATTCACTAGTGTTTTTTAGTGTTAGAACCATTATAACATCATTATTGAGTTGTTCAATCTTTTCCCCTTTTGTAATAGCTTTAAAGGGATTCTGTAAAAAATGGAAGAGTTTCTTTACATTCTATATTAAAACGTGAAAAATTAATCCCGGTGAATGTATTCAATTTAACATCATTTTAAAGGTGAGTTCAAAAGCTTGTTTGATGCCGTTCATTCGAGAAACTGTGGGCGTTTTAGATATACATTTCGTGGACAAGACTCGGAGATTTGTAACTTTGTTCCTTTATAATACATAGAAATTGACAAATTAAAACCCGGCCTGATTTTGATTGTGTTTACCAGAACTTTAAGCCCCGTTACACCGTATCAAACAAAACTGTAGTTATGAACTTTCATTTTAGAAAAAATAAATATCTTGAATTTCATAAACCTGTAGGCATTTTTCATTTACTATATCTTGACCTTAAAGAATATATGTGTATCATGATTTCAAGTGTTAATTGTTTGTCCTCTAGTTATCTCCCAAATATTAAAAACATACTGTAGAACCATTTAATTTCGTGGGGGCCAATTTTCGTGGATTGTGGATTTTTTGCTTGTTTATGGGGATGTAATTTCGTGGATGAATCAGTTTTCAGCTTTAGTAGGTAAGCCAAACCTTTTATAATTATTTTTCGTTGAAATTTCGTTGTAAATTCGTGGGCGATGACTACCCACGAATACCACGAAAATTGAGTCACCACGAATTCTAATGATTCCACAGTAGTCTAAAAATCTGTTGTTAGATTTCATAAGATTTTCATTTATCCTACCGGAAAATCCATCCACATAAATCTAATTAGTCAGGATACCTCAAAAATAGTTCGGCCCTTCCATAATTTTTTGATTCCACATTTTTTGCAATTTATTTTGTCTTGAGCTTCAAAATATACATCAATTATTATTTTCCAAATATAACAATAATTTATGACATTTATCAAAAATAAATGTAATTCTACTGCACTTATTTTAATATAATGTGGGGTGCGTGTAACAGATAAATTAGCGATTTAAAAATATAGATATTTCACTCTAAAACACCATTAAATTTTTAAAAAGATGTTGATTTTTTTTTTAGATCAAAATGTTTGTTTTGTGGTTTAATTTTTGGTGCATTGCGGATCATTCAATGAGACTTTTAATAGTACAAATATGTACATACTCACAACTTGACAGATCGCTCACACATAGACAAGATGCTCACAGGCCTTGACGGTCGCCTGAGTACCACAACCCTTAGTTTGTTATGTCAGAGTCTCATGTTTGCATTTTAGGCTTCATATTAAAATCTAAACCATAATTCGAGACTCCCCCGACTGCTATCCCACTTTAATTATTTCATATTTGAAAATGCGTGTGTGTGTGTGTGGGGGGGGTGTACATTAGTCGGAGAAATCTGGCTTTATCTATTCCTTAGCTGCAGGGGCCAAATATTGTATTTTTTGGTTAAAAAAACCCACTGATGCATGCCTTATATGTAAATCTTTAATATTATACACAGTTTCATTGATATTGCATCAAAATGCATATAGTTTTTTTTCTACAAGCATACAGTGCATATGATAGTAAAGTAGATTCCACAAAATACAACACATTTAATTCTATATTTGCTTTTATGTAAATCTTTAATATTATACACAGTTTCATTGATATTGCATCAAAATGCATATAGCTTTTTTCTATAAGTATACAGTGCACATGATAGTAAAGTAGATTTCCTAAAATACAACACATTCAATTCTATATTTGCTAAGTGACAATTTGCTTTGTTGTGAAGGATGAAAAAAGCACTTACTCTCAGTTATAATACATTTTCTATAAATGGGCACATTTATCACCCCCACCCCAAATAAAAAACCTCAACTTCTGTCCCATGGCCTGGGCAGCAAATATCCCAATTTAACATCAGGACATTATGAACCAGGGGCCACATCGCTCACCTGAGCAACAATAGCTTGAACTCTGATCAAATTAGTATTACAGTATCAAAATCAAAATATCAGCAAAGTACAGTAGATATTGCTCAAAAAATTAAATAAAAATCTGCCAGTTTTTATCCACATATTTATATGGTAAATACCAAGCCCCTTTTTTATTCCTGTTTTTTGGACTGAAATTTTTCCCAGGATATTTTTAAAGATTTTCTCTATATATTTCTGTGTAAAAATTCATCCCCCCAATTGTGTCCCCACCCTACCCCTGGGGACCATGATTTAAACAAACTTGAATCTACACTATCTGAGGAGGCTTCCATACAAGTTACAGCTTTTCTGACCGAATTGTTTTTAAGAAGAATATTTTTAAATGTGAAAATCCATCCCCCATTGAGGCCCAACCCTACCCCCGGGGACCATGATTTGAACAAACTTAAAACTACCCTACCTGAGGATGTTTCCACACAAGTTTAAGCTTCCCTGGCCTAAACGTTTTTAAGAAGAATATTTTTAAAGAATTTCTCAGTATATTCCTATGTAAAAATTCATCCCCCCATTGTGGCCCCACCCTACCCCCGGGGACCATGATTTGAACCAACTTGAATCTACACTACCTGAGGATGCCTCCATACAAGTTTAAGCTTTCCTGGCCTAATAGTTTTTAAGAAGGTTTATAAAGAATTTTTCTACATATTCATATGTAAAAATTTATCCCCCCATTGTGGCCCCACCCTACCAACGGGGACCATGATTTGAACAAACTTGAATCTACACTACCTGAGGATGCCTCAACACAAGTTTAAGCTTTCCTGGCCTAATGTTTTTTAAGAAGAAAATTTATAAAGATTTTCTCTATATATTCCTTTGTTAAAATTCAACCTTCAGTGTGGCCTCACCCTACCCCCATCGATCATGATTTGAACAAACTTGAATCTACACTACCTGAGGCTGCCTCCACACAAGTTTAAGCTTTCCTGGCCTAATGTTTTTTTAAAAGAAAATTGTTTAAAGATTTTCTCTATATAGTCCTTTGTAAAAATTCATCCCCCCATTGTGGCCCCACCCTACCCCCGGGGACCATGATTTGAACAAACTTGAATTTACACTACTTGAGGATGCTTCTATACAAGTTACAGCTTTGCTGGCCTAGTAGGTTTTGAGAAAAAGTTTTGAAAAATACAAACAAATTTTCGATAATTCTAAATTATCTCCCCTTTAAAGAGGGTGTGGCCCTTCCTTTGAAAAAACTTGAATCCCCTTCAGACAGTAATGCTTTGTGACAAGTTTGGTTGAAATCTGCCTAGTGGTTCTGGAGAAGACGATAAAAATGTGAAAAGTTTACAAGGCCGACGCCAACGACAGACAACGGACAGATTTTGATCAGAAAAGCTCACTTGAGCTTTCAGCTCAGATGAACTAATGAAAATACAATATTTTATTTTCGACGACTGCAGTAGTACAGAAAAAAATTATCAATCTATATACAGTTTTACTTTATGGCAATATTGGACTGCCAATCGGCCTGAATCCCTTAAACAAGGACCATAAATTTCACAAATCGGGTAAAGGGCCATGCATTTAGTTTTTCTCATATACATGGGAGTTAAACGTAGATATTAAAAGATTTAATGTATTTTTACTACAGACCCTGATACGTGCTAGGTCCAAAATGAACCGTACAGTTCCGTGCAAGAAACGAACCGTGCCATTCACAAAGCGAACCATGCAGTTTAGAAAGCGAACCGTACCGTGCGAAAAGCGTGCAATGATCATATATGCAAGACCCGCCCCAAAACGGTCAAAAAAGCGTACCGTACCGTGCAATAAGCTGCAACTTCCATATATGGCTTAATTTGACCATTGCCGTTCGATGAAGTCGAACGGAGATTATCGCTGACCAGATATTTTTTTTTATACGTAATAATATAATATATACATAAATTTCGCGGTGTTGATTCTGTTAAAACCGTTACAAAAAACTTATTTCTTTTTCGTAGACCTTTATCATTTGTTTAGTTATCGACAAAACTTGAATCGGCGATTTCTTATATAAAACTTGTAAAACATAAATGTTCACACAATGCGTGGTAATACATTTGAGCGGAATTTTTGTTTTCAGGACCACATGTGCTACGCCTGTCAATCAGTTAAAGTATTACAGTACAGATCACGCCATGCGCCGCGTGCTACTTGGTTCCTCCTTCATAGCTAGAAGAAAATTATCGAATGAAAAACTTTTCAATTTTATGTTTTTTTAAATCCATATTTATGAGAGTGTTTCCTATTTGAAATTATTCAACAATAATTTACCTTCGACTTTGTTGTTTTAATTCATGTACTGGCGATCAGTGTTCCTTTTCCTCGCTGTCGTATATTCTGTTCGATTAATTCTTATGCGTTTATCACTTTTAACATTGTTATTACCGGATATTTTTCCATGTCCTGTTTACAACAGTTACGTGAATAAATAGGTAAATGACAAGCATCATGCCAAGGGAAAAAAAATATAACAAAAGTTAAATAAAACTGTCCATTAACACACATGGTCCATCGGACACATAGAAAAACCTTTACTAGCATATGTACCTTGTACAAGAATGTAATTTAATCAAATACCAGTAAGTGGTACATGTTCATATATCGCTGAGTTGATTAAAAAGAAAAGGATTGCCAGAATTTAAAACATCTGGTAAGTCGCATGCATACAGTGAAGAGCGAACATTTGTCCAACAAAATGATAAACATGGCCATTAAAAGCTATTGAATTTTTGTGTATGTCCAATTGTGTTTATCGAAAGAAATATGTTACATGAACATTTATGATTTAACTGAATAACAAAACCTAATATTAATATTTTGACTATACACGCGATGTTATTTAAGGTAAGAGAAGCGATAACGGATTAGGTGTGACCTGCGTATAAGAACGAGTGCAGAACAAAGAATCAATATTTGAATGAATAAAACTCCGTGTCGAATAATTATATTACAGTTGAGTTTAAGATTTCAAAACTAAAATTTATTTTTCATTTTATCAGCCACAATACGCAATGACGAATTATCATAACAATTATGAATACAGATATAGAAAGATGCTTGTTAAAATTATCAACAGAACGCTAAATTAAAAGAAATATATCGGATTATAGTCAAACAGTTCCTCGTACGTACATTTATTCAAAGTTAAATTCGAATAATAACAGCTATAGTCTGTCCCAAGTTATTGCTTCCACCACTTTGTGATGATTTTTAATAAAAATACACATACCTGTGAAAGAAAGGCTGTTGAAATCGATAAAAGGGAAAATATCCAAGATATCTTCATTGACATTTTCCACTCATAAAAGTTCTCAGGAACGAAAACAAATTTCTTACGGAGATTTATAATGGGAAATGTTTACATCTTTTCTCCATTCGGAAGTTCTCGGGACACCTCGCACAATTTTCCAACGTTATCATCCGGGCTTAATAATGGCTGATACAATGCTAAATCTCCGTAGACTTTCTATTTTGGGATGTGTATTGAAACCTGGAGCGGTAGAGGGGGCTTTTCAAAACAGATAATCTGTACATTTTTCATACGTGGATGAACATAGTTTGAGCACTAAGGTATTTATGATTATCGAAATATCAAGCAAAAAGTGGTGGAAGCAAAAACTCGGGACAGAGTATAACCTAAAAAGAATAATCTTACCGTGACCAGGCTACGCTAAGGTCACAGTAAGAATTCGTCCCATATACTTGCAATTTAGCAGCCGCGAAGCGGATTAGCTTCGCGTCGATTTTAAGTATGTTAAAAATAATCTGCAGGGGAAAAACACATTTTTATACATTACAAACCTTTCTGAACATGCATATGTAGTTAAATCCACAAAATATCCATTTAATTAGTCGTACTAAGGCATTTTGTTAATAAACACGTTTGAATTGCCTGCCATTTTGTAGGAAATCGTACTCGGAATGTCTCGGATTTTATCGTAAACATGGCGACCGTAAACAGCGAATTTTCAAATGTGATGTTACAAGTGGCAGTCATTTCGTTACAAAAACAGTTTATGAGGTAAAATGGGATTATAAAAGAGCAACATTGTAGGTATTTGAGACCAATCATATGAAAATTTAGGCGAGATATAGCGCGATATAATTTTTTTATTTGCTACGAAGCGAGTATATGGGACGAATTCTATCGTTAAACCGGGTCCGTAGGACATCTGTCATTTTAATGATAGAACATTCTATCTAAGTATAACCCTCTCCGCTCCCCGGTTTTCAATGCGTATAAGTTTCACGCGATGTAACAAAAAGGGAGGAACGGATGAAAGTTTTAATTTTAATTAAATTGAAATAATACAACATATAAATAGAGACAAAACAATACTTGACATGAAGTCTTGAAGTCAATCGGGCAACTATTAAACAAAATGATATCGAAAAAAAAATCAAAGCGTTCAGACCACGCCTACCTCATTAATAAAGCGCGCAAACCGTTCACAAAGGGTGCATGATTTTTTAGCAAAGCGTACTGTGCAATAGGCGAACGGTACCGTGCAACTGATGAAGTAGCACGTTTCAAGGTCTGTACATGGTTATATTGGCCCCGCCCTAGGGCCTGAAACCCTGTCCTAGAGACAATGAATTTCACTATTTAGGTCACAGGCACCTGACGTTATAAATTTTTCTCATAATAAAAATAAATACCCTATATCTAATAATACACAAGGTACCCATCCCCGCCATCTTGGATTTATTTCAAACTGTCACATCAGCTGGAAGTTTTGCTTGAAACTCATCGGTAAAATTATTTTGTGATCCTCTCCGTCTTCCGATCGGTCATTCAACATCTAAGCTTACAACCAATTCAACCAAAACGGTGCATTACAACTGTCATTAATAAAAATCACCCCTCGATCTGCATCTACTGCTTAAAATATGCGACAAAAGGCTAAAGGGTGGACGGAAGTTGTCACTTATATGTAAATGAGATTTCCCTGCACCGTGTGTTTGTTTCAATATTTCAAAAGATATGCATTTATAAACATGTTTATATAAACTTTGTGTAACAAAAGATATAATTGACTGTTTATAGTATCTCTTTTCTTAGTTTTAACTTGTATGTTGATCGAATTCAAAATAGACGCCTTTTGAATATTCGTATCAGTGCTATATTTGGAAGGGATTACCCAAAGTATGATGCAATTTATGTCAACTTCCGTCCACCCTTTAGCCTTTTGTCGCATATTTTAGGCAGTAGATGCAGATCGAGGGGTGATTTTTATTAATGACAGTTGTAATGCACCGTTTTGGTTGAATTGGTTGTAAGCTTAGATGTTGAATGACCGATCGGAAGACGGAGAGGATCACAAAATAATTTTACCGATGAGTTTCAAGCAAAACTTCCAGCTGATGTGACAGTTTGAAATAAATCCAAGATGGCGGGGATGGGTACCTTGTGTATTATTAGATATAGGGTATTTATTTTTATTATGAGAAAAAATTATAACGTCAGGTGCCTGTGATTTAGGTGAAGATTTCGTGGACATTATAACCATGCAATTTCAAAAATTATATGTATGATAGTAAGGAAGAAGATTGTATAAGATTAAATACATTTTTACTACATGACTATATTGTCCTGAATCCTTGTCCCAGGGACCATGAATTTCACAATTTGGGTAGTGGGCTTCATGGACATCATAACAATGGCTTTAGTTTTTTCTGATATATATATGGGAGTAGAAACGAATTTTCTAAAGTTAAATATATTTTAATTATATAGTCATATCTATATTTAAGTTCTAATGCATTTTCAATATATGGCCATAATGGTACCACATTAGGGCCTAAACTCCTTTTCCTTGGGCCATGAATTCCACAATTTTCTTAGAGGGCTTCATAGACATCATTACCATGCATTCAGTTTCTCCCCACATGTGCAAGAGAAGAGCGGAAGATTTTTGAAAACTGGGGTTTTTTTGGCCTATTTTGCCCCTCCTTTTGAGCGCTGTGGGTGTTAGTGCCATACATTTTACAATTTGGATTCTTCTTACCATAGAGATGCTTCACACCAAAATGGGTTACAGTTGGCCTTGTAGGTCAAAAATGTGAAAATTGTTCACGCACAAGAGACGACGCACAACGACGGACGAAGACCAATTGCAATAGGTCACCTGAGTGACTTAATTTTTTTGTATACGGCCTCTGTATTGTATTTTCTTAGAACTTAGATCACTTACATCTGCATTTTGTTTTTGAAATACCAGTGACAGTTTTATCGGATCTTGCATTGCGTAAACCTACCAACCAGTCTTCAACCTTTGAAAACCTTTATACAGCTGAGTTTGCTGTAGATGGTAACTATGGTACAGACATTACCGTCGAAAAGTGTACACACACAGATACAAACGACATGAATCCTTGGTGGATGGTAGATCTGCAAACTGTGTATTCCGTTACATCTGTCAGAATATTCAACAGAGGACTGGAGCAAAACGGAGAAGGTAAGAGTTAAGACATTGCAGAATCAAAATAAAGTGCACTGTGAAAGTCCATAACTTCAACTTATTGAATTAAAATAAGTACACCAAATACATCTTATCTGTTCCCTATTATCTTTGCAAGCAGAGGAGACATAACCAAGTATTTTTACGGCTTCTCGATTGATTTCAAAGCGATGTGTAGAAAGTAACTTGTCTGGTTTTCATACGATTTGACGTCATAGTTTTCATTCCTTTCGATACATTCTCAGGGAATGTATCGTAACGTTATAAGTGAATTTTTTTTTTACATTAATAAAACAGCTTGTTTTCTTTGCATAGACGATGTTGTTAATACTAGTTATACTTAATTCAATATTATCAAAACTGTGTATCAAGTAATCAGCAGTATTAAAGCTTCGTATAAGGTAAATAACTATTCATAAACTAATGGTTTGGAGACTTTCCTTGCTATGTGGAATCTAATGAATAGAGATATTTTAATTCATGTAAAAAAAAAACGCTTGGCGCAAGTGAAAGATCAATGCAATCAAAGTATATTTTCCGTGCAAATTGGGAAAATAAGTACCAATGTGACTCAATTATTTGAAATTCGAGCTTGAAAAAAAAAGATGTGCTTAATTGTGAAGATGGGACGAAATGTTTTGACAATATTTTAATTACGCAGCAATGTTAAGGTGTCCCAGAGCAAAAATACGGCTGATAACGATATTCTTTAAATCAACGAAGAAATACTTTGACCGGGAGTATTTCTTAAAATGTTTATATCATATATTGACAACGATGTCAAACATAATACTTGATGCATTTTTGTGACATCATATGTACTTCGTTGTCACGTGACGTGCGTTTCCTAACATTGCATATTGTCTGATTAAATCGCATCGGCGCATGACAATACATAATTTTCTAAAAGAAAAATCCTTTGTTATGTCATACACTTTGAAGTTCTTACTTGGGCTTCAAATAGATATTTCGTTTATTAAAGATATTATTAAAACATGTCGCCAAATCATCAAAATAAGGCACATTTTTACTAATTTAAAGCGATTTACATGAAATTGGGGTTAATCCGTAGGTTTCTCAAGCATGATTCACTTTGGTACCCGTATTCTCTACCAATTTTACTTTAAATATACGAAAACTTTATTGATCTTTCACCTCCATCAAGCTGTTTTTTACATGCATTAAAATTCCTTTATTTATTTGTTGATTTTCTACACATCGCTGTGGGAAGCCTTAACTTACCAGCGTAAACGAAATGTTTACATGAACATCAACCAAGAACTGCAAAATACATGACTTATCAAAGGATATGTTATGAAAATATATTTGATATAATGTCATTTATACGGAAGCGTATTAGTTCCACATATGCATTTCACATTTTTTTTATTTCCTACACGTTAATCTGTAAAATTCACACTTTATCTGTAAATTGTATTCTTTAATCTGTAAAATTCGCACTTTTATCTGTAAATTTTACACTTTAATCTGAAAAACTCTTACTTTAATCTGTAAAATTCACACTTTAATCTGTAAAATTTACATTTAAATATGTAAATTTTACACTTAAATCTCTAAAATGCACACTTAAAAGTGTACATTTTACTCTTTTATCTGTAAAATTCACACTTTAATCTGAAAATTTTACACTTTAATCTATCAAATTCACACTTTTATCTGCAAAATTAACCCTTTAATCTGTATAATTTACACTTTAATCCGTAAAATTCACACTTTAATCTGTAAAATTCACACTTTAATCTGTAAAATATTACTCAGTGGCTGTAAAATTCATACTTTAATCTGTAAAATTCACACTTTAATCTGTAAATTTTACAATTAAAACTATAAATTTTACAATTTAATCTGTAAAATTCACTTTAATTTGTAAAAATTAAATTTAAATCTGTAAATTTTACACTTTAATCTGTGAAATTTACACTTAAATCTGTAAAATTTACACTTCAAAATGTAAATTTTAATCTTTTATCTGTAAAACTCACACTTTAATCAAGAAATTTTATACTTTTATGTATGAAATTCACACTTAAATCTGTAAATTTTAAACTTTAATCTATCCAATTCACACTTTTATCTGTTAAATTCAACCTTTCATCTGTATAATTTACACTTTAAACTGTAAATTTTACACTTTAATCTGTAAAATTCACACTTTGTAAATTTTACACTTAAAACTGTAAATTTTACACTTTAGTCTGTAAAATTCACACTTTGTAAATTTTACACTTAAAACTGTAAATTTTACACTTTAGTCTGTAAAATTCACACTTTAATCTGTAAATTTTACACATTTATCAGCAAAAATCACACATTGATTTGTAAAATACTGTGTCAACACCGCATGGCTGTTTTATTAAATGTTCGGCATTTCTTTGATCATGCTTGAATAATAAACATTGCAATCGACAATGAGTTTTAATTACTAGTATTTTATTTTTCAAAAAGTGAAACAGTAATGATTAATTTCTATTAGACATAATGTTCCAGTGTCACCTGGAGAAAAATGTTCAACGCTAAGCGTTTTATATAATACAAGCCGTTTAACTCGTCTTTTTTAATCAGATTAAATTTTGAACATAACTGAAAAAAGTGATAGTATTAATGTACTTTAAGCTTTAACCACCATGTCTAGAAAATATTTGTTCGTGAATTTCAATATATGTTATGAATAAGCATGCATTTTATTAAGATCTGCCTTTGTTTTTCTTCGCAGCATTGATAGAGAATGAAAATAGCTATAATTATACCCCCGCTCCGAAGGAGAGGGGGTATACTGTTTTACCCTTGTGTATGTCTGTCCGTCTGTCTGTCTGTCCGTCTGTCTGTCCGTCCGTAACAAAAATTTCTGTTGCATTTATCTCAGCAACTATTTATCGCAGATGCTTGAAATTTTAACACACTATTTGTATAGGCATGCTTTATCGTGGGATATATTTTTGTACCAATCGGACGTCAACTTCCTGTTAAATGAGTACTTTGTTTATATTTAGCCAAAATTTTCAAACAAATTTCCGTCAAAGATTTCTCAGCAACTAATTATCGCAGATGCTTGAAATTTTAACACACTATTTGTTTAGACATGCCATATTGTGGGATATATTTTTGTATCAATCGGACGTCAACTTCCTGTTAAATAATGACTTTGTTTATTTTTAGCCAAAATTTTCAAACAAATTTCCGTCAAAGATTTTTCAGCAACTATTTATCGCAGATGCTTGAAATTTTAACACAGTGTTTGTTAAGGCATGCCATATCTTGGGATATTTTTTTGTACCAATCGGACGTCAACTTCCTGTTAAATGAGTACTTGTTTATTTTTAGCCAAAATTTTCAAACAAATTTTCCTCAAAGATTTCTCAGCAGCTATTGATCGCAGATGCTTGAAATTTTAACACACTATTTGTTTAGGCATGCCATATTGTGGGATATATTTCTGTACCAATCGGATGCCAGCTTTCTGTTAAATGTCGAATTTGCTTATTTTGCATATTCACATCAGAGCGGGGGTATCACTAGTGAGCATTGGCTCACAGATATCTTGTTTGCAATGTTTAGAAGATGACTTACGTTCGTCAAACGCGACCAATTTTCTTTTATTTAAACTGATTTTTAAGAGTTTTCTCAAACGTTTTTTGATTTAACTATGAGACATTTAGAGATATTAAATATATCTTAAGAAGGGCGTAAATGACTGAAGCTGGAAAGTGACAGGTGGAAAATATATTTCATTCGGCGGCCGCCACATTATATCAGTCGGCCGCCACAAGTTAATTATCTGACGGCCGCTAAATTAATAGGGGGCCGCTTTTCTGGTGAACGCTATATAACTTTGTGGCGGCCGCCAGATAAATAAGTGGCGGTCGTCATAGCGATCACCACTTATTTATCTGGCTGCCACCACATAATTATATGGCGGCCGCAACATAAAATGTAGAATTATTTGTAACAATTTTTGTGGGTTTTGACTTTTTGTTCACTTTTATGCAAATACAGTTTTCAAGCCTGCTAAATGTATATCAGACGTCATCTTTTACTAGTTTTAAGCATCAATTTAATCATTTGTATGCAGTACAATTTTATTACATAATGTATTTGTAGAACGTACACAACTCAAAGTACTGAAACTTATACTGAATCGAGGTTTTACAGATAAAAGTGTGAATTTTACAGATTAAAGTTTAAAATAACGGATTAAAGTGTGAATATTACAGATTAATGTGTAAATTTTATAGATTAATTAATGTTTGAATTTTCCAGATTAAATAAAGTGTGCATTTTGCATTAAAATGTGAATTCTACAGATTATTGTGTAAAATTTACAGATTAAAGTGTGAATTTTACAGATTAAAGTGTAAAATTTACAGATTATAGTGTGAATTTTACAGATAAAAGTGATAAATTTAAAGATTAATGTGTGAATATTACAAATTAAAGTTTGAATTTTACACTTAAAAGTGTAAATTTTACAGATTTAAGTGTATAATTTACAGATTAACGTGTGAATTTTACAGATTAAAGTGTAAAATTTACAGATTAAAGTGTGAAAAATACAGATTCAATTGTGAATTGTACACTTTATAGTGTAAATTTTACAGATTAAAGTTTGAAATTTGCAGATTTAAGTGTGAATATTACATATTAAAGTGTGAGATTTGCAGATTTAAAGTGTTAATTTTACAGATTAATGTGCAAATTTTACAGATTAATGTGTGGAATTTACAGATAAAGTGTGAATTATACAAATTAAAGTGTACAAAATTTAAAAAAATGCGAAGTGCAGACGTGGCACTAGTACGCTTCCGTACATTAATCACTTTCGCCAATGCAATTTATATAGATCATTTGCCGTGTTTAGATACGTACGTCACGTGATTAAGAAGTACTCATGACGTCACAACAATGCATGAGTAATAGTGTTAGCTATCGATGTTAATTTATGTCAAAAAGTTTCAAAGAAATTCGCCTGTTTAAAGTATTTTTGTCAATAAATAAAACAGTACCGTTTTCAGACATTATGTTAGCCTTGGACAGACTAAACGTACCTGCGAAGAAATAAATTAAATTTTAAAAAATACGAGGGCTGTACGTTATGTAATGTGTATTGCAGCACAGTGCGATAACACTTTTCACAGTTTTGTAAATGAAGATACTCTTGAATAGCTCATATACGGTATAAACACCAGCCTTAAGCTTAAAGTCATATCAGTTGAGCCAGTCGTGGACCCCTGTTGTAAAAATGGTTAGAAAATGGGTTAAGTATTGAATTAGAGAGCTAATATAAAATTTATGAAATACGTAACTGGGTCATACGGTAATGCAGATTTTTACTGAGATGGGGAAAGTTTATTGGTAACTTATAAGACAGTTTGTAGGTGTAAGAAAAAATGACTGGCACATAATCTGTCAAAATTGCGTCAAAATCTCGCCGACCTGCGACTGTAGGAGGAAAGGCAAATGTTTTAAACGTTTGGGAAATAAATAAAAGTGATGACAGATACAAATTCGTGATATTGTTAGCTGTTTGCTTTTCATTGTAAAGCGTATATTAAAAGTACGAAAGATTTCTGTCCGACGGATAACGCATGGATATTGACATATGACCAAAAACGGGTAGGGATTACAAACCTCTAAGCAATTGCTACAATCATTACTGGCTTTGAAAACCCCTGTCCGTATGAAAATCCCCTGTCTTTCCCTGTCGCCCCCTGTGTTTTCCCCGTCATCCCCTGTGCACCCCCTGTCATCCCCTGTACACCCTGTAATCCCCTGTCAGCCACTGTACACATCCCCTGTGTGCCACTGTAAGCCCCTGTCACCCATTGTAAGCCACTGTATGTCCCTGTGCATGCCCCTGACATCCCCTGTACGGTCTTAAACTGCTTGCTAAATTAAAAAAAAATGTTTTTAATTATTTTTTCGGGTTTTCCTAAATACCGGTATATATTTAGCAGTTTATGATACATATGGAAATGGAAAGCAAGAAAAGCATTCATGGTTTAGACGGTGTTTGTTTTTCTTTGTATTTCATATAGGTCAATATTGTTACAAACGTGAATAATTCTGACTCAACATTGACACATATCAAGATAAATATATACCGATAAACCGCTTATTTTATTTCATGACAGTTTTTTGTTATTTGTAAAAATATATATATAAGTGGAAGATGAGTGCGGGAAATCTGCAACGTTCTGTGTCATATAGCCTCTCTGAGTTAAAGCGCTTAATAACACACCATGATTAGCACGTGCATATAATCGCACACCGATCGAAATGGACTGTTTTGCCTGGTGTAATGATGCATAGAATAGCATGGTCCCAATGAAATGCTTGTTGATTCTCTTTAGCAGGAAGCTAATTAGTTTTTATATCTTAAGTCATGTAAATCGCAATCTTAATATTTGTCGTCAAGCATTAATTTTTGTTTTTTTCCCCTGCTCAATTATGAGAGAGAGAGAGAGAGAGAGAGAGAGAGAGAGAGAGAGAGAGTTGAATTTTTAGGAGGGGGAATTAGTCCGGTCCTTTGACACTTTTAACTTTTATGAGGGTGCATTGTCCAGTTTACGAAGTGTGTGTATATACAAGTACACGTGTGTCTGTCACCTCATTGTTCCCAACCTCGCCACCGTGCACTGCAAGAAGGGCTGTGTACAGAAGCAAAAATTTTATAATCAGTAACCGACTATTCAGGTCTTAGGAAGTGTGTGTATATACCTGTACACGCGTTTCTGTGATCTCATTTTCCCTACCTCGCTACCGTGATCTGCAAATTGTCAAGAAGGGCTGTGTACAGTAGCTATTATATAACCACTGACTGTGTGAAAAAAATAATATCAATATCCTCTCCTTTGAAAACTGTAACTTCAATAAATTCTTTGATCAATTGATATGGTGTAAAATAAAACATTGGTGGATTAAAATAAATGTGATCGCTTTAAGGTAATCTAAATAATAATAAAGAATTGGGAATAAAATTAGGATTGCATGTTAACTTATAAGGAAATTAATTCCAGGGTAAACTTTTAGAAACTTTTAATTCTAAATCAATGCAAACCTCTCTCTCTCTCTCTCTCTCTCTCTCTCTCTCTCTCTGGTCAGGGCCGCGGATCTCTGTTCTCTGTCAATGAATAACATTATACATGTATTTGATATCTTCCCTTCGCAGTAAAAGGGAAATAAAAAAAAAGATTTTAGAAAATTTTAAAATTGTTTATGAGAGTTAAACATCAGTTAACATTGAATTCAAGGGTCCAATAAGCGGCTCAGAATCATACATGTATTTAAAAAAAATACTAATATTATTTCTTAGGCAAACGTATAAGCTATTGAAGCTTTATTTTGCTATTCACGGGAAATTAATAAAGGTACAATCAGGAACATGGTTATGAAAAAAAGATAGACGTGCTCTATCGTATCATGGCTGCTTATACTTGTAAATTCTACATTCTGACTGATTTACTGGTTTTCAGTGTGCAAATAGTTATTTAGATACACAAAATCAAATGCTAAACACCATGTGCTGCGCTTGATCTTTGAAAAAAATAATTCACAATATTTCTTATATGTATTTTTTAAATATTACCGAGTAGTGATGTTCCCGACCGCTAATGGACTAAATGCCCTGAAGGCTTTCACACCTACCGAAAATAGTCCCCGCTATACACATTAAAATATAGTTATTTTTCATTTACCGGTTTTTTTTACCATTTGTTTTATCACCTTTTAGATGTGGCAGACCGCCTGCGGAATGTCTCTGTCACTGTAGGACTGACAGAATCAAACGTCATCACTCCCTGTGGTTTCTTTGCTGGTCCCGGCACTCTGTCACAGGTGGTCATCATCGACTGTCCGACATTACCACAGGGGAGATTCGTAAAAATCTCCAAAACAAGCGAGTATCTTACGCTTTGTGAGGTTGACGTGTTTGGAGTTGCGGTATAATCATTATCATAGCTGAATTCGTAGCTGGAACGCTACCGTAAATCGCTATAAGTTCGCATAAACGGACGCATTTATTGTCTATTCATTTAAATGCGACTTTGTGGAACTGCTTCTGGTTATTTTTTTTTTGTTTTGTTTCTTTCTCTTGTTTTTGTTTTTACGTTTTTGGCAGCTGTGACAATTCTTACTTATACATGCACTTGTTCGTTCATAATATATTACATACATTTGATATATAAAATGTTAAATTCAATTTACCTTTATATTAAAAGTAAAGTTAGAAAAAAAATTGTTTAAGTTATTAATTATTGTTTTCTTTACCTTGTACATGTAAATTGTTGATAATGCTAGTAGACATTACACATGCTACTTGTTTTAATTCATTTACTAAATATATTTGGTGCGCATTGACTATATATGCACATTTGTCTATTAATATACAATTAATTTGAAAATTTCATTTAGTCTATATTCAAGGAACAGTATTTTCAGTGTATTTAATTTAACAATAAATATGATAATGATACGTCTTACATTATATCACCAATGAGTGTTGCATCTACTCCTACATGTAACAGCATTATGTCAAAGAAAGAAAAATACGTTCTGGGCCGAGGACTTAAAATTAGACCAGGCCATATTCAGGCTTAACAAAAAAAATGAGTTTGGCTATGTTGCCCGTATACTGTGTTCAGTGCCAGATTTCAACTCAAATATGATTTCTCCATCGCAAGTTTTTCACATTGATGAAGATCCTCTATTGACGAGAGAAATTCTTCAAAAAAAAAAAATATTCGATTTTTCTCTGAAATCGTTTTAATAGCAAAATTGTCGACAGCAGACAACTCATTCAAACAACATCTTAATGGGAATTAGTGCTAATTGATTTTCCTTTGACGAGAGGAAACCTTATTTCCAGATAGGGCCGTATAGTTAACTATCCAATCATCGCACTATCGATATTTGCACCGATAGTGCGGTAATGCGACAATGCGATTGCTATGAAGCGATGTCGATGAAGCAATGGTGTGATATTGCGATGCTATTGATGCAACAATATGATGACGATGGTGCGATGAAATGATGAAGCGAGTGCGCGATGATACGATAGCGATAACGCGATGGGACGATAGCGATGACGCAATGGTGCGAAAGAATGATGCGATGCTCTATCATGTCATCGTTGATTCTTTATCGCGCCATTGTCCTCGAATCATCGCATCATCGCTCTGCCGACTTTTTATTTAAAGATGACATTCCCAGCAGCCATTGTCTAACTACGCGTTTGATGACGAAACTATGATACAATAATTATTTAAAAGATATTATAATGTTAACTATTTTTTTTAAAAGTCAGCTATTTCAGATTTGATCGCCTGATGTTAAAAGATTAATTTCACTTTTTGATTAATCATTTTTAATTACAGACACGTAGTACCAGGAGAAAGTGTGGAGAAAAACTGTCATGTTAAAGGTTTTAGTAAGGTTTAATAACGTTCGTTGAAGGTTCATATAGCATATACTTTTTTTTATTACGGACAGAGTGACGTATATACATACCAGTTTTTTTGGATAGGTACATATGAGCCATGCAAATATATCAAAAGAAAATTAAATATAATGTTAAACATTTATACATAACTTCCATTACAATGCGCTGTTCTAGTCATATCTTTAGTCTTAATATCATTTAAAACATTCTTAATATTCTTAAATCATTGATGAACATTAAGATCAGTTGTAGAATTTGTTTATTACATTTTTACCTTAAAGTTAAGATCCGCTTTTTTGCATACTTTTTCCGTCTAAATTTGAAATAGAGTATAAGATTAGAGCATTGTCATAATATTATAACGTCATGTATATAAATCATTAATATGAAGAACCCTCTTAAAATTACAAGAGTATAGAATGGTATATTAACAAAAAAAAAATAGCTACTGTATTACAGACCTGGGCTTGAGGAAAATCGTCATGGCCTATCATAGTATGGAAGAACGTTACCTAAAAAAAGAGCATGTAGATATAAGGAACAGAGTATACAGTATTTTTTTCAGGGGCAGAGGGAAGGGGTTGCTGGCCAATATGTTCAGAGCTCCATGGGTCAATTCATTCAGACTCTTCTAAATATTTGAGAAGTTAAAGAATATAGGAAACCGCCAAAAATAGTTTCAGCGTGTATGAACCCATGTATATACAATACAACAATACACAAAACTCAATAAATTTGCATTAATATGAAGAAATTTATTGTATTATTTTGGAGAAATGCAGTTTAAAACCTGCAATAAAGTAACTTTGTCAACTTCATTCATTTGCTACAAAACTGGGTGGGTAAATCATCATAATATATACTAGCGGAAAAAAGAAACTGCATTATAAAATTTAGTATAATTTTTCTATATCTATTGTTTGTATTTATAAAATTTAAACAATCGATAATGGTATTGTTTTTGACAATATCGGATGGTAACCGTCCGGGTGCACGGACTTTTTCATAGTTAGTGAGCACCTGTTGTTTATTGAATAATTTGTACGCACGAGTTTAACGGGCCAATAATGTTTGGAATAAGAACTGTAAAGGATTTGTTTAAACTTTATTTTTGTTGTTATGGAAATCACTTTAGTTTCAACAAAATTTACCCCTATGCCATGCCACGACTCAACGAAAACCAACGTATCGTGCTTTTGGGATGCTGCAAGCTGTAGCAAGACACCTTGAAGTTCATCGGAACACCATTCAGTCAATATGAAGACGTTTTCAACAATCTTGCAACACCCAGGATCGACCGCGCTCTGGGCGACCTCGTGTGACGTCACGTCAACGGGACAACCACATTAGACTTGTGCATTTGAGAAATCGTTTCCAGACAGCAAGTTTGACTGCCGGTAGCATTCCAGGGCTTCGACCAATTAGTCCAAGAACTGTGCGTTATCGTCTGCGCGAGCAAAACAGACCAAGACATCCAGCGGTGCGTCCAGTACTGCTTTAACGTCATCGTATCGCCAGACTAGCGTGGTGCATACGACATCTGCGATTCAGAATACAGGACTGGGCCAATATTCTGTTCACTGATGAAACCAGATTTCATTTGGATAGCAGTGACGGCCGTTGTAGGGTGTATCGTCGCGTTGGGGAGTGTTACCAGGACGCTTGTGTTGTGCAACGTCGACAATTTGGTAGAGGTAGCGTTATGGTGTGGGGTGGAATATCAGCACGTGGAAGGACTCCTCTACAGATTGTCAGTGGAAATCTCACCGGCGTACGCTATCAAAATGAAATTATTCAGCGTCATGTGATACCCTTCATACAGAGATATCAAACTCACATCACTCCGCAGCAAGACAACGCAAGGCCACACGTTGCACGTGTAGCCAGGGACTTGTTTGTTCAACAGAATGTCGATGTCTTGCCTTGGCCAGCTGTTTCCCCCGATTTGTCGCCGATCGAGCACGTCTGGGATGAAATGGAAAGACGTTTACGCCGTTTACCTAATCAGCCAGTGACATTGGCTGATTTTGGCCAGGCTTTAACCAACATCTGATTTTGGCCAGGCTTTAACCAACATCTGGAACAACATCCATCAAGCATTTCTGAACACTTTAGTGGCATCAATGAGGCGTCGCTGTCACGCATGCGAGAACGCAAATGGTGGTCACACGCGTTATTAATTTTGTTAATTCAATGTCAAATAACAGTGACTTTCGACTGTGCTGAAATTGACGTTATTCGACGTTGACATTAATGTGTTATGAGATGTTGTTACGAGTACATGTGTAAACAGTATTACAAACAAGAGGCCCATGGGCCACATCGCTCACCTGATCAACAATAGGCATGATAAAATCAACTTAATGGAGATCGACATAATACAAAATATCTGGACAGTGTAGTAATACATGTAGATATTATTATGTTTATAATCAAGTCCCTTTTCTAACAGGATGATTTTATATTCATATCACATGTTGAGCATCGCAGTTCTCAACAACATTCTAGACAATTGTTTATACATGGGATATAAACCTACATCAAACTCTGAACCCCGTGTGAGGCCCAAGAATCGTACAGGGGCAAAAGTCTTAACAATTTCAAAAAATCACAAATTGGCAAAATGTTTGCATATAAGTAAAACCATATATATTATAACATTTCAGTTTTTGTGAATTAAAAATGTTTTCCTTTGTAAAATTGGATCCAGAATGTGGCCCCACCCTACTCCTCAAGATTTTTATTTTAACGAATTTGAATCTACACTACCCAAGGTTGCTTTTACTAAAGTTACAGATTTTCTACACAAATGGTTTTGTAGAAGATTTTTCTCCATATATTCCTATGTCAAAAATTTGTCTCCCTCCCCCCTCCCCGGGATCATGATTTGAACAAACTTAAATCTACCTAGTCCTTACCTGAGGATACTTCCACATAAGTTTCACCTTTCCTAGCTACTTAGTTTTAGAGATTTTAAAGAGTTACTCTATTACTATGTAAAAATTCGATCCCCATTGTGGCCCCACCCTACCCCCAGGGGTCATGATTTTCACATCTTTGAATCTACACTTATTGAGAATGCTTTCACATAAGTTTCAGCTTTCCTGGCTGATTAGTTTTTAAGAAGAAGATTTTAAAAGATTTACTCTATATATTCCTATGTAAAAATTGACCCCCCATTGTGGCACCACCCTACTCCCGGGGGTCATGATTTGAACAAACTTTAATTTTACACTAGCTGAGGATGCTTCCACATAAGTTTCAGCTTTCCTGGCTGATTAGTTTCTGAGAAGAAGATTTCTTAAGATTTACTCTATATATTCCTATGTAAAAATTTGAACCCCATTGTGGCCCCATCCAACCCCCGGGGGTCATGATTTTCACAACTTTGATTCTACACTAGCTGAGGATGCTTCCATTAAAGTGTCAGCTTTCCTGGCTGATTAGTTTCTGAGAAGAAGATTTTTAAAGATTTACTCTATATATTCCTATGTAAAAATTCAACCCCCCATTGTGGCCCCACCCTACCCCCGGGGGTCATGATTTTCACAACTTTGAATCTACACTAGCAGAGGATGCTTCCACATAAGTTTCAGCTTTCCTTGCTTATTAGTTTCTTAGAAGACGATTTTTAAAGATTTACTCTATATATTCCAATGTAAAAATTTGACCCCCCCCCCATTGTGTCACCACCCTACCCCCGGGGGTCATGATTTTCACAACTTTGATTCTTCACTAGCTGGGGATGCTTCCACATAAGTTTCAGCTTTCCTGGCTGTTTAGTTTCTGAGAAGAAGATTTTTAAAGATTTACTCTATATATTCCTATGTAAAAATTTGACCCCCCATTGTGGCCCCATCCTACCCCCGGGGGTCATGATTTTCACAACTTTGATTCTACACTAGCTGAGGATGCTTCCACATAAGTTTCAGCTTTCCTGGCTGATTACTTTTTGAGAAGAAGATTTTTAAAGATTTACTCTATATATTCCTATGTAAAAATTTGACCCCCCATTGTGGCCCCACCCTACCCCCGGGGGTCATGATTTTCACAATTTTGAATCTACACTAGCTGAGGATGCTTCCAAATAAGTTTCAGCTTTCCTGGCCAAATGGTTCTTGAGAAGAAGATTTTTGAAAATTTCTCAAAATTTTCCAATAATTGCCAATTATCTCCCCTTTAAAGAGAGCGTGGTCCTTAATTTTCACAACTTTGAATCCCCTTTGCCTAAGGGTGCTTTGTGCCAAGTTTGGTTGAAATCGGCCCAGTGGTTCTGGAGAAGATGTTGAAAATGTGAAAAGTTTACGGACATACAGACAGACGGACAGACAGACGGACAGACAGACAGACAGACGGACGACAGACAAAATGTGATCAGAAAAGCTCACTTGAGCTTTCAGCTCAGGTGAGCTAAAAATTAAATGTGTTCATTGTAATTTTTAAATGTTTTTCATATATTAAATTATGCAGTTTCTTTTTTCCACTAGTATAATTCCAAAGAATTTAGATGCACACTAATTCACTTTAAAAGGGTGATAATATAATGTCCTTCTTTGAACATAAAAAAATCGTGACTGAATCCATCTAAAAACTATTGTCTATCTTTTTATATTGTTACTTTTTAGGTACAAACTTGTCTGCACGTCATGCTAGACTACATATAGAGGAACTCACTTTATAAAACGGTGATAATTAGTGTCCTTCTTTTAACTTTAAAATCGTGACTAAATTCATCTAAAAACTATTGGGTTTTTTATATTGTATTTTTTTAAGGTAAAAACTTGTCTGCTCGTCATGTTAGACTACATATAGAGGAATTCACTTTATAAAACGGTGATAATATAATGTCCTTCTTTTAACATTAAAATTAGAAAAATCGTGGCTGAATCCATCTAAAAACCTTTTTTTTATATTGTAACCTTTTTTAGGTAAAAACATGTCTGCACGTCATGCTAGACTACTATATAGAGAAGTTCAAATCCCAGTGAGAAACTTTTTTTTATCAACATTAGGCCCCTATCGTTAAGTGTCAAGTCGTTTTTTTTTTTGGGGGGGGGGGTGAGAATTTCGTAAAAAAAATCAGTTTCAAGGAAAGGTACATTTATGTCTAATAATCTTATCAATACAATCTTGCACTCATTAATCATTAAATTTCTAGAGTTAACATAGTCATAAAATCCCATGAATACTGACAATAGACTTTTTAAATCTACAAAAACTGCTGAGCCAATCCCCTGCTAGGACAAATTAAATGTGGACTATGTTATATAAATATGTGTGTTCTTAATAAAGAACTAAGTGCGGGATAAAGTGTTTGTATGCCTCAAAATTCAAAGTTATGAATAGAGCTTTAGAAATTTGCTTAAAAATAGGTTAATATATATCTAGTTCAGGTTTATAAAGATAATTTGTCTAATCGAAGTCATAATAGAAATATGATATGTAAATAATGAGCTTATTTCACAAAAAATACGTTCTTTAGCCAAAAATGGGGTTTTCCTATCAGTTTTTTGAAAAGAAGCATCGAGTGTATGCTTGCTCCAACACCATTTTTTAATACATGCAAAATAATATGAACAATAATATATGTAAAAATAGTTTTTGAGCAACAGTGCGCTCTATACATCCTACTCTTGAATATGAAGAAAAACTGATGAAATTTGTATGCTTTTGAATAATCGATGTAGTAAAACTTTTAAATTTCTGTAACTAGCATATTCAGTTCTATCAAAATATCTTTATGATTTGATGTTTTTTTCAAATCTATAAAACACAGGTGCAGAAATTAGACCTTATCGCATATAGTTCCTTTTTACGTGTCTGATGGATGCTATGTGGCAATTGTTACGCTACTTGTATTTGAAAAAAGAGATAACTATTTTCTCTTCTTCCATTTGTCACATACTATTCTCTCTCTCTCTCTCTCTCTCTCTCTCTCTCTCTCTCTCTCTCAATATCTGCATTTTAATGGTGGTGCAACTATTATAAACTCCACAGGATCTGCCGAAAAGCTTATTATTTATGAAATGCAATAGCTTACCATTTTGGGGGAAATCTCTTACTTTGATCAATGTTTTGTTTTGGCCATTGGTCGTGTGGTTTTCTTGCATTTTATTCTCATTTTTTGATAAACTATAATTTAGCACTTGTAAATATTTATATTTAGCTGGCAAGAAGTATATGGTTAATTTGTAATACCTAATCATTATTAGGCAGATAAGTATAACAAACCGAAATTTACTGATTTATTATATTTAATCCGTCCTGTATTCAATGCTTGACGTCGTCTCTTGTTTTCAATCACGCAAGCGCAAAATAATCAAATGAAGATGGCGCGCTAGAGAACCAACGATGACACTATCGAGGATTGTCATAGCACTTGTACCATCGTGTCACCACGCTATCGCTTTATTATGCCATCGCATTGTCCAACAAATCATCGCACTGATGCTTTATCGGCATTGCATTATCACATCATAGCACTATCGATGCAAATCTGAATGGTGCGTGACACGATAGTGGAGTACATGGCCCCATTAAGATTCCATAATATCGCCTTATATGGATTCCATAGAGATCTATGTAATCAAGATAGGTTAATTTTGTTCAATATCACCATCTCGGTTTCCGTCAATAGTGCGATGATGTGCCGATTCAATGATGATTAAGTGATGGCGCGATGACGTTGAAGCGATGGACAACAAACATACAATTGTTTTCGCGAGCCGATCATGGTTGGTTTGTAAGTCTTTAATTGTAAAATATTTTGCCGTGTTTAATATAAATCTTATTTTTTTAATTGCTTAGAACGTAATATGCATATTCTGATATTTTTTTTTCAGTTTTAATTCGCTTCGTTTCAACTGTTGGTTTCGTTTAGTTTCAATTTTGGTTTTTCGTTTCGCTGTGCACAAGTGATCACATAAACAAACCACTACAAGCATTGTTGATTGAACCAATTTATTGTTGCTAGTTATACAAACAAAACAAAATAATTTACTCCTTTTTGCTTGAAAGTACTGTCAGCGCATTGGAACTGAAATACAAGTTTTTAATATATGATAATTTTATTTATTATGGAGTTCCACCTCTCGTATCTCAACATATGGAGCGTTAAGACGAACGTCGTAAAAATGACTAAAAATATTCTCAAATGTACTTCTTGCTTCTTTTTTTAGTGAGGCAGATTCAAGACACGTTTTTAAATTAAATACATTTTTGAATTCTACAAAAATCACCGTATATTCTTTCCAGTTTACTTGCCATTTTTGAACGCAGTATTCCTTTTTCATACGATTCAAGAAATTCAGAAATTGTCGAAGAATGATTATAGAAAATTGTTCAGTTTCACTGTTGTGGAAAGAAATACACTTTTTTATGGCACTCTTTGTTTCCGAAATTATAGTTGCAAAATTTGTTATATTTTTCTGATCGTTCTATTCCATCCATAATTCTCTGACAAAATAGTTGTAGCAGGTAATAAAGACAGTGTATGGAATCATCCAGTTTCCTAGAAAAGTAAGCATAATCTAGCTTCAATACAAAATCGCTTAAGGTAGCTCGCAGGTGTACTGCTTGTGAGACAACCTACCCTAAAAATTTGTCTGTCGAATCAGTTGGTTTCAAAGGTTTATTCCTAAAAAAAATTATTGAATTCGTCAGTCTAATTATAATGTTATCTGATATTAAAACCAAGAATGTTGATTAATACAGTGAACGTCATTTCATGAAATATATAGCAATATTTACATTTTCGCCAGTAACCGCATTCCAAAACCATACTCTTAACTTTTGAACAAATCAGACGATTTTTATTTTCCTCAGCACAATGATTGCGAAGATGATTTAGAACTAATCGATACAAAAAATCAGTATGTGTTCTCAGCCAATTTTTCGCAAAAAAACGTTAAAGATTTGAAATTTTCACGTTACGTTATATTTTCATCGCGACGTTTCACCATGTTAGCGCGACGTTATCAGTTATCGTTGTGCATCTGTGTACCGGAAAAAAGGACGGGCATTGTTCGACCAAAAAAAAAATCCATGCATTAAGCAAATTCTAATTTGATGGTTTTATTTAGATTTTAAAGCTGCCGTTGAATGATAAGATCAAATAGAACTAATGTTTTTCATTGTACTTAGAAGTGATATTTAAACAATAAAATGCTTTCTTTAGTGAGTCATGTGAAGGTGGCGACATTGCAGAAAAAATACATAACCCGCGTTAGTGGGTTATGTAATTTTTTTCCTGCAATGATCGCCACCTTCATAAATCGCATGAATCATCAAAGAAAGCGTTTTATTGTTTATATTTTTATCTTTCTTTTAACAAATTAAAAAATTGGTTGTAAAAAAAGTTAAATTAACTAAATTATTGTAAATGAACATCAGTACGCTAGAAAAAAGAAAGAGCCAAATCGTCTCCTATGGGAATTTGAGTCTAACATCATCATGATAATTTCGTGCAGTCCGTGATTTTTCTTAGGTCGCTGTAGGTTTTGACCAACCGATAAACAGGGCATGTCGATATCACTCCTGTTAGTACTATAGAGCTATGAGTTAATTAAAGTTTCCGTAAGAAATAGAGGCAATTATACTCGGTAGATGTAAATATTTAAATCTTACTGATCTCCATAAAACAGTAATTCTAGTAATGGGGGATTAACTTGTATATATAACAGCTATTATTTTATTTTGATATACTAGGCCTTTATAACGTTACTGCTAATGTTATCTACATGCAACTGTTCTTTGTATACATGTTGCTCTCT
This sequence comes from Magallana ariakensis, assembly GCA_020458035.1. Lineage (NCBI taxonomy): Eukaryota > Metazoa > Mollusca > Bivalvia > Ostreida > Ostreidae > Magallana > Magallana ariakensis. The sequence goes on along the minus strand of CM035811.1, from coordinate 31,941,123 downwards.
TTAACGTCGAATTCTATTGTGACGTCAGCAATCCCGCGAGCTACGTTAAGATGCCAGTGAGTAGCTCTTCAATGGTTCGAACTCCATATTGCTTTGATCCGTATCTCAACGATATGAACATTTGCATCTTCAAAAAATAACGAAAAAATAATTATTAATAGATGTTGAGGATTCTAAGGACATCATAACCATAAATTTAGTTTATTCTCAAACTTATATGGGATTACAAAATAGGATTTTCTTAGATAAAACAATCCCACCTAATGGCAAAATCGGCCACATTCTCGAAATCACCCCTTGACCAAACGTCATAAATTTCACCATAACTTTATCGCAATAATAACCATGCTAATACTGTACTGTTTTCTAAACTATATACGTTTGTATATAAATAGTAAAGAAGAAAGTTTACCACATTAATTTAAGGGCGATAATGGCTCATCCTAGGGTCTCAACCCCTGACCGTAACGTGTGAAGTAATAGAGACTATTTTTTAATATTTTTTTTTCTAAAGTAGTTATTACATATTAAATCTACTATAATTCCATTTAAGTCTCAAAATATCAATGAAAATCGGTACAGGGGATTGCAATAAAAAAAATGAAAACAAATGTTTATGCATAAAAAAATCATTCCACAATATGTCATTTTCAGTATAAAAAAGATATCAAATAATCCCAATCTTAATATATTCCAAATACATCAGGGGATTGCAACGGGTTGTCTGAATTTTGAGCTGCTTTATATAAATTGTGTATTTGTTTTAGGATGTAATATGAGTATAACTTAAATTTAATGGAAATCAATCTAAATAAAGTTCAAAATCTTCCTGAGGCTGTAAAGAGAGGATTTTTTTTTTTTATAAAAACCATTTTTGCGGAAACTTTTTATTTTATAATTTGTCATTTCGAGTATATATAAGAGATATATTTAAAGAAAGTCAATCTGATTTAATTCCAGATACTGCAGGGTAACGCAATGAAAGGATTGTTTGAATTTTCATTTGATAAATGCTTTTGATAAACCATTCTTTTTTTAATGCGCCATTCAGAGTATAAAATATGAAGTAAATCATTCTTAATGAATGTCAAAATCTGCAGGGGATTGCAATGAAACGATTCTCTGACTTTTAAAGTAAAAAGCAATGTTCCTTGTATATTGGAAGATTAAGACGTAGAATAAAACATTTCCGGTGTTAAATAATTTTCAGATTATGTGATTGCAATGAAACAATTATCTAACTTTTAAATTAAAAAGTTCTGTTTCCTGTGTATATAATCTGATGTATCCAAACATCAGTTGACAAAAACCGTGACAAGAGTCGAAAGATATCAGGGTTGTTTTAATATCCTTGTCCCAGGGGCCTTGAATGGCAATTTTGAAGTGGGTAAAATAAATGTTTGTACCCGAGAGTGTTGGATGGTTTAATAACTTGAACATTCGTTTGTGATTGAAGTTGTAAAGTACCCAGCGGCCATGGATTCATCAATCTAAGTAGAGGACTTTATGGACATCATAAGCTGGCATTAAGGTTATTTTCAGACATATATGGAATTACAAAAAAAAATCCTTAGATTTAATGAACCCTACCATATGACCAAATTGTCCACCTCCTAGGAATGAACCCTTTACCAAGGGACCATGAATTTCACAATTAAGGTATAGGACTTGATCGAAATCATAAACATGTTATTACATGTACTGTTCTCAAAAATGAATATATGGAAGTGGAGAGAAAAAATTAATACATTAACTTAGGCTAGTGGCCCAACCCTAGGGCCTAAAACCCTGATGCATGAACCATAAATTTCACCATTTTCGTAAAGGGCCTCATGAACATCATAGCCACGCATTTGGTGTTTTCCCCATATGTGTGGCAATGGAGTTTATTATTATTATTTCTTTTTCATTTGCTTTCTAAAATAATTCTCACCTAATAAATTATACTATATAATTTCGTTTAATTATTCCAATAATTTTATATATTACAGGCAAGTAAATATAAACAAATTCCCTTTTACCCCAAAAAATATGTACACGACACAACCAAACATAGCAAATTATTTAAGCACGTCTTATTACTTGGTCTAAAATAAAAAATATCAGAGAAAAAAATCAGAGTTACCTTAGCAGTCAAGTAAATTAATAAAACAGATACATTCGAAGCTTACAAATAAATAACAATACTTGTTGAAACTTATTTTTTAAATATCTGTACATGAACGTAGTTCACAATAAATATTTATCATTTAATTATGCAGATGAGATGAGTGCGAATTCTGGAAGCATGTTAAACAAAAACGTAATTTCTGAACAAAGTTATATCATATTTTGCTTTATGACAAAAGATCAACGCAAAAAGTTATACCTGAAAATGTAATAATAAATTATTTTCACTGGACTCTAAAAGTTTATCTGCAAGTACAATTAAAAATCATTACTAAAAACAAAGAATGTAGCATCTTGTGAATAAAAAACGAAACAAAACAAGATGAATTATATTAAAAATGTGGGTTTTTTTAAATTTAATAATCGAGAATTAATGTCAAGCAAGAAATAAAAAATACAAATTACGTAATCTGTTTGTTTAGTTTAATTTAAATTCGTACAAGAAATTCAATTCACATTACTGCATGGTTTATCTGCGATTGTGAATGCTATTGTTTTCCTTGCTTAAAAAGTCCAGCAATTATAAAATCAATTTTTCACCAGAAATAAAAAAAAAGTTGATGTGCCATCAGTTACCAATAATGAGGTTGTTTGAATAGATTTATATGAATAGAACAACTGTTCACGGATTGGTTGATCCTGAAAAATAATGGCTCGAACTATTGTATAAATTCTAAGGTCATGTCAAATATCTTTCTAATTTGTATATTAATGCATTTGAAAATTGCAGGACAAAAAAAAATATATAATGAATTTCTTGGCAGCAATCCTATATCTACATTGTGTTACATTGATACATTCATCTGGACCTTTTTGTCAATCTACTTTGCATTTCATCAAAGAAGGACATGTTTCAGAGACCCCGGATGTATGCGTTTTCGATATCCAACCCCTTCTCATCAAGTCTCTTGGAGAGTGTGCATTGCATTGTGGAATGAATTCACTTTGTATTGCTTTCGATTATTGTTTTCTTAACGGTTTACACACTTGTCGATTCCGATATGGACACGGAACACTTTCAAACACCACTTCACAATGTGACCTCTACGAATTGTCAGCTGTAAGTACAATCCTTACATTAAGACTTTTAAACCTTGAACAAAGACATATGAAGGGGTACATGTCACCCAATTATCTGGCTTATTTTGTATTTAAATGTAAAAAATCATGTGATAATTTTTGATGTATTAATTTGTACCCTGCCTATATGATATAAAACGTAGACGAATCCAACTTCAATATATTGACCTAATTAGAATCAGGGTTTATCCCAATATCACTAGGGCCTATCTAAATTTTCTATGTCAGGGTCAAGTTATAAAATTAAAACATTATCGGTGTTTTCCAGAAAATACTTTGACAAAAAGGATCTCGGACAAAGTTCAATTATAATACAGTTATATTCACTGTTCGTATTTTATTTTCTACTCAAAGTTTAATATTTTCAACACCAAACATTCTAAAACCTTGATCCAAAGACGCGCTTTACTTGAAACATGGGCATTCAATAATGATAAAACAATTCCTTGTTGATATGCACATTTTAAAACAATGCTTTTACTTACCTACGTGTGTACTTTACTTTGTAAAGCAAGTTTAAAGAGTGGGGGTCCCAGTAAAAATATGGAATACAAATTTCCTTTTGATGTCCTTTAACTCAAGAAAGGTTCATTAACAATTATAACCTATTTCAGGATAAAGTTAAAAAAATATGTCGCTCATTTCCAATTAATAAAAAATCCATAATAATTGAGTGATATTCTTTGCTCATATATTTTTTTTATCTAGACCCTTTTCTTTTCTCAGTGTCATTTATATATATATATATATATATATATATATATATATATATATATATATATATATATATATATATATATATATAAAGCACTAAAAAACGAACAACACTCGTTATCTATATCGTCAGATCAAAAGATACATGGTTATAAGATGAGATATAAAAAAGCACTAAAAATAACCAACGACACGAACAATGAAGAAAAATATTGTCAAATTTTCGGGACAACCCGTCCCTTCTTTAGGACAACAAAGTAACAAGAGGCCCAGGGGCCACATCGCTCACCTGAGCAATTGGCTAGGAAAAAGCACATACCAGATCATATCAGAACTGAAAGTTTACTGAGAGGGGGGGGGGGAGGGGCTTGAATTTAAACCGTCCAGGGGTCATGATATGTACAAACTTGAATCTAATCTACACAACCTAAGGATAATTCCCTATAAATATCATAAGGTTTCTTCATATATTCCTATGTAAAACTTTTATAGGTTATTTGTCCAACCCTACCCTTGGGGGTCTTGTTGTGAATTAACTTGAATCTACACTATATGGGGACGATTCTACAGGAGTTTCATCTTTTGTCTCAATGGTTCTTGAGAAGAAGATTTTTCCTATATATTCCTATGTTAAAGTTTGATCGGCCATTTTGGCCCCACCCTACCCCTGGGGGTCATGATTTGAACAAACTTGAATGTACACTACCTGAGGATGATTCCTCATAAGTTTCATCTTTCTTGGCCCAGTGGTTCTTGAGAAGAAGATGTTTAAAGATTTTTTTGTTACATTCCTATGTTAAACTTTGATGAGCCATTTCGGCCCCGCCCTACCCTTGGGGGTCATGATTTGAACAAACTTGAATCTTCATTACCAGAGGATGATTCCACAAAAGTTTTATCATTCATAGCCCAGTGTTTCTTAAAAAGAAGATTTTTAAAGCATTTTCCTATATATTTCTATGTAAAACTTTGATCGGCCATTTTGGCCCCACCCTACCCCAGGGGTCATGATATGAACTAATTTGAATCTACACTACCTGAGGATGATTCCACATAAGTTTCATCTTTCCTGGCCCAGTGGTTCTTGAGAAGAAGATCTTTAAAGATTTTTCCTATATATTTCTATGTAAAACTTTGGTCGGCCATTTTGGCCCCGCCCTACCCGCAGGGGTCATGATATGAACAAACTTGAATAAACACTACCTGTGAATGCTTCCATATAAATATGATCAATTGTGGCTTTGCTATTTTTGAGAAGAAGATCTTTAAAGATTTTTCCTATATATTTCTATGTAAAACTTTGGTCGGCCATTTTGGCCCCGCCCTACCCCCAGGGGTGACGATATGAACAAACTTGAATCTACACTACCTGTGAATGCTTCAATATAAATATGATCAATTGTGGCTTTGCTATTCTCGAGAAGAAGATTTTTAATGCATTTTCCTATATATTTCTATGTAAAACTTTGGTCGGCCATTTTGGCCCAGCCCAACCCCCAGGGGTCATGATATGAACAAACTTGAATCTACACTACCTGAGGATGCTTTCATATAAATATGATCAACTATGGCTTTGTTATTCTTGAGAAGATTTTAAAAGATTTTTCCTATATATTTCTATGTAAAACTTTGGTCGGCCAAAACCAACCCCCGGGGGTCATGATATGAACAAACTTGAATCTACACTACCTGAGGATGTTTCCCCAAAAGTTTCATCTTTCCTGGCACAGTGGTTCTTGAGAAGAAGATATATACCCGTCTGAAGGTGCTTATTTATGAGAAATGTTCAGCTTTCAGGCTTTCAGTATTAATTACATTGAATGGGATGCATAGCTTACTTCCAACCTGAAAAAGCCTTCAAGGTTGCATTTTTGGACAAGTCTGCCTAATTCCACATAAAATTCTTACTTATGTAGTGATTAGAAATAATGAAAACAACTATTGGGATGGATAAGGCAAAGAATGCAAAAGAAAGATCCTATCATGTATAACATAGTTAACAAATTAAATCATCATCCATTAACCAACGTAAGTGTTTTTTTTATTAATGTCACATTTTAATGTGGATTTAAGTTCTGATTCAAATGTCAGATCATTGCTATTGACAACAAAAAATGGAATGAAATACAAACAGATTTTTATTAATGAAGTTCAAAAAATGTGGAAGTACAATTTTTTTTCCAAAAAGCAATACAAAGTCATTTTGCAAATTGTACAGTGATAAATCATTTTAAAATTGTTAAAATACGGAAATACCACAAAAACTGAATTACATGTATCACATAAAAATATGTGTTGATAGCTGTTGCATTTCAATTATGAATATAATGTATCAAACATATTTACAGTTCTTGATGAGACCTTCATCCAAATTATATTTTTCACAAACATAATTAAACTACAGAAGTACGGTAATACTTTTCATTCTAAAATTTTAAGTTTTCAGTTTTGTTTGCTCAAAAATGTTATAAAACAAATCTAAATGCACTAATAAAAAAAACAATAATTGGTTTTAAAAAAAAATTAATTAAAAGGTGTTCCAACATGCATAAAACCTACTTGATAATTTTCCGACATTAATAATACATGTATTAATCAGACATCAAATTCTTTTAATAGTATATAATCTTCAAATAAGTATCAAAATTTAAGTTCCAAAGGAATGTATGCTTGTGAAAATAAGAGTGTATTTTTTTCATTTTTCATAGGAATGAATACCCTCTCTACACAAGTGCAATTTTTTTGGACATTGAAAAAAATTAAGGAGTTACATGTAATCTTGTGATTGTTTAATTTCTAGTATATAGTGTGTGGCATTTACCCCTGGGAATAAGTTCAAAGACAACATAGTATCAGTCAATAAAAATCACTTTTTGATTTAACTTGGTCTATTAAAGAATACTTGAATTAATTACAAATGGAGTTAAATATATTGTATTTCTAATTTTTAGAATTTAAATGAAAAATCTAAGGAGAGATCACTCTGACTGCAAAGAAATACTTAATAAACGAAATTTTTTATTGTGCAGTGTAGAAAGGGTTTTTTAACAGATGGAAAAAAGGACATCACTGAAATCATTCAATATGAAAAATATGAACAAAAAAATATTAAAATGTAGAAAATATTTACTCCATGCTCATTAAAAGAAAGAACACAATATCTGGCTCAAGAAAAACAAAAATCAATACTGACTAGATGCACAAAACCTGCATGTTAAATTTCACTAATTAATCAAATTTTTTATTAAAGTTCCCAGAAATATATCTTTCAATTCTGAAATTATCAGTTTCCATTCTTGTAAATCGATCTATTTACTTCTTATGTTACAAGTGACTGTACACTTGTTCAAAAATAACAGTTCAACAGTAATTGACCTACGGAAAAAGGGACATAATTCCAAAATTGAATGACATAATTGAGTATAAAAAATTAAAGCTTTTTGCTTCTTTATAAAAACCAATGCACAAAAAAAATATAGTCATAAACGGAGTAAATCTACATTCGCTACACTACCTCCATCTAAAAAAGTTACACAACAATGTTTACTAGGAATTTTTAAGGTGTTGTTGGTACCTCTTACATCGTCTCTTTACATACCATGATCAATAACATACTTTGTTGATGATCACAGTACTAAATAAATCCTTCATAACAGTTTCCAGCATTCCAAAATGACATGGAAGTCAAAATACTAAAAATTGGTTTACACCAGTCAGAAACAGAGTAAATCTACATTCGCTATGCTACTTCCATCTACAAAGCCTACACAACAATGTTTACCAGGAATTTTTAATGTGTTGTTATTACCTCTTACATCATCTCTTTACATACCATGATCGATAACATATTTTGTTGATATTCACAGAACTAAATAAATCCTTCATAACAGTTTCCAGCATTCCAAAATGACACAGAAATCAAAATACTAAAAAAAAGCTTGTTATTGGTTTACACCAGTCATAAACAGAGTAAATCTACATTCGCTATGTTACTTCCTTCCTTTTCAATGACATCATTATCTTCAGGTGCCTGTAAACAATTGACCAAATCATCAATGCTTTCAATGCTTGTAGCTTTCGTAGCCGTAATAGTTTTTACATTTTGGAACAGACGGGTTGAGAGTTGATTCAATCTGTAACTTTTGCCAATTTCTAGCTTTGTCACCATGTCATCCCATAGTGTCAATTTCATTGTTGCCGTGCTATCTCCAACGATGACTTCTTGCTTTTGAATTGGAAGTTCTCTGACTATTTGTACTGATACTTCTTTTGCTGACAAAATCTTGACTTCAACAGCAACCTAATCAAGACATAATGATTAATAAGTTAAAAAATAAGTTTACTATGTTTTCATAAATAATTACAAAGAAATTAAACATTTACTTTGATCTAGTTGTAATAAGGGAAAGAATTTAGCAGTAAAGTTGTACAATGTACATGTACTGGTCAATGTCTTGTTACGGTAGGTGGAAATACGAAGGTAGGTATTAATCTTTTAATAGCTACGTAGGTAGAAATAACCTGTCGACTGGATCTAATAAATGATATGCTTCTTATCGGCTTGAACATGGATAGTTAATATCCCATCCTCTTATGGGAGGAGGGGTGATAATTATTTTAAAACAACAAAAAGAAATACCTTGTTGAATTCTGGGGTGTTCTGCACTTCTTTCAGCGTTTTGAACTTTTCTCCTGCCGAGTCATGATCATCCTCTGTAGATTTCTGGTATGAAAATGATAATTGTCTGGATACTTCAACTCTACTTTTGTAGTTGACAAGAACTTCTGTTTTGGCTGAGTCTAATCGACTGGGTACTATTTGTACATCTGTAAGTTTCAGTGGCGTTCTCGCTTGACTGGCCTCGACCAAGGTAGAGTGCTTCATCACATCAAAGCAGGCAACCTTTTTAAAGGTATCTCGTTGGACTTGTACCGTAGCATTAAAGTATCTATTGTTAGTGCGGCTTGTTTTTATCGGTGACACATTCTGAATAAAACCGCAAACGCTAGTTTTTTCCTCAAGTTTAATTTTCTTACTTGCTGACATCTTGATTGTTTGGCGGGAAAATAAACAAAGGCTGCCGATCTTGTCCGAAGTACGAGCAATCTTTTGTGCGCGTAGTTTCGTACTTCACTAGGGTTTCCGACATTGGGCGTTAATTGATTTGTATTCTTTTTTCTTTTCATGGGAAAAAGAAATGTCGAACACTGCAAATATGAAGAATAATTAGTTATGGAGAAATTGAATAAAAATATTTCCGCCTCTATTCGGATTGCCCTTTCCGCTACTATCAGCAATCTTCGGCTGATTCCGCTTAGTCTCGTTCAACCAGATCCGGCTGTCTCCGTAACTCGGCTGTGTCCGTAAATCTCCGACTTGTCAGAGAGGCTGGTCGGAGATTTACGGAGACGAACGAGAGTCTGGTTGAATCTTCCATGCAGAGTTGTCGTTCGTTCCAATCTTTCACACTGCGAGGTGTACCAAAAGTGATGTATAAACGCACAGGAAAATGTGTTTCTTATTCAATAACTGATTAGGCTGAAATTGTAATTGAGTATATCCATAAAATTTACAGAGAATAAAATTATTTACAATTTGATTTTTTTAGGTACTAGTATAGATATTAATTTTTTTAAATAATGAAGTGCAATAAAGAGAATTCAATCATTTGTAAACATAAAACAAGTTTACATGAGACATCATTTTTTTCTAAAATAGTCTTTGATGTGGTAAATTTGAATCCCCCCCAAATATCTTCCATAAATATTAATAGAATTTTTCTATTAACTAATACCATATTTGGGGTGCCAGGACTTGCCTTATATAAAATGTTAAACATTACAATAACATACATTTACATGCAAATATATATATCATTTTAAACATCCCATTTGTAAGTAACACAATGGAAGTACTGTATATGTATTTAACGCATATAAGCAATTATACATCCATGCAGAAGCAGATTCAGTAATTTTTGAAAGGGGGTGGTGTTTCAGGCCTGTGCCCGTAGAACTCACACATAGAATTCAGGAATCTTCCAATTCAAAATATTATTTAAAATTGCAGCAAAAGATTATTCTTTGAAAAAAGTGAGCCCCACTCCATCTGCATACTACAGGGAACATTTTAAAATACTTTTCTTCATTGATTAAAAATATTTTATGCATATTTTTTTAAGTAAGCTACTTCTGAAGATATGGACCAAAATGATTTAGGTAAAGATGACTGGAATCTTCTTTGCATGTTACTTGTGATCATGTTTGGAGGCCTTTGTACAGAAAGAAAAGCAAATACACGAAAATCTACAGATCTACAGAAAGGACAAAGAGTTTTTTATTTGTTTAAATTATTAGATGTTTAAATATCTATATTTCAAAAAAACATCCTCTCTTTCTCTCTCTCTCGCTCTCTCTCTCATTTTCTGTGAGTTTTTATCAAAGTTTAAGGGGTTTCAATCATGACCCTTGGGGATATAGGTTAGGGAGTTTAATTCTTCTCAATAACAGGAAAGCCATGATTTATATCATATATATATATGTGTGGAAGCATCCTCAGGTAGTATACATCCAAGTTTGTTCAAATCATAACCCCTGGGGGTAGGATCAGATCACAGCGGCTGATCAAAGTTTTTCATAGAAATATATACAACTGTAGGAAAATTCTTTGAAAAATCTGTTTAAGAAAAAGCAAAGCTATAATTAATAATATTTACATGTATAGGGAAGCATTCTCATTTTAGTTCGGCAGGGGAGAGGGGGGCAGTGAAAGCTAATTTTCAATTTTCAAATGTAAAGGGCAATAAAGCCACAGGTAATATAGGCAAAGAAATCAATCCTTAGTTAGTATACATTCAAGTTTGTTCAAATCAAACTGTTCTCTTCTGGATTTGTTGGGGCCAATATACAGCGCGCACTCATAAATAATAAACAAATTTTTGCTTTATTTGCTGGTCACAGTGCTCAGGTAAGCAATTTGACCTATGGACATCTTCTTTCCTGTCATTTTGTCTATTGTCTATCCATCTTTTGATAACGTTTGTTAATAACTTTTGAATTAGGATGGGCTATAGCTTTCATGTTTCACAAGTATATTCCTTGTGGAAAGATTTTTTTAGGGATCTGCCAAATTTGACCTCTTGACCTTATAACCTTGTTATTTGACTCACTTAAAAAAATGAACCTTGGTCATAGCTGTTAGTGATGTGTTGGTAAGGCTTTCATACCTCACAAGACCTTTCAGTAAGTATAAATATTCTTTAACCTTTGACTTGGACCAATTTTTAATAAACTTTAAAGTTGGTCACAGCTTTTGAAAAGGTAGTACAATAGCTTTCAATTTCACAAGTCTATTTGTCATTACAAGACCTCCCTTTGGATACCAACAATTTGACCTATTGACTTGCATGTGAAAAACTTCAATCATCGCCATGAGCTGTTCTACAGGAGCATGAGTCTCTCGCAGACTCATGATATGAAATAATTTATGACTTCATATTCTGACCTCATGGAAACTTGGTCGAAATATGTCATGATACAAGTAAATTAAATCGCTTTTATTTGAGTGATTGTATAAATTTTGAAGGTAAAAACTGGATAAAATTCCATTATTTTACTCTTATTTTATTAATGTCTTCTTGCTTTTAATGAGTTTTTTATTAAATATTAATTTGTACATATACAATAACTGCCTATGAATATATGTTCAAGCATGTTAGGCGGATCTAATCTTCCCATCTGAAATTTATGTATAATTGACCTAGAATACTCCCTAACACAATTATACATAATACATAAATTTCAGATGGGAAGATTAGATCCGCCTAACATGAGCTAGAATACTTCCTAACACAAATCCCGTGGGGATCCGGGTTAGAATAGGTCCTCAGTACCCCATTGCTTGTTGTAAGAGGCGACTAAATAGGGCGGTCCTTCGGATGTGACCGTATAAACCGAGGCCCCGTGTCACAACAGGTGTGGCACGATAAAGATCCCTCCCTGCTCAATGGCCCTGAGTGTCAAGCATAGGCCCAAATTTGCAGCCCTTCACCGGCAATGGTGACGTCTGCATATCAGTGAAATATTCTAAAGGAGGGACGTTAAACAGTAAACAATCAATCCCTAACACAAACACCTGCTGCTCTCATTAGCTGCAGCTAGTGTGTTTGAAAAATCTAATTTTAGAATCTAGATTTGTTGTGGGAATCACTCCATAACACTGACCACTGCAGCTAGTGTGCTTAAATCCATTATAGAATCTAACTTTGCAGTAATGCTTTTCACAATAATATGTACGGAAGCCCATTAGTGCCTACCTGTATATATATATATATATATATATATATATATATATATATATATATATATATATATATATATAATTTATAAAAAAAGCAATACACACTTTAATATAATAATTATTTAATTTCTTAAGATGCAAAATAAAACTGAATATAAGGTATGGTGTCTAAATGTATGAAAAAAGCTCAATTAATTCGAGTTAGTCAACTCACAGGCCTTTCAGGCCTTCGATTTTATTTCTTTTGACATGAAATATTTCATTACTTCATATTTTTGCATCATCAAAACTTAACCAAAATGCAATTTGGCTTCAGGGATACATGTGCATACTGTAATTCCTATATGAGCCATAAATTGTTAATTGATAATGGTATTTTGCGGTCAGTTTGACAAGTGTAATCTGTTACTAACCTAGCTCCCTTCAGTGAAAAAGAAAAATGTTTGACTGTGTTTAAAACTTTATTCAGTAACAAAAAAGATATGCAAGTTTATAGCCAGGTAGTGAATATCTGCAGGTAACAGTATGAGCTTTCTTTTTATTATACCTGGTAAGTAAATTAATAACAGATACAACGATTAACAATATGGAACATATTACACTATGTTGACATATTTGATTTTAGAATACACAATTTGAAATATATTACTTATCTTGAAACTTACTTTCACATACATGTGAAGTAGTAATTATGTCAAATACATACATGTATTAATAAAGTCAGTACAGGTATAATTAAACTTTAAACATAAAATTGCAAATGACAATAAATCTTGATGAAAAGTATAACTGTATATAGAATGAAAAAAAAATCATTTGAAAATGCAGTCAAATATGCATTTTTGTCTTAAATATATTGGTCAATTAGGAAAAGCACAATGACTCAATGTACATACCTTTTCCAATGAAAGCGAAAACGGGAAAGAATATGTGTAAGTGATTGGGAAAAAAGGGGTTTTCATGTGTTACAGAAATATGCATAGCACTTTATATAACCAGAACCCTTGATTCAAATTATCATGTTGAAATTTTCAGGGAACACTATTCATCTAATTTTTTTTATTATAATGTAGCATATCATGTGCTATCATACAGTATTTATCAGTACCTTTATTATTTTCTAAAAGAGGTAGGTTTACCTCCCTTTACGGGCTGGCCATTGACCCCCTCTTTTCATACTTACCTGTAAATTATACATTATGTATATATTGAATTTGATCTCATGGAAGGCATCACTTGATGCTCACAAAATCTACATGATCTATGTGGTATTCATTTGAATCAGGGATTCTGAGATTTTATATTTAAAGTTCGACTATAGCTGTGGCAATTTAATGACATTTTTAAACTGTATGAGTTCTTATTTAAAAAAAAAGCATATTTACAAAGAAGTTCACATAGTATAAATAAGATATAAATAAATGAAAAATAGAGTTTTATCATGGTTTTCTCACAATTAATATTTTGTATGTAGAGTTTTATCATGGTTTTCTCATTATCAATTTAAGAAAACTAAACAAGGTACAGATCAAAATAAAGTTCAAAATATTGTAACAAAAGATTAAAGTCATACAGCCAATGAAGAGATCCAACTCAGTGGTTTCGACATTTTTAAGATCACACACGTTTAATTTTTAGAATGATATATCTGGCAAATATTATGAGACGACGCACACAGTAGCTGAAAGAGTCAGATCAATTCACAATTACTGGTATGGTCTATAGTCACAATCAGTGCAGTCTATCAAAGCGTATCCATCAATGTCCTTCAAGATCACAAAATATCAGGATAGGAAAAGTTTCCAACAAAAAATCCAGTTAAAATCAGTATTAAAATCCAACGTCATATTAAGGAACAGATGATTCTCAATTTCTGAAACATCAATAATGTTTGTAGGATAACTGAACTCTTAAAATGGTAATTCATTATTCTCAGAATGGACAACATATAATTTATAATTCAATAAACTACAAAATGAATATACATGATTACTTAAAACAATAATGAAAGTAAATAAAAAACCAAAAGAACTCTACAAAATATATACTGTATTAAAAAGTAGAGTTCTTATACATATATACACAAAAAGAGTTGTTCACAATTATACAAATTTACAAATATAAAAATTCAACAGTTGATCAATACACTGGTTATGGTAAAAAATGCATTTATCTATGAATATGGCCCTTCATTTAATTCAAACATTCATTAAAAATTCAGTACTTACTGTAGGCATAGCAAAAGATCAGGAATTATTTATTTTTTACGAATAGAATCTTAAGAAAGTAAACATATACCGGTATACATGTATGTATATCATAAGTACGATAAGACTTCAATATCTTATTGACAGGTTTAAAAAGTAGATTTCTTTTAAAACAGAATTGATAAAATACAAAGATAAAGTACAAAATTCAAATGTTCAAATGGTGGCGTATAATAAAAATAATGTCCAAATAGGGCTAATACTCCAACAAACAAATAAGGAAAGACATATACGAAACTTCTCTGAAATCTTGCTTAATTTATTGCAAATGGCCAAGGGAATGGCCAGAATATTAGCTGAAGGTCATGTTAATCTCTATTGAGCAAAGAACACAATTATCCCAATTGTTGAAGCTTTTGGATCGATCATATAATACTTAACTTCTTAGTCATATTACTGAATGATATTTTACAATCATGGCATCCAATGAGATCAAGACAGATTCCTTTTTCATATGAAATCTTTGCAATTAAAGTATAACCTAATATTCATCCAAAACCACAAAATGTAAACAATGTAAGTTTTTGTCATTCATCTAATTTTTTAGAATGGCAGCATGTCATAAAAATAGCTTTAGACTTTGACAAATTAATACCCAGACAGATGGACATGATGACTCCATTATGATCCAGTATACCCCTAAAATTTCAAGGGGTATACTAGGACTGGGACAAAGGGGTGAGGGAGGGGGCATTTTCATGGTTCTCCCTCAGAATATTTTCTTATTTGGTGCCCCATTGTATTTAATGCAAAGTCTTATCAAATGCACAGTACACCATTTTATGATCTGACCAGTATGCTTCAATTACATCTGTTGCACATGGGGATATATTTGTAAAAATTAAGTCAAGTTTAGAACCAGAGTCATGAGTAATTTTTCGCACAATTTGTTTACAGCTGAAGACTTTTTCCATAAAAGTTAGGAAATCTGTATGCCCTGTTAACAAATCAAAATTAAAATCTCCTAAGAATACCAAGTCTTTCTGTTCATCAATCAAGGGCTTTATATGCATCTCCACATGTTGTTTGAAATCTCCCAAAGAGCAAGATGGATATTTGTAAATAACTACAACTTGGACATCTCTATGTTGGTTTAAATGTATATTTACCATGATGAATTCCATGGAACCAGTGTTCAGCTTTGAGATGCAAGTTATGTTATATACATTTTTCACATACAGTGCTGTTCCATGATATGGGCGTCTGTCCAGATTACATGTAGGCTCATGGTTAAATACTGCTGTGTATCCCTTCAGTTGATAATTTTCAGCTACATCAGCAGTACCTAATCTTGTCTCTGAAAATCCAACTACATCTGATGCAATACTATTTGGTTCATCTTGAATTTGCGGGAAGTGTTTATGAAGTGATCTACAGTTGTTGAACGCAATTTTGAAAGAATGCAAATCGACCTGGTATAATGGGACATAACAAAGTTGCAGCGGTACATCTTTTTTCATTCTTTCCATTTCTTCTACTACTTGTTCATCCATAGCCAATGCCTGTTCATTAAAGTTTAGGATGTGCAGATGATTCACTGATCGAACTCGACTTAGTGCTACATAGTGAATATGTGCATTTTTCCTCACTCTAGTCTGAGACAAATCAATTACAATTTCATCAACAGTGCAACCTTGGGCTTTATGAACTGTTTTCCCTGCAGCTGGTCGTAAAGGAAATTGAATTCTCTGAAAAGTATTGTAGTTCAATACAAAAGACCGCTGAACTTCAAAAATTGGTGTCCAGTCCACATTGATTCCATCATGAAACAAATGTTTGTACTTCTTGCGAGTAATTTTTCCAATAGCAGCATCAAAAAAATTTACCCACACAATGCTTGGTCTTGATATTCCTTCCATTCTTCTTTCAATTAATTGTATCTTACATGATGACCCATTTGTTAAACCATCAGATACATCAACATTGACTGAGATATCATAGATCATCCCAACAGCAAGGATCAAATTTTGCATCAAATTAGCAGTTTTGCTAACATCATCTGCTTTATTTAGAGATCTCAGCATTTTTTCCTTAAGTTCCTTTGAATAATCCTTTAGAACACTATCCACTGAATTCACTGTGACTTTTTCTCCTTCAAGTTTTTCTATCAACTGATTGTTGTATGCATCAACTTTAGAATTCTGTGTAAAGAGATGAGGAGCATGATGTGGATAATTGTCACTTGTTTCTGTTATCATACATCTGTGTATTACATTCATATCTTCTTCTGTCATGATATTGTATCGAAGGCGATTTAAGAGTTGAGCAAACTCAAGATCGTCTTTCTGGCGCATTATTTCATCCAACTCAAAAATGCAAAAATGTTCCTTCCAGAGATTGTTTGCTAGAGCTTGAGCATCTTGATTTAAGTCTTGAAATATCCAACGGTCCATCACAGGTTTAAGTTGAAAAAAATCACCAACAGCTATGATACTTATACCACCAAAAGGTTTCTTAATGCCAGTGAGAAGTTGTAGACGACTGTCAATGAGTGCTAATGACCTATTTCCAACCATTGAGATCTCATCAATAATGATCATTTTGAGGTTTTTGTACTTTGTACGAAAAGTGTTCAGTTCATCACAGTGCAAACTTTGTTGACTTTGATTAATCTTTTGATGGAAAGCAGATGCTATAGTTGCTCCTCCAATATTGTATGCCGCCTTGCCAGTATAAGCACAAAGAAGTATTCTTATGTCATCTGGATTTTAACCTTCTGTGGAGCATAGGTATCTGTGCAGAGCTTGATAAAGTGCCCTTATCAAAACAGATTTGCCAACACCAGCACCTCCAGACAAAAATGAATAAATAGGTTCCGTCTTTGTTTTTACCCATTGCAATACATGATTGAAAAATTCCCGCTGCTTTACATTTAGACTTCCCAACAGTTTCAAGTATTCATTATCTGGTAATCTTATGGAACTTTCTTCAGTTATTTGTCTTGTTGATGGAATGCCAAGGTCAGATCCTATATCATACTGCCTCTGTTCAATAGGCCTCTCAGGATTAAATTGAACAAAATTTTCAGATTCAAGAGATCCCTCATTTTCATCTTCTGCCTCTCTTTGCTGAGCATCTGGTGCCAATTCATCAAAAGCTTCTGAAAAGTCCTCAATTGCCATTTGCAAAGCTGCATCAAGCTGTTCAGCATTGAATTCATATTCCTTGACCTTGTGTGTGAGAAACGACTTCTTCAGATGAAATGACTTCTCAAATGTGTCCATTTCTGATATTAGATCGGTGGATTCATTTCTCCAAGGCATGAACAACATAAGTTTTTCTCTGTAGTAATTTTCTGGATCAGTTTTGATATTAAATCGGACATATCTAATTACCCTTGGTACTTTCCGTCGTTTAATTTTTATGCCATTTCTCAGAGTAACAAGTGTATCACTTTCAGTAAATTCAAGATCAGAATTGTCTTCATCATCTGACCGATTGTCCTGTTCATCATCATTCACTTCATTTTCAAAGAGTTCCTTCTCAGTATCTTTAGGGAAGACAACATCTAGCTGTGATACGTAATCAGCTAAGCACCAGTTTTCAAGCTGCTTTGGGCGTTTTGCATACCGTTTAATAATATTGCTACATTCCACATCTGTAGAATTTGGTGTCAACTTTTCCAATTCCGCATCTGTTTTGATGAGAATTACTCGGTCATCTGATGGACTTGTGTTAATAAAAACAACATCTCTTGAAGCTTTGGTCATTGGCATTTGCAATACTAAATATGCTGCTTCCTGTGCTCCAACTTCTACACTGTTGAGAAAATGATTTCCAATATGACGTACCTGTCTTTTTATGTCAAGATTTCCTTCTCTAGATTCTTTTGCAGCTCTGTTAAGTAAATCGCTCATCCCTCTTTGTGATTTACTTATATAAGAAACAATATACATGGCACAGGCATATGGGTCCAAAATGTACTGAATGTCAATGTTAGCTTTCCAAGCATCAAGAACAACACTGTTGTACGAGTTTACGCGCATGTCACATGGATTTCTTTTTAGAAAAACCTTTGGTCCTCTTAGTGAACTTCTAATGCATTTTATGTAATCTTCCTCCGATATCTTTAGTACCGTGCTCAGGAGTTCCTTGTAGGGCAAATCACATCCATTTTTCATATCATTGAGCTGTTTCTGAAAATCATCATACATTTTCTTGTACTTAGCGACATCACACTCTAGTGGCTCCAAAATCAAAGTCTCTTCGAGAGGAAGAAGAGGAAAACCAAATCGACATACAGCTTTACCCCTCTGTTTGCATGTCTGTGAATGTTTGTGCACTTGTAAGTT
This sequence comes from Magallana ariakensis, assembly GCA_020458035.1. Classification (NCBI taxonomy): domain Eukaryota; kingdom Metazoa; phylum Mollusca; class Bivalvia; order Ostreida; family Ostreidae; genus Magallana; species Magallana ariakensis. Next base: position 31,922,302 of record CM035811.1, on the reverse strand, counting down.
CGTCAAATCATTCTCTTCATTCTTTTCACATTCCAAGTAATTATCTACATAATTTACAATCTCCTGTTCATTATTTTCATGATATTTTGGTGCATTTTCTATCCAAACAATCATATGAATATGTGGTGATCCTCTTTGCTGAAATTCAGTTCTGTAGAAGAAGTCTTTTACAATCCCAATAGGATGATGATCACTTCTCAACACTGAATTCATAAACATACGGAACCTATGATCAAAGTACCTTGAGCAAGTGATGGGATCCTTTTGTACTAGTTTTGACTTTTCAAACCAAGTCATGCTGTCAATTTCTTCATCAGTGTATTCTTTTCCATCATTTAACACTCCAAGTGCTCTGATGAGATCATTCCATCTTGTATCTGCAGCAGACAGTGACATAAACCATGTTGGTAAACCTAGCTGTCTGATCATAGCAAATACATCTTTTTTTCTAGTCTCAAGATATGCTGGTGAATTTCGTAACTGCCGGAACACGAAGAAACCTTCATCATGTCTAACAAGATTATTCACATTTTCAGGATTTTTCATTTCATTTGCTGTCATGGATTTTCCTTTGGTTTTGCATTTCCTAAGAGCCAGGTTGCATTTGTCTGTAACTTGCTTCATTTGTATTTTTTTCAACTTGAAAAACAAATTCGGAACAGACTGGGCAGCACGTCTATCAACACTCCTCAATTCCCATTTAGCAATATCTGCATAGGACACACGTATTTGTCTTTCGTCATCTTGTAATCTTCCCTTTCCACAAAAAATTGTTGGAAATGATAAATATTCGGCTGTCTGATCTTGATATAGACTAAGAGGACGTTGTCCCTCACCTGGAGCAAATGTGTAAACCTGATTCATGTCTCGTGATGCATCATCTAACAGAGTATCGCAATTACCCTCTTTACCAACTCCATCTACTTCACAATACTCATCTTCATCATCATCAACCGTCTCATCATCGGTATTTTCGTTGCTTCTAACTTGTGTTTGCACCAATTCTCGAACAATTTCACTTGCAGAAGTTGTAATTTCTTGAAACCATTTATCATCAATATTGATATTTGCATTCTTGTAAAAGTCACTATTGCTCATAAGCCAGTGTAATGCAATCAGTACTTTTGATGGTCGCACATTTTCATGATAATCACATTTTTGATATGACAACTTTTTCTTTAACTTGACAGGAACTGTCACATTTTCATCTAATTTTCTTGGCAGGCTATTTACAGTGGGCTGAATATCAACTGGAACGTTCACAATGTTTCCTCTTACAGAATATTGTCCACCTCTTGGCAACTCTCTAATTTGCATAAAAGGTATCCTCAATGATACGAGCCTTTCTTCTAAAGGAAACAAATCTAATTCTACTGGCTTAAGTGGCCACATCATACCATTGAAGACAGACAACTTTGGAATTTTGTTTTCTCTCATTGATGAATAGCAGGTATTGCAAATCCATTCCAGATTATCAACAGATGCAGTACTAGTAAGAAACTTTCTTTCGCTATAGTCATCTAGGTTGGTGTTTTCCACTTTAGAAACACTTTCTTTGAACCATGTTTGCTGACAACATGAACAAACAAAAATTGGTCCATATCTAATTTGCTCATGAAAATGACGGATGCAATCCTTTATATCTACTCCAAATCTTTTCTGTCTCTGTCGTTCATTTGCTTTTTCACAATATTCTACATCTGTTCTTTTCTTCTGTTTTTGTTCCCTATTTAGCATTCTCTCATTTTCTCTAAATGAAATGTTACTTCGTTTAGCTTGCTTCCGTAGCCGTTCTTTTTCAAGAACAATTGGGTTTTCTCTACATAATCTTTTTGAAATTCTATTGCCCTCTTTTTCTCTTTCTTGCACTTCAACATTTTGACGTTTTAACTTCCTACTAGCTGTATTCATTTTTCTCTCTTTCTCATAAATTTCAGCATCTTAACGTTTGGACTTTCTGTGAGCTGTATTCATTTTTCGCTCTTTCTCTTTAATTTCACCAACCTGTCGCTTCAGCTTTCTACCAGCAGAGTTCATGTTCTTTTCTTTCTCTCTTATTTCACTATCTTGTCGCTTTAACTTTCTTGCAACCCTATCCATGTCCCTTTCTTTTTCTTTTATTTCTACATTTTGTCTTTTCAGCCTTCTGCCAGCAGAATCCATTTTCCTTTCCTTTTCTTTTATTTCTACATTTTGTCTTTTTAGTTTCCTACTAACAGTATCCATTTTCCTTTCTTTTTGTTTTATTTCTACATTTTGTCTTTTCAGCTTCCTATCAGCAGCATCCATTTTCCTTTCTTTTTCTCTTATTTCTACATTTTGTCTTTTCAGCTTCCTACTAGCAGTATCCATTTTCCTTTCTTTTTCTCTTATTTCTACATTTTGTCTTTTCAGCTTCCTACTAGCAGTATCCATTTTCCTTTCTTTTTCTCTTATTTCTACATTTTGTCTTTTCAGCTTCCTACTAGCAGTATCCAATTTTCTTTCTTTTTCTTTTATTTCTACATTTTGTCTTTTCAGTTTCCTACTAGCAGTATCCATTTTCCTTTCTTTTTCTTTTCTTTCTGAATTTAGTCTTTTAACCTGTCTACCAGCTGTATTGGTTTGCCTTTCTTTCTCTTTTACTTCAACATTCTGTCGTTTTAGCTTTCTAGCAGCCGTTTCCCTTTCATTTTCTCCCTTTTTTATTTCAGCACTCTGCCTTTTTAATTTCCTTGCAATTGTTCCCATTTCTTTTTCTTTGGTTTTCAGATCATCATTTCGCCTCTTTAATTTTTTAGCATGTGCATTTTTATTTCTTTCAATTTGCTGAAAATGTATATTTTGTCTTTTTCTCCTCATGTACTCTCTCATATAACTTTTTCTGCAAAGATTTTGATCTTCTGAATTTGTCTCAGATGACAAATGATCATCCATTTTGAAAAATCTTTTTTGCAATTGGCTTTCATCTGGAAAACTATGATGCAGAGTCTTAAATGAGACTGGCAAGATTTCAAACTGCATTCGAAAGTCTATATGCATACTGTTATACATACTGTACAAATATGACACCAAATCATCAATACTCTTGCTTTGTACTAGTACTGATTTACCATCACAGGCAGACATGCCATCCCTGTCATGTGAATGAGAGTCAAAGAAGTAGAATTCATTGTCTGACACTTTATACACACCAGAACAAATTGCCCCCATCATTATCAGCAAATATCTAGAAACCTGAAATGCCTCTTGTAATACTTGATGCAAAGATTTCACCTGACTGTTTTGTTCTTCAGAGACAAGTAATCCCCACATGGTTTCAAATTTCTCAATGATATGATGGTTTTCTCCAAAAGTTAAGTTACTTGGCAACTCATCAAATTTAAGTAGTTTGTTCAGATACATTTCTTTTTGCAGCAAATTCTTGACCAACATAACATAAACCTGATCTCCTGCTATTAAAGTTCTATCGATAAATTCAGTTGAGAATGAAAATTCTTCGTAACTTTTGATCAGCATAGTAAGCGCATTGCAGGTACACTGACTTCCTCTAGAAAATGATGAAAACCTTGCATCACCTTGATGAAATGACCCAAATACTAGTTTTGTATTGCATACCTGGTTGTCTTCATGTCTGAGCGATTTGCTTTCTTCAGCCGTAACACCACAATTGTGTAGTACAGTATTAGTGATTAAGGCATTGTTTGTTAATTTTTGTTCAACATTGTTTTGCAAATTCTTTTCATCAGATTGATTGAGCAGATTTGTTTCACATAGTTCATTTGCCAGATTCATTTCACAAAGTTCATTTGCCAGATTCGTTTCACAAGTTTTTTGGTTTTCCTGTTTTTTTTGTAACCTGAGGGCAGGCTCCTCAGGGTCAACATTGGTTTTACTGTTTTTCACGAGGCCAGTCTCCTCAGTCATTCTAATGTCATACATTGTTTTACTGTTTTTAAGAGGCCAGTCTCCTCAGTCAAGTCCAGGTCAGACATTGTTTTACTGTTTTTCATGAGGCCAGTCTCCTCAGTCTTGTCAGTCCGTATCTCTTTACTGGCACCAATCATCTTCCAGTACCTTCTTCTAGGCATCTACAAGGGACAAAATTAATAATGAATATTGATATAATGGATACAGTCAAGCCTTTTCTGCAAAGACATTTGTCTTCCTAAAGGAATTATCTTGGTTTGCGAAGCATCATGAATACTTAAATTCACCCCACATGACTTGTAGATAAAATGAATGTTCTTCTTCCTACACCTAACCTCAGGATCATGAAAATTTTTAAGCTTGGATAAAAAAATTAAAATGTTGTGAAAGTTAAACTGATAAAAATTTAAATATATGTTTAATTACTGATTCAAAAAGTAGTGTTATTTGCAAAAATTGTGATTAATTCATTAGAGGCAATTGAAAATTTAACTTGCATCCAAGTCAATTTCTTGACCCTGGGACCTGGTTGTGAGGGTGTAATATGTGATTACTGTGGCTCAACTGTACATCCTTCCATATATTAAACAGGTTTGAAAAGTTATGGCAAAGATTAAAGTTGATGACAGACAGACAGGAGAAAAAAATATATGTCCCCATCTATCCACCCGCTTGTACAAAAAATTCTTAATCTCCTATCCATTTGATCTATCACAGAAGCTACCATCTTCTAAAAACCTGCATTTCTCTTTCCAAAAGCTGTACATGTTTATGTAAAAAATATGAAATGTCCTTTACAAAAATTCACAGACCCAAAACTTGTACATATACATGTAAATGCATGTTTTATGTGACCTGAATCTAGTGCAATTAACCAAATAACATCCGCTTTCCTCCATCAATAGACCTACAGGGATGGACTTCTCCTTAACTTAATTGTAAATAGATGAGCAATCAGGATACTGTCCCATAAACTTGGTAAGGTTATAGAAGGAAAACAGTGTCTTACGCTGGTTGACCCTGCAAAGGGCTCTATTTTAATTACCATGGTAACATTAATCAACAAAATAAAAAACAAAACAAACTAGATACGTCCAAAAGGACAAGTTACCCCCCGCTGGATTTTTCAGAGGTGCCAAATCATGAATGTTCCATGGATTTAAGAGAAGAAATGCAAAAACATTTTTTGTGCAAATATAATTGCTCATTAAAATTTTTATGAATGAAACGAAGGTGCAGATTAATAAAAAATATATAGAGACCAGACACGAACTTTTTCTGTCAGTGACCTTGAACTTGCATAAATGACCTTAGTTCAAAGACATGGCATAACCTCAAGTCATAAGCAATCTTTGTGTTAAATGGGAACTCACAATGTTTATCCCTAAGACACATGTGGACCAGACATGAATTATGACTTTTTTTCTGTCTGTGTCCTTGAACTTGTACAATGACCTTGGGTCAAAGTTAAGACACAACCTCATGTCATAACCAGTCTTTGAGTAAATGAGGAACCCTCCAAGTTTATCCATAAAAAAGATATGGACCAGGCATGAATTATGAACGTTTTCTTTCAATGACCTTGAACTTGCAAAATCATTTGGAATCTTTGTATGTAGTAGGAACTTAGTAGGTTTATCCATAAGCAAGATATGGACAGTACATGAATTAGATAATTTTTTCTACCAGTGACCTTGAACTTACCCAAAAGAACTTAAGTCAAGGTCATGACACACCCTTAGGTTATGAACAATCTTTGTGTGAAGTAATACAATTTAATGTCCCTCTGTAAGAAAGATATGGACCGGACACATTTGCACAGACAGATTGACGGACAAGATGATTCTTATATACCGCCCCCCAAACTTCCTTTCTGGGAGGTATAAAAAGACAATTATGCATATCAGTGTGGTCTGAAAACTTCACTTGCATGCCACATTATACTATAATCAGACTAAAATGATTTTTCAAATATTTCAGAGAAATTTCTATTTTTAGCAATCACCAAACTGTTTATCGAAATCACAAATCGCTATTCAGTATTATGAATCTTCGTGTAGTCTACTTGTTCGCCAAGTTGTATTGAAATCAGACATCAACCCTTGGGTAGCAAATATGCTTTTGAATGTACCGATGGGGGAGGGGGGGGGTGTGGGGGTGTTATATTGTTGAAAGTCCCTCTCCAGAATCATATGAAGACACCACCACTTGCCCATGGAGAGCTGCAAATTTTGTCCTATACTCGGCACTCAGATTATTTGAGCAGGGAGGGGTCTTTTTCATTCCAGCATCAACTGCGACATGGGACCTCAGTTCATACATTGTCATCTGAAGGTCTGGTCTCCACATCCCACAGTGGGATTCCGACCCGTGACGTAAGGATCAAATACTTACTTCGCGACTCTAGAGGAGACGCTCTTACCATTAAATACACATTTAAGGAATGAATTCAAAAATTCAGAGCAAATGATTTTCTTCTTCATCAAATTATTGCTTTAACCACTGTGCTTTTTGATAGAGCAAAAATATTTCAGGTCAATTAGAGAATTAATCTTACATGTATTAAGCATGGCAAGCATTAATGGAATGCAATTTGAATCATTCTGAAAAATACACCAAGATGTGTATAAAATTGTATTTAAAATTTCTTTTCTCCAACATTCAAGATGGGGGGAGTGGGGGCTTGGTTATTCTAAGCAAGAAGAAACAAGTTTCATATTAGCTTCAGATCTGAAGCTCTCCGAAAAAATATATTGATAAACCGGAAATCTAGTGACACCCATTGAAAAAATTGTATACATTTATTGCGCACAATAAATGAGCTTTGTTCTCGATTTATTTCTCCGATTTCAAAACTATAATCTCAAAATATTACTAATTGTATATACCTAACATATTCTTTGGCTGTTTCCACAACCATACATTCCTCATAATTGTACATATATAGTTTGTTAATAGTCCTCCTGACCCAGATATTGTAATCATCGAACATTTCGCTTATTTATACTGCCATTTTGATGTCAAAGGTACAATATGCTTCGTTCATATGTCAAGTACGAGAGTACTTGATTGAAGATAAAGAGATTTTTTGAAGTTTTTCCTTTTTTGCAATTGAGGTACAATTTTGGAAAAATTAATTAGGAACTGAGTGTGCAATAAATATAGTTTTTTCAATGGGTGGCACTGTAGCTCTCCAGTCTATCAATATATTTTTGCAGAGAGCTACAGATCTGCAGCTATAGTTTGATACATGTTATTTTCAAAAATAATTTCTTTTAACTCTGAATTTTGTGTACTCATTCCTTTCAAAAATATTGCCACTAGACATCATCATAATAAAGCAACAATTCAACACAACAACACTAATGAGTCTTTTTATTTATTGTTCAACAGAAGTCTGTGGTAAATTCCTTCAATTATTCTCAAACTTTTTTTTCAAAATGATAAAGCTACAATACATGAATCATGTTTCTCTTCTTACCCTCATTATATTGTTTCTTCGAAACCTGTATCCTTCGATTATCATTCATCAATATAGATATATACAGTCTAATTTTAAGGAAAGAAAGAAAACTTACAGCGTTTCGTGATACAAATTAACAATGCGAATTTCCATAGTGTATCATACTTTAAAACAGCTTTGTGATTATTAGGCATCTGCACACATCTAGACGTTAACACGTATAAATATATTTATGAAATCGTCAGACTTAATCGGCGATACTCATTA